>OU612058.1:127590823-128312238 GCA_914767635.1 Melanostoma mellinum
ATGGGACAGAGCCAGAAAAAAGAATCGCTCCCTTCCGCTAGACGGGAAATCTTCCAAAGATCGGAAGAAACAAAAACTGCGGCGGGAAAACCAAGGACTTCTGGGATTTCAGCGGAAATACAAAAATGTCTCGAGGTTCTACGGTCCATGAAAATAGCATGCACGAAGCAGAAAAATATCAGCATGGATATGGCATCGCGATAATGGAAGAATCTCTGGACAAAATCTCCTGGGAAGAAAAGACCAGAGCTTCAGAAACAGTGGAGGTTTCGAGTCTTATGGATGCAAATCGGATGGAGATCACTAGAACAGAAGATAAAGACACGCAAACGGAGGAGAAGGATAAGAACGGAGAAAAATCTCCAGCGAACGCCAGGCATCACAATTATTGCGGTGAAATGGACAGGACTTCACAAAAGGAAACAAATGGAAGCAACAATGAAAGAGCCAACAGTAAGAGGCCACCCTCAAGCCCACTTAGAAACGCAGAGGATAAAAGAAGAAGAGACTCCACTGAAAGGAGTACTCAAGAAAAGGAGCCAAAACTGCCAGTGCGTGAAAGCTACTCAAAGGTCCTGAACTCAGGTAGAAAGGACAGAACAGTTCAACTACCTGCCCCAGGGAAAAAAGAAGGCAGACCAAAAAGCCAAACCAGGGAGACCCAGGAGAAGAAAACGAAAAAGCCCACGCGCCGAAAATCATCAGAAGCCATTCTAATAAGACCAATGGGAAATGAAACATTCTCTGACATCCTGAAGGAAATCCGAGGGAAGGCAAACCCAGACGAGTCGAACACAGTCGTGAAAAAGATTCGTGAAACAAGAAGAGGAGAGGTCTTGCTAGAACTTGGAGCAAAAACAAAAAACAAAACAGTCTTTGAGAACGCTCTTAAGGAAATATTAGGTGAAAAGGCGGTGATCAAAAACCTCGAACACAGAATAGCACTCGAGATAAGAGATCTCGATGAACTCGCTACAGAAGACGAGGTACAAGAGGCGATAAGGAAGAAACTAACCGATTCTACAGCAGAAATGCAGATAGTTATCACAAATAAAAACAGGAGCTCCCTAAAGATGGCTATCATCAAAATCAACGTTAAAGCTGCTCACGAACTGCTTAAGGTCAGCTCAATCAAAATTGGGTGGACGCACTGCCGAATACGCCGAAGAATAGAAGTACAACGTTGTTTCAAATGCTTTGGCTACGGACACAAGCAGGCGTCCTGTACCAACGAGGACAGAAAGGGACAGGATCTATGTATTAACTGCGGAGTAAAGGGCCACAAAAGGAAAGAATGTAAGAACCCTCCAAACTGTTGCCTCTGTGCGGAGCTCTCAAACACTCAACCCTTAAACCACATCCCAGGCACAGGAACCTGCCGAGCCTTCAGAGAAGCTCTGGAACAGGCCAAAAAAGCCTCCTCAAAATGACCAGGATAATGCAGGCGAATGTCCACAGGAGCCAAACAGCGGATAACCTCCTGGTCAAACTTGTTGCTGAACTGCAAGTAGATGCTCTCATCATCAGCGAACAGTACAGTAATAAAAATCAACAAAACTGGACATCAGACTCGCTTGGAACCGCTGCTATATGGATTCTAGATCCAACAAAATCCCTAAAATAAACCAAGGTATAGAAACGGGTTTTGTTTGGGTTAAAACCGAAGGACTCATGATGATAAGCGTCTACCTAACTCCAAACGAAAGAATTGATGACTTCAGACAGAAGTTGGAAGACCTAGAAGACTTCATAGCCACGACGGAAGGAGAAATACTAGTTGCGGGGGATTTCAACGCTAGAGCTCAAGAGTGGGGAATGCCGACTACAGATTCTCGAGGAAGACAAATTCTTGAGATGACCGCGAGGCAAGGATTAAACATAGTAAATGTAGGAAACACCCCTACTTTTAGGAGGCCAGGACATATAGGTAGCATCCCAGACATTACTTTTGCAACGGAAAGAACATCTGCAAAGATTAAAAACTGGCGAGTCATTGAGGACTTTACAGGCAGTGACCATCAGTACATAATTTTTGATTTGGGAGTACACCAGCAGCCAACTGAAATCTATAGACGGAGTCCAAGATACAACGTTAGCAGGCTAAACGCAGACATTTTTAAATCCGTTATCGAAGAGAGAGCAAGCACCACGCTCCTCACCCCGGTACATGCAGAAGCAAATGCTGCAGCAACGATGTCACTCATTCAGCTCGCTTGCGATTTTTCGATGCCTCGAACTCGTGGCACAAACAAAAAACGAAACCCAGTGTACTGGTGGACAGAGGAGATATCTGCACTCCGGCGGAGATGCCTGCAACTTCGGCGTAGAGTCACAAGGGAACGCAGAAGACGAGCTGAGTCTGCAGAATCTATAGAAGCTGCCCTAGCAGAGTTTCGAGGTAAGAGAACAGAGCTCAAAAAGGCTATCAATTTGAGCAAAAAACAAAAATGGGAGGACCTCCGCCGCGACATAAACAATGATCCCTGGGGACTGGGATACAAGATTGTAATGCGGAAACTCGGGGCTCAGACAGCACCCCCCGTTCTCAATGAAGAAAAGATGAACCGCATCGTTAACTCTTTATTCCCATCCCACCCGATCAGACCACCCGACATCACAGTGGTCCAAGGACACGAAATCCTACCATTCAGTGAGGAAGAATTGAGCATAGCGGTAAAGTCGCTACAAAACAAAAAAGCTCCAGGCCCCGACGGAATCCCCGCAGAAGCTCTAAAAGTAACCGCCCAAACATGTCCCCGACTACTCCTGAACATGTTCAACAGCTGTCTCGAGGAAGGTGTGTTCCCCAAAATTTGGAAACAACAACGCCTCGCACTGATTAGCAAAGGCAAAGGAGATCCAGACTCCCCATCGGCTTACAGGCCACTATGCATGCTGGACACCGCCGGTAAACTTTTTGAAAAGTTAATAAAACCACGGCTAGCAGCGGCAGTGCAAACATCAGGTGGCTTGTCGGAGAAACAGTATGGCTTCAGAAGAGGAAGATCTACAATCGGAGCTATTAAAGAAGTTATATCTGCCACCCAAGTTGCTCAACAAGGAAACCATCACTCTAGAAAGATTGTCTTACTTGCAACCCTGGATGTGCGAAATGCCTTCAATTCGGCCAGATGGAGCGATATTCTTAATGCTCACGAAAGCAGATTTTGTATACCCACTTACCTCTCACGAATATTGAAGGACTACCTCAGAGATCGGGAGTTGATCTTCGAAACTGCAGAAGGGACCCGAAGAAAAGATGTGACAGCAGGTGCTGCTCAAGGATCAATCCTAGGACCAGATCTCTGGAACATCTCATACGATGACATCCTACGTATGAATATGCCCGAAGACACCTTCCTAGTTGGTTACGCCGATGACATCGCAGCGGTGATTACGGCAAGAGACACCGAAAATGCGCAAAGGAAATTAAATCAGGTCATGCGACGAGTCAATTCTTGGATGGCTGATCACGGGCTTAGTCTGGCAACTGAGAAAACGGAGATAGTTTTGCTAACGAAGAAAAGGATCCCAACTCAAGTCGAATTTCAAATTGACACCGGAGTCATACAAAGCGGCGCAGCTGTGAAGTACCTGGGATTGAGGCTTGACACCAGACTAACGTTTTGGCAACAAATAAAAACAGCAACGGAAAGAGCCGCGAAAACGACAGCTTCACTCAGCAGACTGATGGCAAATGTAGGTGGACCAACTGCCAGCAAGCGCAAGCTGCTGATGTCTACCATTCATGCCGTTCTTCTGTACGGAAGTGAAATATGGGCAGACGCTCTAAAACAGGAGAAGTACCGAAAGCAGATGGCAGCGGTACAAAGACGTGGAGCCCTGCGAATAGCAAGCTCATACCGAACAGTGTCAGAACCAGCCGTCCTTGTGATCGCAGGCGTGACCCCTATCGATCTGCTAGCTGCAGAAAGAAAGTACGCATATGAAAAGAAAGCGGAAATCGTAACAGAAGCGGCTTACGAGGAGGCTAAAGAGTTGACAAAACTGAAGTGGCAAGAGCGCTGGAGTTCAGAAACTAGAGGGCGATGGACCGCAAGGCTGATTAGGAACGTGGCTGAGTGGAATGACCGGAAACACGGGGAGATAAACTACTACGTAACACAGTTACTCACCGGACACGGATATTTCAACGCCTTTCTCCACAAAATTGGCAAACAGAGCAGTTCATCGTGCCAGTACGGGGACTCACAAGAAGATGACGCAGAACATACCTTCTTTGGCTGCAGAAAATGGGAAAACCTCCGTCAGGATCTACAAGCAACGACTGGAGAAATTACACCGGAAAACATAGTGCAAAAAATGCTGCTTAGCTATGAAAACTGGCAAAAAATCTGTGAGTACGTCGAAAATATTCTCAGAAGCAAAAAGAGAGAAGAAGAACTAATGCGGGTTAGCAGGTAAACCCAAGATAGCATAGAGCAATAACAAAAAACCCCCTTGAAGTAATGCAAAGAGCAGTTCCAGGGAGGGTTGAGAAGAAACTAAAAGGAAGGAGGTAAGGTTTAGTCGGTATTGCATGACGCGAGTCCGACATACTAGGACGCCAATCCTGCAACGGCCCCTAAGATGCGTAAAAGCATTCCCCCTCCCCCTATAGTAGGAAAAAAAAAAAAAAAAAAAAAAATTATTATTATTATTATTATTATTATTATTATTATTATTATTATTATTATTATTATTATTATTATTATTATTATTATTATTATTATTATTATTATTATTATTATTATTATTATTATTATTATTATTATTATTATTATTATTATTATTATTATTATTATTATTATTATTATTATTATTATTATTATTATTATTATTATTATTATTATTATTATTATTATTATTATTATTATTATTATTATTATTATTATTATTATTATTATTATTATTATTATTATTATTATTATTATTATTATTATTATTATTATTATTATTATTATTATTATTATTATTATTATTATTATTATTATTATTATTATTATTATTATTATTATTATTATTATTATTATTATTATTATTATTATTATTATTATTATTATTATTATTATTATTATTATTATTATTATTATTATTATTATTATTATTATTATTATTATTATTATTATTATTATTATTATTATTATTATTATTATTATTATTATTATTATTATTATTATTATTATTATTATTATTATTATTATTATTATTATTATTATTATTATTATTATTATTATTATTATTATTATTATTATTATTATTATTATTATTATTATTATTATTATTATTATTATTATTATTATTATTATTATTATTATTATTATTATTATTATTATTATTATTATTATTATTATTATTATTATTATTATTATTATTATTATTATTATTATTATTATTATTATTATTATTATTATTATTATTATTATTATTATTATTATTATTATTATTATTATTATTATTATTATTATTATTATTATTATTATTATTATTATTATTATTATTATTATTATTATTATTATTATTATTATTATTATTATTATTATTATTATTATTATTATTATTATTATTATTATTATTATTATTATTATTATTATTATTATTATTATTATTATTATTATTATTATTATTATTATTATTATTATTATTATTATTATTATTATTATTATTATTATTATTATTATTATTATTATTATTATTATTATTATTATTATTATTATTATTATTATTATTATTATTATTATTATTATTATTATTATTATTATTATTATTATTATTATTATTATTATTATTATTATTATTATTATTATTATTATTATTATTATTATTATTATTATTATTATTATTATTATTATTATTATTATTATTATTATTATTATTATTATTATTATTATTATTATTATTATTATTATTATTATTATTATTATTATTATTATTATTATTATTATTATTATTATTATTATTATTATTATTATTATTATTATTATTATTATTATTATTATTATTATTATTATTATTATTATTATTATTATTATTATTATTATTATTATTATTATTATTATTATTATTATTATTATTATTATTATTATTATTATTATTATTATTATTATTATTATTATTATTATTATTATTATTATTATTATTATTATTATTATTATTATTATTATTATTATTATTATTATTATTATTATTATTATTATTATTATTATTATTATTATTATTATTATTATTATTATTATTATTATTATTATTATTATTATTATTATTATTATTATTATTATTATTATTATTATTATTATTATTATTATTATTATTATTATTATTATTATTATTATTATTATTATTATTATTATTATTATTATTATTATTATTATTATTATTATTATTATTATTATTATTATTATTATTATTATTATTATTATTATTATTATTATTATTATTATTATTATTATTATTATTATTATTATTATTATTATTATTATTATTATTATTATTATTATTATTATTATTATTATTATTATTATTATTATTATTATTATTATTATTATTATTATTATTATTATTATTATTATTATTATTATTATTATTATTATTATTATTATTATTATTATTATTATTATTATTATTATTATTATTATTATTATTATTATTATTATTATTATTATTATTATTATTATTATTATTATTATTATTATTATTATTATTATTATTATTATTATTATTATTATTATTATTATTATTATTATTATTATTATTATTATTATTATTATTATTATTATTATTATTATTATTATTATTATTATTATTATTATTATTATTATTATTATTATTATTATTATTATTATTATTATTATTATTATTATTATTATTATTATTATTATTATTATTATTATTATTATTATTATTATTATTATTATTATTATTATTATTATTATTATTATTATTATTATTATTATTATTATTATTATTATTATTATTATTATTATTATTATTATTATTATTATTATTATTATTATTATTATTATTATTATTATTATTATTATTATTATTATTATTATTATTATTATTATTATTATTATTATTATTATTATTATTATTATTATTATTATTATTATTATTATTATTATTATTATTATTATTATTATTATTATTATTATTATTATTATTATTATTATTATTATTATTATTATTATTATTATTATTATTATTATTATTATTATTATTATTATTATTATTATTATTATTATTATTATTATTATTATTATTATTATTATTATTATTATTATTATTATTATTATTATTATTATTATTATTATTATTATTATTATTATTATTATTATTATTATTATTATTATTATTATTATTATTATTATTATTATTATTATTATTATTATTATTATTATTATTATTATTATTATTATTATTATTATTATTATTATTATTATTATTATTATTATTATTATTATTATTATTATTATTATTATTATTATTATTATTATTATTATTATTATTATTATTATTATTATTATTATTATTATTATTATTATTATTATTATTATTATTATTATTATTATTATTATTATTATTATTATTATTATTATTATTATTATTATTATTATTATTATTATTATTATTATTATTATTATTATTATTATTATTATTATTATTATTATTATTATTATTATTATTATTATTATTATTATTATTATTATTATTATTATTATTATTATTATTATTATTATTATTATTATTATTATTATTATTATTATTATTATTATTATTATTATTATTATTATTATTATTATTATTATTATTATTATTATTATTATTATTATTATTATTATTATTATTATTATTATTATTATTATTATTATTATTATTATTATTATTATTATTATTATTATTATTATTATTATTATTATTATTATTATTATTATTATTATTATTATTATTATTATTATTATTATTATTATTATTATTATTATTATTATTATTATTATTATTATTATTATTATTATTATTATTATTATTATTATTATTATTATTATTATTATTATTATTATTATTATTATTATTATTATTATTATTATTATTATTATTATATTATTACTACATATTATATTATCTTTATCTATCTATATATATAAAGTAGGATGTATGTATGTATGTATGTATGTATGTCCGGGGTAAACTCCTAAGCCACCCAACGGATTTTTATGAAATTTTCTGGGTAGACATAGTTTAGTTCAGAGATGGTTCCTGTCAAGGTTTGATCCCCATATTCCCACAGGAACGGGATTGGTAACGGAAAACTAGAAACTACTCCACAGATTTCAAAAAATCTTTCAGCACTTGGGGTCCTACATTATCTCCCTTCATCAATAACTAAAACTATATTTCATCCCTATAATCCCACAGGAACAGAAACGGGAACGAGGGTGGGAACCATAAAGTTACTTGACCGATTTCAAAAATTTTTTCAACTCTGGGATGTAACATTATCCCTCAGTGACATAGACTTACATTTCATTCACATATTTCCATGGGAACAGAAGATTCCCACAGGAACGGGGTTGGGAACGGAAACTTAGAAGCTACTGGACAGATTTCAAAAATTCTTTCTGCATTTAGATGCCACATAATCCCTCAGTAACTTGGCGTGTATTTGATCCCTAGAATCCCACGGGAACAAAAACCGGAACGAGGACGGGAACCATAAAGTTACTTGACCGATTTCAAAAATTCTTTCAACTCTGGGATGTAACATTATCCCTCAGTGACATAGACTTACATTTCATTCACATATTTCCATGGGGACAGAAGATTCCCAAAGGAACGGGGTTGGGAACGGAAACTTAGAAGCTACTGGACAGATTTCAAAAATTCTTTCTGCATTTAGATGCTACATAATCCCTCAGTAACTTGGCGTGTATTTGATCCCTAGAATCCCACGGGAACAAAAACCGGAACGAGGACGGGAACCATAAAGTTACTTGACCGATTTCAAAAATTCTTTCAACTCTGGGATGTAACATTATCCCTCAGTGACATAGACTTACATTTCATTCACATATTTCCATGGGAACAGAAGATTCCCACAGGAACGGGGTTGGGAACGGAAACTTAGAAGCTACTGGACAGATTTCAAAAATTCTTTCTGCATTTAGATGCCACATAATCCCTCAGTGACTTGGCGTGTATTTGATCCCTAGAATCCCACGGGAACAAAAACCGGATCGAGGACGGGAACCATAAAGTTACTTGACCGATTTCAAAAATTCTTTCAACTCTGGGATGTTACATTATCCCTCAGTGACATAGACTTACATTTAATTCACATATTTCCATGGGAACAGAAGATTCCCACAGGAACGGGGTTGGGAACGGAAACTTAGAAGCTACTGGACAGATTTCAAAAATTCTTTCTGCATTTAGATGCCACATAATCCCTCAGTAACTTGGCGTGTATTTGATCCCTAGAATCCCACGGGAACGGAAACGGGAGCAAGGACGGGAACTATAAAGTTACTTGACCGATTTCAAAAATTCTTTCAACTCTGGGATGTTACATTATCCCTCAGTGACATAGACTTACATTTCATTCACATATTTCCATGGGAACGAAAGATTCCCACAGGAACGGGGTTGGGAACGGAAACTTAGAAACTGCTGGATAGATTTCAAAAATTCTTTCAGAATTAGGATACCACTTAGTCCCACAGTAAGACAGATTATATTTCTTTCCCAAACTCCCACGGAAGAGGAGAACTGGAACCTTAAAACTACAGACCCGAGCAAAGCCGGGCGGCTCAGCTAGTATTTTATATAATTGTAATATATATATAGTGATGATAATTCGAAATCATTCTGGTCTTTTATTAATTCCAAGAGATATTCAGTAGGGACACCAAATACGCATTGAATCGTCGAGCTTGGATTCCACCGTTGAAGTATTTTTTGAATTTTTAAATCAATTTGCACTCGTTCAGAGTTTAATAACAGTTCCATCGTATTAAGCTACTCAGATGTTATCTCCGCGTTAGAATCTCTTCAACCAAATTTTAGTTCAGGTCCGGATGGTATTCCACCCGCAGTGCTTAAGTATTGTTGCGAATCGTTGGGACTCCATTATTCTAAATACTTAACAAATCCCTCCATGAGGCCAATTTTATTGAAGAATGGAAAATTTCTTACCCGTTGGTATAGTCATATCGTCATTGTTGGTTATCGTCATATCTATCTGAAAGAACACAACTTATATTGGTAACACATGCTCAAGAAAAATTCTTTGCATATCAGACGTGCCCGAAGGTAGTCACCCCTCCCCCCTGCTTTTCTTGATTTTTATTAACGACATAATTTCTGTTATTTATATGCGGATGATCTGAAACTGTATTTAAAAGTGGCGAGTATGGTTGACTGCGAATACATCTCAATTCTCTCACAACATGATGTCATATTAATGGCCTTAAATTAAATATTAAAAAGTGTAACGTTATTTCGCTCTCTAGATTGTTTAATAGTTTGCTTTTTAATTACGTAATTGAATCACAGCCATTAGTTTGTGTTATAAAAATCAAAGATTTAGGTGTAATTCTCGATTCTTCACTTTCTTTCAAAAGCCATTTCGATTATCTTGTCCCAAGGCAAATATTAGTAATATTTATAAAACGAAGCGAAAGATTTTAAGGATCCATTCAAGCTTCTATCGTTGTTCACATCTCTTGTCAGATCACTTTTGGAGTATGCAAGTGTTGTCTGGAGTCACGCATATAAAGTTCACTCTGACCGGATATTTATTTCGGAAAAAGCGCCGGGATATGAGTCCTACATATGAAGCTAGATGCCAGTTACTTGGGATGAAGTCTTTGGAATCTCGACCTAAAGTCCATAGCACTATGCTTATTAAAGACTTACTTTGTTACCTAATAAAATGCCCAGCGTTGCTTACGTTAGTACCAAAATATATTTCCTCTAGATCCATGAGAATAAGATATTTTCTATTTCAAAGACCTCATAAAACTATTTATGGTAGCAATGAAACAATATTTAAATCTGTTGTTAATTTCAACAAAGTATCTTCAAACGTTGATTTGTTGTGTTTTAGGACCTGTATTGCATCTGGGATGGGAACGCTAGTACACAATGCTTCAATATTAAAGGGAAACATGGCTTCGTCGTGTTCTATGTGAATGTCTTGATATAATAAACGACACAATGAGCCTTTTACAGAAATACTTCGTATAGGGTATTTTAACTAACCATTTTGCTATCTTTACTGAGGGTGAGGGTGTGAATGGTACAGATCAGGACGAGGATCTTTGCAAATGATATATGTGTATTAAATATCGGAACCTCAATTGTGCTCCAACTAGCAAAAAGAACATTTTACTTAGTGCCACAGTTGTTTTTAGTGTGTGATCTGATATCTGATATGCCCATTTGTATTTACTACATGTATAATGCTGGTGGCCTGATGGGTAATCGACACGAGAAGTAAACAGAAATTATCTTTGAACAAATAATGTACTATTGACGGAAATGGTGATTTGAGTTAATATAATCCTTCTCTTAGAATTCTTTTCTTTTTGATAAACTAAACTACAAAACTAAATTACTACGAAAGTACAAAGTTAGCTCTAGTAAGGCATTGAGTAATTTAGTATCACCAAAAGAGGAGTACACACTGCACAATTGTTTGGACAGACATTGGTTTGAACGACCAATGTTGTTGTTTAACTTGCTGGATGATTTTCAAATGTTTTTTGAAAATTTTGAAGAGGAATATATAGGACGGAGCGGAGGAATATATGTTTTTATGTTGGACGACAAGTCGGATAAGTCAGAACGTGAATTACAACCGACCATCCAACATCCACCAAAAGAAGTCTGTCCAGTTAATTGTACAGTGTGAACTCCGTTAAACACAGTCGGCATAAATATTTTATATTTCTAAACTTTTAGGAGAATATTAGATGGTACTCGCTCTTTTACTCTACTTGAGTCAGCATTTACAATAATACATATATTTGTAATACAAGAAATCAAACCCGACACACTTTATTTGTTTTCGTTCGGTTTGTTTATTATTAGTATTAAAAAGTAGTATTCTAAATAGCGTTATAATAAACAATCAGTCAACGCCTTAAATAGCATGTTTTATGTACATTAATCGTTACAATTCATTATCTGCGGTCCGCTTTAACGTTCGTTCTGGCTTGATTGCTGCGCCCAGCTCGGTTGCCTTTTTGCTGCACATTAGACTGTCCCGACATTCCTGTTATTGGTTTAGCTGGTTCAACCGTGGGTAATGCTCTTCCTTGCTGTGGTTGAAGTTTTTGACCCTGATTTACCAAAGGCCCAGAATTGGGTACAGTGCTCGGAACTGCTATCGGTCTATTTGGGACCAGCTGATTTCCGTTATTTGCAGTGTTATTATTAGGCAAGAGCCCTGGACCTGCTATTGACATTTGGGGGCTTAATATCATTGGCATTTCGGGTCGTTTTGGTTCACTCATGTTAAGTTGTTCATTGAACGTTAGGCAGAATTCTCCCATTTTTAGAATATCTCCATTCTTACCCGAATATAAAGTAAGGCAATTTCGCCAAATGGATGCGTATCCTTTGGTTAATTTAACAATATCTCCTGGTTGTATAAGTTTTCCAGGTTCGTCCCAAATTGAAACATTTATGCAGGCAGTGGGATCTCCTACTTTGAAGTTACGTACTTCTCTGTTTTCTTTTGTAACAGTTGCAGTGCCTATCTCGAGAATAATAAATATAACATTGATGTTTTTTAAACCAGGTTTTATGTCCTTGATTGCTATACATTCGTTATTAAACATTTTAAGCTTGAAGAAATACCAATCTATACAATTTAAACAAATTTGTTATTATTTGTTTTCGACAATTTTAAAAGTAGTGGTGAAAGGTGAATGGTGATTGGTTGGTGATACTTGATGGCCGCCAATCGGTTGACGTTTGTTTGACTAGAGAAAAAGGAAAGGAGTACGTTCACGAGTTTGCCAACATATGAGTGGTGAATTTAAAAACTCACACCTTATAGCACAGTTTTTCATTTAACTTCAACACACAGATTAGAACCACCAAGAACCACAGAAACATTATTTACTCTTATTTCAATTTATTTTCCTCTTATTTGAAACCAATAATCAAAACAGCAACCATTTTTACATGTGAAATTGATTTTACCACACCTGTCCTCAATCTGATTTCACAAGCACCACTTTACTGCGTGAACACAATGGCTGCAGAGACGCAGCCGCAAGAGATGTCAAAACATTAAATACAAGCAATACAACAACAACGTAAGACGGAGCTGGACAAGTTAACTTGATTTTAAACTCTTGCGGCTCCGGCTCCGTATGCGTGTGCGTATGCATTGTGTTCAGCCAGTTATTTTTAGATTTGAAAACCAGTTTGAAATCCGAAAATAAAGTGGTGTTAGTAATTCACTGACACAACTTTATAGTCAGATGAATAAGTATATCACAGATCAATCTCGTGTTACAAAAGCTATAAAGTAAGCAAGAGAAGTAATGGTTTTCTCTCTTGCGCTTTAAGCCTTGCGCAAGCCAACGCGGTGAGTGCGTGCGATGCGATTGCGTTAAGTCAAATCTTATGTAATCTTATGGACGTTTGACTTAATGCATGGGGATTTGACTTAACGCAATCGCATCGCACGCACTCACCGCGTTGGTTTGCGCAAGGCTTTATTCCCCTAAAGTATGGCACAAATCAGATTTTTCAATCAAATTGAGATTGAAATTGAATCAGAATGGAAATCAAGAAAAAAATTAGGTTCGATGGTTTTTATTGAGTTTTACTAAACAAAAAGTTCAAAGCTGATTTAACTGAAGTGAATTTAGATGAAACAAATTTTTAAAGTGGTAATAAATAATTTTCACGGAGTAAGTTACTTTTGCAATCGCTTCGGAAACACGATTCTGTTTTAGTTTGTCAATGTATTTTTAACGCAAACATTCAAAGATGTTTATTACTGGTGAAATTCGTATGGTTAATTTAAAAAGCATATGAAATGCACGAACATTTGTTATTACAAAATATTTTGAAATTCCAGTAAAAAGCCTAGATTATTGATTCGCACATGACATTTCCTATTGGAAAATGTACCAAATCCGCTGAATATATACGTCTATTCAGCACATGAAAGTATATGTTTCTCCTTCACACAACAGTAATCAGCTGATTTCCGGCGAGCGAGATACCACTCCATACACCCAACGACCCAACGTATATTTTCGTTGGAAGCAGGAGGTAAACAAGAAATTTTCCTTTTGTCATCCGAAGCAGTAGAACCTGCGACAGAAAACTCCATTAAAATACTCGAAACGCTGCCCTAATATACACACACATACTTTTTCTCATCAGAAAAAAATGTATTAAATCAAATTAACATCATCGTTTCGCTTAGCGAATCAATAGAAATCCCAGCAAAACCTTTCCAAATAAAATTTCACCCAAAAACTCCGCGACGACGAAAGAACAAATAAAAAAATTACATAAATTTCAATTATACTTCGAGAAGTATGGATCATCTGAAAATTAAGTTCATTGGTGTCCTTCGGGAGGATAATACGGTTAATATGAACAACTTGGCCGGAATACTGCATTGTAAACGACGTCTCGAATGGACAAGAGAATGGTTGAGGAAAAACCAAAACCAATTCACTGCTAAGGAAAATATACTAAAAGAAATTCAATTCCGTAGTAATGAAATCTATCATCTTAATTGTTTTTTCGACATCACGGAAAAGCAGTTTCGATTTTTAGTCAATAAATTGGGACCCCTCATCACAAACTACCAGCCACATCGCAAGAAGAAGTTCTTCAGTGCTGAGGAACGCTTAGCTATAACGCTTAAATATTTAGCTACAGGTAAGTTGATCTCTATTTATTTCAAAACACCAGAGCATGTTTTACTCTTCTTCTTCGGGGGCCATTTTTTGTTACTTGAAAGCTGAAATTTTATATCATTTTTTTTTACTAGTGGGGTGTTTTTGTTTTATTTTCATTGGTGATTGACACTTGCAAATGCAAAACATTGGGTGCAAAGATTTACATAATGCACTTTGATCCCGGATTGGGATGTAAGACGGGGTGTGTCCTTTTTGGACGGTAAATTTGACGAGATTCGCTCGAACAGACAAAGCATGACGTGAATCACGCACACATTTTTTCTTTTTCAAATAAAAACAACAACGAACGTATAATCAGCGATATGAGGCCAACGTAGATGAGTTTCGGTACTTCATGGTAGTAAAAAAAATTGCAAAGGTTTGCATTGGTTTTAATTGGAAAATATCGATCGAAATGTTTTTTGAAGGGATGGTAGTGTTAAATTGAGATTTAATGCAGATGACTTTTGAAAAATGTTATTTGAATTTCCTGAGCAATATTGAGTATTTTAAAACTAAGTAATTGTATTTTTGTATTTCTTTTGAAAGATTGCTAGGGCCAAACCATGGTGACATGGACATAGACCAGTTTGTTTGATTTCTATAAACGTTGCAAAGTTTATAAATATAATTCAGTAAAGCATACCTACAATTTTTGCTTTGTGACGGAAAATTAGATACCCATACCTATTACTTTTATCTGGAGTAATATTTCGTCAGAGTATTAATGACGCAGCAGAAAAATTCTAACGTAAATATGATGATGTATCAACGTATTTCATGAAGTAAAGTAAACATTAAAAAATGAAAGAGGATTAAAAGACTAACTTGAAAATAAAGAAGTAGACAATAACTTAATATTTTAACATCCTTGAGCCTGAACAAGCTTATTATGATTATGAAAGAACATAAAATATATGCGTAGGTACCCCACAGGGGAATTACTAGTAAGAAGCAGATTAGTGGCAGACTTGCGTTGTAATTCCTTCGAGATCACGACACTTATATGAAGCCGTTAAAGAAGTAGAAAAACAATAATTATAAATACATAAGTAAAAATGCAATGAAGTGGGAATTTTTCTTTTCCCATCAGTTGACAAGCATAAAATGCGTATTTGAAAATTTAGGTATGAAACTATTTTGGCAATTTAGGAAAGACCTGGCCAAGATAATAACCCCTATCACAGGGACCATCGTAGCAATTTCGCACTACGGATGTCAAATAGAAATGACTAAAAACACCTTCGTAATGAACGCTTGGCAACAGATATACATATATAACTTGTGAATAACTTTATTAATACATAGTAACAAATTTTGTAGCAAAAAATTCAGTACAGTTGTTCTTAAATATATGTTTCACAGCACCTAAAAATTAGTTTCTAACCAGTTATCATTTATTTTTAGGTATTCTTAACCCTAGAAAGGTAACCTTCGGCTTCGTCCATTCGACTAACATCAATTTTATTTTTATTTGCGATTATAGGTAGGTACTATTAGGAAAGTTTTGCAATCGTGCAGAAAAAAAAAATTTGTGATAACAATTAAACATGACGTTGTATGATAGAGAATACGAAAAAAGAGGGTCTTGCAATTCTTTCTGTCTATCTGTCCGTGTCCGTATGTACATATATGCATCTTTTTTTTTTTTGTTGGAGGTTTTAAAAATTACCAGCTGGAGCACTCAGACCTAAAAACCGGTCCATTGTACTCCTAGTTAGCAACCTTCTATTTGTTATAGCTTTCCAGATGTTCGTAGAAAAGCCCAGACGCTGCCATGATAAGTATCCTAAGTTACCAGCTCTCACCATGTCTGCGCCGAGTATCTGTAACCTTATGCGAGAAAAAGCAAGACATTCACAGAGGAAGTGCTCTGCGGTGTCCTCATCTTCTCCACAAGATTCATAGAGTATGATATCACTTAAGCCTAACCCATTTAAATGCTTGGCAAAAGAGAAGTGGCCGCTGGCCACGCCAATAAGCTTTCTACAGTATTTTCTGCTACGAGCTAGCAAAAATGTTGCAGTCTTCTTACTAGCGTTGGGGAGCATACGCTTGGTTTGTCTGCATCCAATGGAGGCATGCCATCTACGGTTTTGCTCTTCACAGATCCAATCTTTGATTGAAGCCCTCACTGAGGACGCTGGCAAACCTAGCGACGGTTCAGGTCCTGAGAAAGCTGTCTGAGATCCCTGCCTAGCAAGTTCATCGGCGATCTCATTTCCAGTTATGCCGTGGTGGCCCGGAATCCAAATGAGACTCAAGGAATTCAATCTTCCGACCGCATTCAGAGAGCTCTTGCATTCCTGGATCACTTTCGAAGTGGTTAGAAGGATGAGAAGGGCCTTAATCACAGCTTGACTGTCGCTGCAAACAAAGATACTTCTCCCCGTCCATCCATTGTTCGTTATGTGGCTCAAGGCCTAGGCCATTAGGATAGCATAAGCCTCCGCTTGGAAAACGGATGCGTATGATCCCAAAGATGAGTGCAGTCGTATGTCGTCGTTCTCAACAAAGGCACCAGCGCCAGAACCCTCGTCGGTTTTGGAGCCATCTGTGAAGATACGATAACAGTTCTTTCCAGGCTCAGATTCTGGAGCGAACCAGTCCTGAGCCGAAGGAAAATTGACTGAATAATTTTGACGCAGTTTGAGCCTTGGGATCATCGTATCAGACGGCATATTCATTAGACGTGAATCCAGTGCGAATTGTGCCATCGCTTTAAACGAGAAATGGTCTTGAGAGTACACCCCATGATGTAGGTATCAAGGGGAGAAAGATTCAACAGCGCGTCGAGAGCAGCTCCCGGTGTGCTGAGGAAGGCCCCCGTAACACCTAGACAAATTGTTCTTTGAAAACGAGGCAATAACGTATTTACGCGAGAGCTTGGTCTTATCATAGCCGTATAGATCCAAAGGACCCTTTTCGGTAAAAGACCTCATGTCTTGCCAAAGACTCCTTTACATTGCCAGAAGACTGACAGTGCTTTAGTAGTTTTAGACTCGACATGTTTAGACCAAAGAAGCTTGTTATCTAGCAGCACTCCAAGATGTTTGACTTCATATATATGCATCTACATCATCCCCCTAGATAAACTCAAACTCATTCACCCACGGAAGATTGTTACTCTTCTGGTTCAATTCAAGAGCAGAAGAACTGCCCTGGAACCTCACATGGGCTGGCACAATAGGTTTTATTTAGACACCGCAGTGCCCAGATCTGAGCAAGCTCTACCCGTTCCTTTAATCTAATCTAGTCTAATGGATCTACACCCTGAACCGCTTGAACGATTTTTTTTCAAAATTTGCAGTATAAGGGTCTGTGGGGCAGCCTTCAGAGGTGTTTTTGGAATTGAGTATCTAGGTATTGAAATAACAGTACCTGCCATACAACCGATATAATAATGCTTATTTTGCTCGAAAACGGTTTTAACGATTTTGGTAAAATTGTACGTGAGGTATTATTTCCGAATAGCTATTCTTATGATGTAAATTTTTTTTGGAAAAAATTTAAAAACGGTACCACTCATATTACCTTTTTTTTCAAAACCTACTGTACGGTCACGATCTATTAATTGCCTGTTTAGCGAAGGGATAGGAATATCCTGGTTGATGCGTTGACCGATTGTCAGCGGTAGGGAATTTACGAATAATGAAACGACTAGTCGACGACGAATAAAAAGCAATGATTTGCCCATGAGGGTTGGTATACAATACAACAGTGTTCTGTTTATTCAATTTTTCTTCTATTTATACATAAATTTAACGTGACTTTTAGATAGATTAATTTTTAGAGCGAATTAAAAATTCAGAAATTATGGCGATTGGTATAATTTGAGCACTTCAAATTATACCAAAGCGATTCAAATATCAAATTAAAGTTTATCAGGCTACAGATTTGAATTTAAATATACACAGATATAATGTTTTTTAAAAAGATGTTAAGCTTGAACACATACTTTCTCGCTAATGACAGACACGATTTTGACTAAATTTCTTATTACAATCTAGGACATTGTTTAAGAAAGATTGCATATCAAAATTTGAAAAATTTTGTATTTTCAAAAATTGAAAACCGGTTTTTTAAAAAACTTCTCTAACGATTTTGGTTAAATTGTATTAGCAACTGCAAAAGAAGCGTTTTTAGATTTTCGCTTGAAACATTTGGAATATTTAATTTAATTTTTTTCAATTTTTTATGTGACTTAATTCAAGTTTCATAATATGTAACGTGAAGTTGGCAACCCTGAAACCACCAAATGTATTTAGAGCGTATACTAAAACCTCTTACTCATCCTTAATTTTTGGTACTTAGCACACAATTGCAAGTTCGTGCCACCCAGTCGTTCCAATTTTTCATTTTTCTTTTGACTGCTCTTTCCAATTGCATTGTTTTATCGTGTAACATTAGTCATTTCTGAGTGTTTGAAGTGTTTTTTTTTAAATAAAAAGAATCTAATAGGTAAACATAAATTATTTAACATCACAGGAACAAGCTAACAACTTTTCTCTAAAAGCGCAATTGAATATCGCTTGGTTACCTTTAAATCAGTACGAGAAAGGGCTGCAAGATTTTGAAAATTGGAAGCAAATTTAAATTTGAACTGGGGGGCGCAACAGAGCGAGGAACCCCTAGGCCTAGCGCATTTCTGACCACCATGCCTTGTGAGGGAATGAAGGGGACCTACAATTTTCTGCCGGTTCCGAACGGCTAATTTCATGGCAATAAATTTACTAACGGAAAACTTGTCAATTTCTCGCGAAAGGCGATACCCGTGGGAAAACAATTTTTGCGATTGGAACAGCACAGCACAGAAGCAGTGAAAAAAGTCAAAAAAGTTAGCACGCACAGACTTGTCAGAAAATGGAACACCAGAAGCCAAAAATAAAACAAACATCACTTTCCTTTGTACAAATAAGTTATTTTATTTTCAGCACAAAATTAGATTCTGTTTATCTGACTTAAAATTAAGTTGCGTTGAAAAAACTACGTGCCAAAAGTCTTCGGCTGCTTTTTACAGTTTTCTTCAAACTTGATCTTGCTCAAAAAAGCAGTTGCAAAAAACGATGTGCTAAACTGTTTTGGAACAGCTGGTTCAACACCAAACAGATCAGAGAAGATCAAAAAAGAACACAAAACCTCTCATTGAACACCAAAAGCTGATCTTTTCTGTCTGAAACTGTTTTAGAACAGCTCATTGAACACTACTATAGTAATAAAAGAACTAAAAAAAAACATCAATAAAAACTAACAATTACTGGTAAATCTGTGTACTGCGACAGAATTATAGATAACTTTCTGGCACCACTATTGTTGATGATAATATTATAGATGCCCTTGTCGTTCACAGACGTTGCAGTATGAGCGTAAGGACTTGTATTTGGGATATCAGACACGTAATCGTTGAATAAAATTGGGCCCATCACGTCAGACAGTGTCGAATGCTTTTTCTTTATCCATATAAGTACAAGGCCAGTTGATAGCTTTTTATGTAAAATATTCCTGATGTGGTTTTTAATTCTAAGGATCTGGTGGTTGGTAGAGTAAGCCTGCTGCTTAGATATACATGTGAAACTTCAATGTACATTTAAAGACGTTGTTTTATAATTTTTTCGAATACTTTACTGAGACTATAGTATGCTAATATGCCTATAACTCATTTGATTGAGTGTGGTTAGTACATTGTTTGGGGGACTTGTCCGCAGTGGGAGAAAGTCTTCCATGATGAAATTAATAGTTTTTGGGCGATTGTGCATAATCGGTTTTGGGGCGAGATTGTGTTTCTGATAACGGTGGGAGGTTTTTTGTCACAACTTTCGACTTAAACAAGTTAGATCTGTAGATTTAAGATTTGTGGTCCGATTGTAGACTTGATAATTGATTCTGTAGTGCAATTAGTTGTATTGTGGTTCCCTGAACATATGGAATGAAAGGTTCTTACTTGACAGTACATAGCTCCATGGCAATACATTTGGCAATTATGACATTGAGCTATTTTTTTAGGTTAAATTCCCATATGACAACCGTTTTAAAAACATTTTTATATTTCACTCGTAAATCATTTATTTTAATTGAACCACGTTCTATGTTGGTGACATAAATGCAGTGAACATAATTAAGTTATTTTGAATACTTACTTACTTAGGTGGGCATTACAGTTCGGGGTGAACCTGGGCCTCAACCAACATCCTTCTATAACGACTTCGATTTCGGGCGAGCTCTCTCCAGTTTCGCACTCCAAGTCGGTTGAGGTCTTCATCCACTTGATTGCGCCACCTAAGACGAGGTCTTCCCCTTCCGCGATTTCCCTGCAATGTGCTTTCGAACACCCGACGAGCCGGAGCGTTTGTGTCCATCCGCTCTACATGGCCCAACCATCTTCTCTTCTCTCTTCTCTTATGCCCATGTCGCGGTACAGCTCATACAGCTCGTTGTTGTATCTTCTTCTCCACACATTGTCTTCGCATACGGGACCAAAGATCATTCGGAGAATTTTTCTTTCGAAACGACCAAGGGTTTCCTCATCCGCTTTCGATAAGGTCCATGCTTCCGCGCCGTAAAGCAGGACTGGGATGATTAAGGTCTTATATAAGGTTACCTTGGTTTTTCTGGAGAGGGTTTTGTTTCTCAATTGCCTTCTTGACCCAAAGAAGCAACGTGGCAAGAGTTATTCTCCGTTTGATCTCCGCACTGATGTTGTTGTCCGTGTCTACAGCGGATCCTAGGTAGACGAAGTCCTGTACTACCTCGAAGTTATGTCTGTCTATTGTGACGTTTTGTCCAATTCGTCGATGCTCTGTGTCCTTGTTTGATGACAACATATACTTCGTTTTGCCCTCATTAACCATCAAACCCATTTTTGCCGCTTCTGTTTCGATACTCGCAAAAGCACCTATGACATCACGCTTTTTTCTTCCCATTACGTCAATATTGTCTGCATAGGCGAGTAATTGTACAGACTTTTGAAAGATTGTTCCTCTGGTGTTGACGTTTGAGTTTATTACAATCAGTTCAAGTATGATGTTGAAGAAATCGCATGACAGTTTGTCGCCTTGTCTAAAACCTTTTTCGACATCAAAGGTCTCGGTGAGTTCTTTACCGACTTTGACGGAGCAGCGTGAATTCTCCAAAGTCATCCTGCATAGTCGTACGAGTTTTGCAGGGATGCCGAAACTAGACATGGCTCTGTACAGCTCGTCTCTGTAAATACTGTGATACGTGGCCTTGAAATCGATAAAGAGGTGGTGAATATCGATATTATGTTCTCGGGTTTTTTCCAAGATCTGCGGTAATGTGAAAATTTGGTCTATTGTGGACTTCTCTGGTCTAAAACCACATTGATAAGGACCTATCAAGTTGTTGACGTGGGGTTTCAGACGTTCACATATTACAGCAGAAAAGATCTTATAAGCGACGTTAAGGAGGCTTATCCCTCTCTAATTGGCGCAATTGTGAGGGTTTCCCTTCTATAGGATCGGGCATACGATACTGAGGTTCCATTCATCGGGCATGCTTTCTTCCGACCATATCATGCAGATCAGCTGGTGCATGCTCCTTTCCAACTGATCTCCAGCTGCCTTGAAAAGTTCGGCATCAAGGCCATCTGCACCTGCAGTCTTATTTGATTTAAGTTTGCATATAGCAAGCTTAACTTCTTCTAGGTCGGGAGGACGGCATTCTTGATCATCGTCCAAGCTGAATGGGGCAATCTGCCTGACAGCGGAATTTGTGTCCTCATCGCCGTTAAGCAGTCTGCAGAAATGATCTTTCCAGATCCTCAGTAGCGACTGTGACTCTATAACTATGTTTCCCTGCTGGTCTTTACAGGCTTGAGTTCGGGGCTTGCCACCCTGGCAGGATCTTTTTACCTTTTGGTAAAAGTTCCGAATCTCATTCCTGTCATGGCACCTCTCTATTTCCTCAAACGAGCGCTTCTCATGCTGCTTCTTTTTCTTTTTGAGAAGTCGGTGTTCTGCCCTTCTTCTCTCCTTGTAAATCTCGTTATACTGATCGTAAGCAGCCCTCGTTCGAGTTTGCAAAAGCATTTGTCGCGCTCTTTGCTTGGCTGCATTTGCCTGCCTGCATTCTTCATCGAACCACGGGTTTCGTTTTGGTGGCCGAGTGAAACCCAGAACCTCAGAGGCAGCGGTTCTGATGGCTTCTTGGCATTGCTGCCATTGGTCTTCAATGTTTAATGCTGGCGACATGGGATTCAAGGATAATTGAAGGGACACTCGATTGGAAAAGGCATTGGCAATCTCTTGCGATTGTAGCTTTCCGACGTCGTATCTCTTCACAGCTTTAGTTCGTGCTGGTCGGGAACAAGATATCCTCATTCGTACCTTGGCTACAACAAGGTGCCTGCATTCTTCATCGAACCACGGGTTTCGTTTTGGTGGCCGAGTGAAACCCAGAACCTCAGAGGCAGCGGTTCTGATGGCTTCTTGGCATTGCTGCCATTGGTCTTCAATGTTTAATGCTGGCGACATGGGATTCTAGGATAATTGAAGGGACACTCGATTGGAAAAGGCATTGGCAATCTCTTGCGATTGTAGCTTTCCGACGTCGTATCTCTTCACAGCTTTAGTTCGTGCTGGTCGGGAACAAGATATCCTCATTCGTACCTTGGCTACAACAAGGTAGTGGTCCGAGTCAAAGTTGGCCCCTCGGAAAGTTCGGACATCTAGCACACTGGAAGAGTGCCTTGCGTCGATCGCAACACGGTCAATTTGGTTGACGGTTAATTGATCTGGGGATCGCCATGTACCTTTATGAATTTTGAGATGTGGGAAGCGTGTACTACTTACAACAAGATTTAGCCCCGCAGCAAAATCGATTAGCCTCAATCCGTTTTCGGAGGTTTTGTCGTGGAGGCTTTGCTTACCGATTGTGTTTCCAAAGATGTCCTCCTTCCCTAGTTTTGCGTTGAAATCGCCAAGAACGATTTTCACGTCGTGTCTAGGGCACTGCTCATATGTTTCTTCGAGGAGCTCGTAGAAACAGTCTTTGGAATCGTCGTCTTTCTCTTCTGTGGGGGCGTGGGCGCATATCAGGCTTATGTTGGCGAATTCAGCCCTGATGCGGATGGTCATTATACGCTCATTGACTGGATTTTGGCTAATCACCTTATCCCTGAGTCTCCCTCTTACGACAAATCCGCACCCAAATAAGCGCTGTTTTTGTTGTCTGTAGCAGTCGCCATAGTAGATGTCACAGTTTCTCATCTTCTTTATGCCCGGTCCACTCCATCGCACTTCTTGGATGGCGGTTATGTCTGCTTTTCAGCAGTCCAGGGCGTCCGCTAATTCTCCAGCTGCACGTAATCCATTAAGTGATCTAACGTTCCACGTGCAGATCCGGAGGTCATTGTCCTTTATTCGTTTGCTTGGGTCGTCAACTTTAAAATCACTATCGTTATCCGAGGCTTTTGGTTGTTTCGGAACTGTCCTTTTTTTACGTGGTTGGGTAGTTAATCCTACGCACAACCCCCAACCTGGAGGGCCAAAGTTATTTTGAATAGTTACTGATTAAACATATATGTAAACACTTAATTTCCAATGAGATAAGTTCGTTTTTAGTTTTTAAATGATTGTGGGGATCTAGGCCAGCAAGAACAACTTTGAATGAACGATTTCTTTTCTTTTCATTAGTGTTGAATTCACAATACATATTGGGTTTTATAATTTTGTTGTACGATTCGGTACTTGAACACAAGATTTTTTGCCCAAAGAAATATTTTGTATTTTTGAGCAAATAAACATCGATATTAATATTATTAATAAGAGATCGGAGAACCTTACTATTGGTTTTCAAAACGATAAAAGGAGGAACATTTTCTTTTTATTTGACAGATTCACTTTCTTCAATGATTGCACTTTCCATGCTTTCCGCACACAGAGTTTGTAGCGGCTGATAATAATTTTCATTGTAAATGGTTTCTGATTTCTTGGCACTTTTAGCAGAACCGTGATCTTTTTTAATAATTTTGTTTTCACTGATCTTTTGTTTTTCCTTGAGACATATAATCGCAAATATCTCAATTATATGAATTTGGGGTTGCACCACTTACTCCCAAGGCCTCATATTTGTTAAAATTTTGTCTAGAAAAAGTTAAAACATTTTTTTTGTGACAGAAACTGCTGAAGTTAAATTAAAGCGGAATTTGTAATTTTTTATCTACTTATTTATGCTTAGTTTTGAGTGGTACTTTGTCTTAGAAATAAATATTCTTTACTTATCTTTTAAAAAAGCCATTTAGTTTTAACTTTCTTACGATTAATATACACACAATGTATAACGTAGTATATTCTAATATTTAATATAATATAATATACTATAATATACAATATCACTTAATATTCAATATTCAAAAACCCGCTTTTCATGGTAATGAATTTACTGTCGAAGGCCATTTTCTTTTTAGACGTATTTTTTAAATTTTTTATTTCAATCGGAAGACGATTAAATAGTTGCAGGCCTTCGCAAAAATACTGTTTTGTGTATAACTTCTTCTATTTTTTTTTTTTTTTTTTGATTGATTAAGTTTATTTAGCATGAAAATTTGCTACTTAACATTCTTATAAAATTATTTATAACCTAAAAGCTAATAATATTACAAATAAATATAAGATAAGAGGGTTTATCACATCGAATTCATTGCTTTTTTAAAAACAATTGTTTTTAACAGAAAGCAATACGTGTGTTTCTTTACTGAAAATTCGCACGAAATGCACCGAAGTTCGGTGAAAGTCAGTCTAATGACGTTCCAGCATACCGATTTTTCTTAGCAGTGCACAAAAAAAGTGTTAACGAGAGAGTAAAAAATTTTACACACATATTCATATTTGATTTCATTTACACAATCAATGCTCGCGTTCTTCGCAACTTCGAAATTTTCGAAACTACTACTGTCAGTCAAGAACGCTATTTAAGCTCTGTGTCAGATGTAAAATGGTACTGTGATTAACCTCTCGGTTCTACATAGTTAGTGGTAAAAGTATTTGGAAAACATACTAATTTATTATTATTATTATTATTATTTATTATAATATAAATGAATTTACAATTATAATTTACAATTTTTTTAACAGCACTAGCTACATAGGCTTTCGGCTGGTATGTGTGGAAAAGTAGACTCTAGTGTTGGTTATAGGTGAGCCCCAAAGGGTATTCCAGCAAATTGTGTCACCAGTGAACAGGATCAGAATTTGGATGTTATTAAGGAATGTTTATTGTTTGTTCGGCGGACGTAAATGATTGAGAAGGATGTATGTATGTTGAAATAACTGTTATTTTGATGTTCATGTTGATTTCTATTGCAATATGGAGGGATCAAGATCATTCAATAGCAATTGCAGTCCATGGCAATTGTTAAAATGACCGTTCAAGTTCCATTGTAGGATTTTTAAATAAGTTTTGAATGTGTGAGGGCGCTTATTTCCAGTGCACACTGTGTTGCACTGGTTAAGGCCGTTGTTGGTGTTGTATTTGTTGGTGAAATGGATATTGTGACCCCGCTGCCCGCTGGAGGGGGCAACCGGAGCATCCGTAACGTCCGGATGCTCCGCCTGTCCCATCCTAGCAACAGCGGAGTCGTTTGTGTGGGAGTTTTTATATGGGTTAAGTGCTGTCATCATCGACCTCTATGGGGGTGATGAAATAGTTGTTATTTTTGATTAACGATTCTGTGAGATTGGATAAAGGCGAATTAAGATAAGTGTTTGGTTCCGTATTACGCGGGGGAAGATTGGTGGGAGTTTGAGTTGATAAGTGGTTATTAGGTTTACTGGGTTGGTTTGGTTGTTTTCCGTGTAATTTTGATGTGTTAATTTGAATGGTTTTTTGTGGTGGGTTGTTTGAGATTGTGGTTTGAGGTGTTTTATTTTGATGGATGTGTTGCGGGCACGAAGGACCTTGTTCAGCGATCGAGTCTACCTCAGTTTCACATTGCGGTGGTGGGTGGTTGACTGCGGCTGAGGCTGGATTATCCGAAGGGAGGGTTTGTGTGGCTGGCGATGATCCGGCTGTGACTGCTGCGTAAGTTTGTTGAGCATTGTTTTCGGGATGTAGATCTTTATAAGCTTGTTTGGCCTCTCGAATAGTACACTTTCTAATTGTTTTAATTTTTAATATTTCTTTTTCTTTCACGAAACTCTTACATGTTTTAGAAGAAGCAGGGTGGTTTTCGTAGCAGTTAGCGCAATAGGTACGCGAACATGAGTGGGGGTCGACAGGTGGCATGTTGCAATTTTCACAGGATGGAGAATTTTTACATCTTT
Organism: Melanostoma mellinum; assembly: GCA_914767635.1. Taxonomy (NCBI): domain Eukaryota; kingdom Metazoa; phylum Arthropoda; class Insecta; order Diptera; family Syrphidae; genus Melanostoma; species Melanostoma mellinum. The sequence continues at coordinate 127,618,038 of OU612058.1, forward strand.
TCGCAGTGTGTCCTAAAAGCTGGCAGTTTCTACACCGCATGGGGTTGGGGAAATATTCCACTACCTTGCAATTGTACCAACCAATGCTAACCGAGGACGGTGGCCGGAAGGAGTCGAACGTTAGGAGAATGAGACCCGTTGGAGTTTGGATACCATCGATTTTTTTAGTAAACTTGTACACTTCTGTAACGCCTTGTGGTTTCATTTCTATTTTGATTTCTTCATCAGGAACATTTGTAAGGTAGGGAGCATAAACTGTACCTTTAGAAGAGTTCAGGTTAATGTGAAGGGATACGTTGATCGGGCAAAGATTTGATAAGTGATTTCTTGATAGGAAAATTTCAGCAATTTTTTGGGTTCTAGCGAGGATAAGCAAATTTCCGTCACGCATTTGTGTAATGGAATCGTAGCCCGTGCTAATTCCATCAATAGCTTTTTTTAGTAAGAACACACTAAATAGAGAGAATGGTTTTTTGTTGTCAGCTGGAGACATCACTATAAATTTGGGGTTAGATGTTGACATGTGGGGTTGCCATGAAAGATCGGTGTCTGCGATTGTAAAGTTAGTTTTTTTTCTTTTCTTTTTATTCGAGTAATCAGCCTGCAAATCTTCATCGAGATCGCGAAACCGGTTACCCGCAAGCACATGTGGCCCTGCGGCCATGGATTCTATTTAATTATCTCTATACGATTGAATGCACTGGGTAACGGGGTGTTAAGAAAAAAAAAAAAAATTAAAGCAAAGAGCTTTGTGGCTATTGAAAAATAGCGGGAAAAGTAACCGAACGAAATACAAGCACTGAGTGAAGCAACGATGCGACCGGCTTGAAGGATAGACGGTGACTTACATACTAATTTTCCCAGTTTGAAGTTAAGGAACTCGATTTCCAAGTATTTGTGTAAGGTAGTAGTATGCAAATTAAATTCACTTCAATCAATTTTGATAAGAAAAATTGAAATCATATGCCCTCAAAAATATTTTTTTGTTGCTGATAAATTCACTTTGAATATCAATTTATAAAATAGAATATCCGAAAATCAATATAAAATCAATTTCAATTCAACAAGCAAGCGAAAACTAGTAAAAGAAAAAATAAACCAAGAATACCGAGTAAAGTCCGATTGTCATATACGTTGTTTCCTTGTTTTGACAAGTAAAATCTGAAGTTCAGATTTTCAGCCAAGATTTTCCATCTGAAAATCTATGTTCGAAAATCTGAAAATCTAAATGTCATCTGAATTGTCATCTGAAAATCTGAATCTTTTTACAAGGGAAAAGTGACAGAATCTTAAGTTAAGATTTTCGAAGATAGGTGCGAAGAACGCGAGCAATGACTTTATTGTTCATTTGAATGTTCAATTCCTCGCGAACCGCGAAGGAACATTTTTTGGTTTCTGTTGGGATTTGAATCACGAGGCTCTCGCGTAACAGACAGACATGTTAACTTTTACGCAACGTTCACCAAAAGAGTAATTCGCACGAGCCTTTGGGGATGTAGTGTTAAGCTGGCTCGAAGTTTTAAATATCTATTGTAATGCGTTGTCCAATTCGTCATTGGTCTGTGTCCTTTCTTGAATTCTTTCAATTATTTTCAATTTTTTGTTTTTGGAAAGCGTCAGTTTCCGAGCATTGATAAAATGTAGCCTACAGTCGTTTAAAAAATTTTAAAGCGAAAAACTTTTTTAACATTATTAATATTAACAGTAAATTTCTTTTTCATTTTCAGGAGAGTTCCATTCATGTAGAAACTACTGTTTCCGAGCATCAAAACCTGTGATATTGAAGATGATCGGTGACATCTGCATGAATATCTATGAAACATTAAAGGATCTTTTCATTTCCACCCCAAAGACTGAAGAAGAATGGAAAATTATTTCCAACGCGTATTACAAAAAGACACGAGTTCCAAACTGCATTGGTAGCCTAACGATGAAACACATTACTTTTAACAAACATCCACTTAAACAAAGCGATGGCGAGGACACGTTAATATTTACTGGTATCGTAGACAGCAGCGATAATTTTATATTTGCTAATGTCGAACCAAGTCCCAGCAATAGCGAACAAGTTTTCGAATCATCCACAATAAAGGGTCTAATAGAAGATGATCAGCTGAATTTGCCAAAACAACCCGACAGTGGACCAAACTACTTCTTTGTCGGTCACGGTGCCCTGCCGGTTAAAACTTACCTCTTGAACACTCTTAAGTACGTTCCGTACAGCAGTACGGAAAGTTCAACATGGTTTAACTATGGGAGCCCCGAATACGAATATTGCTATGCTATGGACCGAGTGGAATACAACTCTGAAAGTGCATTACGCATGCTGACCAATATATTTCCAATTCTTTCCGCGCCTTTTCGAATCGACGCCGATAACGCCAAAAAGATTACTCTTGGCTGTGTTGCGTTGTACAATTTTTTGCGAAAGACCGAGCGTTCGTTTTTCAAGAGTTCTGAAAAAATAAAATGCGAAGAAGAATGCGTTGTCGATGACGAGGAAGAGCTTAAAGAACTGGAAGAAAATAGCCCCAACATATCTGATTCGATGTGTTTAAAAGTACTGCGGAAGCAGTCTGGCGATGACGAATCAGCCGACGCTGGACGCAAGTGGCTAATCGAATATTTTTCTGATCGAAAAAATCAGATCTTTTAGATACGGATTAATAAATAATTAAAAAGAAAAATATATTTATACATTTATATATGAAAAGAATATATTATGTATATGTGTACTCGCTATCTTCCACCTTGATAATTGAGTTTGTTGGAAATTACTAGTTGTTTTATTAATTCTTTTTTAAGTTCATATTTATATACAATCATATATTTTCAAGCATTAGAGTTTAAATAGGAGGAATTAATAAAAAATGGAATAAAATTGAATTTCCAGTATTAAAACAAAAACGCAAGATTTGCATTTTCTATTTTTGTTTTTTGAATTGAAGTAGCAGAAAGTGCAACATATCTTGAATTTCGTATTCATCTCTACGTTTTTTCAAATAAATGATTAATAACTTGATATTTGCTTACAGAGTAAGTTCCACAAAAAATGAAATTGAATTTTTGACAGATAAAAGACTTAATAAAATAAATGTTCACAAACTTTAGACGTAGTCTTAATCCGTTTATATTCTTATCAATCAGAGTAGTTACTTATGAGTTAAAATTTTAAACAAAAATTAAATAAGGTCGTTTGGGACAGACAGCTTATTTTTGGCGTTAAAAATAAACATAGATTTCCTCTCAGTTCGCAATATTGCTCAAAATCTAAGTCAATGTGCTTGATAATCAGCCCTATTACCGATGTCGAAAACGACATCGAAAAAAACGACAAGACAAAATCTGTATTCCATAAGTCGTTTTCGATCTTGTACACTCGTTTTGATGTCGTGTGCAGTCGTCTGTAAAGGTCAAATGTCGTTATGCAGTTATTCTTCATTCCATTCGTTGAAAAAATATGACGACGACGAAATAAAACGTTGATATGTGTCGTTCAAAAATTCGATCGCGACATAGAAATGGAAGGCCGCAAAACAGCAAGTAATCTTGGTAAATGATTTTATTTTGAAAAACTTTATAACTAATAAGACATTTGTTTGACTTCCATTTGAATTTGACCGACCAAAACCGCTTTGAGACGCTCGTCGAGTTGATAGGGAGGAACGTAAAGTTAACTAGAGTTTTTTTTTTTCAAGGGAATTTAAAAAAACGATGTAAAAAAGGAACGGGCTCCAGTAAGATACGGGCACGGGGACGGTTGGCAAAAGGATTGAATTACTTTTGTCAAAAAAATATGTATGCATTTTTATAAATGTTTGCTATTATCATTAGACATAAAGCATAATGTAAAAAAAAACAAATGATACACGATTCGAAAGAATTGAATGCGACTGGAGGAGGTCCAAACAAACTAAAAATTTTATCTCCACTGGAAGAAGCTGTTGCAAATTTATATAAAAAAAGTGGTAAGCACGAGCAGAAACGCTATTGGTATATCGCAGCTCATTTTGCTTCATAACCCCTTGGCAAATGCCACATCAGTTCCTTCATCATCGCAAACGCAGACTGTAATAGGGGTGAATCTGTTGACAGAAATTTTCAATAAAAAAGTCTTTATGGATGAACTTCGAAACTAACTACATATACTCAACTCTTACCCTTTCAATACTTCTTTTTGACATAAAAAATTATCACCAAAGATAAGCCCTGTAGCTCAGCTTAGGGGTAACTATTTTTTTAACTAAACCGGATTAACACCATGGCTGTTCTGATTTTCGAACGGATTTAAAACGAAAACCGTAATTGAATCCGTACGGATTGAAAAAGTAAGTTCTTATTTCCGAACGAATTCGATACTGATTTTATAGCATAAAAACGTTCTAGAAACTAGATTTATATCTACAATTTCTCATGTTTAGTGATAAATAGTGTTTAATTATGAATACTGTTAATTCATCAACCGAATTCAATTCCGTTAACAAAGACAAAAAAAAACGTTTGAATTCGGAATTTAGAACTGCAAAAATTCGTAAACGGGAGGATATGGTATCCGACCGAAAATCAGAGCAGGGGCCATAGTTTATTATTTTTCATTTTTATCAATAAATAATGTTCTACAGAATTCATCAACCGGATTCAATTCCGCTAACAAAATGATAAGCGAATTGAAAACGTACAAATTCGGAATTGAGAACCGCAAAAATTCTAAAACGGGAGGATATTCATCCGAACGGAAATCAGACCAGGGGTCATAGTTTGCGCTATTTCTTACAAAAAATTTTTTATTCTGAAAGCTTTATTTTCAGCTTTAAAAGTCAAAAGTTACAGCCATTAGGGGCCCCTAAGAGGATTAAAAAGGAGACACCGATACACGTTGCTCTTTAACCTTTGTGAATCGTTATGTAGGGAAAAACAGAGTCAGGTAGAGCACATGACCATATATGGGAATTGCACTGTAGTTTTTGGCGCATGTAAGATTTATAAATGATTATAGCCAGCCAAATTAGAAAAGGCGAAGAATTTCCTGCATTGTCTTAAGAAACCTAATCATTTTGCCGTATTTTTGGCGACTTCAAATATGTGGTCGTTCCAACGAAGATCGTCGTTAACACACATACCGAGTACTGGCAGCTTTTCGGTTTCTTGGATGCAGATACCATTCAAGATAATTGCAAGGGGGGGATGTTAAGCTTTAAAGACTAAAAACAACATTGAGTTTTGGAAGCATTGAATTCTACTCGGTTTTTACTACCCCATTTAACAATGCTGTCAAGATTAGAATTCAATGAACTAATCATACGCAACCGTTCCAGTTCCACATCCATTTCATTTGCCTATCATAATTTCTATTTTACTTTTTACCTTTGTACAAAATTACCATAATCCTTAAATTCTTGCTAAATCTTTGTTAAGCTAAAAAACAGTATCATATGGTCTGGCTACCTTGATGCCTAAAAAATAAAATAAATCTATCTACATATATACGATACCGGGTGCGACAAAAGTATGGAAACCCCTGGAAATATGGCAGAATATGCGTTAAAAAATAATCAAAGACCCTATATCCGACGTATTTTTCGACGAGGAATCAGATGGTGACCTTGAATTTGACCTTTTTTTGCTATTACTATTAATTTTGGGTTATCGGCAACTTTTTTTCCCATGGGTTTTTTCTCAAATTGGGAAAATTGGTATCGAGAACTTCTTTTTCGAAATTGGGAATAAAAATTCCTAGGGAAAAATCACCCCTATCACGAAATCCATTCGGAGAAATTTCCGAATGAAAAATCACGATACGAATCCCGACAAAAAGCAATCACAAATTCCGAACGAATTCGAAAAAAGCATTGCCTGATAGAAAAAATGGTGTCCATTTTCGAAGTCAGCTGTCCTATGTCAAAATAAGTACTCGAAGCAATAGAAACAAAAATCCCTAAACTTATAGCGTTTTTCATTGAAATCCGAAAGAACTACTCTCAAATGCAGAACTACTCTTTTCAATGAAACATTTTTCAACAGTTTTGTCGTAGTATTGGTGACAATTGTCATGAATAGCATTGGGTGCATTCACTTTTGTAGTCACTATGTAGTCAAAATTCAATTAGTTTTGTGAATGCAAAACTGAACTACAAACGCAAGAAATCTTTTTTTATTTGTAATCTTTCGTATTTTTTTCAGAACAGCCGATTGTGAAACGTCGAAATGATTCTAATAAACAGTAAATCTAAAAATTTTACATTACGTGGGGTGAAAAATTTTCAACTCATTTCGCAGTTGTTTCTAATGACTTGATTACGTAGCTACTAAAGCAGTGAATGCGGCCACTTGTATCTTTTCAATTTTTTTTACACTCCATGTAGGTGATGGATGGAAAGGGATGACGACGAAGAAACAATGCAGCGAACTAACAAATTCTAAATTATTTACATATTTCTGCATTCATATTCAATTACTTTCTTTTTTCTTTTCAATTTTAATAATCACCAAATAAATTTCACAAATTTTTTTTCCATTTGACGTTTGATACAACAGCTGTTTTTGCATGTGTGTGTAATTTTCAGAGTAGATCTCCCAACCGATTGGGAGTAGATCTTTGGCGTTTAGAGTAACTCCAGAACTACTCTTTTTTCCAATGAAACATTAAAATTGAAAAAAGAGTAGCTCTTTTCACAAAAGGAGTAACTCTTTTCGTCAATGAAAAACGATATTAAAGAAAAAATCCCTTAACCTTTCCCAAACACATTTTTTACCGATTTTTATTTTCTAGGTAAAATTCATTTATTTGCACTTTTAGTGACTAAAATAAGCTTAAATATATCTGCATCATTGATCAAATCTTAAATATTATATGAATTAAACAATTTAACTGTCGAATATAATCAAATATTTTCTTCATCAAGTTATAAATTCCCAAAAGAGGATTTTTGTGAAGTGGTCCCAGAGTACTTTCCAATCTGTCAAATACAAATTCATTCACTTAACAAACCATAAAATAATTTGTGAAATCCAAGTTTGTTTACAGATAAAATTCAAGTGTTGTTTTGAGTGGTAATAGATAAAAAAGTTATCTAACAATCTTTAGACTACTACGAGTATTTACACTCCAAATCTGTCAATTTCGCTTAATTTGGACACGGGCATAACAAAGACAGTCATTTGAAAAAATGTAATTTCTTTCGGAAAAAATTTTATTCATTGATATGAGTTTATATAACCGATATTCTTTAAAGGTGAAAACAACAAACAAACAACAGGCTGTATGAAATGTTATCCTGTAATCCAGACATAGCAAAGGATACGCTAAACGTCCAAAAGTTAAACTCTGGGAGGAAATAAAAACAGAGTTGAATCTACTTGGATTTCAATCAAAAGATGCAGGAATTTAGAGAAAAGTTAGTTGGTAAACTGGAGTTATTTGTTGTTTTTTCTTAAGTAGAATTATATTTTGTAAATTTGTTTTATACAAATGTGTTTTTTTTACTTTAACAAATGGATTTTGCCTTTGGCTCTACGCTCTACGACAGAAGAAACTTGTCGTAGAAAAGGACGTCATTTTTCCGTTTCATTCGGAATTAGTGATACCAGATTCACGAATTTCGAAATTCGTTCCACTCCGAATGGATTATGTGATAGTAACATCGGGAAACGTAGACTTTTTTCGATTACGATGGAATCTGTGATAGGGGTGAATACCTATCGGGAACTCATTTATTATGGGAAATATTTGTTTTCCCTTGCAAAAAACTTCTTCCCATGGGAAATAAATCCGTGGGGAATTCCCGATAGTAAGAACTTGTTCCCGGGAAGGGAAACATTTTTTAGAAAAAATATTTCCCAAGGACTTCCCGATAAGGCTGATTTAGCAATTTACGATGACGAGGAGAAGGCGACCTCGCTTAGGTCGAGGATCTCAATGCGACCGTTCAGAATTTTCTTGGTTTCCTTCAAATCAGTCGCCAGCGTTATGAACCAAGATGACGTAGTCAACTATCCCACCGAAATTCTGAATTCACTGGAATTGCCTGGACTACCACGTCAAAATTTGCAGTTAAAAGTAGGATCAGCATGCTGCGTAACATTAATCAATCTCGACTATGCAATGGAACAAGACTGGCTGTGAAAAGGCTGATGAATAACGTCATTGAAGCAACAATCATAAAAAGACTATACAAAGGAGAGGATGTCTTGATCCCGCGAATACCGATGATTCCAACAGATTTACCATTCGATTTTAAACGGTTACAATTTCCAGTACGTCTGGCGCAACAGAGAGAGGAGCCCCTGGGCCTAGGGCATTTCTCACAACCATGTCTTGTGGGGGAATGGAAGGGACCTACAATTTTCTGCCGGTTCCGAACGGCTAATCGAGAAAGCACTTTTCATGGCAATGAATACTAACGGAGGACTTGCCAGTTCCTCGCGAAAGGCGATACATGTGGAAAAACATTTTTGCCTCTGTTGGGACTCGAACTTGAACCTCTGGATTAACAGGCGGACATGATATCCATCACACCACGGGTACCACTGGCCTTTGCGATGACCATAAATAAATCACAAGAACAGTCGTTAGAAGTTTGCGGAATCAACTTGGAGTTTTCCTGTTTCGCGCATGGACAGTTATACGTCGCATGTTCGCGCGTCGGAATTCCGTCTTCTTTGTTTATTTACGCACCACAAAACAAAACAAAAAATATAGTTTATGAGAAAGCCTGAAATTGACTAGCAGACCGTATAATAACAGTGTGTGTCTGTCATCAAATTTAAACCTTCTAAATAGCCAGTATTTCACGAAAACACTGTTTTGTAAGTAAGCAACATGATGTGCCGAAAATAATAATAATATTTCAATCTTCATAAAAAAATGCTTTTTGTTTTGTTTGTTTTGAAATTAATTTATACAAAAGCATAGGTCTTTTATTTATCGGAACACAAAAAAGACATTTTTGATACATTTTCTTAAGTGTATACTATTGACTCTGGCGTATACGTACTTTTTTTTTAAGTTTTATTCTGGTACTAAATTGTTACTACTTTCAATACATTTTATATTTAAGAGTTCAATGAGAAAAATTTTAGTTGCTGATTGTTGCTGAATTAATGTCGTCTGTATCAATTCAAATCCATTGAACTTATCCCTCAGTGACATAAACTTATATTTCATTCACATATTTGCACGTGAACGGAAGATTCCTTCAGGAAAGGAGTTGGAAATGGAAACTTAGAAACTACTGGGCAGATTTCAAAAATTCTAAAAAATACTGGGATGCCACATAGTCCCTCAGTAACTTATAGAGCCCCTAAAATGTTTGAGTCTTGTGTGTGTGTGTTGAATTTTGCTCAAATAGTTGTCAATGAATAATCAATAAAAAATTTTTTGGACGGAATTTATCGAATTGTATAAAAGTTTACCGGTGTTGTGGTGTGTTAAAAGCAAAGTTTATTGCAATAATTAAAGTAGCACATTTGAAATCGCTCTTTGCTCATAAATCTTGATTGATATGGAAAACGTCAAGCAACTAATATCTCTCAAACATGTTTGTGTAGTGTAGGGGCCCTATTAGCGTATATTTTATACCTCAGGATTAAAACTACAGGCCCAAGCAATGCCAGAACTCGCAACGCAAGTAACTCTGTCATCGTTAGAGTGCTTAATTGACCCTGAGTAGCATAGACTATATTTTATCCCCACTCTGTCACTAGAATGAAAGCTTGGAGACTGCTTTACTTAACTTTTAAGTGATAAAAATAGGGCCTGAGCTTCGCCGGGAGGGTGAGCTAGTTTATAAATAAATTTTAAAATTTATTTCAATAAATAAATAAATAAGCTTTTGAAAGTTCATTTTGTTCACATAAAATAGTTTCTAAGGTTCTTCTGCGTTCTGCACAAGCACGATTTCGTGCTTGTGGAGACCAACGAAAAATTCCGTTTCGCATCAGCAGCCTACTAGGCTTACAAATACACTCTTGAGTATGAGAAACATTTGAAATAGAGTTTCATATCCTACCAGGTGGAGGGCGGCCAAGAAAACAATGACTTTTTTGCGGGTAGTTTGAAATTTTGGCAATTGTTTTCTTAAATTTATTTAAAAAAAATTTAAAAAAATCAAATCGACTAGTCACTGATTAAGTGCGTTTTTTTAGTTTTCAAAATATTTCAATGTTTAAATAAAAATAAAATTTGAACTTTTTTAGTGCAAAACAAAAAAATATTAAAGTAACACCAACTGGATGTCAATAACAACTATGACCTCAGTCCTTGTTCAAGCATTCCTTATATTGGTCATCGTTTTTTGAAGTATAGTATGTGTTATTGTTAGAATTAATAACATCTTTTGAACAATAAATAGAATGAGCAGTATTTAATTTGCCGATAGACTCTGCGTGCTTGACAAAGTTCTGCACCCCTTGAAGTTGGGTTTCAAAAGCTTTTTCTTTGGTGAAATTTCCAATTAGTGCTATCCGATATGTATCATTTCTAAAATCATCGGATAATTCATCACTCTGAGCTAACCATCCCCTTCCTTCAAAAAATTCACCTCTGCTATTGATTAGAAAATTGTATTCGATGTCATCGCTGGTCAGAATGTGATTGTCTTGAATTGAACGCACAATGTATTTGCACCTCGGCTTAAAATTAAAGAAATAAAAGTACATAAATTAAAATACAATGCTTCATAACAAAGTTTTTAACATCTATGTTATGGTCCAAGAATAATATGTATAGTTTTTTTTCAAATGTGTAGAAATAATAATAATAAGATTCATCAGCACCACCTACTTTTTCAGAACAGACTTCAGTCTTCGTATCTGTTATAATGATCCTATTCGCTGGTAAAAAAAGTTTTTTTAGTGGATTATGAGGTGGTTGCGCTAACCATTCACTACGGGTTGTCATTGCAAGTCCAAGGCATGGAAGTTTCTGAGAAACTTTCTTACTGCATTCGAAATCATCAAAGTCTTCAGGTGTTAAAGTTGTTTGATTTTTCAAACGTGAATCATCATCTGTGGAGGAACATAGGTATAAGATGTTAAAGATTTTCAATCAATTTTATTTTGGAACTCACTCATTTTTGAAAAAAAGACAACAGTATAGTATAAACCAAAAATTCCTGTAGCTATAAGCAACAAACTTGTTATAAGATTATTTATAAGGACCATTTTTCGACCTAAAATTATTTTGAATTACAGATTTTATTGAGTTCCGCTTGATTGTATTTGGTTTTACCATGCAAGATTGACTGAATAATCAAGGGATGACTACGACAGGAACTCTGTTAACAGGGCATATCATTACCTTCTATCTGTTACATTTAATCATTGGTGATAGTATTGCCATTTTTATGCTTCTATTGAAAACAAATACATTTACAAATATAATCTGGTTGTTTGCCGTTCTTATCTTACGATAAAAATATATTCAACTCAGAAGCGTTGTCTTTAATGTGTTGACCTTAAACAGGTCAATTCATTGACAAATAAGGAAATAATTTATAAAACTAGCTAACTCTGTTAAAAGAGCCAGAAAGGAACTTACACGAATAAATACGTTTAAAGCCTTAAAGCATTTTGTTAGTATTGTTGCATTTCGCTGATTAAATTCAATTCAACGCAACGTGCTACAGTGCTTTGAAAACCGAAATAACAAGAGTCTACCCGTTTGTTTTACAAAACTAGCTGACTATGACCCGATGGTAATTTTGGAAGTGAACGTATTCACATGACATTGAATTCAAAAGCCTGGAAGCTTTTCACTCCAGTCGCTCGTCGGGATGAGAGATTGAAAATTTATGGCAGAACGCACTGATTCTTATAATCATTTCTCGCTATTGTGTATCTATTTCAATCGGTTGCCAAATTTAAGTATCTTAACTGTTCTATTATGGGGTTGTATACAGTTAGAATTTTCAAAAAATTGATTTTTTTTATTTTATTTTCTTAATGTACATATATTTGAGAATACACACAGAAAATTTCACATCGTTCCGGTGAATATTTTCGAAATTACACTCAAATTAGAAAAAAATTGTACCCAATGTAAAGTGCTTTTCAAACTTTAAACGCGTTTTTCTCAAAATGGTGTTTACAAAGTCGGTGACAAACATAACTTGAAAACGGCTAAGCCGATTAGTCAAAAATTTTAACACGAGCTTCTTATATATATTTTTTAGTAATTAATTGAAGATTTTGTCTCACCGATAAATATTTTTCGTCGTATAAACAATTTAAGGCCGAAATTTTGGTCAAAAAATGATTTTTTATTTTGAGAAACCGCCATTTTGTCAAAAAAATTTGTTTGCTTATTCCTTCGATTAATTACTAGATTTAACATTACTTTAACGAAAACTGTTTGGTTTTTTAGTTTCGGAGGATCCAGTTCAGAGATGTAGTGGTCACCGCAAAACGTCTTTTTTGAAAAGAGCTCCCGGAGATCAGCTGTAGTTCTTTTCCAAATAAATATTTTTACTAACACTTAGTCTTAAAATACAGTTAAAATACACCATAATTTTTGTACAAATTTTTAGATCAATAAATTTAAAAGTTTTCTCAAAAAAAAATTCTAGAAAATTCGCTTTTTTCGGCCTTCCAACTGTATATGTATAACCCCATATGTAAACATATTGTAATGTAAGCCCAACATTTAAGAGGGTAACATCACTGCAACAGCCTATAAAAAACGTGTTTTTTATCATTTATTCATTGGTGGAAGGAAAGGTAATAAAGTTATAATATTTGATGTTATTTAGCGTATTATTTAAGTAACAATATAGAAAATTATTATGAGAAAATGTTCAAAAATGACGGAACCACAACCATTTTCGCGAGGCACGTAGAATTTGAGAAGCTCTGCGGCATGCAGTGTAGCTGCCTCAAAATTTGGACTTATATAAATACTAGCTGAGCCGCCCGGCGGACGCGACGACGTCGGACTCAATGCGGATTGGATAATAGCAAAAATGTAAAAACTCGTTCGGATGGTTCCCGCAGTCCTTTTATCGAATTCTATAATCAGGGTGATTGTTTGGGCCTATTTTTATCTCGAATCAATATTTTTGTTCTTAGTCCAAGAATCAAATCTTGCTCTAAGGATAACATTCTTAAATCAAGCATACAAGGTGTTGCATATAGATTTTGAACGTACATACATAATAATGAAATAATCTAAAAACAAACTTGATCGTTCTCAATATTAGATTTCGATTTTTCTCTGAGTGTACCTACTTAAATTTGTTTCTAAGAAAAGGAATTAAAATTTATATTGGTCATATTTTGAAATCTTTCTGTATATAAATGTATATATGTTTATGTATAAGTATGCATATGTATATGTATGTATATTGTATATGTATGTATATGCACATTGCACATGTATATGTATATAAGAGTGGGTCAAAAAAGTCGATTATTTTTTTTTTACAAATGCTACGGAAAAATGGGTTGCTAGACACCTTAAAAAATTCTCAAAAAGTACAAGCTCATAATTTTAATAGGAAGATCCTCCGCATCGCAGTTTTGTATATTTTTCTCAGTCCAATAGAAAATATTCATACCTCATCATTTATCGATTGAACAGAAAGATGTTCCTTGAGATTTTTTTAGGAAATTTAATGATCTACAAAAAAGGTATCTTGTATTTTTCCGTAAACCTCATCATTTGAAAGATATTAAGGATTTAATTTTGATTATTTTAAGACAAATTTCGTTTTTGTTTATAAATCTTATAACTCGACAATAAATGACTATTACAAAATGCGCAATGCAAATTTTTGTTGAAAATCAACTGCTCTATAAAAATAAATGTTTTGGCGATGAAATTAACCGTTCAAAAGTTATTCATCATCAAACTTTCATGTGTACGGATTTTTAAAGTTTTTGATGAGATATTCGAAAAATCTCAATTTAATTTATGAATTGTATATGATCTCTCAAATAATACTTATATTAATGACAAGAAATGAAATTCATATAAAATTCATAAATTAAATTGAGATTTTTCGAATATCTCATCAAAAACTTTAAAAATCCGTACTCATGAAAGTTTGATGATGAATAACTTTTGAACGGTGAATTTCATCGCCAAAACATTAAAATCCATTTTTATAGAGCAGTTGATTTCCAACAAAAATTTGCATTGTGCATTTTGTAAAAGTCATTTATTGTCGAGTTATAAGATTTATAAACAAAAATGAAATTTGTCCTAAAATAATCAGAATTAAATCCTTAATATATTTCAAATGATGAAGTTTATAGAAAAAAAAACAAGATGCCTTTTTTGTACATCGTTAAATTTCCTAAAAAATTCTCAAGGAACATTTTTCTGTTCAATCGATAAATGATGAGGTATGAATTTTTTTCTATTGGACTGAGGATCTTCTTATTAATATTAAGAGCTCATACTTTTTGAGAATTTTTTTAAGGTGTCTAGCATCCCATTTTTCCGTAGCATTTGTAAAAAAAATCGACTTTTTTGACCCAATGTATATGTATGTACATTACGCACCCTCTTCCTCAATACAATAGAGTGAGAAGTCAAAAATTGTCATTTTTGAGTTATTGATGAGGAAATGTTTATTTTAAAATTACCATTTCTTACATAATTTCTTTTGTGTATTAAAAAACAAGTTTGTCCATCTTTCTAACTCGATATCAACCGGTTTGTTAAAAAAATGCCAATTTTTCGTACTTCGAGAATTTTTAAAAAATTCAGTATTTCTTTTGAGTGTTATTGCTCTTAGTCTAAGAGCTGGAAGCAAATTTTTGGAGTGGAGTGATAACCAAAAATAATGCACATGTATGTGTAGATAGACGCACCATTATATCAGATTCAATCGTCTGGCAGGTTTCTTTTTCAGCCGGGGCGGGGGTGGGCGTTCGAAAATGGTAATTTTTCAGATTTTGAGGTCGAAGTGATAACCACATAAATGATACATCAAAAAATCAGGAAAATTCTCCTGATTACAAAAAACTCGGTCCTAGACGATTTGGTTTCAGCCTACTGCTTGCCAGACGCATTTTAACACTTTTCAAGTGCATTTTTCAGCTTAAAGTACTGATAACTTTTTTCCTATTACATTTAACCAAGAAAGTGGTAGGCCAAAAATAAGAAAATTTACCCTGATTTGAAAAAAGTGTGTCTCAGACGGTTTGGTTTTAGCCTTCTCCATGCCAGACGCATTGTAGCTTAAGCATGTTTATCAAATTTAATGAATAATTGCTTGTAGTATTTCATTTAAATAAAATTTTTGATTTTCATTCAATTTGATAAACATGCTTAAGCTAAAATGCGTCTGGTATGGAGAAGGCTAAAACCAAACCTTCTTGGAACGACTTTTTTGTAATCAGCGAAACTTTTCTGATGTTTTGGCATACAACTTTCTTGGTTATATGTAATAGGAAAAAAGTTATCAGTACTTTAAGTATAAAAATGCATTTTACTAAAATGTTAAAGAGCGTCTGGTAAGCAGTAGACTGAGACCAAATCGTCTGGGACAAACTTTTTGGAAATCAGGTTAACTTTTCTTATTTTTTGGCGTACCACTTTCTTGGTTATATGTAATTTGAAAAAAGTTATTAGTGCTTTCATCTGAAAATGCACTTGAAAATGTTAAAATGCGTCTGGCACGCAGAAGGCTGAAACCAAATCTTCTGAGACCGAGTTTTTTGAAATTAGGGGAATTTTGCTGATCTTTTGGCGTACCACTTTCTTTGTTAAATGTGATAAGAAAAAAGTTATCAGCTAAATTGAAAAATGCATTTGAAAAATGTTGAAATGCGTCTGGCAAGCAGAAGGCTGAAACCAAATCCTTTTGAACACACTTTTTTGTAGTCGGGGGAACTTTTGTGATTTTTTGGCATACAATTTTCTTGGTTACATGTGATAAGAAAAAAGTTATAAGTACTTTAAGTCGAAAAATCCGTTTAAAAAAATGTTAAAGTGCGTCTGGCAAGCAGTAGACTGAAACCAAACCGTCTAAGACACACTTTTTTCAAATCAGGGTAAATTTTCTTGTTTTATGGCGTACCACTTTTTTGGTTAAATGTAATAGGAAAAAAGTTATTAGTGCTTTAAGCTGAAAAATGCACTTGAAAAGTGTTAAAATGCGTCTGGCAAGCAGTAGGCTGAAACCAAATCGTCTAGGACCGAGTTTTTTGTAATCAGGAGAATTTTCCTGATTTTTTGATGTATCATTTATGTGGTTATCACTTCGACCTCAAAATCTGAAAAATTACCATTTTCGAACGCCCACCCCCGCCCCCGGCTGAAAAAGAAACCTGCCAGACGGTTGAATCTGATATAATGGTGCGTCTATCTACACATACATGTGCATTATTTTTGGTTATAACTCCACCCCAAAAATTTGCTTCCAGCTCTTGGTCTATCTGCTTGTCTATTTTTAGACGAATAAAACCCCGTTTTGTATTTGTGTTTGGGAATGCTTTTCCAGATTGGAACGTGGTTGGGGATGATCTAAATTTGAATTAATTTTAAAAGCTGAAACCACCTAGTTTTTACACATTTCTTTTAAATTAGTTAAGATATTTCAATTGTCCTCTATATATTGTCCTGGAAGAAGTGCCATATCCGTCTGCTGAGGCAATCCAAGCTTTCAAGATTCAAGATCTCCATCATCAGAACAAAAGGAACAAGGAAACCACGAAGAAGAAATTCTCAGAATATTCGTTTGCCAAAGTTCAGTACTAATGCTCAAGACAAGAACAGCTTCTTGTGGATGACGGCAAAAATTTCAGTTGGACGCAGACGCAGTTGGCTTCTTGAAAGAAATACTGCTGCTTCGTCTGCACTTTTCGAGAGCTGCATCTGACTTTAGTTAGGTAGCGGACAACGAATAGCTTAAGAGTTTAATGAGGAAGTTAGGAACTTGAAAATTGTGAGATAAATAAATAGAAGAAGGTATACTATTCAATTATCATTTTGTTTTATTAAAAAAAAAAAAATAAACAAAAACATTTATCTTCTACTATTAGTAGGCTCTACCAGTAGAACTGCAACTAATACCGATTTCTACTCCAGTGGGGCCACTTTTTTATTAATGCAAATACGGAGTCCCCTGGACTAATAGTAGCGAAGAATTGCCGTTGACCGAAAAGCTTATAGTGTTTGGCTATTTTTCCGACTCGAACACCTTCAGAAATCAGTTCTTTTGCTGCATTAAGCGCATTTTGGCTTGGCGATTCTGTATTGAAATTTCCAATAAAAGCTATGCCAATGCTTTCAAAGTTTTGACCCCTTGTATGCGCACCAGCTTTAAACCATCCTCTGCCTTCATAGACATTGCCATCATTGGATTAAGAAGTTGTGAGTGATATCACTGAAATAATTCACATCCATGTGTCTTTTTTGAATATTTTTTAGTATTTGATCGCAATAGCTCTATAAAAAATAAATAAAAATATGGTTTAACCTTTTTTGTTATTAATATATAGTCTTACCCTGTCGGTACATGATTCGGAACTAGTGTGGCATATTATGACTTTATTAACTGGTAGTCTAAGACTGTCAAGTTCTAATGCCGGTTCCTGTCCGCCCCAGTCAATCTTTGATATTTATTCAGATCAGCTGAAGCGACAGAAAGAGCCGAACTAAGGAAGACGAGCATACGAACCTTTTTCATTGCTGGTAATTAATAAATTGCGAAATTATTAGAAGCACAGTCTCTGACGGACTGAGTGTTATTGAATTTTTTTTTGCGCAAGGTTTGGTTTTATTTTATATTCTTATCGTTCCCGATACTTCAGTTACTATTAAATTCATAGATTCACTTTGATTGACTGCGCAATCTGTAGGTGTAAAGTAGTTTGTGCGGGGACTTTTTCAGCAATAAGTAGTAGACAGAGCACTATGAGGTTGCTTATATAAGGCTTGTAAGGTGCAGTGTTGCCCCTCCCCCTCCAAACGTGCAAAAAATGTAGCGTTGTGGCGTTAAAATTCAGTAGAATCTATGTACATTAGTTAAAAACGAATTTCCTCTTGTTAAATAAAGTAAACATGTCAACGAAAACCTAAAATTTTATTTCACCAAAGTAAACATTATAAAAAAGACTAACACAACGTAAACATTTAGTTCAATAGGTTTAATAAAAATAAATACCTAAACATTTGTATTTCATGTATTTTTTCAATAAGTGGCGTTTTGATATGAAAAGGCCTGCGTGGGTGGATCATAAGATCCTTTGACATCTCTTAAAAGCTCCTTTGACGACAACATCTCATCAACAGTCGAAAAATTTAAATTGTTTTTCGAACCGCCTTTAATTAAGCTTAGACTTGAAAAATATCGTTCTGCTGTCGCACTGCTATGAAGCAAACTGCACAGGGTTAGCATATAGCTGCATAAATTGTTAAATGTTGGCTTTCTCTGGAAAATTTTGGATTTCCTTAAATTAATCCAAATTTTAACAACATCTTCATCAAAATATTCGGCCAAGAGTTCTTTTGACCCAACTAACAACCTATATAAGGTCCGTTCGTTGAATTTTCCCCAGGTTTGACCCAGGTTTTCTTGACAACCCTATGAGTTGTCAAAAAAACCTGGATTTTCCACTCCTCAACGCTAAGCCACAAATCACCACACATCCCTGTCATTAAAAAAAAAATACATGCCATTTGACAGCCCTCAAATCGCCACAGCAAAAAGCTAGGGCGAGTTGGGGGAAAACCTATGACAAACCTATGGCTCAAACTCAATTTGACATTCAGGGTGAATTTAGGTTTCTCAAAAAACGCTTTGTGGTGACCCTAGGGCAACCCTAGGGCTTCAACGAACAAACCTATTTATCGTTTAAAATAACTGCATTTTTTCCCAATCAGATGTAAATTTTTAAACTTTTCCTAACACAATGTTTGGTTCTAAATGTATGCAAATTGATTTGTGTTCTGATTTTCTGACATTGTAGCGTTCTGCGAACATTGAACGATTGTAAGGAGTAGATTTTTTTATAAAAAAAAAAAAAAAAAATGTATAAAAAACAATTATAGTAGGGGGGGGGGGACGCTGTAAGTTGTCTCCCATGTTTTAAAGGGTTTTTCAAATGCTGACTACTTTTCATTACAGTGAAAATTGATGAGACTATTATAGGAAGAATTTAAGACTTTCATATACCCTTTATAATACCCTTATAATGCTATAAAACGCAGCTCGACTATTTGAGAAAAGGAGAGCATTTAATAGGAGACACGTCGTAATGTGGAAGAAAATTAGTCAGGAATAGCATTCCACACTCGAGTGGTGAGACAAAAATATGAATCTCTGTACATTTTTGAGCTTCTGTTTCATTGAACTGTTGGTTTTTATTTTTATTTGTCTCGACACCTATCTTTGTGAAATAGAAGAAAAATTGAAAAGGAGTGTTTGCTTATCAGTCAATTACAAAAAATAAAATATTTGAACAAAATAACAATGTTTATTATCATCAGTACAATACATTCAGTGTACATTTCTACTCCACTGAGGCCACTTCTTGATTATTGCATACAGGGAATCCCCTGGGCTATTTGTAGAACTGAACTGTCTATGACCGAAAAGCTGATAGTCTTTTGTTATTTTTCCGAGTCGAACACCTTCAGCAATTAATTGTTTTGCTGCGTTAAGTGCGTCTTCGCTTGGCACTTCTGTATTGAAATTTCCAATAAAAGCTATGCCAATGCTTTCGAAATTATGGCCTCTTGTGTGTGCACCTACTTTTTCCCATCCTCTGCCTTCATATGCGTTGCCATCATTTCCGATTAAGAAGTTATATGCAATATCACTGAAACCAGAAACATTCATTTGTTGTTTTTGAATAATTCTTAGCTTATGATCGCATGAGCCCTGTAAAAGATAAAAATGAAACTATTGTTTTCCATTTTTAGTTAGCTTACTCTATTGTTGCATGATTCGGAAGCGGTGTGACTTATAATAACTTTATGAACTGGTAATGTAAGACTGTCAATATCATCATCGGGTTCTTGTCCATTCCAGTCCGCTTTTGATATAATGTTTAGATGAGCTGCAGTGAAGATGATAGCAGAGCTAAAAGAAATAAGTAATAAAACTGTTTTCATTGCTGAGAATGAATAAATTGCGAAGCAAATAGGTGCACAGTCTCTGGTTAACTGACTATACTAAAGAATTTTGCTTTGCGCTAAAGTCGATTTTAGTAAGCTATTCTTATCAGTGTCGATGACTAGAGCTATGAGATTTGTAGATGATATGAGTACATTTTATTTGACTGCACAATCTGTAGATGTGTATAATAGTTCGTGTGATTTTTTGTAGAGTACTGCGATTTTGGGTACGTGGGGCTTTTATTTTCCTTATATGAGTCGTTTTTGAAACAGGTAAATATGTTTCCATTATATTATTTTTTGTGTGTCATCTTGTTTTAATCATATAAGCGTAGTGAAAAACATTGCAATAATACCAAGAAAAGAATTAAGGTGCAAAGCTTTTACTCCCATGTAAAAGGGTGATTCTGATGCACATGACTTCCCGAAATGAATTTTCCTTCATAGAAAAAAGATAGAAAATAATGCATATACTATAGGTGCATTTTTGTCGCAACTCAGATATTCTATAATCAGCTCCCATTGAACACGAAAACAAATTAATACGTTTAGCTCAGTATGATTTGTTTATTATTCTGTGGTAAATTACACTGTTGAGCAGATCATAGAACTGCTCAGTCGCGAAAAAAGCACCCAATATATTGTAATGCACACCCAATTTCCTAACCAATTTCCTAACCGAAAAACTGCATTGAGGATTGAGCTTAAAAGTGAGTTACCTAGGTAATCGAAATCTTACTAGAGCGGGATCGAAAAATGAGCTCGTCCTGCGCTTGCGCCACTACTTGGAACAGCAAGGGGAAGACGTAAACACTTTTGTTTTTGAAACAGAAATGGAGGAAGAGGAAGCAAGTGAAAGTGTAGATTTTTCTAGTATAATGAAGCTTTTATTAGAACAAAAGACGAAACAGCAGAATGTTCTCGAACAACTGGAAGCACGACGAAACGAGCAAAAGAAGGAACAGCAGAATGTTCTCAAACAACTGGAAGCACAACGAAACGAGCAAAAGAAGGAACAACAGAATATTCTCGAAAGACTTGGGGCGCAACAGAATGTTTTGGAAGGTCAGAAAAACAAGAAGGCAAATTGTGCAGCATTGAGAAAAATGTTTGAAATGATTTTTCAAGAAAACATAGCTAAGGAACTAGACCATATGCGGAAAATGGAGCTACGAAAAACTTGTGGAGATTATCTAAAGCAAACAGAAGTACAACCACCATCATTCGACGGACAGTCGTCTTGGTCAGTTTACAGGAGACAAATCGAGGCAGCTGCAACAGCAAATGGCTGGGATGACGAAGACAAATTCATAACACTGACTCTTGCTCTTAGAGGACCAGCAGCTGAATTACTTCAAATTGTTCCAGCTGGTAAGAGCGACGATTTCAGCTCTCTCGTGGCAGCTATAGACAAACGCTTTGGGGAAAGCCACTTGAAAGAAGTCTTCAGAGTCCAACTTAATAACAGAGTCCAGAAAAGGGGAGAAAATCTACAGCAGCTCCAAGCAGACGTCGAAAGACTGGTGCACCTGGCATACACGGATGCTGGAGAAGAAATCATCAACCAGCTGGCTGTTGAGTCCTTCGTTCGTGCCATTTTTGACAAACATCTTCAGAGATCTGTGCGAACTGCTAGAACACGAACTCGTTCTGAAACTCTAGAATTTGCATTAATGATGGAAGCATTTAAGCAAGCTTCTCAAATGGTACATTGTCAAAGAGAAGCCATAGTCGAGGCTGGATCATGCCCAGAAGTTAAGCTACAAAGGAACCAGCGGAACGGACTTGCCAGATGTTGGAATTGCAATAAGACGGGGCACTTACAG
The DNA here is from genome assembly GCA_914767635.1 of Melanostoma mellinum. Taxonomy (NCBI): domain Eukaryota; kingdom Metazoa; phylum Arthropoda; class Insecta; order Diptera; family Syrphidae; genus Melanostoma; species Melanostoma mellinum. The sequence continues at coordinate 127,639,929 of OU612058.1, forward strand.
CGACAATGCTGGCTGCCACCAAATAAAACTGCTTGTCGACGTTGTGAAGTCCAAGAAAATCAATCCACGAGCTGTAGAGTAGGACCGCAGACTTATCAATACCAAATTGGACATCAGGTAGAAAACCCCCAATGGCGGGAAGTAGAGACCAAGACTCAGTGGATGAGAATGGAACCCATATGCGGATGGAACAAGGAAGAATTGAGGTCTGCTCAAAAGAAGGATCCAGACATCGGACCGATTCTCAAATGGAAAGAGAACAACACGAAACCTAACTGGAACGACATTTCTGACCAAAGCCCTGTTGGCAAAGCCAATTGGGCACAGTGGGACTCGCTTCGCGTGCAAGAAGGCGTACTCCAGCGCAAATGGGAATCTCCTGACGATAAATCTTTTGTAATGCAGCTTATTGTTCCTCAATCGAAAATCAAGGAGTTCTTACAAAAGATGCATAGGAGCCCCACAGGAAGCCACCTGGGAGTCAACAAGACGCTGGAGAGCGTGTGAAAACGCTTTTACTGGCTGCATGTTAGAGGTGACGTGGAGCAGTTCCGAAATTATTATGTCTGTGATTCAAACATAGGGGTGGGTAGGCTTACCGATAGACCTAACAGAACATTGACATGGGCCACAGTGTATGGTGACAGGATGAAAAACCGGTATAACACAAAAGCGGCAAGAGCAGGATTCCAAGCAGGAGATCGTGTGTGGCTTTATAATCCTCGTCATCAAAAGGGATTGTCACCGAAACTTCAGCAAAATGGGGAAGGTCCTTATACAGTTGTCACGAGGATTAACGACGTGGCTTACCGCATCCAAAGAGGACTAAGAGGCAAGTTAAAGGTAGTTCATTGTGACCGGCTGCATCGATATAGTGGCGAGGCTGCAGATGGAATTATTATTCGGGACGAACAATCTTAAGGAGGGGGCAATGTAATGCACACCTAACATTTAATACCAACTTCCTAATCGAAAAACGTTCAACCGAAAACACAAGTGGCAACACCACTCCTGGTAAGTGTAGAAATATACCAGGAGGGGAAACGTTTGACAGCAAAATAGTGGATTGTGGAGACCATGTGGAAATTACTGGGAAGTTCTAGATGTAATGTCATTCGATATAAATAGGCCACCGAGGTAACCAGATGTCAGTTTTGATTGTTGAGTGATAATGTTAAGATTAATTTTTGTTAACAAGTCATAGTGCAAAAATTGAGTTGAGATCGAATAAAGTAGATATCGAGTGTAGAATTAAATTGAAAGGAAAAGTTTTATTTTGCGAACTAAGCGCACGTTACAGTATTCTAGTCTCTTTCCATTTGAGGGAAATTAATGTTGAAATACCCCAAAGTAAAGCTCTGAGATCTGGGCTCTTTTATCAATCAGTCATGGACTCACTTATATCACATATAGTATGTATGTATGTATGTATGTATGTATCTTTATTTAGCTTCAGCTATTATTTAATTACAATAGTAATTATTACTAATCTATATATCTTAAGAAAATTTTAGCAAAAATTTATTTTTATGCATAAAATAATTAGATTAAATGACTCTATTAGCTATAATTGGCTTTCACATGCATAACTAGCTTTCTTTTAAAAGCGATCACATTATTTTCGGATTTTAAATCACTTGGCAAAGTATTATATAACTTGAAACTCCTATAAAATAATACATTTTCAGATCTTGATGTTGTGCAAATCTAAAATCTCCACCACTTCTAAGGTAATATGACTGTACATCGGCAACATAAACTATTTGACAGATAGATATCTTGGTAACATATTGCTTTTGATTTTGAATGTAAAAGATAGCACATTCATTATCGTCCTTTGATTAGTTGAAAGCCATTCAAAGTATTTAACATATACTGTATATGAGTTTGTCTGTTACACATCAGAATACTTCTCATTCCTCTGTTTTGTAGTTTTTGTAAACTATTAATCATTTGATTTGGTCCTTAAAAAAGTATAGTTGAACAATATTCGAAGTGTGGTTTTATCATAACATTAAATATGTATTCTTATTGCGCATACTAATGAAATGTTGCGCCTTGCCCTTTGGAAGAACCCTATTTTCCGGCAGTTTTACTGCACACATAATTTAAGTGCGCTTCAAGATTTAATTTTTTATCTAAAATCACCCCTAGGCATTTAATCTCTTCAACTTTCTCTATTACCACTCCATTTCTTATAATATTTTTATCCGAAACACCATTTATATGCCTTTGTTTTGTTTGTGTTCAGTTTCAATTTATTCATTTTTAAATAGACGCCTACTCTATTCAGGTAACCGCATTTAGTTGATTGATGCAGTCATCCACAGGATTTCCAGAAACATACAGTAAAGTATCATCCGGAAAAAGCCTAGTTTTCGCATGCTGCAGCACCTTCTTCAAATCGTTGATGTAAATTATGAAAAGAAGATTTCCTAACACTGCTCCTTGAGGTACACTCAACGTTACATGTAAGACACTCAAAAAGTCATCAGACACCTTTCTTCTTTGAGTTATATCTGACAGAGAACTTTTGAACCATTGTAACCGCTCCTTGAGGTAACTCAATGTTACATGTAAGACACTCAAAAGGTCATCAGACACCTTTGTTGTTTGAGTTATATCTGACAGAGAACTTTTGAACCATAGTAGTCCTCCTCCTCTTATTCCGTATTTCTCCAATTTTAATACTAGTATATCACTATCTATTGTCTCGAACGCCCTTTGCAAATCCAGAAAATCAGCAACAACCACTTTTTTGTCCTTTATTTCTGTTTTCCATTCCGTCACAACTAGATTTAAACGAGATTCACAAATATGCTGCTGCATAGATCCCAATTGGAAGTCCGTCAAAATATGGTTAATTTCCAAATAAGATTGTAGTTGCCCGTGAACAACTTTTTCTAAAATTTTACTTTCCGTTATTAGCATATTAAGTGGTCGAAACTCCTTGGGATTTAATGTCTTTTTGACTTTTTCTACTGGCACTACCGATGATTGTTTCCAATGATAAAAGAAAATGCCATTTCGTAGAGATTCATTTATAACTCTTAAGAGAGAAGGGCCAATAATGTCCATGGCACACAATATCATTTTAGACGACAAACCGTTGAAGTCTCTTTTACTGTTCATATTTTTTTTAGAATACTTCTTGACTCGCTCATATTAACTAATTTAAACTTAAAGGATAATTCATCATTACTATTCACTAGATTTTCATAATGAATGAAAGGTATATTATCATTTATTTCTTCTACAATTTTAATGAAAAAATAGTTAAGCTTATTAGCTATTTCCTTTTTACACTTAATTGATTTACCATCACAGATTATTTCTTCCACTTAACTTTTCTCTTCACTAAGCACAAGTGTTTTAGTCGCCCTCCTCATCGATTTTTGATCGGTTGCTTGGTCTATTTTTTTGATATTAAAATTATTTTTTGCATATTGAAGCTCATTCGCGTATTTATTTCTGTATATCATATCTATTCCAGTCACTGCTATTAGGTTTGTTCGTTGAAGCCCTGGGGTTGCCCTAAGGTCACCACAAAGCGTTTTTTGATAAACCTAATTTCAGCCTGAATGTCAAATTGAGTGTTTTTCGAGCCATAGGTTTGCCATAGGTTTTCCCTAAATTCACCCTAGCTTTTTGCTGTGGCGATTTGAGGGCTGTCAAATGGCGTGTATTTTTTTTAATGACAGGGATGTGTGGTGACTGGTGATTTGTGGTTAAGCGTTTTTTCAGGACTGGAAAACTGATTGGGTCTATGATCTAGAAGAATCACAGCTTATACCTTATAATGTAAAAAACGATTATGAACTTGAATTGATCGATACGTTTATGAGTTATGATTTAGTTCAATTAAATTATGGTATAACAAAAGGCTTTATAATTTAAGTAACAAGAAAAATAAGGCTTATAAATTACTAAGAAGATCGGTTAATAACTCTACATTAAAGGACAATTATGTTCGACTTGAGAGGGAGTTCAGTATTCTAAATAAGTTTTTATATAGAAGTTACATATTACATTATTTCAATCGAATCAAGTTTAGTTTAAAAAATAACAGCAAACATTTTTGGACTTTCATAAAAAATAAAAAGAAAAACAGTGGTATTCCAAAAAATATGCATTACCAAGGCTCAGATTTCTCTGATACTACAACAATCTGTAATATATTTGCTGACTAGCTGTGCCCGCGACTTCGTCCGCGTGGAATAGTGACTTTCAGCAGCATTTTTAACTTTTTAGGAAATAAAACTTCTAGCCTTAAAAATGGCGGTACATATTTCCAAGAAAAACATTCAACCCCTATTTCAACACCTTGTAGCCCTGTTAAAAATACTTTTGAGACAGTAGTTTTTGAATTCCCATTTCCGATCCCTTGGGAATATAAGGATATATGTATATGTATAGCCTTTATCCTTTCGCATGTTCTAGACCATCTCTGTAGCTAATTTAATAAAATCTGTTTAGCAGTTTGAACGGGAGATATACGAAAAACATACCGACATAGCTACATTCGCATTTTTAATATTAGTTAAGACTCCCGTTCTTGTGGGAATATGGTGACCGTTTTCGTGGGAATATGTGGATAAGTTAAAGTTAATATTACTCCGGGATTATGGAGCATTCCAGCGGTGGAAGAATTTTTGAAATCGGTGCTGTAGTGTCAAAGTTCCCATATACGTTCCTGCTCCCGTGGGAATATAGGGAACCGTAAGAATATGGGGATGAATTAGTTTTTATGTTACTCGCGTATAGTGTAGCATTCTAAGGGCGAAAAAATTTTTGAAATCGGTGTTGTAGTGTCAAAGTTCCCGTTTACGTTCCTGCTCCCGTGGGAATATAGGGAACCGTAGGAATATGGGGATGATTAGTTTTTATGTTACTCGGGGATAATGAAGCATTGTAACAGTGGAAAAATTTTTGAGATCGGTGTTGTAGTTTCTAAGTTCCCGTATACGTTCCCGTTCCCGAGGGAATTTAGGGATAAATTGTAGCCTATGTGTTATTCTGATGTATAAGCTATATATTATTGGAAAGTTTAATTGAAATCCATTCAGCAGTTTTTGCGTGAAAGAGTAACAAACATACATCCACACATACAAACTTTCACCTTTATAATATTAGTAGGATTATTTTAAGTCGAACTATACAAGTTATAGCCAACAGCAGTCTACTGATAACTTAAATAATGGTGACAACTTGATCAACATCGGACAGTTAGCTATCAGCAAAACGGAAATTCAAGTTGCGCTTTCAAGTTTGAATAGTGATAAACAGCCTGGCCCTGATGGTATTTCTCCTGTTGTTCTAAAAATGTGTGCTGAAGCGCTTTTAGAACCACTTTGGTTAATATTTAATATGTCTCTTTCCCAGGGAAAATTTCTTGATGATTGGAAAAAATCTTTCATAGTACCGATACACAAATCAGGTTCCAAGCAGGAAATATCAAACTATCGACCAATTTGTAAGTTGTCAGCTATTCCGAAACTTTTCGAAAAGATAGTGTGCGATAGACTGAAAGAAGTCATCTCACCATTCCAGCATGGTTTTATTTCAGGTAGGTCAACTACTACCAACCTTTCTAGTTTCTCAAATTATGTTTTAAGTAAGCTAGAGGAAGGATATCAAGTGGACGTGATTTATACTGATTTTGCGAAAGCGTTTGATAGAGTCAGTCATTCTATTTTAATTGATAAACTGGAAAGAATTGGTTTCATTCAAGTGTTTTGAAATGGATTTCTTCTTATTTGGTTGGACGCGTTCAGTTTGTGTCATTCGATAGTTTTCTTTCAAGTCCCGTGTTTGTTTCATCAGGTGTCCCTCAAGGTAGTCACCTTGGTCCGCTCCTTTTTCTTGTATTTATAAATGACATGCCGGATGTTTTTTGTAATTCATTTGGTCTTTTATTTGCGGATGATCTAAAATTCTTTAGATGCATCAAACTTGAAGCAGATTGCGTGCTTCTGCAAAAAGACCTTGACAGGCTTACTGAATGGTGTAATGTTAACCATTTATTTTTAAATGTCAGCAAATGTCAATGTTTTTCTTTCTTTCGTACATATTCCCCTATTTTCTATGATTATAAAATCGGAAACAGTGTTTTTGAAAGAGTCTTTGAAAAGAAAGATCTAGGTGTTGTTTTTGATAAAAAATTTAATTTTAAAAGCATATCGACTATATTGCAGCCAAAGCCAATTCATTAAACGAAATTCAGTTGATTTCACGGACCCATACACCCTTAAATCTCTGTTTTCAGCCTATGTTAGATCAATCTTGGAATACTGCTGTGTGGTTTGGAATCCATACTACAAAAATCACTCCATGAGATTGGAAAGTATTCAAAGAAAATTCACAAGGTTTGTGGTATGGAAACTTAATTGGAATATTGAAATGCCTTCGTATAGTACCAGATGTCAACTTATTGGTATACAGTCGCTTGAGAATCGACGTAAAATCTTCTCCATTATGTTTATCAACGATATTTTAACAAATCATATTAATTGTCCGCATCTTCTATCTCTTATTGACATTTATGCACCATATCGCCAGCTAAGACAACGCAATCTTTTCCGTGAAAATATTCATAGGGTTAATTACGCATTTAATGAGCCAATAACTCGCTGTGTTAGAGAAACAAACTTGATCTCTATAGAAATTGATTTTAATTTCCATTAAAACGGGGCCATTTTAAAAAACAAACTCCTGTTTCATTTTTTAAATAACTAAATGTAACTTAAACATTCATTATTAAACTTTGTTTCAATTTGTAATAATACATTTATATTTGTATATAGATAGATATGTTTCTATTCTGTAAGATGATTATTGTAATCTCTGATTGATGCAAATAAACAATTAACAATTAACCCTGGGGAAAGTTCGACGAATGGACCTATTATTTCTTATTTGACCAGACGGCTATCTGGTGACGTTGTGTTTTCGTTTTCTTCATACAATACAAGTTATTATTGAACCAACAGAAACTGTCACATACGCGAACAATTGTTGTAATAAATATAATTTTTTCCAAAGTTGACTTTACCATGCTACTTATTGATGCTGCTAAATCATTTACCGCAACATTACTTCTAAAACTTGAGGCTCCACATTTAATAGTTCTGTACGAAAACAGTCTTGTTTAAATAACAATGATTTCATCACCTTTTCATTACGTTTCTGCTTAACACGACTAGTTTCGATGTTGATTACTGGTGATTCGTGATCACATATTTTAAATTCCTCGTTTAGTTTCACACTCATTTATATTCACCGTTAGTAATTACATAGTCTATCAATGAAGAAAAGATCTCTGTAGCTCGCGTCGGTTCAGTAACTATTTGTTTAAATGAAATATCCGAAAGACTTTCAAAAATATACATGTTTTGAATGTCCCGTGCGAAAACCAATCGATATTAAAATCACATTTTATAATAACTTTAGTGTATTCGGCACTCACAATATCTTCAATCTTCTCTCTAAAAAAATCACAAAAAACCATTTTCAGAAGCGTTTGGGGATCTATAGAAATTATATTTCTGTTCTTTGAAAACAAAATCATTTTACCAATTGCGATAGGTATTAACAATTTCTTGAACTTGCCATTCGGTTTGAGTTTATAATTTCTATATAAATGTTTGAAACCAAAACATGAAAAGGGGATTATTTCATCTCGCATGAGGAATGCTGTTGGTAGGAAATTTTCATTCACTTCTGATTTATGACACATCGACTTTATGAGTAAGCAGAAATGTAAACCAATAATTGGAAATTTGTGTTTTCGCAGCAGAAGATTCCATATGCAATGGTCGGAGTAACTTGTTACGGCTGTTGCGTAGCACGACGTTACCCCAACCGAAAATTTGAAAAGTAAAGACACAAACCGGTGGTGATCTCCGAAAAAAACAAACTTCAAGAAGAAATTAGCTACTGACAGATGAATAACCAGTTGGTCGGTAGTGTAGGTTTTTGAAATTTGGGACAAGGGTATTAGGCCATTAAGGGGTAAGGTAGAGGTGGGGGAAATGCCAAGTGAAGCGGTCGGGGAACAGGAAGAGGGATAGCCAATGGGAAGAGAGGAAATAAGGAAAAACGGATGAGGAGGAATACGGCAAAATTGCGTGATCAGGTGGATTGAACTACAACGGGTATCGAGTGGGCTCATCGATTAGCGGGAAAAATAAATTAGACCGAGGCGATAAATACCAGCTGATCGAGGGGGATCGTCAAATAATCCTCAGCATCGGTGACGAAGAGTCAACTTCGGACATAAAAAAAAATCGAACACCTAAAATTGCTACGTATAAGTAACGTCACCATAAAAACGTATAGAGAAAGTACAGGAATCGGAAGTGATCGCGCCGAGCGTTAGTTTAAATATTTGAAAGTGTTATTTTGTTAAATCGCAGCGCGAATCATAACACGTTAAGTGCGGTACACGTCGGGTAAAATCATGTAAAAAAAAAGGAAAATAAAAAAATAAAACCCCAAAGAAAAGAGAAGAATAATATTAAAAATAATTTAAGTAAGCATACGCCTTGTCTACTTCCAGGGTTGCCGCTATACGTTAATTGAGTTTGTTAAAGAAGCATTAATCAAAGCAAGGTATCGTTTAGGATAATCTCGTTTTTTTTTTGATTATTTTCTTCCATTTTTTTGTGTCATTTGGTAAACCTTAATGATTAGAATAAGGATTAACAAGTTTATTTGTTAAGTGTAGGTTAGTTTTGAGCACAGCAACCCATTTGTTTGCCTTATATTATGGTTATTGAAGTTAACAAAAATATGATTTAATAAAGTAAACAGTATTGTAACGTGCGCTTAGTTCGCAAAAATAAAACTCTACCTTTCAATTTAATTCTACCACTTTATTCAGTATCTACTTTCGATATACACTTTATTCGAACTCAACTCGACTTTTGGACTATCACTTGTATTTACTCTTAACTTTATCACTCTATAAACAAAACTGCCCTCTGGTTGCCTCGGGCGGGCTATTTATATCGAATGACTTGCCATCTAGAACTCTCCAGTAGCTTCTACATTGTCTCCACATTTGCTGTCTACTCTCTGTCTGTCTGTCTCTCTATACACTCACACACACTGGCTTACAAGCAACGCCTGTCATTTATACTGTAACGTGAACCCAACATTTAATACCAATTTCCTAATCGAAAACGTTCCACCGAAAAACACATCTGGGAGCACTATAATGGAGTGGTTTAAAAGAAGACGTCTTTTGTGAGTGAGTGTGTATGTGTGCAGAAATACCGGGAGGGGAACTTGTCTAGACATCATGGTTCATGGAAAAACTACTAGAAATCTCTCGATGGTTCACTTTCCTATATAAAGAGGGAGCTGACGCAACCAGAAGTCAGTTTTATTTAGAAAGTGATAGTGTGAATATTGGATAAACGTAATTGAGTTGAGTTCGAATAAAGTGTATATCGAAAGTAGATACTGAATAAAGTGGTAGAATTAAATTGAAAGGTAGAGTTTTATTTTTGCGAACTAAGCGCACGTTACATTGGTGTCAGAAGTGTAAATAAAACTTATTTGACTAGTAAAGTGTAAAAAAAAAAAAAAAAAAAAAGTAAAAAGAGAAATAATAATTATATACAGTGAAAATGGGTAAGTTGTTAGAAGAGCTCACTTGCATTGAGCTTAAAAGTGAGTTAGGTAAGCGAAATCTTTCTAGAGCGGGATCGAAAAATGAGCTCGTCCTGCGCTTGCGTAACTATTTGGAACAGCAAGGGGAAGACGTGAAAACTTTTGTTTTTGAAACAGAAGTGGAAGAAGAGGAAGTAAGTGAAAATGTAGATTTTTCTAGTATGATGAAACTTTTGTTAGAACAACGAAACGAGCAAAAGAAGGAACAGCAGAATGTTCTTGAACAACTTGAAGCACAACGAAACGAACAAAAGAAAGAACAGCAGAATGTTCTCGAACGACTCGAAGTACAACAAAAGAATCTGGAAGAGCAACGAAACGAGCAAAAGAAGCTGATTGAAGAACAACGAAACGAACAAAAGAAAGAACAACAGAATATTCTCGAAAGACTTGAGGCGCAACAGAATGTTTTGGAAGGTCAGAAAAACATTCTAGAAAGCAAATTGGGTAACATTGAGAAAAATGTTTGTGGCCTAGAAAAACGCATTGAATGTGTTGAGAAACGATTTTCCAAGCTTGAGAGTCAATGCGAAAGTCAGCTTGCCACTTTGGAGAAACGAATCGAAAACATGGCTAAGGAACTAGACCAGATGCGGAAAATGGAGCTACGGAAAACTTGTGGAGATTGTCTAAAGCAAAGAGAAGTACAACCACCAACATTCGACGGACAGTCGTCTTGGTCAGTTTACAGGAGACAATTCGAGGCAGCTGCGACAGCAAATGGCTGGGATGACGAAGACAAATACATAGCACTGACTCTTGCTCTTAGAGGACCAGCAGCTGAATTACTTCAAACTGTTCCAGCTGGTAAGAGCTACGATTTCAGTGCTCTCGTGGCAGCTATAGATAAACGCTTTGGTGATAGCCACTTGAAAGAGGTCTTCCGAGTCCAACTCAATAGCAGAGTCCAGAAAAGGGGTGAAAGTCTACAGCAGCTCCAAGCAGACGTCGAAAGACTGGCTCACCTGGCATACCCGGATGCTGGAGAAGAAATCATCAACCATCTGGCTGTTGAGTCCTTCGTTCGTGCCATTTCTGACAAACATCTTCAGAGATCTGTGCGAACTGCTAGAACACGAACTCTTTCCGAAACTCTAGAGTTTGCATTAATGATGGAAGCATCTGAGCAAGCTTCTCAAATGGTACATTGTCAAAGAGAAGCCATATTCGAAGCTAGATCATGCCCAGAAATTAAGCTACAAAGGAACCAGCGGCACGGACTTGCCAGATGTTGGAATTGTAATAAGACGGGGCACTTACAGCGACAATGCCGGTTGCCACCAATCAAAACTGAAACTGCTTGTCGACGTTGTGAAGTCCAAGAAAATCAATCCGCGAGCTGTAGAGTAAGACCGCAGACTTATCAATACCGAATTGGACATCAGGTAGAAAACCCCCAATGGAATTGCTGGCGGAAAGTAGAGACCAAGACTCAGCGGATGAGAGTGGAACCCATATCCGGATGGAACAAGGAAGAATTGAGGTCTGCTCAAAAGAAGGATCCAGACATCGGACCGATTCTCAAATGGAAAGAGAACAACACGAAACCTGACTGGAACGACATTTCGGACCAAAGCTCTGTTGTCAAAGCTTATTGGGCACAGTGGGACTCGCTTCGCGTGCAAGAAGGCGTACTCCAGCGCAAATGGGAATCTCCTGACGGTAAATCCTTTGTAATGCAGCTTATTGTTCCTCAATCGAAAATCAAAGAGGTTTTACAAAAGATGCATAGAAGCCCAACAGGAAGCCACCTGGGAGTCAACAAGACGCTGGAGAATGTGCGAAAACGCTTTTACTGGCTGCAGGTTAGAGGTGACGTGGAGAAGTGGTTCCGAAATTGTTATGTCTGTGATTCAAACATAGCGGTGAGTAGGCTAGATAGATTTAATAGAACAGGGCCATGGGCCACAGTGTATGGCGACCGAATGAAGACACGGTACGACACAAAAGCGACAACGTCAGGATTCCAAGCAGGAGATCGTGTGTGGCTTTATAATCCTCATCGTCAAAAGGGATTGTCACCGAAACTTCAGCAAAACTGGGAAGGTCCTTATACTGTAGTCACGAGGATTAACGACGTGGTTTACCGCATCCAAAGAGGACTAAGAGGCAAGTTAAAAGTAGTTCATTGTGACAGGCTGCATCGATATAGTGGCGAGGCTGCAGATGGAATTATTCGGGACGAACAATCCTAAGGAGGGGGCAGTGTAACGTGAACCCAACATTTAATACCAATTTCCTAATCGAAAACGTTCCACCGAAAAACACATCTGGGAGCACTATAATGGAGTGGTTTAAAAGAAGACGTCTTTTGTGAGTGAGTGTGTATGTGTGCAGAAATACCGGGAGGGGAACTTGTCTAGACATCATGGTTCATGGAAAAACTACTAGAAATCTCTCGATGGTTCACTTTCCTATATAAAGAGGGAGCTGACGCAACCAGAAGTCAGTTTTATTTAGAAAGTGATAGTGTGAATATTGGATAAACGTAATTGAGTTGAGTTCGAATAAAGTGTATATCGAAAGTAGATACTGAATAAAGTGGTAGAATTAAATTGAAAGGTAGAGTTTTATTTTTGCGAACTAAGCGCACGTTACAATACCATTCCATTAAAGTGTTGCCAGTTGTGTTTTCGGTTGAACGTTTTTCGACTAGGAAATTGGTATAAAATGTTGGGTTCACGTTACACTGCCCCCTCCTTAGGATTGTTCGTCCCGAATAATTCCATCTGCAGCCTCGCCACTATATCGATGCAGCCTGTCACAATGAACTACTTTTAACTTGCCTCTTAGTCCTCTTTGGATGCGGTAAACCACGTCGTTAATCCTCGTGACAACAGTATAAGGACCTTCCCAGTTTTGCTGAAGTTTCGGTGACAATCCCTTTTGACGATGAGGATTATAAAGCCACACACGATCTCCTGCTCGGAATCCTGCCGTTGTCGCTTTTGTGTCGTACCGAGTCTTCATCCGGTCGCCATACACTGTGGCCCATGTCCCTGTTCTTTTAGGTCTATCTGTAAGCCTACCCACCTCTATGTTTGAATCACAGACATAACAATTTCGGAACCACTTCTCCACGTCACCTCTAACATGCAGCCAGTAAAAGCGTTTTCGCACATTCTCCAGCGTCTTGTTGACTCCCAGGTGGCTTCCTGTAGGGCTTCTATGCATCTTTTGTAAAACCTCTTTGATTTTCGATTGAGGAACAATAAGCTGCATTACAAAAGATTTACCGTCAGGAGATTCCCATTTGCGCTGGGGTATGCCTTCTTGCACGCGAAGCGAGTCCCACTGTGCCCAATAAGCTTTGACAACAGAGCTTTGGTCCGAAATGTCGTTCCAGTCAGGTTTCGTGTTGTTCTCTTTCCATTTGAGAATCGGTCCGATGTCTGGATCCTTCTTTTGAGCAGACCTCAATTCTTCCTTGTTCCATCCGAATATGGGTTCCACTCTCATCCGCTGAGTCTTGGTCTCTATTTTCCGCCAGCAATTCCATTGGGGGTTTTCTACCTGATGTCCAATTCGGTATTGATAAGTCTGCGGTCTTACTCTACAGCTCGCGGATTGATTTTCTTGGACTTCACAACGTCGACAAGCAGTTTCAGTTTTAATTGGTGGCAACCGGCATTGTCGCTGTAAGTGCCCCGTCGTATTACAATTCCAACATCTGGCAAGTCCGTGCCGCTGGTTCCTTTGTAGCTTAATTCCTGGGCATGATCCAGCTTCGAATATGGCTTCTCTTTGACAATGTACCATTTGAGAAGCTTGCTCAGATGCTTCCATCGTTAATGCAAAATCTAGAGTTTCGGAAAGAGTTCGTGTTCTAGCAGTTCGCACAGATCTCTGAAGATGTTTGTCAGAAATGGCACGAACGAAGGACTCAACAGCCAGATGGTTGATGATTTCTTCTCCAGCATCCGGGTATGCCAGGTGAGCCAGTCTTTCGACGTCTGCTTGGAGCTGCTGTAGACTTTCACCCCTTTTCTGGACTCTGCTATTGAGTTGGACTCGGAAGACCTCTTTCAAGTGGCTATCACCAAAGCGTTTATCTATAGCTGCCACGAGAGAACTGAAATCGTAGCTCTTACCAGCTGGAACAGTTTGAAGTTATTCAGCTGCTGGTCCTCTAAGAGCAAGAGTCAGTGCTATGTATTTGTCTTCGTCATCCCAGCCATTTGCTGTCGCAGCTGCCTCGAATTGTCTCCTGTAAACTGACCAAGACGACTGTCCGTCGAATGTTGGTGGTTGTACTTCTCTTTGCTTTAGACAATCTCCACAAGTTTTCCGTAGCTCCATTTTCCGCATCTGGTCTAGTTCCTTAGCCATGTTTTCGATTCGTTTCTCCAAAGTGGCAAGCTGACTTTCGCATTGACTCTCAAGCTTGGAAAATCGTTTCTCAACACATTCAATGCGTTTTTCTAGGCCACAAACATTTTTCTCAATGCTACCCAATTTACCTTCTAGAATGTTTTTCTGACCTTCCAAAACATTCTGTTGCGCCTCAAGTCTTTCGAGAATATTCTGTTGTTCCTTCTTTTGTTCCTTTCGTTGTGCTTCCAGTTTTTCGAGAACATTCTGCTGTTCCTTCTTTCGCTCGTTTCGTTGCTCTTCAATCATTTTCTTTTGTTCGTTTCTTTGTTCTAATAAAAGCTTCATTATACTAGAAAAATCTACATTCTCACTTACTTCCTCTTCTTCCACTTCTGTTTCAAAAACAAAAGTGTTTACGTCTTCCCCTTGCTGTTCCAAATAGTTACGCAAGCGCAGGACGAGCTCATTTTTCGATCCCGCTCTAGAAAGATTTCGCTTACCTAACTCACTTTTAAGCTCAATGCAAGTGAGCTCTTCTAACAACTTACCCATTTTCACTGTATATAATTATTATTTTCTTTTTACTTTTTTTTTTTTTTCACTTTACTAGTCAAATAAGTTTTATTTACACTTCTGACACCAATGTAACGTGCGCTTAGTTCGCAAAAATAAAACTCTACCTTTCAATTTAATTCTACCACTTTATTCAGTATCTACTTTCGATATACACTTTATTCGAACTCAACTCGACTTTTGGACTATCGCTTGTATTTACTCTTAACTTTATCACTCTATAAACAAAACTGCCCTCTGGTTGCCTCGGGCGGGCTATTTATATCGAATGACATGCCATCTAGAACTCTCCAGTAGCTTCTACATTGTCTCCACATTTGCTGTCTACTCTCTGTCTGTCTGTCTCTCTATACACTCACACACACTGGCTTACAAGCAACGCCTGTCATTTATACCATTCCATTAAAGTGTTGCCAGTTGTGTTTTCGGTTGAACGTTTTTCGATTAGGAAATTGGTATAAAATGTTGTGTTCACGTTACAGTATTGTGAATCACGTCCTGTGAAGGGAAATATATAGTGCATTTCATTGTGTAACTTAAAAGAAGCTGCATGGCGTGCTGAGAAGTTACCGAGGGGGTGGAAGATGGTGGACTGAAGATGTCCGTCAGTGAAGGGGGTTGATGTTTTTTTTCAGGATCCAACGGAATAAGGGGGAATTCTAAACACTGGCCACAGAATCCCAAGGTAGGGAGGGCGAACCAGGCCATGCTGCGCTACATCTGCAGCCCAAGCGTGTGGTGAGTTGAACTCAGGTGGTGGGAAAGAAAATGTATGTTTTGTCTTGGCACGATTTATGTAATTTGTTGTAGGCGTTTTCTGCATGGAGAGGTAAGATCCCCCCCACATCCGGCGAGCTTAGCCGAGCTTAACAAGCGTGCCATTTCCTCTCGATGCAGATCATCCTGTTTCTCACAGCCCCCAATTCCAATCCGTCATTTCCGTTCCTGTGGGTTTCCTTTTCCTTTCTCTCGTTTCCTTTTCCTATAACTGGTGTTTCCTAGTCCTGACCTGCAACAAATTTGGCGCCCAACGTATTTTTTTGTAGTCGTTTAGTGTTTTGTCTTATAACAAATAACTGATGTTGACGTCCAGATTCCAGGTCCGTATGTCTTTGACTGGAAGGCCCAAGGCGTACCAAGTCAAACTGCGACGGATACCTGGATGATGGCGAAAGCAGCATTAATCTTCCAATATACGAAATTTTTCCAATTTGTTTTCGGGACTTTACGTCCATAATCTTAGTCTTTGTGGACTGTATCTGTAAGCATCACCAAATTCGTATGTCTTTACTTGGAAGGCCACTGGCGTACCATAGTGAATCGCGACGGATGCGGAGATGAAGGCAGCAGGAGCAGTCAATTCCCCACTTTTTTCCTTTCCTTTTGTCGACTATAGTATCGTGAAGCAGTGGCCCGTAAGATAAGTGTTGTCTACGCGTAGCATTGTTTTGTGATACAGTGGTTGAGCTAGTTAGTTTGTGTCAGTTTTGTCTGTATATGTGTTTACGTAAGTTCAAAGTCACCACACGCTCGGAATCTATTGAATCCTGAGGGAAAGGCGAGAGCACCTCGATGGTTAAAAGTACCACTGAAGATAGCCACCATATACACCCCCGTATGTTTATCAAAATTTAGTACTATTTTTGTTGAGATGTAGTAGGTTTCGTTGTAGTTTTTTTGGTTTTCTTTTTTTTTCAAATTGTTTTTTTTTGATACAGGTTTTTGAAGTAATCAAATTTTTTTTTGTGAAGCTGATCATATTTGGTACAGATTCAACAATATTTTTTTTGTTTTGCTTCCAGTTTTGGTTCTTTTTTTGATTTGGTTTTTTTTTGTTTTCCTTTTTTTTTCTATTTTTTTTTTTTCCATTTTCGGAAGATTCGTTTTCATTGATATTTTTGTTTATTCCATCATACAAATCGTTATTATACGAACGTCTAATTCGAGTAAGGATTTTTTTTTATCGCTTTTTCCTGAACGAAGTTTGTTCATTTAACCTTTTTTTATTTAATACACTTTGCTACGAATCTTAAGATTTAAATAAAAAGTTCGAATCATGGTGGATGAGGAACACGATCCGCTAAAGAAAGTGAGAGGCGCGGTTATAGAGGGGGCATCGGGCATGCAAACTAGGTCATCGAGTCGGGTTCCGGCAAGACGCGGTGGGCTAATTCACACCCCCATTCGAAAACCGAAATCTGGAAACCTCGCACCGATGAGTGGGTTGTCGGTCAGTACTTACATCCCATGGTCAGATGCGACAGTGACCCGGTCTAACGAGTCTCTCACCACTATGTCTAAAGATCAAGAATTCGAAGCCCAGTCGGTTGAGGCTAGTGGGTCAAGACACTCGTTGAATGGTGATCCACATGAGCAGCCACCACCGCACGTTAATATGTCTCCTTCACAAAGAGTGTTGTCCAAGTATTGGTTACCCAGCCACCTTACCGGTGCGCAAGGACAGGGTGGGTCAGGGATTGAGCGAACAAAGGAGAATCAGCTACCTTCATATGGCTTGAAAGATAAGCAAACCGTGGAGAAAACATCGTCCAACTCTCTGAACGCAGAACCCGTAATAGGAGATAAGGCTACAGAGCCAACAACGAAAGATACTTCCAGGGGGGCTAGGTCAGGAGAAGAAGTAGCGAATGTACCAGAAGACCTGAAAGCTTATATTAACCTGGCTTTGGTTAATGCATTTTCTTCCTACAAAAACTTTTTGAGGGAAGAGATTTCGGAAGACTTAGGAAAGAAGGTACGGGATATCCTCATCGAGTTCATGGGTGAAATAAACGCGGTAACGCGACCATCACCTCCAATTGAAGAATCCAATCAGTGGTCGTCGAAAGCTCAAGGAGCCATCCCTTAGCAAAACTTTGCGCAAGCAGCTGGTTCCAGCCTTGGTCAAACCCAGCTGAATAGAGATAGGGGCTTAAATGATGAGGGTGTCAGACAGTACCAGTGGCATCACCAAAATAGGTCAGGGAAGGGGGTTAACCAAAAGGTAGGTTTGCAACATTCGGTTTATGCTCATCGGGAGAGATATCAACCGAATGACTACACAAGTCCGCCTCAAGGTCAACCACAGAGAAGTCCACCTGGGGGAGCTAGAGGTCAAATTCGCATTGACAAATGGGGCCTTAACTTTGATGGGAAGCCCGAGACTCTGACGGTAGAAGACTTTATCTTCCGCTTAGAGACGCTTCAAGGCCAGTATGAGTTCCCGTGGGAAGAAATAATGAGGGACTTCCACTTGTTGCTCTCAGGCAACGCGTATAATTGGTTCTGGCAGTATCAACGTGCGAACTTTAGGCCGGACTGGCCGACCTTACGCGATGTATTGATGCGACAGTTCCGAAACTCTAGGTCAGATTTTGAGATAATCAGAGATCTGATGGATAGGAAGCAAGCAGCCTGGGAGACAAGTGACGAGTATTTCGGGGCGATCGCAACCCTATGTTCACAGCTTCGGGTTCAGATACCTGAAATGGAGCTCGTGAACATCCTAAAGAGGAACCTGTGTGAGCGAATTGGTAGGTTGGTCTATCCAATGTCCCTCTTCACGTTAAATCAGCTCAGATATGCTTGTAAGGACGCGGAAAATGCCTTTCCGAAGCATGAGAACTCCAGCTTCTTAAAACCAACTCCACCAAGGGTTGCAAAGGTGACCGAACTTGAATACGAGGACACGGGACCTTCGTACCATGACTCGATTGCAGCCTTCCAGCAAAGTGGCGGCCGGCCTAGAATTCCGAAACCACCAGACGACGTCAGGAGTCTGAAATGCTGGAATTGTAGGGTAGAAGGGCATTCGTTTATGGATTGTCCAGTGCCACAGCGTAGCATTTTCTGCTATAGATGTGGGCTAGAGGGAGTGGTAACACCAAAATGCCAGCGTTGCCACCCGGAAAACGTGAATCGGAACGTGAACTCTCGGGGCGAGTCTCGTTCGACGCAAACAGCCCTATGAAGGTGAACGAAGAGAGTTCGCAGACAGAAAAGGTAGATGGTAAAATAAAAATATTAGTAAGGGATGAGGGAATAAATCGTAGTAAAATAGTAAAATATGAGGGAATAAAACCGCTTCATGTTAGGGTAAAGGAGTACTATGAAACTCGGGAAAGGATATTTGCTGGTTCCAAAGCTATAACACAAAAAGTAGAAAAAGCTAGGAATAGATATAGGATAAGAAAGGACATAAGAAAAAAGGTTACGTCAACAATAATAAACACCGATACTGACCTTCGACCTTACGCCAGGGTTAAAATAGCGGGGAAAGATGTCCTGGGTCTGCTGGATAGTGGGGCGAGTGTTAGCATTCTTGGTAAAGATTGTAAAGAGTTAGTGCGAGAACTTAACCTTTCGGTCCTTCCATACCAATCGGGAGTGCGAACCGCAGATGGCAAGAGACAGGACATTATAGGAAAAATAGAAACGTCTATACAATATAAGGAGGAGGTAAAAAGAATAACGTTGTTTTTGGTTCCCTCCTTGGAACAAGAGCTCTATTTGGGAGTCGATTTTTGGAGCAGCTTCAGGATAGCTCCTAGTATAGTGAGCACTGTAAATCTAATGGATGATTCGGAAGTCACCAACGAGCATGAGCTCAACCCAGAGCAAAAATCAAAGCTGGAGTGGGTTAAAAGTAGGTTTAGGAGTTCGGACAAACATGGTCTGGGAAGGACAGCGTTGATGGAGCATGTCATCGATACTGAAGACACCATACCGATAAAGCAGCGTCACTACCCGGTTTCCCCAGCGGTGCAAGCCATCTTGTATGCCGAAATAGACCGAATGCTAGAGCTTGGAGTGATTGAGGAAAGCGAAAGCCCCTGGTGCTCGCCAGTTGCCCTTATAAAGAAGCCAGGTAAAGATAACACCGTTAAGTACCGGTTTTGCCTGGATGCTCGTAAGGTCAACTTGCACAGCAAAAAGGACGCGAATCCTCTCCCCAATATAGAAGGACTTATTAGCAGGCTACCCGACACCGTATTTATAAGTAGCGTCGATCTGAAGGAAGCATTTTGGCAGATACCGTTGGAGAGATCAAGTAGAGAAAAAACTGCGTTTGCGGTTCCGGGAAGACCCTTGTACCATTTCACAGTTATGCCCTATGGGTTGTGTAATGCGGCTCAAAGGCTATGCCGTCTTATGGACAAGGTAATTCCTGCACGATTGAGGGACCGTGTCTTCGTGTACCTCGATGATCTGCTCATCATAGCACCTGACTTCGAAACGCATATGAACCTGCTAGAAGAGGTAGCCGAGTGTCTGAGGAAGGCCAATCTCACCATCAACATGGAAAAATCGAAGTTTTGCTTCAAAGAATTGAAGTATTTGGGTTTCATTGTTGGAGGGGGGAAGCTAAAGACAGATCCAGCAAAGGTGGAAGCCATATCTGATTTTCTTGTGCCAAAATCACCAAGGCAAGTCCGTCGGTTGCTAGGTCTAGCAGGGTGGTACAGACGCTTTATCAGAGACTTTTCCACACTTACCGCACCTTTGACCGATCTTCTTAAAAAGAAAAACTCTAAGTTTCAGATGACGGAAGACGCTTTAAAAGCATTTGAACTTCTTAAAACAGCTCTTACGACAGCTCCAGTTCTATCCCATCCCGACTTTTCCAAAAGGTTCTACATCCAGTGTGATGCTTCAGATTCGGGAATAGGGGCTGTGCTGTTCCAAAAGAATGAAAACGATGAAGAATCCCCGATAGCGTACTTCTCACAAAAATTAAACAAGTGCCAAAGAAACTATAGTGTGACCGAGAAGGAGTGTATGGCAGCGGTAATGGCAGTGTAAAAATTCAGACCTTATGTCGAAGGCATGGATTTCACGGTAATAACAGACCACTCCAGTCTTAAATGGCTCATGGGAGTTAAAGACCTGAGTGGAAAACTGGCGAGGTGGAGTCTGAAGTTACAAGCATTTGCGTTCGACATACAGCACCGCAAGGATACACTTAATGTGGTTCCAGACACTCTTTCTCGGGGTCACATTGAGGCTTTAGAAATTGAGCAGATTGCTCCACTGATTGATTTGGACTCACCGGAATTCCAATCAGAAGAATATATAGGTCTTATCAAAACAATAGGAGACCACAAAGAAGAATTGCCGGACTTAAAAGTAGTTGAAGGGTTTATCTACAAGAGATCTTTTCCGTCCCAGATGCAGGGTGAGTTGGTAGAACACCAATGGTGATTATGGGTTCCCTCGTGTCTTACTGAGGAGCTTATTGCAAATGCCCATAATCCTCCCCAAGCTGCGCACGGAGGCATAGCAAAGACCTTGGAAAGAGTCAGGCAGAACTTCTACTGGCCTAATATGTCTGTTCAAATCAAACAGTTTGTAAATCGGTGTAGTACGTGTAAAGAGTCTGAGTCCAACAATCAAGTAACCCGTCCACCTATATGTACGTCATATTGCTCAGATAGACCTTTTCAGAAATTATATATTGATTTCCTGGGTCCCTACCCACGATCAAAAACAGGTAACGCCTATGTATTCGTGGTATTAGATCACTTCTCGAAATTTGTTTTTCTTAAGTCCATGAAAAGTGCCAACAGCGGCAACGTAATAAAATTTTTGTTAAACGAAGTGTTCAACCTGTTTGGTGTGCCAGAGATCATCCATTCCGACAATGGCAAACAATTCATGGCAAAGGAATTTGGAGATCTACTATCCAAGTTTGGGATTCGACACTTCAGAACGGCAAGCTATTCTCCCCAATCAAACGCGTCGGAGAGGGTGAACAGAACACTGCTAGCTGCTATACGCTCGTATCTCAAAGATGACCAAAGGGACTGGGATCTACATCTTAGCGATATAGCGTGCGCTCTGAGAAGCTCTGTCCATTCGTCCATAGGAGTGTCACCATATTTCGCTCTTTTTGGGATGAACATGATGACACATGGAAGCGGATATGACTTGGCCAGGAAACTTGACGCAGTAGCTGACGGTGAACTGCACACTCTTCCTAGACACGTACGGTTGCGGACCTTACGGGAAAAGATCGTGAGAACATCTTGAAAGCCAACCAGAAAAGCGCGCGTACTTATAACCTACGCACGAAAAAGATTCGTTTCGCCGCTGGCCAAGAAGTGTTTCGCAAAAACTTTGTATTAAGTGACTCGTCAAAGAATCTGTCTTCAAAACTATGTACCAAATATGTTAAGTGTCGTATAGTCAAACAAATTGGCAACCATATGTTTGAGGTAGAAAACCTGGCTAGAAAGAAAATAGGGGTTTTCCATGCTAAAGATTTGAAGCAGTGAATTCCAGATCCAATCCTACAATACCAAATTCCCTAACGATTTTTTTTTTGCATGTTGAATGTCATCCTTAATTATGTATTTATATTAGTATATTTGATATTCATGTTAATTTATTTTTTTTTGTGTTAGCCTAGCTTGTTAAACTCTTCGGTGTATTAATCGTTTTTTTTTTTTGATCATTCGTTATCGTTACTGCATGTTAAAGTATTTCTATCATTTATTAATAGGTATATTATTACTAGTCAAATCGGTTCGCGGCAATATTTACACTCATTTTGATCTTGGTTAAAGTATTCGGTAGGTCTGTGATAGCTAGAGTTAAGGAGAAAGATTTATTTAATAGGCATATATTTATTTATTTATTTATTTATTTATTTATTTATTTATTTATTAAACTATTTATGTATTTATTTATTTATTTAGTTATTTATTTATTCGAGTATTCAGCATTCCATTGGTGTTTACTTTCGATTGGTTTCATGTACACACCAGTCGTTTGTTTACTTTTTGTTTCTTTATGGTGCCCTTCTAACATTCCCTTATCGCTACTAACTGTCACATCTGTTTATTTACATTTTGTCAATCATCTAATCATATGATCGTCTATAGGTACACACATAACTATAAGAAGCAGTATTATCTTTAGCACTATTGAAAATTCGCATGTCATCCCTAATCCACTGTTGCCAACTTCCACCTCCTATCCAATGATAATTCCCAGGTCCTATTGAGTCCGTTCGTAAATTGAAGATGGAATTGCCCGGCTAGAAGTCGTGGGTTCTTCCCCACTGTTTCTTCCCAACCTAGTTAGAATACGAAGTCGTACCATGATCGCGAACAGCCATCTCCGTCCAGGGGCCGAATTACAGCTCACGATATCGAGTGAGTGAGTGGCATTAGAGATCGAGTGAGTGAGTAACCATTTTGGAATTACAGCATACGTGACCTCTCGTATCGTATTGCTCTTTAAAATTGTACTAGTATCATCGAATATTCACTAGTAAATTTCGAGTTTCTATTAATTCATAGATGTCGCTGGTGTCTCTTTATACTTATTTCATTATTTTTTGGTAGGTAAAATTCATGCATTTGTAAAAAAAAGACAATATTTGGTAAGAATTTCGGAAAATTCAAACATAAAACACACTCGGATGGTGTTATTAAATGAAATATTGATAATAGATGGTTTTGATTGTCTTTCATGTATGAATTAGAGAGCACTTTATGCATCGAATGAAATTCCGATCGATAACTGATGAGAAAATGCCGAATTGTGGTACTAGATGACTCGATATCGTGAGCGGTAATACCAAATTCCCATAATTCCGATACGACTTATTCGATAGCGTGTGCCGTAATTCGGCCCCAGGTCTTTATATAAAAAGTCCAAGAACGGAGTTTTGTTACGGCTGTTGCGTAGCACGACGTTACCCCAACCGAAAATTGGAAAAGTAAAGACACAAACCGGTGGTGATCTCCGAAAAAAACAAACTTCAAGAAGAAATTAGCTACTGACAGATGAATTACCAGTTGGTCGGTAGTGTAGGTTTTTGAAATTTGGGACAAGGGTATTAGGCCATTAAGGGGTAAGGTAGAGGCGGGGGAAATGCCAAGTGAAGCGGTCGGGGAACAGGAAGAGGGATAGCCAATGGGAAGAGAGGAAATAAGGAAAAACGGATGAGGAGGAATACGGCAAAATTGCGTGATCAGGTGGATTGAACTACAACGGGTATCGAGTGGGCTCATCGATTAGCGGGAAAAATAAATTAGACCGAGGTGATAAATACCAGCTGATCGAGGGGGATCGTCAAATAATCCTCAGCATCGGTGACGAAGAGTCAACTTCGGACATAAAAAAAAATCGAACACCTAAAATTGCTACGTATAAGTAACGTCACCATAAAAACGTATAGAGAAAAAAAATATAAATCAAGTAATCCGCCGGCGCTCTAGAAATTACAGGGGAATGTTAGTACGCCGGCGGATCAATAGATGGCTTTGAGCGGTCGTTTTTGTTTTCGATAGTACTATAAATTCCATATACAATGCTATGGGTAACTATGGTTAAAAAAAGAACGACCCACCATGCAAATTCTACTTCGCACTCCTTTGCTAGTTGCTCTTTAGCGCCCAACAGACGATCAATGTTACTTGACAAGCATTATTGAGGTTTTCTCTTGTCCAGTAAAATTGATGAACAATCGCCACCACACGTTCAATGAAAATTGACAATTTTTTTGTAGTTTCCCAATCGCAGTACACAACGACACAAATGACAGTGAAACTTGATGAAAACCAAATCAGATTTGATTTTCGTCAATGTTTCAATTTAACTTGACAGTAAAATTGAAGAGCCTACAAACGATCAATTTTACTTGAACAGAAGCTCCTTCAAGTAATATTCATGCCTATTATGGAATTCGCAGGATTTTACTCCCGGGGAGTTGACAGGATTCGCGGTAGATTCGTACTCTCCTTATTTGGTATTAGTGAATTCGACGAATGAGCTATATTATCAATACCACAACTACCTTATTGCTTTTCACTGCTGCTGTCCCTGCTGTCCTCTGTGGTTCTACTCTGTGCTGCTGTCATTTATGTCGACAAAACGAAAAAACTCATTTAACTTGATACGCAAACAAATTTGAAACTAAAATAAAGCTTGTTTCAGTTTTAAGTTAAAAGTGATATTTATGGTGGATTCAATTGTATTGTAACGTGCGCTTAGTTCGCAAAAATAAAACTCTACCTTTCAATTTAATTCTACCACTTTATTCAGTATCTACTTTCGATATACACTTTATTCGAACTCAACTCGACTTTTGGACTATCACTTGTATTTACTCTTAACTTTATCACTCTATAAACAAAACTGCCCTCTGGTTGCCTCGGGCGGGCTATTTATATCGAATGACATTTCATCTAGAACTCTCCAGTTACTTCTACATGTTCTCCACATTTGCTGTCAAGCATCTCTACACTCACACACACTGTCTTACAAGAACCGCCTGTCATTTATACCATTCCATTATAGTGTTGCCAGTTGTGTTTTCGGTTGAACGTTTTTCGATTAGGAAATTGGTATAAAATGTTGGGTTCACGTTACACTGCCCCTCCTTAGGATTGTTCGTCCCGAATAATTCCATCTGCAGCCTCGCCACTATATCGATGCAGCCTATCACAATGAACTAATTTTAACTTGCCTCTTAGTCCTCTTTGGATGCGGTAAACCACGTCGTTAATCCTCGTGACTACAGTATAAGGACCTTCCCAGTTTTGCTGAAGTTTCGGTGACAATCCCTTTTGACGATGAGGATTATAAAGCCACACACGATCTCCTGCTTGGAATCCTGACGTTGTCGCTTTTGTGTCGTACCGTGTCTTAATCCGGTCGCTGTAGGTTTTCATCCGTTCCCTTGTTCTTTTATGGATGTCAGCGAGTCTCTCCTTGAGGTCGTCCACATACTCGTTTGTGTCCTGTGGCTCCTCTGTGGGGCATCCAAATTTAAGTTCGCTGGGCAGCCGCATGGTTTTCCCGAACAGGATGTCAGATGGTGTTTGTCCTGTCGAGCTATGTACTGCACTTCTATAGGCCATCAGGAATAGCGGTACGTGCCTATCCCAGTCTCTTTGGTAGTCGCCTACGACCTTGGTGAGGTGTTCTTTCAAGGTCCGGTTGAATCTCTCAACCATCCCATCAGATTGTGGATGAAGTGGTGTGGTTCTCGTCTTCTTAATGCCAAGTAGTCCGCACACTCCTTGGAAGATGTTTGACTCAAAGTTCCTCCCTTGGTCGGAATGGAGTTCCATAGGCACGCCAAACCTGCTCACCCAGTTAAACACAATCTGGTCGACCACCGTTTTGGCTTCTTGATTTGGGATGGCATACGCCTCAGGCCACTTGCTAAAATAGTCCATTACAACCAGAATGTATTTGTTTCCAGCGTTGGTCTCTGGAAAAGGCCCAGCCACATCTACTGCAATCCTCTCAAAAGGCGATCCAACTTTGTACTGATGCATCTTACCTTGAATCTTCCTACCAGGTCCTTTGGTTGCAGCACACTTGTCACATGTTCGGCACCACTTCTCCACGTCATCTCTAGCATGTAACCAGTAGAACCGATGTCGCACCTTCTCCAGTGTTTTGTTTACCCTCAGGTGGCCTCCAGAAGGTCCGTCGTGCATCTCCTGAAGAACTTCACTGACTTTCGATTGCGGTACGATCAGCTGCATCACATATGACTTACCGTCAGCGGATTCCCATCTTCGCCTGAGGACACCTTCTTGCACATATAGTGAGTCCCACTGTGCCCAATAGGCTTTGAGAACTGGACTCCTGTCAGAAATGTCTCCCCATTCCGGTTTCTCTTCATTTTCTTTCCATGCGAGAATGGGTTCGATATCTGGATCCTCCTGTTGAGCAGTCCTCACTTCCTCATTGCTCCATCCGCTTATGGGGTCAGCTCTTAGTCGCTGAGCGGTATGATTTATTTGTCTTCTTGCCGCTTGCAATGCTTGCAATCCACTTTGCAAGGTCTTCGTGATAATGCATCGGCGTTTGAGTGCAGCTTTCCTCTGCGGTGTTGGATCTGGTAGTCATAGGTCTGCAATCTTTCTATCCACCTTGCGACTTGACCTTCTGGATTTTTGAAGTTCAACAGCCAGCTCAGAGCTCCGTGGTCTGTCCGCAGAAGGAATTTCTGTCCATAGATGTACTTATGGAAGTGCTTTGTTGCCAAGATAAGAGCTAGCAGTTCCCTTCTGGTCACGCAGTAGTTCCTTTCGGGTTTCGATAGGACCTTGCTGTAGTATGCCACCACTTTCTCTTCGCCATCATGCACTTGGGATAGTACCGCCCCGATTCCAACGTTGCTTGCATCTGCGTCGACGATGAATGTTTTGCCAGGTGTTGGATGTGCCAGGACTGGAGCGTTACAGAGGCGGTATTTGAGTTCCTGGAAAGATTTCTCACACTCACCTGACCATTTAAACTGCTTCCCCTTTTCGGTGAGCTGATGCAAACTCTTTGCAACTCCAGCAAAGTTCTTAACAAAACGTCGGTAATATGTGGCAAGTCCCAGAAAGCTTCGGAGTTGATGTTTGTCCTGTGGTGTTGGCCAATTTTTGACGGAGTCAACTTTTTCAGGATCAGTCTTTACTCCTTGGGATGAGATGATGTGTCCCAAATACTTGACTTCGGTTTTGAAAAGTGCACATTTTTCTGGATTCAGTTTAAGGTTAGCCTCTCGAAGTCTCTGAAACACGGCTTTAAGGTTCTTACAATGTTGGTCAAATGTTTTCCCGTAAACAATGACATCGTCCAAGTAGACTAGGCAAGCTTTCCACGTCAGTCCTTGAAGAACGCACTCCATCAAGCGCTCGAATGTTGCCGGAGCGTTACATAACCCAAACGGCATAACTTTAAACTGCCAGAGCCCATTACCTGTAGAAAACGCCGTCTTTTCCCGATCATCAGGGTGGATGTCAACTTGCCAATATCCGCTCTTCAAGTCCAGCGTCGAGAACCACTGCGCTCCCTCCATGGCATCCAGGGTATCACTGATTCTCGGCAGGGGATAGCTGTCCTTCTTAGTTACATCATTCAGCCTTCGGTAGTCCACACAAAAACGAGTGCTTCCGTCTTTCTTTTTCACTAGCACCACTGGTGACGCCCAAGGACTTTTGGAATTTTCGATAAGCACGTCCTTTTTCATTGCTGTTATCATTTCCTCAACCTCACCTTGTTTGGCCAGTGGAAGACGTCTTGCAGGTTGACGAATCGGTCTTGCATCTCCTGTGTTGATGCGATGCTGCACCAACTGTGTCCTACCATATTGCCCCTTTTGCGATGCGAAGATATCAGTGTACTCTTGTAGGAGACTTTCAGCCATCCTTGTTTGTTGGTGATCAAGGTTGGATGAATTCAGTATTTTAGCTCTGATGGTTTCGAGCTCCTTCGGAGTTATAGTTTTTCTCGGAGCTTTGTCTGTGATCTTCGTAATTGCTGCAACCGATTCGCAACGTCCAACGACTTCTCCTTTCTTCAACTTTACATCGTACGGTCTGGTGTTTAGTAATCGTACGGGGACCATTTTGTTTTTCGGTGCTACCAGTGTTTTCCCAATGATGACGCTTTGGGAGGAACACTCTGGGTCTGGTTCCACCATGAGGTATCGAAGGCTTCCAAACTCACCCTCCAGTTTCGTCCAAACGAACACTTCAGAAGAAGGAGGCAGAATAAGATCTTCCCTGATGACAGTTCTCAGTGTCGACGTACTTTCGTTCGAATAAGTCATTGGAAGTTCCTTATTTTGGTACTTCAAAACCTGATTACCGATGTCCAAAATAACTCCGTGCTGTTTCATAAAGTCGATTCCAATGATGCACTCGTCACATATATCTGCCACCAGGAATTGATGAGTAAACACTAGGTCGGCCAGTCGGATCTTAAGACACACTTCTCCATATACTCTTGCTGCTTCTCCCGTTGCGGTTCTTAGACGGTAGCTATTGGTGTTATGAAGCCACGTCGTCTTTACCAGGTCTCGACGTACTATGGAGGCTGTGGCACCGGTGTCGATGGTAGCCACATGTTTGTTCCCGTTAATAGTAGTCTCCACAGTCAGACTTTTGTTGTCTCGTTTGGTCTGAGAGACCTGGATGTTGGTTCTGGGGCCATCGATTCAAGAATGATGGGAAACGGGCTGATAGGCAACGCTGGTGTTGTTGTTACCTTGCTTTGGGTTGGATCTCTTGCTTCCACAATGTTGACAAGCGGCTTTATTTGGTGGCAGTCGGCATTGACGCTGTAAGTGCCCGGTCTTGTTGCAGTTCCAACATCTTGCAAGTCCGCTCCGCTGGTTCTTTTGTATTTCAGCTCTTTGGCACGAGCATTCTTCGACTATGGCTTCTCTAAGTCGATGTACTCCATGAGAAGCCTGTTCTGCTGCTTCAATTGTCAATGCGAATGCTAAAGTTTCAGAAAGAGTACGTGTTCTAGCAGTTCGCACAGACCTCTGAAGATGTATATCGGAAATGGCACGAACGAAGGACTCAACAGCAAGATGGTTGATGATTTCTTCTCCAGCATCCGGGTATGCCAGGTGAACCAGTCTTTCGACGTCTGCTTGGAGCTGCTGTAGACTTTCACCCCTTTTCTGGACTCTGTTATTGAGTTGGACTCGGAAGACTTCTTTCAAGTGGCTATCTCCAAAGCGTTTATCTATAGCTGCCACGAGAGAACTGAACTCGCCGCTCTTACCAGGTGGAACTGTTTGAAGTAATTCAGCTGCTGGTCCTCTAAGAGCAAGAGTCAGTGCAATGTACTTGTCTTCGTCATCCCAGCCATTTGTTGTCGTGGCTGCCTCAAATTGTCTCTTGTAGACTGGCCAAGAAGACTGTCCATCAAATGTTGGGGGTTTCATCTCCTTTTTCCTTGCAAACTCTCCAGCAGATTCTCGAATTTTTATTTTCCGGATCTGGTCTAATTCCTTGGTGAGAACATCACATCGACTTTCTACGATTTCGAAACGATTCTCTACAACAGAAAGCTGTTTTCCACACCTTCAACTCGTTCGTCAAGGGCACATACATTTTTCTCAATATTACCCAATTTTCCTTCTAGAATGTTTTTCTGACCTTCCAAAACATTCTGTTGCGCCTCAAGTCTTTCGAGAATATTCTGTTGTTCTTTCTTTTGTTCGTTTCGTTGCTCTTCCAGATTCTTTTGTTGTACTTCGAGTCTTTCGAGAACATTCTGCTGTTCCTTCTTTTGTTCGTTTCGTTGTTCTTCAATCAGCTTCTTTTGTTCGTTTCGTTGTTCTTCAATCAGCTTCTTTTGCTCGTTTCGTTGTGCTTCAAGTTGTTCGAGAACATTCAGCTGTTCCTTCTTTTGATCGTTTCGTTGCTCTTCCAGACGTCCGAGAATATTTTGCTGTTGCTCTTCAATCATTTTCTTTTGTTCGTTTCTTTGTTCTAATAAAAGCTTCATTATACTAGAAAAATCTACATTTTCACTTACTTCCTCTTCTTCCACTTCTGTTTCAAAAACAAAAGTGTTCACGTCTTCCCCTTGCTGTTCCAAATAGTTACGCAAGCGCAGGACGAGCTCATTTTTCGATCCCGCTCTAGAAAGATTTCGCTTACCTAACTCACTTTTAAGCTCAATGCAAGTGAGCTCTTCTAACAACTTACCCATTTTCACTGTATATAATTATTATTTTCTTTTTACTTTTTTTTTTTTACACTTTACTAGTCAAATAAGTTTTATTTACACTTCTGACACCAATGTAACGTGCGCTTAGTTCGTAAAAATAAAACTCTACCTTTCAATTTAATTCTACCACTTTATTCAGTATCTACTTTCGATATACACTTTATTCGAACTCAACTCGACTTTTGGACTATCACTTGTATTTACTCTTAACTTTATCACTCTATAAACAAAACTGCCCTCTGGTTGCCTCGGGCGGGCTATTTATATCGAATGACATTTCATCTAGAACTCTCCAGTTACTTCTACATGTTCTCCACATTTGCTGTCAAACATCTCTACACTCACACACACTGGCTTACAAGAACCGCCTGTCATTTATACCATTCCATTATAGTGCTGCCAGTTGTGTTTTCGGTTGAACGTTTTTCGATTAGGAAATTGGTATAAAATGTTGGGTTCACGTTACAGTATATTATTTTGATGTAAGAGAAAACTCATCGAGATATACTCGAATAGAATTACGCTATCAAATTTAGAGTTATTTTGGATGTTTCGGATGAGAGCCTATATTCAAATAAAAATCTCATTAGATTGCATACAAATCATAATTTTTTTATATACTTTTTTCCATTTGAAAATCTCCATAAATGGTGGACCCATGCTATTAAGTGATGTTCGCAGCCTTTAAAAAATTGTTGCTGCTCCGAATACTTTTTTGTTAAGTTTTTTGCAACATCGGGCTCAGTTTTCATCAGCTTAACTATTTTACGAAATTTTTCCCTATTTGTGGTCCGCTCTCTTAAAAAGAAGTAAAATAAATACCTCTACATTCCGTATCATACATTTTAACTAACATATTTCCACTTTTCATGTTTTGTTTGTTGTTTTCTAGTAAGTTTTTGTCTTTACGAATTTCGATTCGCTACAAAAATGTCGCGAATGTGAAATGAAAAACAATTTATGGAGTGCGAATGGTTTGCGAATTCACTAATACCAAATAAGTTGAACAGAAAAGTCAGTAGTGCAGGTTTTGTTACCGACATTCATTCAACTCCATTCGTCGAATTCCATAATAGCAAAATTTTCGCGAATGGTTGAAACTCACGCTAAATGGCATTCGCCGGATTCCATAATAGGGGTGATATATTGTCAAGTAACATTCATGCCTATTATGGAATTCGCAGGATTTTACTCCCGGGGAGTTGACAGGATTCGCGGTAGATTCGTAGTCTCCTTATTTGGTATTAGTGAATTCGACGAATGAGCTGTATTATCAAAACCAGAACTACCTTATTGCTTTTCACTGCTGCTGTCCTTTGTGGTTCTACTCTGTGCTGCTGTCATTTATGTTGACAAAACGAAAAAATTCATTTAACTTGATCGCAACAATTCACACCTTTGAATATTCGGATGATGCTAGCCAAAACTGTAGTAATTCCTATTTTAACTTATGGTTGCGAGGTCTTTTGCGATTGTGACGCTAGTAGTAGGAGAAAACTGAACGTTGCTTTTAATAACACAGCTCGTTACATATTTGACCTACGTCGGTTTGATCGGATATCTAGTTTCTCGAATCAAATTTATAATATGCCCCTTGACCATCTTTTTCGGTACAGAACTTTACTATTACTCTGCAACATCATTCTCACACAACAACCCTGCAGCTTATTCAACAGGGTACGTTTCAGCTCCTCAAACAGATCCTTAATGCTAATACACCCTCGGTATTCTTGTCGGACCTCAGAACAACAATTCTTCGTCAACGCTTTCCGTCTGTGGAATCTTCTTCCAAGAAACTTGAAAATGAAACGTGGCCAAGCTAAGTTTAGCATTGAACTTTAAAACTATTTTCAAAGGGACTAAAATAAATTAATACAAAATGCATTAGCTCTTAAAAACTAAAGCACTTAACATAAGATGAGATGTATGTATAAAAATTAAAATCTACTTAAAATAAAGAACTGAAATGCTTAAAGTTATGTACAGATTTTCTTATATTTAACGAGTATTTAGATAAAATTGGAAGAAATGTTTGTATAAAATTTTTCTAAGAAGTAGCCTTCTCACTGTTTTTATATTCACCCCTATTATGGAATCCGGCGAATGCTATTTAGCGTGAGTTTCAACCATTCGCGAAAATTTTGCTATTATGGAATTCGGCGAAAGGAGTTGAATGAATGTCGGTAACAAAACCTGCACTACTGACTTTTCTGTTCAACTTATTTTGTATTAGTGAATTCGCAAACCATTCGCACTCCATATAATTTTTTCCATTTCACATTCGCGACATTTTTGTAGCGAATCGAAATTCGTAAAGACAAAAACTTACTAGAAAACAACAAACAAAACATGAAAAGTGCAAATATGTATATAAAAATTTATGATATGGAATGTTCAGGTATTTATTTTACTTCTTTTTAAGAAAGCGGACCACAAATAGGGAAAAATTTCGTAAAATAGTTAAGCTGATGAAAACTGAGCCCGATGTTGCAAAAAACTTAACAAAAAAGTATTCGGAGCAGCAACAATTTTGGAAAGGCTGCTAACATCACTTAATAGCATGGGTCCACTATTTATGGAGATTTTCAAATGGAAAAAAGTATATAGAAAAGTTATGATGTGTCTGCTCTCTAATGAGTTTTTTATTTGAATGTAGGGTCTCATCCGAAACATCCAAAATACTCTTAATTTTTTATTTTTTTTCGAGTATATCTCGATGAGTTTTCTCTTACATCAAAATAATATGCAATTGAAACCACTATAAATATCACTTTTAACTTAAAACTGAAACTTGCTTTATTTTAATTTCAAATTTGGTTACGTATAACGTAGATTTTATTCATTGAATGCATACACAAGATTTCTTATAACATAGTGTTATGCTAAAGAGAATACAATCATGCCTATTATGGAATTCGCAGGATTTTACTCCCGGGGAGTTGACAGGACTCGCGGTAAATTCGTGTTCTCCTTATTTGGTATTAGTGAATTCGACGAATGAGCTGTATTATCAAAACCAGAACTACCTTATTGATTTTCACTGCTGCTGTCCTCTGTGGTTCTACTCTGTGCTGCTGTCATTTATGTCGACAAAACGAAAAAATTCATTCAACTTGATACGCAAAAAAATTTGAAATTAAAATAAAGCAAGTTTCAGTTTTAAGTAGTTAAAAGTGATATTTATAGTGGATTCAATTGCATATTATTTTGATGTAAGAGAAAACTCATCGAGATATACTCGAATAGAATTACTATACCAAAACAAGAGTGTTTTGGATGTTTCGGATGAGAGCCTACATTCAAATAAAAAACTCATTAGATTGCATTCTAGGTATTTTTTTATACACTTTTTTCGATTTGGAAATCTCCATAAATGGTGGACCAATGCTATAAGGTGATGTTTGCAGCGTTTCCCAAAATTGTTGTTGCTCCGAATACTTTTTTGTTAATTTTTTTGCTACATCGGACTCAGTTTTCATCAGCTCAACTATTTTACAAAATTTTTCCTTATTTGTGGTCCGCTTTCTTAAAAAGAAGTAAAATAAATACCTGAACATTCCATATCATAAATTTTAACTAACATATTTGCGCTTTTCATGTTTTGTTTTTTGTTTTCTAGTAAGTTTTTGTCTTTACGAATTTCGATTCGCTACAAAAATGTCGCGAATGTGAAATGGAAAAAATTATATGGAGTGCGAATGGTTTGCGAATTCACTAACGGCCATATTATTCACTCAATAACCCCGGGTTTAAATTTACATCCGGATGTAAAATCGCATAAACCCAGTTGTCAAACGCAAATCCATATTATTCACTCCAAATAAACCCGATGGATTTAAGCCGCATTGCGTCGTCGGGTTCAAATTTTTACATCCGGATGTATTTTTGGGATATTTTGGGATCGTTCGCATACTACAGGAAAATACAAACATTGCAGCCAAATCAAGCAAACATACCTAGATTTTGACATAAAAAGTGTGCTTTATATATGTTACGCGAACAAACCCAACCCAATCTGTCAAAACTCAAAAGTAAAAGGTGAAGTAAAAGAAATTATTTGTTGTATTTTGTTTTCAGAAAATGGCTGGAAATTCAAAGATTCTTTTTGATGGACTCGAAGAAAGCGATCCTGAGCTCACAGCGTTAATCAAACAGGAGAAAGTACGTCAACGATATGGCCTAGAAATGATTGAAAATGAAGGCTTCCTGGTAAAAGGTAGGACAAACAAAATGCAATCAGTTAAAAAAATTTAGTAGACTTATTTGTGTTGTATGTTTGAATTCAAGGTATTATGGTGGCAATCAATTCATTGAACAGATTAAGGTTCTCGCTCAAAAACGTGCACTAGCAGCCTTCGATTTAAATCCTGAAGAATGGGGTGTGAACGTGCAGCCCTACTCAGGTTCTCCAGCAAATATGGCAGTATACACGGATTCATTGCAACCTCACGATAGAATCATGGGCCTTGACTTACCTGATGGTGGACATTTAACTCACGGATTCATGACCGCAAACAAGAAAATATCTGCCACATCGATATTCTTTGAAAGTATGCCATACTTGCCCGAAAACAGGTTATTGTAAGCACAACAACCCAAAAAACGCTTCGTGGTCCTCGTGCAGGTGTAATCTTCTTCCGAAAGGGTGTTATTTCCAGTCAATACCAATCGTCGTCCGATGTGAATTTGTTTTGTTAGTAAAGTTGTTGACGTAATTATTCGTAGCATTAAAATTTGTTTTTCTAAATTTAAGTCCTTATCTCTGTTTGCTGGTGTTATTTGCGTAAACTCACTAACATGTTTTTGCATATGGAGATGCAAACCCAACAGTCGGCGCAAGGTCGTCGCCCAGGTATACCACATCAATCTAGACCAGCCTCCGATATCACAGACATCGGGGCCTGTGTCTGTTGAGTCACAACACAAACCACAGTGACTACGGAGAAGATTTCCGACGAGGTTATCACACTGAGCTGAAAGTTGACCAATCGGAACATGGACCGCCCCAGCCAACGCATCTTTCAGAAGGAGTTGTTTACGCGTCCTTAATTCCCGGAATGCCTATGCATCTAAGTGTGATGCAAATGACTGGAAACCCACCTCAGGTAATCAGAAATATTAATTTTGTGCTGATTTTGATTACTTTTCTTTTGTATCAGAACAACCAACCGGGAGGCAACATCACACAAGGATATCCACAAAACGCAGAGGCACACCAGACATCCACAGCAACAACAGCAACAAATGTCCAACCAATAGCAACAGGGACAAACAATCCATTATCCCCGTCGACTATTTTAGTTGAAAAATAAAATTTGTTTGATTGGCGACATTGTTTGATTTATTTTTAAGAAAAACTACAACAAAACTCTTCTACCTTACTTCACACTCAAGTAGGACATACAAGGTTTACCCATAGTTAGACCATAGGTCGTAACGTGTACGCAGTCTTGACTGGTATGCTTGACTGTATTTGGTTTCGCTGAATTTGATGTTTTTTAATAAGACGGTGGTACCCGTGGCATGTCTGCTGTTAATCCAGACGTTCGTGGATCGAATCCCAAAGGAGGCAAAAATGATTTTTCATGGATGTGGCCTTTCTCGAGGAATTGGCAAGTCCTCCGTTAGTAAATTCCTTGTCTCGATTAGCCGTTCCGAACCGGCAGAAAATGTTGTCGATTGTCTGGTGGAGCAGCAATTGGCGGAATTTCCATTTCTTGAACCTGCAACATCATGAAAAAGATAGTATATAAATATTTATATTCAATTAATCGACAATGCAAGATATAAATGAAAAGTATTGCTTACAATTTCTTCAAACAAAAATCTATTTACCAGCAGCACTTTCAACGATATGACGTTTGTCACTTTGACAACTGGGTTTATTTTGAATCCGGGATCAAAATATAAACCTGGGATCAAATTTTGACAACTGGGTTTATTTCTATTGGATTTAAATTTATTGAGTGAATAATATGGCCGTAATACAAAATAAGTTGAACAGAAAAGTCGGTAGTGCAGGTTTTGTTACCGACATTCATTCAACTCCTTTCGTCGAATTCCATAATAGCAAAATTTTCGCGAATGGTTGAAACTCACGCTAAATAGCATTCGCCGGATTCCATAATAGGGGTGATAATGACATGTCGATTGAAAGCCATCTGCCTGGCAAGTTGTAAGTCGCCTACGTCACAGCCCAAACACGAACAGAAATTTGACATAGTGTATATGTAGGCTGATGGCTTACCATATCTTGATCGTGTAGCTGCAGGGTAAACCAGGAATGTTTTGGTGTTTGGTCTGCTTTTCGTTTTGATTCGTCACAATCGTGTTTGAACGTTGTATTACATTGATTTTTTGCCTACTACTATACTTCAGATCAAAATTGAGTTGCATGTTAATTCAATTCTTTCAGGGGTTGATGATGTGCCTATTGTAAGAAGTCGACGCAAAATGCTTAATCCACAACTTTTATTCGAATTTTTCGAATAGCGTTGCAAAACACTGAAAAAAAAAGCAAAAGAATTTACATTCACTTTTAAATATCCGCAACAATTTTGGTGCGGATGAGAAACGCCAAAAATTGTATGGAGTGCGGATGAACAACGTATTCGGTAATAAGCCTTTTTTAACCTGTGTTATCGACATTCTTTTACTTTCACACCGTCGGATTCAATGCGGATTCGATAATAGCAAAAATGTCAAAACTCGTGCGGATAGCTTCCGCAGTCCATTTTTCGGATTCCATAATCGGGGTGATTACAAAATAAGAATGCATCAGCATTCTGCTTCTCATAAGTAACTTAATGGGGCAGTCGTCTCATTTCTAATGTTGACAAACTTGCATTCGGGAGTAGTGTAACAGAATACATTCAGTGCCACTCACAAAGCAACGTTGTCAAAACGATGTCTTTGAACTTAACTTTTGTTGGCAAAAGGGGACAACAAAATTATGGTACATCGTTTTACTATGATATCAAGTATCAATGAAAACGTGCTTGTTTGTTTGTCTCTAGTATTTTGGTTGTGGCTTTTCGAATGAATGTTATTACAGTACAATAGAAACCACTTTTGCATTAGTTGTTTAATAAAATAAAAAAAAAAGTTAACTTAAAATTGTTTACCGGTTTCGAAATCCCAAAATAAAGTGGTGTTTGTGATGTGACTTCGAAGGCAGATGCTGTGGTGTGTATGTAAAGTTTTCCCTCTTGTTCTTTATTCCTCTATTCCTCTAGTTTCAAACATTTTCTCTTTAAGTGATACCAAATAAGTAGAAAGAAAATTTGATATCAAATTGATCATCTTACACAGACGGAAAAGCCATTACTATCAATTTGATACTAAGAAAAAATTACAGTCAACTATCACCTTACGCGATTCCACCCCTGATTTTGACAGTCAACTATGTGCCGAATTACACCCAGACGGTTTTGCAAAGACGGAAATAAGTGCGAAAGAGAAAGCAGATGAAATAGAAATACTTTAAAAAGTCTCAACCCGAAAAGTTTTGGGTTGAGGATTGTCCAGTTGTCTTGGATGGTTTTTGACGTTTCTTTTTCTTGTCTTTCTTTGTTTCTTGTCGTTGCTTTATTGTATCTTCTTATGTTCCTGAGTAAGGAAGTAGTATGTCGTGGGACAATTTCTTTAATTTTCCATGTATTTTCATGTATTTTCCATATCCAGGATGTCAATAATCATTGCTGCAAAATCTAATTAAATTATTTACCACTTCAAATAACATTTTGCTCTTTATGAGATTTTTTTTATGGATTTATAAATAATGCAGCTGAGCTTCTTTGATTATTTTCACAGTTTGACTCTGTGGGTGAGAACAAAAAATGAAAGAGAAGTGTCAAAAAACACGCAGCCGCAAAACGTCTGAGTGTAATACTGAGAGACTGACGGGATGAGGGTTCAAAAGAAAATATACGAAACACGCAGCAGGCAAACAGTCTGAATGTAATTCGGCACTATCAAATATCACCTTACGCGATTCCACCCCTGGTTTTAAAACCCGAAAATAAAGTGGGGTTTGTAAAGTCAATTTGTTGACAAATGCCGTGGTTTGTGTGTGGTTTGGTTTGTCCTCTTGTTCTTTATTCTTCTATGGTCTTTACCGAAGAAGGACAACACGAAAAAGGGAGAAAAAAGAGAAAAGACCGACCGTGAGCCGCGACCGTGCCCACTGCCCAGCAGCACAGCAGTTTTTATCTCACAGAAATAAAAAAAATCATTTTCATTTGTATTATGATTTATAACTATTAACTTCTTGAAAGTACCTTCTTTTCCTTCAAATTGTGCATTTTCGCCTAAATTGTTCGTTTCACGGTCTAAACAGTTCTAGTTTCGGAAAAATTGTATAATTTTTTCTTACCAATTCAGTCATTTTGCGAAAGACAGAGAAAGAATACAGATTTATTAGTGGTCTCGTTTTAAAATAAACGAAAGAACAAACAAATTGAAAAGAAAAAGAAGAACAAAGTAAAAAAGTGACAGCTCCGTTGTCGAGGTTATGTTTTCCGACAAAATTTTCGCATTTCCATTTTCATCATCCACAAAGCAGAAAATACTTTCTTTCTAGAAATTATTCTACAAAATAAATCACCTATATTGTCCAGAAATCTGCATCATTTTGGTGATATTCAACGGGTTTTGTGTGTAACAATTCGATACCAAACTCTTATTTAACCACCAGCATCCAATCAACAAGATTAAGTTCAGAATAAAAAAATACAAGCAATAATAACAAAATGATTATAAATCTTCAGCATTGATAATGAGGTTGGTTAAAATATCTTTTTTATTTAATCGATTTTGATTTGTAAGTGCATTTTTTCACTGTACATGATGAATAGTTTTTACTAGGGTGAGTCACTGAGTTCTCCCAATCGCAATAGTATACATAGCCATTGGTTGGAGGGATTTGATGAAGGATTGATAAAAAAGTTTGTATCATTTTAAATAGGAAGGGGTTTTGTCGTAGACAATACGATGTTTTACTGGATACGGAAAATAAAAAAAAACTGAAATTTAAATCCTCAAAATTAGTTGTGTTTTAAAGCATCTGCCACAAATGCTGGAACAGCTCAAAATAATTTTTTTTTTAAAGAAAACATTGTCAGCAGGTATGTGGGTGCATAGACACATAATCTATACATATAATAAAAACGTAACAGTTTGTTTGTTTGTGCACGCTAATCTCAGAAGCGGCTTATCCTATCTAGATGGGGTTTTCAGTATCTAATATATTGTGGTAAGCTTCACTTAACATTAGTTTATATTTCCTGTCAATCGGTTGATAAATAAAAAAGTTATGCCAATTCTTGCGGACGAAGTCGCTGGCACACCTCGTTTAATATAAATTTTTGTAATGAGGTTTTATTTTTATAGTACTTATTCGTGTTTTGTTGTAGGTTCCTTCGTTGAGCCCTGAATATAATCTGAAGCCCACATTTGCTGTCGGGTCCTTTCAAACCAATACGTTTTCTACGTTGGGCTTACCCTAAACTCGCTGTAAAGTAGCTCTAAGTTTTTACTAGGAGAACTCAAACTCTTGGGATTGTTTAAGAAATTAAAATATTTTTTGTGGGGGAGTGTGCAAAGTTCAAATTTTTACTAGGAATTAATAAAACCATGTAAAAAAACAAGAATAGGTACAAAACGCGGTAAATACAAGTAAGATGACTCAATTAAAATTTTTATTTGTAATCAATAAGCTTTATATTTAATAAAGTTCCATAATTAATGTTGCAGGATGAGAAAAGAAAGTACTATACCTACAATGTTTTTTCTTTTTTGCTTTCTTCAAATTTTTTGGCACTTAACTTTTGTATTCTTCTGTGACATGCGCTTTTTTTGTGAGGTAGAGTTTCAGGCATTTTAGTATTTTGTCGGCATAGTTTTTGTTTAAACACAATTTTGCTTTAACATGACTGTAAAATGATACAACTGCTGTAGTAAACTCAAAGACGATGAGAATAAGCATTATAACAATACAATAAATAAATAAATAAATATGGTGGCGCAACAGAGCGAGGACCCATAAGGGCTAGCGCATTTCTCACAACCATACCTTGTGAGGGAATGGAAGGGACCTACAATTTTCTGCCGGTTCCGAACGGCTTATCGATAAAGCGCTCTACATGTCAATGAATTTACCAACGAAGTACTTGCCAATTCCTCGTGAAAGATGATCCCCTTTAAAAAACTTTTTAGCTCAACAGAGCCAAAATGTTTTTCCACGATCAAGACAATACGTTTCTTTAATGACTTATTGACTATTGCTCCAAGATGGTGGTCACACCCTCATCAGCAGGACCAAATTTACTCAATTTATCATTCAAACACATCCCTTTGGAGTTCCAAGATGGGGCATAAATAACTGAGGATGTTTTCACTGAAAGGAGGCAGGGTAAGAAAGTTCCTAACTTAAGTCCGTACCCGCGAAGAGCAGAAAATGACGTCGAACGTTTTAATCCTTAAAATGGAGCCTACGCTCGATATGGAGGCTACACTTGCAATGTAACATCAAGAAGAGGACGAACATAGATGATATCGAGGGATCTGGGAAAAAAGGGGTTGCGGAACTCTTTGGACCATCTCTTTATAAAGCCAAGTTCGGAATTAGCTCTTGATATTACCTCGCCAATATGAGAGCGAAAATTTAACTCGCAGTCACAGAGAACAGAGTAGATAACTTTGAAAAATGTTGGGTCATAAAGTGTGATTGAGCGAAGAATATTGGATGATCTTTTCAACGTCATTAATGGCAATCATCTAAAAGAGAGGTCCAAGACGGTTACCTTTGGCGTACACCGGAGTTGCCGCAAAGAAATGAACTCTTTATTGGAAGTTTTCTAGATATGAAGAAACTCATTTGAGTAGGATAAGAACGAGTCCGGGAAAAGGAAGTTTTAATAGAATTAAAATGTGATTGTCGAGACCTGTGGTAATGATGTTTATTTTAAATTTAATTAAAATTAGCGATTGTTGATTTTTCATTGGATGATTGGCGTTCGTAGTGAAGAAATGGAGAAACTATAACTTTTCATAGTTGATAAACCTATAAAACGATTTTGGCTCCGAAATAAGATTTGCTTGTCATTGTAGAGAGTTTCATTGAGGTTGGGAAATTTATAAAACACTCCAAAAACTGGATAAGAGTAAAAATATTTATTCCAAAGTTTATTTCTCTTGTTTCGTAGCTTGCGTAGTTTATGATTGTACCAAGAGAGAAATGTTGTAGGACCCATTGCGCGAAAGGGGAATGCAGTACTGCAATATCTCGTAAAACGGGCAAAATGCTTCATTCATTGAAAAATTTTCAAAACTGAATGAGGTGTGGGATAGCTGCTCATTGATTTTCTTAAGCTAAACGAATACTTGCTTGGGTTACTTACTTAAGACGAGGTGTTCCCCTGCAATGTGCTTTCGAAAGCCCGTCGAGCCGGGGAGTTTGGGTCCACTTCTTTAGGATCGGGCATACGATACTGAGGTTCCATTCATCGGGCATGCTTTCTTCCGACCATATCATGCAGATCAGCTGGTGCATGCTCCTTTCCATGTGACCTCCAGCTGCCTTGAAAAGCTCGGCATCTGCACCTGCAGTCTTATTTGATTTAAGTTTGCATATGGCAAGCTTCACTTCCTCTAGGTCGTGAGGACGGCATTCTTGATCATCGTCCAAGCTGAATGGGGCAATCTGCCTGACAGCGGAATTTGTGTCCTCATCGCCGTTAAGCAGTCTGCAGGAATGATCTTTCCAGATCCTCAGTAGCGACTGTGACTCTACAACTATGTTTCCCTGCTGGTCTTTACAGGCTTGAGTTCGGGGTTTGTTATCTTATGTGTTGTGAATCAGAAAAAAGTCCTTCTTTCGGATCGACGCCGACACATTGCTTTTCGTTTTGACATCTATATACAAGAAAGATATAGGTGAACATGTTTCGGTTGGACTTCGGATTGCTGTTCTATGGTTCTATTTTGATGCATAGGACTAGCAGGAGTTCTATGGGTTTTCGAGGATAAGGATCTTTTTTGCTGTTTTTAGCTATATTTTTTTATATTGTGAATAGTCCAGATAAGGTCATATGACCGAGTTAAATCATTCCGTCGTGGAAAGAAAAGAGCCATTCATATTTCCCAGGAACATAAAACTAATCAGCCATCACATTTATGTGAAACGCTTACAATTTAAGGCTACTAGATTTTTTTTTCAATTTTCAATCCAAACACTGCATAAGAAACTGGTAAGAGCAGATGTACTACCTACAGTTAGTTTGGTTTTACCTGGTCAAAATATATTTTTAATTTTATTTAATATAAATAAAATATTTTGTATTTGATCTTTAATATAAATTCATTTTATTTATTTAGATTACTATAAGACAGTTCAAGGATAAAATAGCTGAAAAGACCAACATTGCAGCTGAGCAACAACGAATCATATATTGTGGACGAGTTTTGGCTGATGATAAACAAGTCAAGGAATATGGTAAGGAAACTCTTTTTGACTTATAATTAGAGTAAATATTCAAATGTTGAATTTTATCAAAGTTCCTGTAGTTTTGTTAGAGGATTTTTCATAGTTGTAAATGCTTATTTGAGGCAATTACTAAGTTAAAGTAAAAATAGTTATCTCTTAAGGCAAATTGTTTCACGAAGAATTGGCAAAAGTCTGGTGCTAGTCCCAAGAATAATAACGAAATCGTTTCTTCACACAAAAAATAGCAACAGTTTGAGTCCGGGTACTACTAGAGAACTAGTACGGAGTTATGTTATTATACTAGTCGTTAGTACTCCAATCGGTATCAATATATAAACACTGTCAAATTGATTAGAAATATTAGTTCGAACCCAAACAAAATTAAAATCAAGAAAATGAGAGTCTAGCAGTGGCGAGGGGTGAATAATTCCAAATGGTAACTCGAAGGAAACTTAGTCACCAACAAAAAAAAGTTTACTTGAAATTTTTTTTGCGCAATGTTTGTCTTCGCATCAAGCCAAAAAGTCAATTATGTATTTCAAACCAACTTTGCTATTAGGTAGACGGTAGAGCGTCATAACTTTTTTTCATAAAACTAAGCTTATTAAAACTATTTGTTTCCTCTAAGTGAAAATCAGTTAAGCAACATTCAACAGATATTAAGGTCATAATCAAACCACTGAAACTTACTATCGGAAAACTTTTCAGACTTTTTGTACTTTTCAATTCAAAAATCAGGAAAAGCACTAAATCAATTTAAATAAGTATTGCACTGCGTTCTGCTGGTAAACTGCGTTTTTCAAATAAAATACGGCTCATTGGGATTCATTAGGCCAGTGAATTCATTTAGGCCAGTTGTGCCACTTTAGAAAAATTTCAATTATTTTTTGCATTTTCTGCTAAAAATAAGCTTTATGCTATGAGATCTAATATCCACGCATATTTGTTATCAAACCGGCAACCTTTGAGTCCAGTGGAGAAACACATACAAATTCATGAAATAAGTCGGAGAGCAGCGTGTTATTTTCTTGTTCTTCAAGCAGAAACCTACCTCAACCTGCAAATCTGCCATACACATTTTTGTTTATAAGCATGTGTCCATGGGAAGAAATACGATGGAAAGCGTTTTTTCTTTTATAAAACCAACCTCATGCAAACACCGAAGTTTTAT
Organism: Melanostoma mellinum; assembly: GCA_914767635.1. Lineage (NCBI taxonomy): Eukaryota > Metazoa > Arthropoda > Insecta > Diptera > Syrphidae > Melanostoma > Melanostoma mellinum. Next base: position 127,683,635 of record OU612058.1, read on the forward strand.
AAGATAATATTTGGGGTTACCTTGTTGTTGCTAAAGTTTTGTGTTTGTTTATGGATTGAGTTGAAGAGCCACCATGTGTGTAGAATAGGACGGAAAGCAAAGTGGTAGTTGTTAAAAAAATGATGGCAGCGAGTTCATGTCTAAGATGTTTCGGATGTGAATTTCAAAAGGTAAGTCGGAAATAATCAACTTATATGGACGCTTCGCCACTGGAGTCTAGCATACAAATCTGAGTCTTTTCGTTGTATTCGTTTAAATTTTTTTTTAAATAGATTGTGTGTGTGACTGGGAAAGAGTGGGTAAGTCGATGGTGAACCTGGTAAACACTTTAAAGTAAAACTACTTTTTACTCGATGTTCAGAATGTTCAATTACAGCACGGAATATTAATGTTCCTATCTCTTGCCTCCTGATACGTGAGATATGTAATTGGTTATCATAACTATATAGTATAAAAAATAGTCGCTTTCTCTGTCCCTATGTCCCTATGTATGCTTAGATTTTTCAAACTACGCAACGGATTTTGTTGCGGTTTTTTTTCTTTAAATGAATAGAGTGATTCAAGAGGAAGGTTTATATGTATAATACATGCATATTATAGTAGAGAAAAGCCGAGAAATTAAGAGATTTGCAATGTAATGTCTTAACAAACATATTTTTCTGCGCTTACATTGCAAACGCTGGCTAAACCTTACGAGATAGATCAAATTTTTGTACTACGGAATTGTATATCTTAAAAGATGAAAAAAAGGCAGTGGCAGCATATGTTTATCTCCTTAGGATAACCCACAGTAACCATTTTTATCTTTTACATATTACAAAAAAATATGGGTTATTTACCAAGCTATTTAAAACGATACAGTATCATTTCTTACCCAATTAAATACATTAGATACGTTGTGCATTTCATGTAGATCATTGCCCTTTACAGCATGTGATTTAAATGAATATTTTCGAAGATATTCAGCCCTATCACAGATTCCATCGTAGAAAACTTCTACACGGAAAGATAAGTTACGAATTACGAAAATTTGTGATCACAAAATCCGAATGGAATCGAAGAAAGCATTTCCGGTTGCAACACTAAATACCACCATGCTGGTTTTCAAAATCAGCTGTTTTACGCCGAATGTGCAAGATCATTCACATTTTTCTGCATATATTTTATATTCTTTCGTATATTAAGACGACGAATTTAAATTCCACTTGGATTTTCATTCCACTCCGAATGGATTATGTGATAGTTACATCGGGAAACCTAGGCTTTTTTCGATTACGATGGAATCTGTGATAGGGCTGATCACAGATTTAAAAATTTCGAGGTAAAAATATAAAAAGTAAATAAGTAAAAATGTTGTGTATGAATATTCCAAAGATAGCTGGAAATCTTCATGGCATAGGGAAAGGGGAATTGTTTTACTCCAAATTTAAATGTTCACAGTTTTTCTGTAGTGTATTTAGTATCAGCATTGTACCCGTGCGAAGCCGGGGCGGGTCACTAGTTTTTATATATCATAATGATAATAATTAAGGATTCAGGCTTCACGAATTGCATGGCCGTGGCGATGTTACAAGTTTGTTATAAAGAAAGGATTTTCCAATAAGAGTGATATGATTTCTTTTTTGAAAAAAACATACTTATTTTAAAGCAAATTCAAAATTATTTTAATGTGCAGTTCAATCAATACAATTAAGTTTTAAATAAAATATCATTCAAATGGCCACCGCGACTTCTTCTGTAGCGTAGAGTTCTGTAGTGTAAAAAATTCGAAGAACCCAATTTTCGAGCACTTTTTCCACTAAATCAAGTCGTCTATCATGTCATGACACGTTCAATATTGACTTGTAAAACTCGAAGAGAATCTGGTTTATTTTGAAAGTTCAATGACTTCAAATAACCCTACAAGAAAGAGTCTTATGGTGTTAAATCATGACATCTTGGAGGCCATTCAATATCACCATTTCTTGAAATAATCGAATCTCTAAATTTTTCTCACAATAACTCAATTGTTGCATTTGCTGTGTGACACGTAGCCCCGTCTTGTTGAAACCAAATGTTGTCAAAATCAATTTCTTCCCATTTTGCCCATAAAAGTTGGTTATCATCGATCTATACCACTCTCCAATGACAGTAATGGTGTTATCATCTTCATATCGGAAGAAGTACGGACCGAGGATTCCACCAGCCCAAAAACCACATCAAACTGTCAATTAAGGTGAATGTAATGGTTTTTTATGAATATTTTGTGGATTTTCATCGTCAGTTTTGCTTTTTTAGCGCACTAGTCAAATAAAAGTAAACTTCTGATTTTCTTACAAAAATTTTCGTTTTCAAGTGGTTCCAAGGCAAAATCAGAAAGTTCGCGACGTTTACGGTGGTCTAATTGTGAAATTGTAAACACTTTTGAATGCAGTAAAACACAACATACTACAAATAGCCGAAACACCACTGCAAAATCATATCATACCTATTGGAAAACCCTTTACAACCAAAACGGTTGTGATTTGTAGCCATATATATCGTTCCCACATAGCTATGAGTTTGTTTTTGAAATTTTTGTAGAACATTAAATCTCTATGTATAGCGGAGTTCACACTGTACAATTAGCTGGACAGACTTCGTTTGGTGGATGTTGGATGGTCGGATGTAGTTTGCGTTCAGACTTATCAAACTTGTCGTCCAACTTTATGTCATGTATTCCTCCGCTCCGTCCAACTTCAAAATTTTTAAAAATATTTGAAAATCATCCAGGAGGAATACATGACATAATAATGTTGGACGACAAATCTGATAAGTCTGAACGCAAACTAAATCCGACCATCCAACATCCATCAAACGAAGTCTGTCCAACTAACTGTACAGTGTAAACTCCGCTAATAATATTTTTAAGTGTCAAACAAATGTCGTTAAAAAGATTCGACCATTTTTAGACGTAATAATTAGTTCTGCCATAGAAATTCAGATCTGATACCCATTATGTGAAGAAATGAAGAAGGACTAAGAATTAAATCTAGAACTTGCTCTAGCTGTACCGGGTGTTATACCGATTTAATAATAATGTGAAGAAATTGGATTCCACCGCTTCTTCAATTGCGAGACTATTTTAATTTTGAAAATTCATCAACAAACTCAAATTTTTTTTAAATCTCGGACTTTTGCGTTTAATTTTGGTTACACTAAGTAATGTGCTGCCTCTTTGAATTTGTAGTAAATTTCAAGTTTGTATTTTCATTGATTTTATATTAGATGTGGATGGAAAAGTCGTGCATGTGGCTGAAAGACCGCCACCATCAGCTCGTATATCGACAAACTCTGCAAATTCATCGACAACAAGGCGTAACGAGCGCAGTGAAGCTAGAGGAATGCGAAATTCTCCTCTTTTTCGAGCACTCGATGGCATGGTCGTTGGAGCCATGGCAATTCCAATGAATGCTGGTGTTGTAAGTTCTGAGAAAGACAATTACTATGCACATATAAATAATTATAATTTTTTTCAGCAAAACCAACAAACCACCATCAATCCACTGACATCATCGTCGTCGTCATTCTGCATGAACAGAATTACCGTAGCTAGGCACATGCTGGATTGTGCTAATAATATTGCAGCTTATTTGGAGGACCCAGAGAGGGTAAGCATACAACGTCCATAAAAATAATTTTTACTTGTTAACAACAACTTTTCCTAGGGACTTAATAACACATCCCTTGACATCTTGGCTCAGGGTCGCTGGACTATGGAATCAACTGTGGTTGAAGTTGGTATCACGGATATACAACAAAATCAAACTCACAACTTCGTGGAAGCCTTACAGGGTGCGGTTACGGCAGCTTTTCGCCAAAATGGTAACGCGAATGTAACAGTTGTTCAACTGCCAACAGTCTTCGGTACGAGCGGTACCGAACAATCTTCAGACACTGAAGCTCAGCCGTCTCTCAGTGGGGGCGGTGATTCAAGTGGAACAGTTGAGCCAATGGACGAAGCCACCTTTGATATTGACACAATTGGAGCCGTTCCTGAGGTAACAACAACAGCACCTGTGCGAGATGCAACAGAACTGAATTCGCAAACAGATGAAAATAGTTCCGGAGCAGCCGCATCAACATCAAATACTGATCAAAGTCCGAGTCGTCAGAGAACAGGAACACGGGTGCTGGCCGAAGTTATTCAACAAATGCGTACTGTACAAGCACGTCTAAATCCGTTTATTGATCAATATTATGAGCTACTGCAGAATGAACCGACTTTTGAGGAAAATGTAGGAAAGATAAAATATAGAAGTTAAAAAGTTGATTGCATACATTTTTTTAATTGCAGGACAACGCAGGTCGTGAGAACACTCAAAGACTTTTCGATCGCGTATCAGAGGCTTTCCATTATCTCTCTCACGCTCAACACGCTATATCTGATTTGATGCTGGATGTGTCGCGACCCACACCTCGTTACTTGTGTTGTCGCCCTATTTTAGTGGAACAAAGTGGATATGTAAGTTCCAACAACTATACAGCTTACAATCCATCTGTGAGTGGCGGATTACCAATGCAGAGCGGATCGTCTACACCAAGGCAACCGACATCAGCACCTTCAACAAATACTTCGGCACCAGCTACAAGCTCTATTCCTGCTTCTGCATTCACAGCTTCGACATCAACTGCAGTAACCGATGATTCGGACAATGGAAATGGTATGACAGGAGAAGCTACCACCACTCCACCAACAACTCCAGCCACTGGAGCAACAAGTGGATCGGAATCAGCCAACGCATCGTCGCCCGTACAAGGGCTATCAGGTAAGGATTGGCTTAATTTCTCTAATAACGAACGGTATGACAAATACAATTTTGTTTTTAAATTTTTTCTTTTTGGTTTTTCATTTTATTTTTGTTTTCACATTTTTTTTTTTAGATGAAAATGAAGTTGAGGTCGTTCTTAATCTTGCTCCCAGAGCAGCATTCATTCGTACGTTTATATTTCTTTCGTTTTTTGTTTGCTAAATTTTGGGTGATCTTTTATAAATGAGTTCTGTCGCAATATTTGTTTAAAATTGGTCGAATTAAATTTGTTGCTAAAGTTCCTAATCTTAATGTTAAGGTATAGTCATAGTGCCGTTAAAACTAAAAAAAATTGCTAGCTATTGAGTTCCATAAATTAATATACATATGTGATGTTCCTTTCTGTCGTGTGCGAAAATTATTTGAATCTGTTTTACATATATGTTCATTGCTTGTTCCTTAAAATAATAACGAGTTGGGATTTAGTTCTAAAAGTCTCTTTGAGTTGAAGGTTTATATATTTTCTTTTAGTTTATTCGACTGATTCTGACTAATCGCACAATCACAAGTAACAAAAACTTCAAAACGGTCCAAAAAGACATCAAAGTTTTGAGAGTTGAATGGAAGAGAGTTGCATATGGCCCTACATCCACAAAAGTTGAACTTATAAGTCGCCGACTTGAATAGTTGTGTTCAGAGTTTGTACTTAGCATTTCACGGCTGTGGTTCTGGATCATTGATTACACCCAGTTTGCCGGATTCGGGCTAATGGTTCATTACTTCAATTCCAAAATATTTGTTTTTAGCTTTAAAATTTATTGTTGTAATTGTTTTTGTGTTGCTATTACTTCCCTGGTGCGTGTTTTTCTTTAAATAACTTGTTGTAATTGTGTGAATCGATTTTTACTATTACGCCATAACAGCGCGCAATCATAGGCAATCATTGAGAGTGCCTTTAGCTATCAGGTTTTTTTGTTTTTCTTAAGAGACCTCATGTTTTTTTATATTTTATTTATTAACACGCACAAAATGAGAACAGTTTTTTGTTGCTATTTTGTCTGTGATTGATTTATACGTAAAAGTTGAGTCGTTTTTCTTTTCAATACAGCTAATCATCAATTGCAAGTGGCACGTCTAATTCAAGCAGTTGTTAATTCAGCTCCAATTGACGCAGATTTTCACGTTCAAATCAATGCCCCTAGTATTCTTTCTATTGGTGTGCCGTTGAACGCAGCTATGCGTTCCCAAGCACAGTCCACATCGTCATCGGGCCAAAATACTACGCAGTCATCAGCAAATCGACAATCAACAGAGACAGCCACAACTACAGCAGCAGCAGCAGCATCCAGTTCATCATCAGACTCCAATACCAATTCGGGTGGTATAAATCAGGCTCGTGTTGACACAACTACACATCCAACGACAGCTACCCAAACTCGTTCAACAGCACGTCCACAAGTTCAAGTTGCAAATATACCATCTTCTTGGAATACTCGTGTTATACCAGCAAATATGTTGTCATCTTTTGATAGGTAAGTAAACGTGATTGACCGCATATTTAATGACTAAAATAATATCTGTTATAGATTTTTGCCCTGCAACAGTCATCACGTTCGAGATGCCGAAGCTCGCGAAAATGGCACAAACAATAATAATAACAGTGTCAATCAACAGTTTACACAGCCCCGCGTGCAAACTCGTATTTTACGTCGTGTTCGTCGTCCCAATTCGACTTCATCGTCTGGAAATGCAGATGGCACTGCTTCTTCGACTACACCTACACGTTCCCCTTCACCATCGGTTCGAGGGGCCGGTAGTAGTAGCAGTGGAACGCCGATTGGTCAGTTAAATGTAATTGCAAATTTATGCAGACGCAGTCGGTTACGCAACCAACTGCTATCATTTATTGTATCAACAATGTTTGAAGGCTCTCAAGTATCTCAAGCTGGGATGTCGACAGCCATCGAAAAAGCTATTCAATATCTGAATGATATTCTCATCTTCCTACCACAGTACGACATGCACGAATACAATTCGAGGGCTTCTGTTGAAAAACTGGTTCGCATGACCTTACCAGTGATTGTAAACCTTATTAATGAAACTACAGACTCAACTTTGTCTTTTCTGGAGGCTCGTTTGGGGTCCGCATTCAAAATTTTTATTCGTCGTTTGTTTGTGATTTTATTTGCTTGTGTTGGGAGAATGAATGCCGAATTGTATTGGGCCCAAATAACACAGATGGTTTTGCCAGCAATCCGCGGGCGTAAGTATTGTTTTTTGTTTGTTGAGAGAAGAAGGATTTTGTACTTTTGAATTTTTTTGTAGGCTTCAGAGAAGAAGCATTGAGCTTCTTGACACTTCAAGTAAGGGAAAGCACTCCTGAGACTGTCGATGAACAATTACTCGATGATATAAAGCCATTTTTAGTGCTTAGAGATGCGTCTTCAACTTCGAGCAACGAAGTTACGGTGAGTAAATTGATTCGTTGTATTGAAAAAAAAAAAAAAAATGTTTTGGGCGCACATTGCGCACCACAAAGTAGCTCTTATTGACTTCTTTGGTTGCAAAAATTTAAACTCTTAAATGAAAGACGTGACATTTTTGTCTCACGCGATTAAGCGAAATTCAGCGATGCCTGTTGCGTGGGAGGTTGAGGTTCAAATTACAGAAACATTCAATTGTTTTTTTACTGGGATAAAATTTAACGATTAATGAAGTGACATTGCCACAAATCGGCACAGTAGGCCCTGTGTCCCACCGCTGAAATAAGAGCTTTTCTTCTGATTGCTGTTATTTTCTAGTAACTTCAAATATCGGAAAATCATTTTACTAGAATATTTTTGATACGTTTATCAATCGATTTATTTAGAAACATAAAATTTAACATTTTCCCTCTTTAAAACATTTTTAAAAATTGGCTGTTTCAAAAAAGCTATTTACAATTAAGGAATCATTAATTTCTTATTGTAAGACCACTTGGTCAGACATTATCAGAGAACCGTTCATTTTACTCCGAAAATACATTATAATTACATTCTTCATGAATTTTTTAAAACTAATGCAGCCGAATTTGTTGCAAGGCTAAATCTTGTTGTTCGTAAAGGTACATGGCGATCCCCAGATCAATCAACTGTCAACCAAATTGATCATGTTGCGATCGACGCAAGGCACTCTTCCAGTGTGTTAGATGTCCAAACTTTCCGAGGGTCCAACTTTGACTCGGACCACTACCTTGTTGTAGCCAAGGTACGAATGAGGATATCTTGCTCACGATGTGCACGAACTAACGCTGTGAAGAGGATCTGGAAAGATCATTTCTGCAGACTGCTTAACGGCGATGGCACACAAATTCCGCTGTCAGGCAGATTGCCCCATTCAGCTTGGACGATGATTAAGAATGCCGTCCTCTCAACCTAGAGGAAGTTAAGCCATATGCAATCTTAAATCAAATAAGACTGCAGGTGCAGATGGCCTTGATGCCGAACTCTTCAAGGCTGCTTGAGACCAGTTGGAAAGGAGCATGCACCAGCTGATCTGCATGATATGGTCGGAAGAAAGCATGCCCGATGAATGGAACCTCAGTATCGTATGCCCGATCCTAAAGAACAGAGATCCTCACAATTGCGCCAATTACAGAGGGATAGGCCTCCTTAACGTCGCTTATAAGATTTTGTCTGCTGTAATATGTGAACGTCTGAAACCCTACGTCAACATCTTGATAGGTCCTTATCAATTTGGTTTTAGACCAGAGAAGTCCACAATAGACCAAATTTTCACATTACGGCAGATATTGAAAAAAACCCGAGAACATAATCACGATATTCACCATCTTTTTATCGATTTCAAGGCCGCGTATGACAGTATCTACAGAGACGAGCTGTACAGAGCCATGTCTAGTTTCGGCATCCCTGCAAAACTAGTACGACTATGCAGGATGACTTTGGAGAATTCACGCTGCTCCATCAAGGCCGGTTAAGAACTCACTGAGGCCTTTGATGTCGGAAAAGGCTTAAGGCAACGCGACAAATTGTCATGCGATTTCTTCAACATCATACTTTAACAGATTGTAAGAATTTTAAACGTCAACACCAGAGGAACAATCTTTCAAAAGTCTGTACAATTACTCGCCTATGCAGACGATATTGACGTAATGGGAAGAAAAAAGCGTGATGTCATAGGTGCTTTTGTGAGTATTGAAACAGAAGCGGCAAAAATGGGTTTTGATGGTTAATGAGGGCAAAACGAAGGACACAGAACATCGACGAATTGGACAAAACGTCAAAATAGACATACATAACCTCGAGGTAGTACAGGACTTTGTCTACCTAGGATCCGCTGTAGACACGGACAACAACATCAGTGCGGAGATCAAACGGAGAATAACTCTTGCCAACCGTTGCTTCTTTGGGCTAAGAAGGCAATTGAGAAACAAAATCCTCTCCAGAAAAACCACCAAGGTAACCTTGTATAAGACCTTGATCATCCCAGTCGTGCTTTACGCCGCGGAAGCATGGACCTTTTCGAAAGTGGATGAGGAAACCCTTGGTCGTTTCGAAAGAAAAATTCTCCGAATGATCTTTGGTCCCGTATACGAAGACAATGTGTGGAGAAGAAGATACAACATCGAGCTGTATGAGCTGTACCGCGACATGGACATAGCCAGAAGAGTACGCATCGTGAAGCTACGATGGTTGGGTTATTTAGAGCGGATATACCCAAACGCTCCGGCTCGACGGGTTTTCGAAAGCACATTGCAGAGAAATCGCGGAAGGGGAAGTCCTAAGTGGCGCAATCAAGTGGATGAAGGCCTCAACCGACTAAGAGTGTGAAACTGGAAAGAGTTCGCCCGAAATCGAAGTCGTTATAGAAGGATGTTGGTTGAGGCCCAGGTTCACCCCGAACTGTAATGCCCACCTAAGTAAGTAAGTAAGTAAGTAAGTAATGTAGCCGAAAAAAAGTTGAAAGAAAAAGAACATAAAATAGTTTTTTTCAACCACAACCACCAAGCTATATTGAGGCAGCGATGTCAAACACTATCAATTCCGTGTTCTAACAATAAATAGTAAAAGCAGAAACGTGTACAAGCAGTCTAAAAGTAGAAACTTGTAGGGACACACAGCAAGGTCGAACTTAAATGAATCATACTAATGTCAACATTCGAACAGGCTACACCCCTCCGCATACTGATTTCAACACAGGGGCCCTAACAAACTTACCTACTACCGACAAGGCATTGCTGGGAGAGAAAGAGGATTTTAATAACAAATCATATCTCCGCCTTCACAGATAGTTTCAAAACAGATGAAAGGGTACGATCAGCACCCTTCTCAGATTATTCTCCCATTATGTTAATATAGCTCTCAGACTTTTGCCTTGTGTCTTCCAAGCAAAAGTACTTGCAGTCTGTGAATCCGAAAAGACATCTTGCTAAAAACAATTTTTTCAACAAAAACATGAACATCTTCATAGACAGATGTGCTGACAGCGTTTCACACTATTTGGTACGAATGTTTTTTGCACCGGATAGACAGAATACGTCCTTTAATGAAAGCATTTTTGATTAGACATTCGGCCCTATCGTGGTAACCGTCGGAGCGGAGATTTCTCCGCAAAGCATCAACGCAATTTTGCCTCGAAGTAGTTGTCGTCGTAAGAAATTTTTCACAAATGCGGCAATGCATTGAATTCCCAAAACTAAAATCTCCGCAACAAAATCTTATAGGAGAACGTCGGAACGTCCGATCGGAGAGAATTCCGCTCCGACGGTTACCACGATAGGGCCGATTATAAAATGTCTACGCACAATATTGAGGTTGTCGAATCTTTAATTACTGAATTTCCAATACATTATAGATGATGTGTGCCCAATTTCACTTTCAGTATACATCGGATAGAGGTGGATCGGCTAAAGTGATATGATAAGCTGTCGTTGTTTGATTGCAATTTTTTGTGGTCACTTTAACAAGAGCAGTTTTTAGTCGACCATCAACCATAGCACATTGGTCCCACCTGAGCTTGAGACAGTAAACTCTGCAATGAAGCAGATATTTTTTCGAACTCGCTCGGTTGCGAGAGGCCTCAAAGATCTCAACATACATAAATCCGCTGGTCCAGATGGTATCCCCGCCGTAATTCTGAAGAGGTGTTCTTCTACGCTGGCAAAACCACTGCGTAAACTTTTCCATCTTTCCTATTCTGGATTTTTTAGAGCAGACGGAAAACTGCTTTTGTCCAGCCGGTCCCTACAAAAGTCGAATCTTCCTCCCCTTCCAATTACCGTCCAATTGCACTTACGTCCCTTCTTTCCAAGGTCATGGAAACGTTGATAAACCGTCAACTTATGAAATATCTTGAAGAATGAAAGCTTCTTAATGACCGTCAGTACGGCTTTCGTAGCAAACGGTCCACTGTATTGCGCTTGATATTTCTAAAGCATTTGATAGAGTTTGGCATCAGGCTCTTTTTTCGAAAATGCGTGCTTTTGGTATCGATGAGTCTCTTCTTCGTTAGATTAGAAACTACCTTTCCGACCGTTCAATACAAGTAATATTAGATGGCTTCAAGTCTGATACCCATTTCATAAATGCTGGTTTGCATCAGGGCTCCGTTTTGTCTCCGACTCTCTTCCTCATTTTCATCAATGATCTCTTGTCTGAAATGTCTAATCCTCTAAACCAGTGATTCCCAAAGTGGTCGATATCGACCCCTAGGGGTCGATATCGGTTTCTCAGGGGTCGACAAAAACGAAATCTGAATTTGGGGGTCGACAATTTTTTCAATCGACCCCCTTAACATATTTTCTTATTTCAAACTTCAAAGATAGTACTGCGTTTTTTTTGCCATTCTAAAAATGAAAAGTAACATTTTAAACATGTGCTTGTGCATAAAAAATTTACATAGTATTGTATAATTGTAATATTATATGTAGTAGTCTTAAACATTTTTTGCTTAAGATTGGCGGTGTGATCGCAGACACGAAAAAAAAAAATTTATAGACAGTACAGTTTGGACCACCTAAAGTTTAGGTTTATTTCATCTCCATCAAATAAACACTTGCCGATGTGTCTCATATGTGAAAAAGTATTTAGCAACGATGCCATGAAGCCTTGAAAAATGGAGGACCTCTTATCACGTTCCTATGCGAAACGTTGATGGCTTGCGAGCGTCCTACAATATATCTCTGCTAATAGCGAAGCCGGGGAAGCCTCTCACAATTGGAGAGCAGCTTATTTTAGCAGACATTGCAGAGGTCCTCAACAATGTGTTCCATGAGCCCGCTCAAGATACTATAAAAAGAATATCCTTCAGCAATAACACCGTTCAGAGACGAATATACGAGATTCGAGATGGGTCGCGGCGTGGAAAACAATTTATTCAATTTATTGCAGACCAAGAGATTCTCTCTCCAGTTAGACTAGTCTACATTACCCGGCAATGAAGCTCTGTTGTTAGGATACGTTCCATATATCATAGATGAAAATATGTGTCGATAACTGCTTTCTACCATATATTTGGAAACTGATACCAGAGGAGAATCCATTTTTCTGGCACCGGGACGTTTTTTACCGACAAAGCTATTCCATGGAGAAACCATTATTTCTGTTGCGACTGATGGAGCACCATCTATGGTTGGTCGTCATCGTGGTTTTATAACTTACTTAAAGCGGCAATTGCCTGATGTACTGGTGATTCACTGCGTGATTCACAGACAACATTTAGTAGCAAAAAGTCTGAGTCCTAGATTGCACCAGTCTGTGCAATCCTAACTAATATTATAAATGTGAAAGTCCCTCTGTCTGTCCGGCTTTCTATGTTACCATCTCCCGCCCAAACTACCAAACTGATTGATATGAAATTTTGTACAGAGAGATTGAGTTCAGGCAATTGTTTGGGCGGGTGAGAAGTTTGTTTTGATTTTGGGCATTCCATTAGGATGTGTGGAATTGTCAAGAGTACTCTGCATTCAACACATTCTTCTGGACCACTCCGGTCGAATAGATGTTTGGTGTTAAAGATAGTTTTTCCTACTCGGAATCTGAATATCGTAATGCATTCGTTTCGTGAAAGTTTTATGTTGTAGGGAATGCGAGTTCTTAAGCGATGGTGTGTACGTAGGAAGCTGGTGTTGTTTTCCCAACGTTGTGAGAGTTCCCTGTCATTTCTCTCCATCCACATACGTTGTATTAACTGGTGAAAGTTTGGGGTTTCCATTACTAGGGGAAGATTCTTTGCTTCTTTTGCTCTAAGGTCTGCTGCTTCATTCCCTTTGATACCTGTATGTCCTGGTACCCATGACAGTACAATGTTATCATTGAGTTCTCTCCTTAGTGATTTGAGTGCTTGGCATTTATTTGTTAGACTCTTTAATCCATTTAGGATACCCAAATTGTCCGTACATATTAGGGTTTTTCCTTCCCAATTGTTGGAGAGCTGAATAGCTTTCTTAAGGCCAGCAAGCTCAGCAATATAGTTTCCCGCTATACCCGGAAGTAGTCCTTGGTGGTGTGTTATTGTCTCCCCTGAAGGCATAAGTTCAATGACCGCGTACGAAGTGGTGCTATCAGTGGCAGAACCATCTGTATATAATATTTTATTTGCCCTTGTAGTTTCCAATATATTTTTGTGAAGAGTTTGGTATAATTTTGGTAATGTAGAATTCTTACCGTATGTGCTAAGGCTAGTGTCTATTTGGAGGTTTTTACGTATCCAGGGAGGTTTATCTTTGTTCTTTGGAGAGCAATATTCACTGGGGGGAACAAATGGAAGTATAAGACCAATATTGTACAGTGCAGAAAAAGTCTTACTTTTTGTACTATTATATATATTTTTTGCAGTTTGTATTCCCCAGTGAAGTGGGTGTTTGGTGTCGGTAATGGCCTTGGATCCTAAATTAATGGCTCTTTTTTCACTGGATGATTTAAATGAGGTGTATCCTGCTTCGATTCTTAGGGCATCGATTGGAGTAGCTTTTAACGCACCTGTAGCTGTACGGTAACATGAGTTAATGGCTGTGTCTATTGTTTTTGCGTTTTTACTTGAGGTCCACATGTAAACAGTCAATCCATGCTGAAGCGTTCCATCAACTAACGTTTTTGCAATACGGAGCGCTGTTTCTATGTGTGGACCTTTATTCCGTGAGCAGATGGCTTTCAGAGCATTGTTTCGTACTTTAAGTTGGTCAACTATTTTCTTTGTTTGAAGGTTCCACTTTAAATTAATAGTGAAGAAAATCCCTAATATTTTAAGATCCTTTTTGAGTGGTATTGTTACATTACTAAGTATGATTGTATCCGCTGAGCATTTCCTTTTCCTACATAAATGGAGAGCTTCCATCTTGTTAAGAGGTACTATAGCACCTTGTTTTTTGGCCCAGTTTTGTATTTTGTTGTTGACTGTTACTAGGTTTGATCTAACAGTATTGGGTTCTCCTGATGTCAGCACATATATGTTGTCAGCATAGACCCCAACAAAATCGACATTGTAATGAGGTTGATTTAATTCTTTAAGAAGTGAATCTATATAGGCGTTATAAGCTATTACCGAAAGCGGAGACCCTGTGTAACATAAACTTTAATTCATCCTTATATTCCTGCGGGAACGGGAGTCCTTACTAATATAATAAGTGCGAATGAAGCTCTGTCTGTCCGTCGTTCTATGTTACCATCTCCCGCCCAAACTAATTAACCGATTTAAATGAAATTTTGTACAAAGATTGCTCAGAACCTTAGGAAGGACATAGGCTATTTATTTTATCCCTATATTCCCACGGGAACGAAAACGTATACGGGAACTTAGAAACTACAACACCGATTTCAAAAATTTTTCCACCGTTAGAATGCTACACTATTCCTGAGTAACATAAACTTTATTTCATCCACATATTCCTACGGGAACGGGAGTCCTTACTAATATAATAAGTGTGAAAGAAACTCTGTCTGTCCGTCGTTCTATGTTACCATCACCCGCCCAAACTTATCAACCGATTTAAATGAAATTTTGTACAAAGATTGCTCAGAACCTGAGGAAGGACATAGGCTATATATTTTATCCCTTAATTCCCACGGGAACGGGAACGTATACGGGAACTTAGAAACTACGACACCGATTTCAAAAATGTTTCCACCGTTAAAATGCTACACTATTCCTGAGTAACATAAATTTTAATTCATCCACATATTCCTACGGGAACGGGAGTCCTTACTAATATAATAAGTGTGAAAGTAGCTCTGTCTGTCCGTCGTTCTATGTTACCATCTTCCGCTCAAACTAATAAACTGATTTGAATTAAATTTTTTACAAAGATTATTCAGAACCTGAGGAAGGACATACGCGATACGCCATATTTCTCAGGGGAGCAGGAACGTTTACGGGAACTTTGACACTATGGCACCGATTTCAAAAACTCTTCCACCGTTGGAATGCTCCATAATCCCTGAGCAACATAAACTTTTATTCATCCCCATATCCCTCACGGGAACGGTCACCATGTTTCCACGGGAACGGGAGTCTTTACTAATATTATAAGTCCGAAGTTAAATCTGTCTGTCTATTTCTCTTTGTTACCATTAACTGCCCAAACTATTGAACCTATTTATATGAATTTTGGTACAGAGACAGTCTAGAACCTGAGGATGGACATATATTATGTTATGCAACATGTTTTATCCCTGTATTCCCATGGGAACGGGAACTTGGAAAAAAGAGCACCAATTTCAAAAAATGTCTACCGTTAGAATACTGCACTATTCCCGAGTAATGTAAACTTCAAGTCATCCTCCGGAAACGCCCTCATGTTCCCACGGGAATGGAAGACTTTATTAACATTATAAATCCGAATTTAACTCTGTCTGTCTGTTTTTCTTTGTTTATATTTACCACCCAAACTATTGAACCGATTTATATGAATTTTGGTACAGAGATAGTCTAGAACCCGAAGATGGACATCCTTACTAATATTACAAATCCAAAATTAACTATGTCTGTTCGTGTTTCTTTGTTACCATCTCCCGCCCAGAAAACTGATCCGATTTAAATGGAATTTAATTAAGAGATAGCCTAGAGCCTGAGGAAAGACATAGGCTTAATAAGCAATCCCTATATTTCTACGGGATCGACACCGTAAACGGGAACCTTAAGACTGCTGGGTCGATAAAAGTTCTTTCACTGCGGGGTGATTTCTGTCAAACTGTCGAAAATACATTAGACCTGAGAAGAAATGTCTATCTTGATCTTCAAATAATAATTGGCAATCGGGAATGGCTGTTTGAAAGGCGATTTCGGCGCCGACTAATGAGATAGTTAACCATATAAACTAATAAAATATGTTTGACGTATTGGGGGACGTTGGCGAATGTCTATCAATAGACAATATTATGGACACTGAACAAGTCACATCATACCCTATAGAGTTTCTCAATTTCTTAGGATTATTAGGAGTGGCAGCAAGTTGGTGTTCCAGTGCCAAAAATGAGTAATCCAGAATTGTACACAGCTACAAATTACACATCTGGGATGCGGCATTAATAATGACTGGAACGAAAAAAGGAGAAAACTTTTCGATTCCCCGTTTTCCTTTAATTCCCACTGATTTGAGTTGCAGGTGTTCGTTTAGAAAAAAATCCCATGGCAACTTTATGTGGCAGAATCACGTATATCAATCCCACAAAACCTTTTTATTTCGCAAAAGATGGAAAAAATAAGAACGTCGTGTGCAAACATATACTAAAATAAAATAAAATAACAATAAATTACTAAAACGCATGAATGTGTCTTATTTGCAAAATAAGTAGCCTAAAAAATTAAGAATGCTGCCGAAAGTCACTATTCCACGCGGACGAAGTCGCGGGCACAGCTAGTACGATATAAATGCTGTACAAGTTTCAAAGCAATTCATTGAATTCTCGGTTATTTGCTCAGCTTTGTGAGGATAACGACGAAGTCTTTACTAAGTTACTTTTACACACTTAAGTTCGCTGGCTTTCAAGATGTGTTTGCTTAGCAAGATTTTCAGCTATTTTTGGGTCTGTGTTGGAGTTTTTAAATGAAAAAGATCCAAATTTAGAAGAAAATCTGAAAAATTCTATGACGAATATTTATTACATGACCGATCTCAACTTATCAAAACAAAATCAATTATAGCGGCGTTTGTGAGAAAACTTATTCTTTATAAACAAAATTTAAGCAGAAAAGAATACTTTCAGTTTACGCATTTGTTGAAATCAACAGAAATCCTTCAAGACGATGTTTTTTTTCATAAGTCGCTCACTTGGACGCGCTTCACAAAGATTTTACCAAAAGGTTTGAGAATCTTTTGAACTTACAAATTCCTGAGTGGGTAATAAATTCGTACAGTATAACAGCCATGGAAGAAACCAATGTGATAATGCAGGGAGAGTTGATCACCATCCAAACTGACGTAGAGCTTAAGCTAAAGTTTAACGAAGGCTATCAGAAGTTCTGGTTGCAACGCAGCATTGAAACTCAATATACCTACTACATTGTGGAACATTGCTGAAAAATATCTCATCGCTTTCCCATCATCATATTTAGTTGAAGAAGGCTTCAGTGTGGTTGCAAACATTTTGACGAAAAAAAGAAACCGTTTGGAAGTCAACGAACACGGAGACTTAAGGCTGCAACTTACCAATATTAAACCAGATCTAGCTAGATTGGTAGAAATTCATCCATCGCATAAATTTTTCAAATCATGAATTTATTATTTGTTCTCAACTAAGAGCACGATTTCTAAAAACCTGCATCAATAAATTATGAATTACACTTCATGTTTGATGAATTTCCTACCTGCTATCATCGTAACGTTATGTTTTATTGTTATCTCAAAAATTTTTCTTTCTGCTCTACTGCAAAACTTTTTTACGTACTAGGTATCTACGGCTTACCCCACAGGCGGATCACTAGTGTGAAGCAGAAAAGTGGGAGAGTTGTGATCGCTTCAAGATCACTACTCGTAACGCCGGAAATGAAAAGAAGAAGGTATCTACCTATAAGAGTAAGTAAAAAACTTGAGACAGGATTTTTAAAGTAATTTGGCCTTGGGGGTCTACGGTATCAGTTCATTTTGGAAAAGGGGTCTGTTGCTCAAAATAGTTTGGGAAACCCTGCTCTAAACTGTTTAGCTGACGACTCGACCCTCAGCTTTTAATATTCGTTTCCAAATACTGCTCTTCGGATGTGGAACTGGAACGGTTGCGTATGATTAGCTCATTGAATTCTGACCTTGACAGCATTGTTACATGGGGTCATAGAAACCTATGCTTCGAAAACTCAATGCTGTCTCTTGTCGTTGAAGCTTAATATTCCCCCATTGCCATTATCCATGAATGGTACCTGCATCCAAGAAACCGAAAAGCTGTCAGTACTTGGTATGTGTGTAAACGATGATCTTCGTTGGAATGACCACATATTTGAAGTCGCAAAAACGCTGCTAAATGCTTAGGCTTCTTGCGACGATGCACGAAGCTCTTCACTTCTTCTGATCTGGCTACAATTTATAAGGCCTTCATCCGCCCAAAATTGGAGTATAACTCCCATATCTGGTCAGGTGCTCCTCAAACATCTTTGCGCCTACTAGATAGGGTACAAAATAGAGCGTTAAAATTGATAGGTGATAGTTTAATCGTAGAATAGATTGATTCTCTTGAACATCGGTCTCACTCTCTTTTATCGCTTTTTTCACAAAAAGTGCTCTAGTGAAATACCCAGCTGCATTCCTGCCCTGAAACAATTTAGCCGCAACACTCGCTTCGCTAATACTGCCCATCAGTTTTATCTTGAGCCTAATTTCGGGCGTACAGTCAAATATAGAGATTCACATTTTAGTCGCACCGCACAATGTGGAATGCTTTACCTGGCTCTGCATTTCCCCTGTATTACGATTCGCAAAGGTTCAAAAGCAATGTGTATCGGTGTCTCCTTTCAAATCCTCTACCATTTTCCTAAATGTTCGCACTGTGTTCATAACATTATAAGGGTATTCATAATCTCTTGATGTGCGTGCTAATTATAAAAAAAAATGTGACGGAGCTATCTCCTTGGGTGTATTCACCCAAGGGGTTGCAAATGATCGTAAACTTCAATTGATCTTTACAATACCTTCTCGCGATCACCGCTGGTTCCTGATTCACTGTATGTATTTCAGTGGTGTGCCAGAGCTTGTGGAGAAAGTTGGATGGATACCAGTCGTAAAGTAGAAAGCCTTGAACGAGCTACTCCAATAGTTTAAAAGTTTTTCAAGACCGTTCCTTGTGTGTCGAGTACAGCTCTCAAACCCCTGAAGCAAGGCACTGACAGTGAAGTATCCAACGGATTATCACAAAGGCCTAGTCGTCTTTGAGGTTGTGTGTGGTGCTACTACTGAAGTACTTAAAAAATGCTATGGTAACTAAACAGCTTAGATGAGGGATTATACGCTTCTTTAAGTGCAATGAAGCAGCGCTTATTTGGATGCAAATTGGTCGCTCGACGAAGTGGTACTCGTGGCGTAATGGTTAGCATGTCTGCTTGTTAACGCGGAGGTCTCCCAACAGAGACAAAAATGTTTTTTCACGTTTTGTACCCAGCTTTATTACGAGTTTCACGTGAACAGCTATTCGCCAGGAACATTTTTGTTCGCCCGAAATTTTAAAAGCTGTTATGAGTTTCCCCTGAACAAAATTCCAGACTTACATTTTTTCCACTTTTGTTGTTCACTTGTTCGCCTCACAAAAATAAGTGAAAAATAGCTCATAATAAGGGAAATTTTTCGAGCATGGACAATTTTTCCCCCGAAACTCATAATAAGGAAAAGTGAAATGGAATCTTTTTCGAGGGTAATGCTGTTCACGTGAAACTTATAAGGCTGATCGCCTTTCAAAACTCATTGCCATGAAAAGCGCTTTCTCGGAACAGGCAGAAAATTGTAGGTTCCTCCATTCCATTCCAAAGGCATGGTTATTGGTTATTGGTTAAATGCGCTAGGCCCTGGGGCTCCTCACTCTTTTCCGTCACCATATTTATTTACTTTTATTTTTATTTTATTGGTTCCTCAAGGATGACCTCGAAAAATATTCTCAAAAAGCAAAAGAAAGGTCATGGATGTTGAAGTTCTATCAAAAGGTAAAAGATCATTCCAGGATGGCAAATTATGCAATTCGGAGCGAATTCTTTTTTTTGTAGTAAAATTGAGAATTCGATGAAGAGAATTTAAAGTGTATTTTGGTATTTTTTTTTGTTGGATTGTGTGCGAAAAGAAATTTTATTGCTTTCATTGAGATGAAACTGTTAAAGTTACTAGTTGAAAACAAAATTTTTCTTTGACCGTCTATGGAAAAACAATAAATGTTAAAAAATATGCAAAAGACTCAAAAACAGATGCACACAAGTAAAAACCATTCCTGGAAACGAGTTGTAGAACGACTAGAAAAAAGCATTTTGAACTCTCTTTGAATTTGATAACTGATAAATCCAGACAAGTCGACAAGAAGTTATCTAATTCAAAACGACTCGTCTCGAATTTTACAATCGGGCTTAAGATTTCTTTAGCTGCCTCAAAATAATACTAACTAAAGCGATTTTGTTGTTGCGATGCCTACACTGAAGCGACATACAGTTGCAGTTGTCGTGACGACAGAAGTCCTGTCAGTAGCGTTTTTGACTGTCGTTAGACACACTGACACTACGAAGGCGTCTATGATTTTCTTTTTTTGACTCTCGCAGTCTGGGATTGTTGTGACCGAATATGGGATAGGGCGATTATCATTTTGGTTTAAGTCCATCATTGAAAACCATAATCAAACTATGAATAATCTATTTTGACATTACATCCAAATGAAATTTTTTCTAAAATATGTAATCATCATCATTTTTTGTTAATATGTGGATGTTTTCTGGAACACGAAAGGGTTTGACAGTTTTTAAATTGGCTTTTTTTAATTTAAAATCACTTTTGTTGGTTTATTCGTGTTTAGTTTGTTGATCACAGGTGAAGATTACATAACACTCAGATGAATAAAAATAGTTATCTATTGACTTTAAACCAAATTAACTTAACCCATTTTAAATTTTGCACTAGCCAATGGACACAGATTCATGTTCGGCATCGGGATCTGCTTCTTCAAGTAGCAACTTCGAGACTTCAGCTGCTCCACCCAGTAAGCCGGACGAAGTTCTTCCACCGGTAATAGTAGGATCTGAGGCATGGCACAGAAACTTTCCAACTACTTGGCTCCCTATTATTACAAGAGATATGCAACGACAAACACGTCAAGTACGTTATTTTATTCCATTTAAAAAATAATCTTTTATGTAATTTTTTTTTTGATTCTAAAAAGGCAACACAGCCTGCATTTTCAGATGCTTACATTTCTGGAATGTCAGCTAAAAGGCGAAAACTCATTCAAAGTGCGAAACCGTCACAAGATGTAAAATCATTGGTTGCGGAGAGTGTACGGCGTGCGATTCAAACTACTGGTCTCCAAAATCCCTCCTCATCGAATCCAACACACAGCACAGACGAAATTTCCAATGCTATTTCCACAGACTCCTCAGTTCAGGCTTCATTTTGTGAAACATTACGTTCCGGCGTCAAGGAACGCCTCAAAACCGATACCGACTTCAACGCCGACAAGTTTCCACATACATCGAAATATTTTAACAAACAAAACTAATAAGTAGTACATCGCGCACTAAAATCATAAGTAACAAAAAAAAAAAAAAAAACACTTTTAAGTAGATATAGACAGAACATAAAAGAAGAAATCAATTCTAATCCACCAACTCTAAAGAAACGAGGAGAAATTTCCGACTATTTAGCTTTTTTTATATTCTCTTATTCTCTTTCCATTTGAACGAATGCTGATATTTCTTTGCCTGCTGTTTATTTCAGATCGCTTTAGGAATTATTAAAAAGCTCTTTTTTTTAGTTTTGGAAACATTTCTGTTAATAACTACAAATACAATGAACGGAAGTAGTATTTGTTCTCAATAGGTCATTGATATTATTGTGTTCATCGAAATTTAAGTAAATTGTAAATTTCTGTTTGAAACTCAATGTTGCTAATTGGCATTTACAATCAATATCTATTGTATTTTTTTGTTTGATTATATTTCGACCTTTTACTTTCTTGCGTTTTCACATAAGTTTAATTAACAAATTGAATTTTTATTGTTGGTTTATAATATTATAGTATATTTTTTGATGACTGAGGATGAGTTTAAACGTGATTACACTTAGTAATAATATAAAACATTATTTAACAAAAATGTGTAATAATAGTAAACACTTTGAAATTTTACTGAATAAAGTTACAAAAGGTATGCGTAAGGAGTTTGGTATTTATTTGGATAACATCAGTAGGTGCACAATACTTATTCATTCATAGAAAATTCGATTTCTGTGGTTTATCAATAACAATAATGCTACAATTAAAAAAATTTGAAAAATAAGATGCAAAAAGAACCTTCTCAAGATGGTCCTCTAAACTTAAGGCAAACAACACTATATCTACAACTAATCAAAAATTAGCTCATAAGGTTAACTACCCAGCAGATTTGCCCTCAAATATTATAAGATGATAAATATGTGTTTGAGCCAAACATACGACTGCCAAGCACGTCAAGTTCGAGCTGAAGCAAATAAAACAACTGTCTCTCCCGCCCAAACGAAGAGAAATAGACCCTCTCGCCTTTTTTTTTCTCGTCTTGGCCTAACTTATCCGTTCTGGGCTTATATTTTTATGCAAAACATCCTATATATGCCTACAGTGGTTTAAATCATAATGTTGGTCTCAAATATAAGACTAGTCGAGTGATATAAAAAAAATAGATTCACAAATGTTTTGGCAAAATTAGCACAATTTTCCTATAATTCATATTAAGTGTTTTAAAAATTGAAGTGTCTATTAATTTTATTTGCTACATGTTTGGGGCCAGTTATAGCGATCAGGAAAACGAATCAGGAAAAATTTTCAAAGGGAATAATAACTATGTTTTCGTTACAATCGAATAACAAATGTTATACCAATCGATGGCAAAGAACGATGAACTTTCCCCAGGGTTGACCCAGGTTTTCTTGACAACCCTATGAGTTGTCCAAAAAACCTAGGTTTTACAGTCTTCAAAAAAACGCTAAACCACAAATTACCACACGTCCCTGTCACTTAAAAAAAAAACTACATTCCAAACCAAACCTAGGCGAGTTGAGGGAAAACCTAGGTCAACCCTAGGGCTCAAAAAACACTAAGGGTGGTATTCACCAAGAAATCTTAAACTAAGTGCCTCGTAAACCTATTCACCGACCACTATTAGTGCAGATTTATGAGCGCTCATAACACTTAAGAGTGGTCGCCACCACTCTTAAGTTATGAGCGGTTGTTGTTTTAAATAACTTCGAAAATTCGAAATTTACTGACAGCGTCATTTGTGGTTGATACTCAAAAATGATAAATAACTGTTGAAAAAAATAAGAAATTCGAATTATGGTTTGCAATACAGAGAATGAATTAATTTTACGCTCTACCATTTCCTAAATTTCCGATAATTTTTTATGTTTTTGACTGATTTTGACAATTGACACTGAAATTTTCGAAGTAGTTCGAAAAGTGTGCGTTCAGAGACTCTAAAACCTTATTTTTTGAATATTCGAATTAGCTTAGACTAGACCCTATTATTGCTTGGTGAATAGCACATCCAAATTTAAAACTAAGAGCCTCTTAGCTTTAAGAGCGCTCTTAAGATTGTTTGGTGAATACCACCCTAAGGGTGCTTTCATAATTGCATAGTTGCGTTAGTCTGACCAATGCATAATTTTCATAAATGCAAATGACAAATGTAATAGTTTCATTAAAGCAAAACGCAAATATTTGTAGCGCAAATGTGCAAATGCTTTAATTCGTTTGCTTTTCGGTTTTCATCTTCAGAGAAAGAGACAGACAGTACAGAACGCAACTATTTTTTTTTTTCTTTATTCAAGTCAAATGTCAGATTTCAAGAAGACTGTTAATTACCGCGGAAAAAATACAAAACAAAGTAAAAGTACAAAAAAAATGGACGAAAACTCTTCCGGGTCCAAGTGATATACAGGGTGATTCGCATAAGGTGTGACAAAAAGATAGGGTGTGTAGGTTGGACCTAGACAAGCAAAAAATCGTATGGGAGGGGGGGGGCTCCATTTTCCCCCGTTTAGGCGGGAGGGGCAATTTAAGAAAAAAGTCACTAAAAATTGGAAAAAAATTATTTAAAAATAACGGTAGTACCAACAGAGTCGTACTATAGCATTTTGAAAAGCCAAAAACTTTAACATTAATTTAAATTCAAAATTAAGTTGTTCAAGTAAATAGTTTTTGAAATATTAATTTTCAAAGTCAAAATTTTGAAAAAAAAACATAATTTTTTTTCTTGAAACCACTTTTCTTCCAAATTTTACGTTATTAAGTAGTATTTTTCTAACTTATTTTCAATGCTCTTATTTAATTTTGATCAAACACAAAAAACCGGATGTCAAAATAACCTGTAGTTTTTGAGAAAACCAAAAACTGCAAGAACGACTTTCGTCAAATTTTTTTTTTTTAAATTTTTTTTTTCGTTATTGGACTTTTAAGTGAATTCTCAATAAAAAAAGTAAAGAGAAAATCCATCCTTTATTTCGTAAGTTCACTTAAGAATCCAATAACGAAAAAAAAACTTAAAAAAAAAAATTTTGACAAAAGTCGTTTTTGTAATTTTTGGTTTTCTCAAAAACTACAAGTTATTTTGACATCCGGTTTCTTGTATTCGATCAAAAATAAATAAGAGCATTGAAAATAAGCCAAAAAAATACTACTTAATTACGTAAAATTTGGAAGAAAAATGGTTTCAAGAAAAAAAATTATGTTTTTTTTTTCAAAATTTTGATTTTGAAAATTAATATTTCAAAAACTATTTACTTGAACAACTTAGTTTTGAATTTAAATTAATGTTTAAGTTTTTGGCTTTTCAAAATGCTATAGTACGACTCTGTAGGTACTACCGTTATTTTTAAATAATTTTTTTCCAATTTTTAGTGACTTTTTTCTTAAATTGCCCCTCCCGCCTAAACGGGGGAAAATGGACCCCCCCCCTCCCATACGATTTTTTGCTTGTCTAGGTCCAACCTACACACCCTATCTTTTTGTCACACCTTATGCGAATCACCCTGTATAAACAAAAAAGTACTGAATTAAATAAATAAACTGTTTTTTTGGGGAAAAAGAAAGAAAAGTGTTTTATGGAACTGTGTACACAGAAAAATTCTTTCAATTCTTTGACAGATGACGCAAATCCGAAAAAGTGTTCATAAATGCATTGTAAAATGCATGCGCAAATATTTTGAATGACGTTAGTCTGATTGCAAATGATCGCATGTAAACAGAGCAACCGTGCAATTATGAAAGCACCCTAAGTTTGACATTCAGGGCGACTTTAGGCTTCTCAAAAAATGGTGGTGTGGCGACCCCAGGGCGACCCTAGGGCTTCAACGAACAAACCTTAAATTGCAGATAGTTAAGAAAATGTGACGAAAAACTCTTAAGTCATCTATTATTTATAGTCAAAGAGCTTGTTCTCATTTCATGAAGACATTTAATGGCTATTGCTGCTGGCTTTGTTTTATTTCATTGTGCATTTTGAACTTTATTTTGGTCTCATTTTTTTTTCAACAACTTGCAGTCGAACTTGCTCATTCTTTTTCAAACTTTGAAAATCTTGCTTTTCGCTTTGTTAGTCCCGTCTGGGGCCAATTTAAGTCGATACTGCTTGTCTTTTTTTATAATTAACGCACACATCAAGGGGTTATGAATACCCTTATAATGTTATAGAACACAGTGCGAGCATTTAGGAAAATAGGAGAGGATTTGAAAGGAGACACCGATGCACGTTGCTTTTGAACCTCTGTGAATCGTACTGTAGGGGAAAGACATGGTCAGATAGAGAATTCCACATTCGGGTAGTGCGACAAAAAAATGGGACATGATTGATACTATCCCGAGACGTACAACGAATTTCGCCATTACATATGTATGGATCTTCCATGTAAGAGAATAAAAAATGCAAAATAAGAAACACACATCATGCTAAAACATTTACTATGTCAAACGTTAAATGAAAATAGTTGGGTTATTTTAAATTTGCTGTGCCAGCGATAGGTTAAGAAAATTTGTAAAAAAAAATATGAGGAAACGAGTCAATAAGTTAGAATTCAGTTATTTGCTGGAAAAAACAAATTACAAAGTATGAAAATAGATTAGATTTAGATTAGATAAATTTTATTTATTCAAATTCATTTTTAACTACTTTTAAATAATGTAAAAACATATATGCATGGCATTATGCCGTCTGCCCGATCATTTAAAAAATTACAATAAATAAGTTCTCAAAAGTTCCCACTCCTTATTTTATTCCTATAATTTAGCGCATTTTTGGCAAAATTAAAAAGTTTTTCCACATCCAGCTCGTTTAATTCCGTTATACTCTCATCATCCGAAAGGTAGTTTTTTCCAAATACCTGACGCCTCACTTCACTTAATATTGGACAATGAAATGTAAGACATCTTCTCTTTCATTCCTGTTGCATAGATCACAAAGACATGGAAGATCTTCCCTATGTGGTATGTAATTCAGGTTAATAATTTCACCTCTCAACCTCATCATCATTGATATAACCTGAACACTGTTTTTATCATGGAAATAGTTTTTTCCTACCAAATTGTGGTCCAAGCGACTGTACACTGCTCTATGTACCGAAGCTTTTGCTTCTTCTGTATACTCCAGTAGCTTCAGTTCATCAACTTTCTCCACCAGCTGATATAAAATTGAACCCCAGTTATCTACATTTCCAATACTTAGATCAACCTCCATCTTGCATTGAAGCGCCAGATCCATTCATTCCGCATACCAGCTTGACTTGTTATCCACCGCTTTTAACGCCACTATTTTTGGAAGCCTTGTATCCGCCATTTTCATTACCTTCAATATGTAGTCTATCTGCAACTTCAAAGTTTTTATAAACAAGGGTGAAAGTCCTGTTTCGATCATCAACAGATAATTTGGAGCATTAGCAGGAATACAGAAAATTCGTTTTATATAGAACCGTAGGAGCTTCTCTACTGCCTCATGTTCTTTATATCCCCACACCTGTGCCCCATAGAACAAAACTGATTCAGCCACTGCTTCAAATACTTGCTATGCGCAATTGCTCCATTTGAAAAACATCCTTTCCACGTCGCATTGATTGCAGCTTTTGCCTTGGATAGTTTTTCGTTGAGGTGTTTACTCAAATTGAGGTTTGACGAAAGAAGCATGCCTAAGTACTTGAACTCATTCACCAGTTCTAATTCTCCGCCATTGTAGTTCCAAATGTCCTTACGACTTCTTCTACCACCTCCTTGTTTAAAAATCATTGCTTTGGATTTTTCTCGGTTCACTGTCAAATTCCAGAGCTTACAGTAGTCTCCAAGCCGGTTTATCATTAGTTGAAGACTTTCAGCGGAGCTAGCTAACAACACCACATCATCCGCAAACATCAGTCCCTTAATGCATGTATTTGCATAAAGAACACCCCCCGGAAGTCCATCCAGCAGATCATCTATGAATAACGAAAACAATGTTGGGCTCAAGGCGCATCCCTGTTTCACACCTGATTTTGTCTCGAACCAGTCTGACATCTCTTCACCATTCCAAATAGCAGCTTTGTTCCCTGTGTATAGGTTTTGTAAGACTGTTCCAAACTTAAGTGATACTCCTTTCAAGTACAGCTTATAAAGCAACGCATTTCTGTCAATGGAGTCGAAAGCTGCTTTGAAATCCACAAAAAACGTGTAAAGTTTTTTGTTTTGATTCTGGAACGATTCCGCAATGCTTGTAAGGACAAACAGTTGATCAACTGTTGAGTAGCCTGACCTGAACCCTGCCTGGTATTCTTTCAGGATATTATTCTGCCTTATCCATTCATCCAGCCGTTTTTTGAGGATCGCCGTAAAAATTTTATATGATGCATTCAGAAACGAGATTCCCCTATAGTTTTCTGGGTTAGCTAATGATCCTTTCTTGTGTATCGGAAAAATTAATGCTTCTTTGAATCCTTGCGGTGTCATTTCATTTTCAAGGACTTTGTTCATTAAGTGACAGAGCTTGATTTTCAGCAAGCTCGAACCATTCTTATAAAATTCTATCGGAATGGAGTCTGGTCCCGGTGCTTTGCCCTTTTTTAAACATTCAAGTGCATGGCTCACTTCTTGTACCGAGATAGTAGCATCGAGTGTTTCATTTTGGATCCCTGGGACAGCATATTGGAAGGAATGTATTACTCCACCAGGATTTAGAAGGTCACTATAATAATTTCGAAGAATATCTGGGCTCAGATTCCGATTTATCACATTTACTCTTCCATTTAATTTCTTCACTAGGCTCCAAAAATCATTCGAGTTTTTGCATGTTGCCAGCTTTTTTGCTTCACCTTCCCAGTAATTTTTCTTCTTTTCTCTGCAGATTTCTTTGTATTGCCGATTGGCTTCTAGATAAGAGCATTTAACAATAGATGTGTTTTTTTCTCTAAAAAGCGTAAGCCTTTCAAACGAGAGATCTCTTGCCTTCCTACAATCATTATCAAACCATGGAGTAGATTGCGTTGTTCGCCTTGAGTTGTAATAGGGACGTGCAGCTGCACATTTTATACATTTTTCCAATGTGGGAAATTCAAATTCCGTTTGGCCGGTCAGCCTTCTATCCAATTCTTTTCTATATACATGACCCAAAGAATCTTTCCATTTCAGCATCGGTATAGGCAGAAGAGTGCGATTTCCATCTCTTACTTCGCTTTTATGTCCAAATACAACAACAATAGGTAAGTGGTCGGAGTAAGGTACATGTTTCACTTCAAAGTCCTTGATGCATTTGTTCCAGCTTCCACCTGCTAGGCAATAATCCACCACCGAATTTCCTTGACCACCTACAAACGTGTATTCACCATTTTTGTCCCCTTCACTCGTTCCATTTAGTATTCTCATCCCAAACGTGTCACACAAGTCTAGTACTTTTTTACCTCTCCTATTTGAAACAGCGTCCTTCGATTTCCGGGCTATTCTTTCAATTAAGTTTCCCATACCCTCTTCCTCTCTTCCTCTCTTCCTCTCTTCCTGAAAATATGAATTCCTATTATGTGAACATCAGTTTAATCTCCAATACTACGAAAAAGCCTAAAAACATGTTTTATTGAAAGGAATAGTTCTCGATTTGAGAGTAATTTCCAACATAAATGAAAAAGGTTATAATAGCGTTTTCATTGACAAAAAGAGTTGCTCCTTTTGTGAAAAAATTTACTCTAAGACTGGATGTAATTTGTCCCACGTTTCAAAGATTCTTAATATCGCATATGTAGTAAAATTTTGGATATTCATTCCATAAAATACATGACTAAATGCAAATTGAAACACACACAACTGAGTTTTTATTTTGGCCATTCAATTTATCTTCGGTGAATTGCTCTAACTGTTCTGAACTTTGACAATCTCCCCTTTCAATTGAGAAGCTTCGTAAAGCAGCTTTCCAAGTAGCAATTTTTTCTGTATGAATTGTATCAAAATTTATCATACGTAGTTAACACACACTGTCTGAAAAAATTCTGTAAAACAAAGTTTTTACTGGTAATAATTCAGTGGGATCAAGGAAGTGTCTATATGTAAAGCACCCACAGTGTAGGTGGTGTTGGTAGGTATAAAATCGCATTTTGAGTAATTTGAATGAAAAAAGGTGGTGCAGTGCAGGCTGGTGTTTCGTAACAGCGCCTATAAGTGTCATTAGTTTTGTCATTGACTTTTCATTTCAATGACAAAACTAATAACATCTTCAAATTCGTACGAACTTCGGCAACGCCAGGTGCCCTACCATTGTATATGAAAACTTTCCGATTAAAAATAATTTTCAAGCCATAAAAAAAGTCATCAGTATGAGTTTAATAAAATAAGTCATAATTTAATTTCCAACTTTGAGTTTGAATATCTTCAGAACTGCTCACTCTATGAAAAAAATAAAAAATAACTTTATATAACTTTAATAATAAATAGTCTATGTCCTTCCTCAGGTACTAGACCATCTCTGTACCAAATTTCAGTAGTTTTGGCAACAGACGCTAACATAGAAAGCTGGACTCTGAGTTACTTTCACATTTATAATATTAGTTAGGATTCAATGCTAAAATGCTAAGTGCTGTTATGATCTATTTCTTTAACAAGACTTTTAACAGAATGCTTATTATGTATGTACGTATATCGCGACGCACAATATAAT
Source organism: Melanostoma mellinum (assembly GCA_914767635.1). NCBI lineage: Eukaryota > Metazoa > Arthropoda > Insecta > Diptera > Syrphidae > Melanostoma > Melanostoma mellinum. The sequence goes on from OU612058.1 coordinate 127,713,697, forward strand.
TTATATGTAAGAAGAGAGCGCAGCTTTGCTTATTTTCTCTTGATATTTAATGTTAAATAATTGCTTAAAAATAAGTTGTGACTAGTCAAAAAATGCCTTCTCAGCATTGTTGTACTTAAAAAATACAACTTATTGTGAGGAGTGTAATAAGCATTATTTAACAAAAGGCCAAGTTCATTGTGGCGCCTTTATAAACACTCACACCCAAGGTGTGGGAGTTATTTATGGCCGGTCATTGATGTTAATCAACAAAAAGTCGTTCTAAAAATAAAAATCATTTGTTTATATCAAAAACAGAAATAGCAATAATTGTCATTTTATTTTAGATATGAATACAAAATTCTTGAACACATTTATTTATAGAAAGCATTCCAACAAAAATTATAAATATTCTCATGGTGAAATAAATAAAATGATTTATCTACTTCCCACTTTTATAAAGTAACCATTAGTACGTTGTCTAAAATTGATTCCAAGAAGTATTTGTTTATCTCCCAAGTTAATTTAAATGAAAGTGTCATTTGTTTGAAAAATAGATTTGTTTTTTGTGGCCTTGAATTTATTTTTATGTAGGTACTTATGCTAATGATGCGAAGTTTTCAATTCGATTAGTGTTTTAATGATGAGACGAATTTCTCCACCAAGATATTTTGTTCTTGCTTGCTTCAGAAATTTTTTTTTATAAAGGGAAGAATACCGAATTCTCATAAAGAAAAGGAAGCAGTATGAGAAGTGCTCGTTTGAGGCAATTGAGAGGTGCCATGACAGAAACGAGATTCGGAAGTTTTACTAAAATGTAAACAGATCCTGCCAGGGTGGTAATCCCCGAACTCAAGCCTGTAAAGACCAGCAGGTTAACATAGTTGTAGAGTCATAGTCGCTACTGAATTATGGAATATCTTCTAATTTATGGATCACTTCTGCAGACTGCTTAACGGTGATGAAGAGGCAAAGTCCGCTGTCAGACAAATTGCTCCATTCAGCTTGGGCGATGATCAAGAACGCTGTCCTCCCGACCTAGAAGAAGTTAAGCTTGCCATATGCAAACTTAAATCAAATAAGACTGCATGTGCAGATGGCCTTGATGTCGAACTTTTCAAGGCCGCTGGAGATCAGTTGAAAAGGAGCATGCAGCTGTTCTGCATGATATGGTCGGAAGGAAGCATGCCCGATGAATGGAACCTCAGTATCGTGTGCCCGATCCTAAAGAAGGGAGAACCTCACAATTGCGCCAATTAAAGAGGGATAATCCTCCTTAACGTCGCTTGTCTGCTTTAATATGTGAACTTCACAGGTCCTTATCAATGTGGTTTTAAACCAGAGAAGTCCACAATATACCAAATTTTCACATTACGGCAGATCTTGGAAAAAAACCCGAGAGTATAAATTTCGATATACACCATCTTTTCATCGATTTCAAGGCCGCGTATGACAGTAACTAAAGAGACGAGCTGCACAGAGCCATGTCTAGTTTCGGCATCCCTGCAAAACTTGTACGACTATGCAGGATGACTTTGGAGAATTCACTGTGCTCCGTCTTGGTCGTTAGAGAACTCACCGAGATATTTGATGTCGAAAAAGGCTTCAGGCAAGGCGACAAACTGTCATGCGATTTCTTCAACATCATACTTGAACAGATTCTAAGAAACTCAAACGTCAACACCAGAGGAACAATCTTTCAAAAGTCTGTACCTACAATACGATATTGACGTAATGGGAAGAAAAAAGCGTGATGTCATAGGTGCTTTTGAGAGTATTGAAATAGAAGCCGCAAAAATGGGTTTGATGGTTAATGAGGGCAAAACGAAGTATATGTTGTCATCAATCAAGGACACAGAACATCGACGAATTGGACAAAACGTCACAATACACAGACATAACTTCGAGGTAGTACAGGACTTCGTCTACCTTGGATCCGCTGTCGACACGGACAACAACATCAGCGCGGAGATCAAACGGAGAATAACTCTTGCCAACCGTTGCTTCTTTGGGTTAAGAAGCCAATTGAGAAACAAAACCCTCTCCAGAAAAACCAAGGTGACCTTGTATAAGACCTTGATCATCCCAGTCCTGCTTTACGGCGCGGAAGCATGGACTTTATCGAAAGCGAATGAGGAAACCCTTGGTCGTTTCGAAAGAAAAATTCTCCGAATGATCTTTGGTCCCGTATGCGAAGACAATGTGTGGAGAAGAAGATACAACGATGAGCTGTATGAGCTGTACCGCGACATGGGCATAGCCAGAAGAGTACGCATCGCGAGGCTACGATGGTTGGGTCATGTAGAGTGGATGGACCCAAACGCTCCGGCTCGACGGGTTTTCGAAAGCACATTGCATTGAATCGGGGAAGACCTCGTCTTAGGTGGCACAATCAATTGGATGAATACTTCAACCGACTTGGAGTGCGAAACTGGAGAGAGCTCGCCCGAAATCGAAGTCGCTACAGAAGGTTGTTGGTTGAGGCCGAGGTTAACCACGAACTGTAATGCCCACCCAAGTAAATAAGTAAGTTTTCTTTCTACGTTTTTAAGCAAACAACAAGCTTAAGATAAGCACTTGCCTACATATAAAAGATGTTTTTTTTACATATTTACACAAGTTTCATTATCACGGTATTGATTTTAAACAATAAAATATCTAATGGGCCAATGGCATATTAGCGGTAAAAAAACTATTTCGGGCATATGACTGGCTTTCAAATGAAACATTACCCGGAAGTTTTTTTCTACCACTTTTTCGAGCAACTGGATCTACATATCAGCAATAACGCGGTGAATGTTGGCAACCAAGTAGCCAAAAGTGGTCTATCTGCGTTGACGTGTGACTTCAAATATCCTTTAAGAAGGTAGTGTGTGGGTGTGAGATCACAGGACCATGGAGGCAGCTCATTCATTACAGTACGCGAAATTATGCACTCTTCTTAACTAACTTACTGACTTTAATCAGATACTCTAAATTAAACAATATCTTAATTCTAATGCCTTTCGGCCTAAGGATAACTTATTAATTTACAACTTATAGATATGGTTAAGACTAAGAGAAATTTAAAAATTTAGTTTTCTAGATCATTTTTTTTGTACGTTCTTAAAATTACTTAAATCTATAATTAAAACTACTTAATATTATATACTACGTAATATTTTTCTTTTTTTTTGGGGTTTTGTGTTTTGTAATTTCTTTTTGTTTTTTTTATGATCAAATTTTATACTTTTTTTTTGCCACTGTGCCCACCCCCACCCTAAGACTTACACACTAAACCTGTGTAAGCCAGCCATTGGCGACTGACTATCATCATCAATATCAATTTGTTGCTCGGACAACCACCAGACCATATCTGACATATCTGAACAGATCTGAGACCGCCCTACTGAACCGGAGGAGCTCTTCGACTTCTCCGCCTTCTGCGGCGACGAAGCCTTCGGTGGGACAATTCCACTGAAACGTGTTCTCTCCATATATTCTATGTTGGGGTAGTAAGCCCCAAATATCAGGCCATTGTTCGAAGACATCGCCCTTGCAGTGTGACCCCGAGTCAGTTTTATCATGAAGTTGTCGATCCTGTTTATTTGAGCCCCGTTGTAAAGGACCTCATTAGGATAATATTTTCTGTACTCCGACTCTGGTGTTCTGTGCAATCCAAGACAGGTTCGCAAACACTGTCTCTCAAACACCCGAATCTTTTCCATCTGAGACGTTGTAACATTGAACCACACAGGGCATCCAGACAATAGACAATCATCGGCCTTATGAAGGCCATGTAGCAAATCACCTTCACTCTGCTATCAAGTTGACTGCTGTGAAATAGTCGCCTTGTCAGAGCAAAAGCTTCTCTAGGCCTGGCCAGAGCCGCATCCATATGTTTGTTAAAATATAGATACTGATCTAGCCAGATGCCGAGGTACTTGACTACTACTTTGTTTGGCAGTGGGTGGCCATGTAGATCAACGATCACCAGCTTTCGCCAGTTCTTTTTCGTATCCCATGAGGCCCGAGTCAATGGGGTTCTTAACACAATTGTTTCCGATTTCTAAGAGTTGATTTTCAACTTCCAGTCATCGCAGATCGCAATATTGCTGAATCTTATCAAAATCACTTTGCAAGAGACTTCTGATGTCTTCGATCCTTGGTCCTGTTCTGTACGCAATGAGGTCGTCGGCGTACGCTATAGCATGGTGAAGAGAACCAATTAGATCTCCAGTGAAAATGCTAAATAAAATAGGCGAATTCACCGCTCCCTGTTGCAGACCGTTCTGTATTTTAAAAGTTCTGGTAGAAGTTATATTGCAACTGTCATGTCATTAAGAATATATAGTAGTGGTTTACTCATGTCATACCTGATCAACTTATAGACCGTTATAGACCGTCTAACCAAACGGTATCGAAAGCCTTCTCCAAGTCAACCAGACATGCACCCGTACACTGCTTTTTAGCTTTGTTCCATTGAATATCAGATACTAACCATGACCCGCCTTAAAACCGAACCGTTTTTCTGGGATAATATGTTTGTTCTCAGCCCATGTGGACAAAGCCATATTGAGAACTTTCTCGAATACCTTGCTGATACTCGGAAGAAGACTAATTGACCGGAGATTTGTTGGATTGGAACCATCTTTCTCTTTTTTAAGGAGAGGATGGACCACTGCCATCTTCCAACGCACTGGATAATATGCATTATTCAGCGCATTGTTGAACAACGTGGTGTATATGTCCACCGCTTCCGAAGGGAGGTTTCGCAGCACAACTCACGACGCTTCTGGTAGTCAAGCGGTTTCAGTTCTTCCGTCAATTTAATCTAGTAAGGATAAAGCCCAAGATCTTTTCGCAAAATTCGCCACAACGACGTCACAGAGACGCCCAACGCTTGAGAACTACGTGTGAGAGACACATGTGGGCTTTCTGCAAAGCTTTAGCGGAAGCAATATTCTCAAGCACTTCTACATTTCTACAGATCTACATTTGTCAGTTTCAGAGCAGGCCACTCCACTAATCATAAAAATTTTAAGAATAAAGAGCTATGTTCTTAAGCAGTATAGATAGCCTCAACTGTAAATATTCGACTAGTTTAGTTTTGCTAAAGGACTCATCTACAAACTAATTATGTTTAATATTTTTGTTAAGTTCTCTTGTACAAATTATTTGGAACTTTTTGAAAGAAATAAAATGTTTTATATGTGTACCTGCTGGAGTTGCGAAGCCTTCTATGCAAGAAATTTGTTACGGAGTACCACAAGGCTCCGTACTTGGGCCGATTTTTTCAACATTTTTATATCCGAATTTCCATATTTTGAAAACGAAAGCGTAGTTGCCATGTTTGCAGATAACACTGCGCTATTTGCCTCAAGTGTTCTCCCTGTAGAAGCACTAACTAGTTTAATGAAGTTCGCTAGAAATCCTTTTATATTTTTCCATTAAGTGAAAGATAAAAGTTAATTCTGAAAAAATCCAAGCTATGTATGTGCTTTACTCGACGTAGAAGGCAAAGATTTCTTCTACTATCTACGCTTAAAATAAACTCCATTGATGTTCTATGCTCTGATCATTGTAAATACCTTTGGGTTTCATTTAATAAAAGGCTTACCTTTGAAAAACACATACATTATTGGGTCTAACTGGAAATCGAACCGTGAAAACCCCATAGGCCATAATGCACTTTCGCGGTGATCGCTTCCTAGTTTGTGCAAACTGTAAAACAATTATGAGAAGATATTTTGAACCTATAGTTGGGAGAAAATGAATCACCCTTTTGTCACAGAAATAGCCCAGACTCAATGCAGTTCCATTTCTTTTGTTTCATGTTTTTATATAAATTTCCGGTAGAAATTTTAATTTTATTGGAGAAAAACCTGTACGACCTAGATTTTGCATAAAAATGAGTTCTAAATAAATAAATAATTGAGGTGGCGCAACAGAGCGCTGAACCTCAGGGCCTAGTGCATTTATCACAACCATGTTGTGTGAGGGAACGGAGGGGACCTACAATTTTCTGCCGGTTCCGAACGGACAATCGAGAAAGCGCTTTTCTTGGCAATGAATTTACTAACGCAGGACTTGTCAATTCCTCGGAAGAGGCGATACCTGTGGAAAAACATTTTTGCCTCTATGAGGATTCGAACTACGAACCTCTGAGTTAGCAGGTGGACATGCTGACCATCACGCCACTAGAGATGTCAATCAGAACTTGAAAATCTTGATTTGTACAGATATCTGTATTTGCACATATTTTAGATCAAATTTAACATAAAAGAACTAAAAACTTCTGTTCAGTAAGGCAAGCTCACAATATGCAGACAAGAGGCGTCTCGGAAACTCACTGTCACATAATGCGTGCAATTCTTTTTATGGATGAGCTTATACGATTTACTTTTACTAATTCTTTTAACAACTCAACAACCCGTCGCGCATTTATGCAAACTTGTAACTAATCTCAAGCGCTCACATTTTAACTCATGTTATACCTACTCAACTTACTACAACATAGTTCGGTCGTTCGGAGTTGTGTAGATTGCAAACAGTAGCCGAAGAGCGATCAGCAAGAATTTTATCACAATCGCAGGGATCAACAGGCACCCAATTACCATGACATTAGTGTACTCCAAGAACCTCCCTTGAGACAAAAAATAAATATTACACTAATAATAAGATGCCCACGAGCACGCACCGTAGGAGCTCCATGCTCTATCATGATTTATACATACAACGCCACACTTCAGCGATCACTGAAGAGATGGATTATCTTGTTTAGATTTATCTTGGCACATTCTCGATGCGACGACGCCGGCCGGCAGCCACATCATTCGCATTCCGATTCCGACACACAATTTCACAGTCGTCGTCGTCATTTCAGATTTTCCTAAGTGACGTTTCTTCATTTCTGAGCATAAATCATTTGGAAATTTTTGCCAAGAGATACTGCGATCCATAGGATGGCGCCTGGGCGCCATATTCCTGTTTAATTGCCTGCACTCGCATTCACTTCCAATTGCTATTTGATGACGTACTTTAGAACAGAGGGGCGACCACGACGACGTTATGCTGTCATGTGCTACAACTTGATGTTATACCATACATACATACTACGTCCTTTCTGTAGTGCTAGCTTCTGCCAAGCAGTCAGTTGTTGCTTGTTAGTTTTTGGTTGGTGGTGTGTAAGGCATGCCCTAACTGATGTTGGTGGAAGCAGAGATTAGCTAAAAATAAACAACAATAACAAGGATGAATTGTTTTTTTTTTTTAAATTAACTAGGAAAATATGCGCATTTTGAATAGAAATTGCTATCAGACGTCAGAAGCAAATTGTTTTGGAATGCTCAAATCAGTTGTTTGAATTGATATTTTTGGCAGGAAAGTAGACGCCACTCAGTGAAGAATTTTAATTCAGTCAATAAGTTAATTAAGAAATTCCAAGCAAATCAAGTCAATCAGCTTACGTAAGGAGCAAAAGTAGCAGTTCACGAAGAAGCATGTAGTATTTCTCTCTAGTCTCTATCTACATACAAACCTTCTTTTCACAAATGAGATTCCATGTTATGTACCTACATTATAGTTGCTTAGGTTGTTCCTAGTTCACAATGTTTTAGTATTAAAAACCACTACAAAAGACAGGACTCTCAATCGCTCGTAACTTTTATTAACCATTGTAGAATATTCAAGGTTTGTGAAAACGTTGAAAAGACTTCTTGGGAAATAATTTCGTACACGTTGAAGACTTTCAACCTTTTTTGTCAGACGTTGAAAATTCAAAAACATAAGCATCGAAAAACTTTAAACTCCATCAATCTGTTGAACAAATATTTTTTGCACCACTTGGAAATTGTTGATTTCAATAAAACAGCAAAAATAACTTGTTCAATTTAACTACGTTATTACTTTTAGTCTAGTCATTTAAGTCCAAATAAAGCAAGAATCTCGGAATTTGAGATACCCAGCTGTAAATTTGTATGAACTTCTATTTTGACACCCTAAAAGTTGTCTCAAATCCTACATACTGTAGGGTGTCAGCGTCCATTAAAAACCAAAGGTCAAAGGTCACAAAAATCCTTTATTGGCATATATCTCGTTTACTATGGGTTTTTTGCTATTTGTGTCTATTACAATATTGTAGAAGATTAAATTTTCTACAAATTTCGCCTCAACAGTTTTTTGTACGTTGAGCCGTTTTCGAGATAGAGACCAGAATGCGCAAGGTTAAAGCATAATTTAAGGTCATCCGGTAGCCCCGGTCGGAAACCAGCCATATAAAAATTCTAAACTATTGTGAAAGCTCATAAAATAAGAAATTTAATAATGTCATCAATATTTATTCATCATACTTTATAATGCACTGTATATATACTCGTATACTGTATATGTATGTATAAATTTTTTATAAGTAATGTTTTTATTACAAAATCTCATTTTTCTAATGTTTGAATTTGAAAGAAATTTATGAATATTATTAAAACTCAAACTATATTCTTCTTCTTCTTCTTCATCGTCATCTTCCGGCTGCTGTAGAGATTGCAATTCTTCTTCTTTATCATCTTCAACACCATTGGTGTATGGGTCTTCAACGATTTCGAAGTCAAATGTTTCATCTTCAATGTTGTCGCTTAGATATGGTGAAGCATTGAGACAAGCTTGCCCATTACACTGGCCACAAGCAAAAGTGCACTGCAACCCTGATTTCCTCCATTTACATCGCGAACCACAACCAACCTTGCCGTTACAGAAAATCGTAATACGCAATTCCTATGGAGCAGGTTTTAGAAGTGTCGTAATTGGTTCCAGGAATCCGTTAAGCATTGTTCAACCCCACTCCTGGGGTTCCAAATCATACCTTTACCTAGTATGGACTTGATAAAAAACACGACTAAGATGTTGATGAGCTGTTGCACTTGTTGGCGGAATATTTGGTAACTGTGCAGGTTTATTAAATTTGGTAGACTTAACGTACTGTGTATAACAAAAATGATCGATATTTGCCACAGATGTAGGAGCATTATAGACAGCCAACAACGTTTGAATTTCATGTTCAAATAATTTTTGAATCAGACAGTTATTTTCTTGAAATGCTGCACCAACTTCATCTAAATTCGGTGCTTTCTCCAATGCTTTTAAAAAAGTTTTTTTCCCTTTTTTAAAAAGCGCAGAAATCGTGTCACAGCTACTTAATGCGGCTTCGGCCACATTCGGAGAAAACTACAATCGGCTAGGCCTTCGGCTTTGGCCGAAATAAGCCGAAGCTTTGGCCGAAGCCGAAAGTTCAGTTTTTGGATATCGTTGTCGTGGTAGGCGCTGAAAAAATAGTTCATTTTCGTTTTTCGTAAAACTATGCTCTAACCTTGCGCATTCTGGTCTCTATCTAGAAAACGGTTCAACGTATAAAAAAACTGCTGAAGCAAAAGCTGTAGAGAATTTAATCTTCTACAATATTGTAATAGACACAAATAGCAAAAAACCCATAGTAAACGAGATATATGCCAATAAAGGATTTTTGTGACCTTTGACCTTTGGTTTTTAATGGACGCTGACACAGTATGTAGGTTTTGAGACAACTTTTAGGGTGTCAAAATAGAAGTTCATACAAATTTACAGCTGAGTATCTCAAATTCCGAGGTGAACTTACTATAATGACTGGGCTATTTACAAAGTTACCTAGCCTCGTTTTTCAGCGTTCAATTAGTTTCCTCAACTGACCTGATTGTCAAACTGTGTGTTCTCTGACCTCTGAGCTCTGGGTAATCCCTGAACTCGCCGTGAAGTCGTCCCAGGTTTTTGTTGAGAAGACTTCAGGTAACGAACAGGGGTGTCAAATGGCATTAATTTTTCTTAAAACGAAATGAAAGAGATATGTGGCTGTGTGAAGTGAAAGGGAGAGTTTTATAAGGAAGCGGTGGTTGCTTTATTTCGACCTAAACTTCTTTTCAAAAAAAGTAGGTACGGTAAAAAAGCGGCATACCTAGTCTCAGTACAAAGAATCAGAAGTGTTTCGGCGCAGTCGTTTGTGTTTGACCGTTGGGCGTTTATGAAAACAAACACAAAAAAGACTTTGCATTATTCTGTACCGAAGGTTTACCTATAAATGAAGAGAAGGGCTTGAGATTGACATTCATTCTGTTAAGCGGGAGTTAAAATTGCAGATTCCGTACCGACAAACGAGGGAGCGGTTTTGGCTCAAAGTATTTTTTCAAAAGGTGATTTTTAGACGTGCGGTTTTAAAAAAAAAATAAGAAGCATATAATTTAATGTTATGGCCCAGAATTAAGCTTTTTATAAAAACAAGGGTTTGTGTTATACTTAGAAAATGATTTTGGGTAAGCGGCCCACGGGAATGGTTCGAATAAATTTCAGGATAGAGGCTCAATTTTTGACATTAACACGCCGATTTATTCTTCCAAGGCGACAATCGTCTCGTGCTTATCTGCGTAGACAAGCGACTTCACATAAACCCACAAAAATATTCCAGCGGCGTTAAATCGCCCGATCTTGAAGGTAAGTCTCAGGTTTAAACGATGATAGAGAATACGAAAAAAGTGGGTCCTGCAGTTCTGTTTGTCTGTCTATTTGACCGTAAGTGGATCTACAGCCTGAACCGTTTGACCGATTTTCTTCAAAATCAGTCTACAAAGGGGTTTTTTGAAGTTGTTAGAATTCCGTTTCTAGGTATTGAAATAATGCTACCGGCCAAGCAACCTGTATGATAGTACTAATTTTTTCGAAAACGACTATAACGATTTTATTGTAATTTTAAGTGAGGGATTTGCTTATGCTGTTAAAATAGTGAGTGGAAAAAGTCTAACAAAGGTACCCTCCATAGTACCGTTTTTTTTAAACCAACTTTCTCGCTAATACTATTTTATATTTTAGAAGTCGTAGATTGTTTATAGTGGAGGGCCGTTATTTATTTGGCAGAAAACCACACTTCTTCAGTTTCATCAACTCGTTTGACCGGAAACAGCATTTGGGGCACAGATCAGTGTATGTGCTGTCCTTTGAGACCAAAAATCAAGATTGTAATAGGTTTTCTTTTTAAAATTTAACTTAAAACTAATAATATAATTAAAAGATAATTCTTAAATTTTAATAGTTATTTATAATTTATATTTAAATTAAGATCACACGAATTTTTTTTTAACTTTTTTTTATATGCTATTTGAAACACATTTCATATTTCACTTCAGGGAATAAATTTCAATCAGCAGGAAATTAACGACATTTTGTTCTCTGGAAAAAAGTACCTTTAATTTTTTCTTTAATTCTCAAAAACCAAGAAAGATTTTTTCGTTCGCTTTTTTGTTTTTTAGTAAAAATTAATAAAAGCATTGATAACTGAAAAATGGCCCTTAGGAAGGACTGATTAAAAAAAATTAATTAAAAAAAAAAAAAAAATTTTTTTGTCTTAACCAAACCTATCCATTCTGAGCCTTTCGAAAACCGTATCTAAAATACCCTACATAAATAAAAGTAAATTCTAAAAGTTAATAATTAATTTTAAAAATAATTAAAAAATTGAGAGCGGTGAAATTTTTTTTTTTAACTTTTTTCCATACGGTTACTGCAAACTGGTGTAACGGTTTTGGAAAAATTTTCAGCGGTTATGTGTTAGAAGTTGCAAAAAATCTTTTGAATATTTTAGATATACATATACAGCTATGGACAAAGAAATAGCACACTCATTCATTTTCTTGAAAACTGCATTTATTTTATCCTTTTGAACTTAAATAGTTTATTTTCTATTTTATGACATGAAGTGACTTCTAAGGATTAATAATAATTTGTAATAGGGAATTATTTCTTTACAATTCAATTTTTAAAAATATATTTTGCAGTGATGATCAAATTTCTTGTGGACAAGAAAATAGCACACCTACCTATAATCGTAAAAAAAAATTATTTTTAGTGAAAATATTTATTTTTTCATAAATTTTGGTATTACCAAGTTAGTTCTTAGTTGGTTGACCACGATTTTTTAAAGTTGCTTGGCACCTCCTTGGTAAGCTTTCAACTAACGCCCGGCATCTACTTTGCGGGATAGAGTACCAAGCTTCTTTGATTCCGGCCCAAAGATCGTTTGAATTTTTAAATTTTTTCTGCCCAATTTTGACTTTAACATCATTCAATAGGTGTTCTATGGGATTAAAATCGGGACTTTGAGCTGGCCAGGTTAGGACATCGATTTGTTCATCCACGAGCCAAGCTTTTACTATATTTGATGCGTGTTTGGGGTCATTGTCATGCATGAATATCCACTTAATTGGCATGAACTCAAAGGAATATGGTTCCATTGTATTCTTCAGTATTGCAAGCTAAGCGAATTTATCCATTTTGACATCAATCCTCACCAATGCAATGGTCCCCATGCCAGGCAAACCACCCAGACCATTAAATTTTCCACTCCATGTTTCACCGTCTTTAAAGTATACTTAGGATTGTACGCTTCGCACTTAGGACGATTTAAAAATTGCGGTACTTTTTAGGCTTGAAAGACTGCATTTGTTTATCAAATCTACATACCCGAAGAAAAAGAAACATCACAACCATTTCACATAACGGAAATTTTGAATTAATGATTTTTCTTAATAGTGTGCTATGTCTTTGTCCATAGCTGTATATTATGAAGAACGAACACTGAAACCTTGTACTCAGCCTTACAATTTTGATATTGTAACAGAGGTGTTAAACTGAAACGAAATCGACACCAAGCGTCGTAAGGTAAGTTTTACTCTAACTTACCTTACGATGCGTCAGGAAAAAATAGGGTAAGTAGGGGTAATTTTAGGAATATCCTTATTATTGTTTGAAGAAGGACAATTTTCCTTGTCTGACAAAAAAGTTTGCAAAGCATTGAGGTGGTATATGTATGTTTTTTTAGATGTGACGCTGGCCTCTAGTTGACATTGGCAGCTCCTTAAGGAGGTATTCTGGTATAGGAAAAGTTTTGTTTTTAACTAATAAAGAACATGTCCACAAGATAATTTTTCAAAATTCAAAATATATAGGTATTTTGCTGATGCGCATTCAAACTTGTTCGGATATACATATGACGTAATTTAAGGGGGTCGTGTACCTTCGTCTCTGAATTTCGATCGTATGAATTACGAAAAAACTGCATTTGATATTTACATCAAATCTTTTTTTAATTAGTACTATATTGAAATTAAAAACCATTTTTTTCTTTTTTACTTTATCTCAATTTTGGCTTCGACGCTGTGACGAAACGTCACCCTTTTGACCTTCGCCGCCCCAAAACAAACTACACATATAACGGCTATGAGACGATCGTCCATAAGCTGCATGCGAAGAAGGTAAGTAAAAAATTTGTTTAAATTTTTTTCATTTATTTGGGTTCACGTCCACTACTTACCGCGGAAATGATAAGTAGATGTGAAATTGCCTCTAGAAAAGGAAGAGAAATTACCAGTTGACATTGGCTAAGGGAATACCATTCCGATTAAAGCTATAATTTCTTTTCTGTCGACGTGCACAGTCATTTTTGATTTGATTTAATTGGCCTTGTTTTGAAGTATGGACCCAGTGGGCACAATTCATTTCTAAAGTCCATTAAATATCAAATCTTCCGCCTTGTCGACTTTTATAGTCATCGTCTCCACTCCCGAATATTATTATTGTGATTTGGATTAATTGGCCTTATAGTGCGTATGGACCCAGTGGACACAACACATTCATAAGGTCCATTAAAAGTACCAAAGTAAAGTTGGCCTTACATTGAGTATGGAGTATGGACCCAGTGGGCACAACTCTTTTCTAAGGTCCAGTGGGCACAACTCTTTTCTAAGGTCCATTAAAAGTACCCTAGCGACTTAATGTAATTAGCCTTACATTGAGGATGGACCCAGGAGGCACACCTCATTTCTAAGGTAGATTAAAAGTACCAAGTCTGCCGCTTTATCGACTTTTATAGTCAACTCCCTTCCGCACCCGAATATTGTTATTTGAATTGATTGGCCTTATAGTGCGTATGGACCCAGTGAGCACGACGCGACGCTTTTATAAGGTCCATTACCTCTCAAATTTGCCGCTCATTCGACTTTTATAGTCAACCCTAGTTCCCGTATTAGTAAGAAATCAGTTTAATCGGCCTCATAACGTCAGGACCCAGTGGGCACTATTTTTTGCGAGGTCTATTAAACTTAACTAATTATTGCTTATCCCAAATATAGCTCACTGTGACCAGACGACCGAAACGCCAGAGGCTACAGCAAAAGGTTGTGCGAACTCCGACCAGCGTAGCTAAGTACCGACTCCGCCCTGATACCGTCGTTAACAAAGTCAACGAAAGGTGTAGATAACAAGAAAAACCCGGCCCTTCAGGCTTGCTTAATCAGTTTCTATTTTTTTTTTTTTTTAATTTGAAACATGAAAAGAATCATATTTTTTACTTTTGACTAACCTGACTACGATTAGACGCAGCTTTGTGAAAGATTTTGAAACTTCCCAAAGCGATTTAAAAAAAGGTTCTGTTTCTACCCTTTTTTCTAGCCTAAAAATGCTGTAAATTTTTCGTCTCACTTGAGAACATCATAGTGAGACGTTTTAAAAATACTATTTACAGATTTAAAATATCTTCAATAGTTCCGTTAAAATTAAGACAACAATTCTAAAAAAACACAACGCGTTTGAAGTTAAATGATTAATATAAGACATAATATACACAGGGATGGGTAAGGAGGTCGGTAGTATTTGATTGTTTTCAAGTGAATCCTTTACAAGGCATGTTCGTTATAATGTACAGATTCGTAATATGATTTTTTTTTTTTGAAATCGCAAATGTAGAAGCCCTCCTTAAGCGCGTTTTTCAAAAATCACATGGCATTTATGCCTGTAGACCAGAATACCCCCTTAACGTAGGTCACAACTCTCTTATTCGTCTGTTTAACCAATAAGCTGAAAATCCTGGCATTTAAAAAAAACTTTAACATGCCATCTCCCCAAGAGATTCTACTTTTTTTTTATGGCGTCTTATAGTTATTTTACTTTTCCCATCAAAGAATAGCTTTTGCGAAGAAAAATAACATCCGTTACTCTACCGGTTGAAGTATTTCAAAAGAAGTTACTTTTATAAAAGAAAGTGACACAATGTTTTTCGAAGAAAACTTTCAAAGCCTCACATTTTTTTGTTGTAAGAAATACGATCAGTGAAATAGTCTTAAGACACTGTAGGGGGAGACTTTTGACCCAAAGTTAACTTTTAAGCTGATCCCTTATTAATGTGTCTTGAGAACACCATGAGGAGGCCACACACACCAAAGTCTAGTTGCTCTGTTTTGTAATATTTTCTCTTTCCGTTCAACATTTTGAAGGCTTAGAAACTTCAGCTTCATTGATGTTATCGGGGCAGTCTGCTTTCATTGAAAAAGTTTTTTGGGATTTAACCAACATAGGACTGCTTTGTGTAAGCTGTGGCCGAGAAATATACCTAATTGTAATTTTTCCATTTTCAATTGCCCAGCCTACAAAAATATTAGACAGCAAACTTTCTCCATTGTTATATGAGAAGCTATTTATGAAATGATTGAAGAAAAAAATGTGTAGATCAAAATTAATTAAAAACTTCATCAGATTCACCTGATGATCACTCCACGAACACATATGTTAAACAGAATAGAGCTTCCTATCCTATTATAAGCAGATAAGGTTTACAAGCGATTCATGAAAATCAGGAACCCAAAAACTTAAAAGGCAAAGAGTTATAATTTAATTCTTAGGACGTATGGCCGCCCGTTCTGGAAACATACTTCACGCCAGGCCTTACTTTTATTGATTTCTACAAAAATCTTTCAATAGCTCAAAAAAAAAAAAAAAATTATTATTAATCTGATCGTCATATGACTCAAATCGCTATGACCAACGTCACAATTTTCACTTCGCCTACCCCCTTCTGAATGTAGGACTGGAGGGACATGCACATGTCCCCAAACAACTCTTTATCTACAAACAGCCAATCCGAATCCGATTGTGAAGCTCAATGAATTGCCAAAAGCCTGAAAGTGGTGGGAAAGCTTGTTGATCTCTCCGTAAGAAAAATGCATGGCACAATCTTTTTGCAAATTCTTCAGACTATGGAGCGGGGATAACACTTCTGATTGGTGACTACGAATAAGTTCCATAAAGCAGCAAAAACAACAACAACATTATAGGAGAGGATCGTACTCGTTCAGCACGATACTCTCTTTGATTCATCTTGTTGATGCCTCTATTTTGTTTTGTGATAGTACAAACTGACTGAGAATTTACTCCAGTTCAATCTTCAATGATGAAAAAAAAAAAAAAATTAAAAAAATATTTCGAGGAGAAAGACGTCGTCGGTCGGTCGTCTACGACAAAGATGATGCTGCTTCTGAACTATTGATGATGATTGTGGTGATCGTTTAGGGACTCTATCGCGGCTCGCGGGTCTTCCATTGAAAATCGTTATCGTCTCCATAGTCGAATTCAAATCGTGCTGGCATGCAGACGTGAAACAGCTTTTCTCTCTCGCGAATAAGTGCTCTTCGAAGATTATAATTTTTATTTAAACTGAAAGTCTCCTTTTATTGTTTTTTGCTTTTACCAAGGACCTTGTGTCTCTAAGTTATTTTAAATTGGTTCCCTGCAAATCTACAGTGTGCAATTTCCGGGATTTCCTATCATTAACTACTAATTTGACTTTAATAAATTTCCGATTCGAGTGTTGGAAACCCCAAGCATCTGGTGACAGTGTGTATATATTGAGTGTCAAGGATCTCATTGGAAAGTGATTGTGAAATAAGTGTTGCGATATTCATTTGCATGTTTCGTTTGTGTGTCTAAAGGGGATTTTCCCCGAAAATTTTGCAATTGATTTTGTTGTCTAATTTATCAGAAACAAATATTGAAGCAGAGATGTCTAAATAGTGAATGTGTAGAGCAAATTTTAAACCGCTTAGTATCCTGTGAGTTTAGAGAGTGAATAACTTATCTTTAATAATTTTTGAGTCTTGCTACACATTACTTTGCTCAAAATGGACACCATAATGATTTTATGGAACATCGCCTCGTTGCATTGTTCGGCGCGGCCAGAAATTTCACCGTGCACCTGTGAACCAATGCTAATTCCGAACCGCATCGAACTATCGTGCGAAAAAGTCGATTCATTTAATCAAATCGTTGATGCACTATCGGCGGGCAAGTTCTCGTCAAACCTTACAATAAGCTTGCAAATATCTTACTCACAACTAGACGACTTGGAGATGCGATCTTTTTCGGAAATGAAGTTGAATATGATTAAATTACGAATGATATCTGATAACCTAAGGTAAGGTAAATTACATATGTACATATATTTGTTGTTTGTTTTCAATACTAGATCAAAAATATTTTTTTTTTTTTTGCAAATATAGTCCCTCGTCTTTGTCTCAGTAGATTGTTTCAAACGAACGCGGAGAAAGCGTGTGTATTTTAAACAAACACAATTGAAACGCTCGGCTTATCATCAGAATTTGTATGATTATTTAAAATTTTATAAAGACAGGGTGTGTATAGTGTTCATATGCACGAAGTTCTTTTGTATGTAGATTTAAATTAAAACAAAAACCGATATAGCTAATTGTTGTGAAAAGAAAATCAAGTAGCAGCAACGTCTGCGACAGCATCGAGATTCAAGCACTTCTTCAGCCAGTCATATTTTTTTTCTTTATTTCAATATTTTGGGTAAATTATCGCCAAAGTTCGAAATAAAACAATAACAAACCCACAAACTGTATGTATCCCAAACAATAAATGCGATAAGGAAGAAAACATTCAAGACAATCGACTGCCGGTTCGGTTTTTAATAATTCAATTCAGACGTCTCAAGAAATTATTTTTGTCTACCTAACTTTAGTTTGTAAATAGGTAAATGAATTAACCGAATCATATTTTGTATATACTAAAATATTTATTCAGTTTTTGATTTGAATTCAACTCATTTTTACGATTTTAAAAGGGTCTTACATACATGGTCTTAGTAAATGCGTGCAAGTTTTTTAAATAGGTATTGCCCTTAAAATCTTTTTGGCAACTCTTTACATTTGCATAGCATTTATTAGGTTTAATGTTTCTTCGTTAACTTTGTGTAAACGCCATTTTCAATAAAATGAGCAAATAAAAAAAAAATCAATTCTAATTGAAAGTTGGGAAACATTTCAGCAGCTTATCTAATGAATGCAACTCAAATTAATTATTGTTCAAATATATTTGAATATTTCTAATTTATTTTTTGATGTAGTCAACTTTTCCAATTTTTTTGTCTCACGGTCAGCAAATTGTTTTCAAAATATTGTAACTTGTAAGCTTTTGAAATTAATTCCAATGCTGGTGAGATATTCCCCCACAATGCAATGTAGTGCTAAATACCTGATAAGTTTGGTGATACTAGGGTGTTTTGTTGAAGCCCTAGTGTCGCCACAAAGCGTTTTTTTGAGAAACCTTAAGTCGCCCTTAATGTCAAAATGAGTGTTTTTTAAGCCCTTTTGAAAATGGTGAGATATTCCCCGAATAACACACCTGTTATGTTTGGTGAGACTAGGTTTGTTCGTTGAAGCCCTAGGGTCACCACAAAGCGTTTTTTGAGAAACCTAAGGTCGCCCTGAATGTCAAAATGAGTGTTTTTTTAGCCCTAGAGTTGACTTAGGTTTTCCCTCAACTCGTCATATGTTTTTGCTGTTGAGTTCTGTCAAATGGCATATACTTTTTTTCCATGGCACGGATGTGTGGTGATTTGTGGTTTAGCGTTTTTCGAGGACAGGAAAACCCAGGTTTTTTTTGACAAATCATAGGGTTGTCAACAAAACCTGGGTCAGCCCTGGGAAAAGTTCAACGAACCTACTATAGTGCTTGTGTAGCAAAATGTGCAAAAAGACCAACTGTTTGTGCCATACAGGTTTACTTTGTCCCACAGAAGGCGAATACATTTTGGCGTGCATTCATTTGGTGTCGGTTCTTTATATTGGAAATACAACAACAAAAATAAGGATTGCTCGCGAGTAGAAAATCGCCCTGAAGCCCTGAAGCAAAAGTATAGAGATTCATATTTTAGTCGCACTACCCGAATGTGGAATGCTCTACCTGGCCCTGTTTACCCCTGCATTACGATTCAAAGTTCAAAAGCAACGTGCATCGATGTCTCCTTTCAAATAATCTACTATTTTCCTAAATGCTCGCACTGTGTTTAATAACATTATAAGGGTAGTCATAACCCTTTGACGTGCACCTTAATTATAAAAAAAAGCTTAAGGGAAAAGGCAGACTAAACCGCTTCTGGTGCCGACAAATGCAACAAAATCTGCATTTGTTTGGCCTCAATTTCCTGACATGGAACAATCCAAAGTCACGAAGTTTGCTGGGACATTTTGAGGTCAGCGTACCCCACCAATCGAATCACAAGTGTGAAGCAGTTAAGTGGGAGAGTTGTGATCCTTTAGAGATCACGATGCTCGTTACGCCGGGAAAAGCAAGAAGAAGTAGTAAACGGATTTTGAAAAGAAAGCAAATACTGAATTTCTTTCCATATAAAAGATGACGTGAATTCCAATCAATTTTTCTATTCTCTTTGCGATATGATGGCCCAAAAATATAACGAACAAAAACTTGTAATTTACAACTTCAGATAAGTATAGTGTGAAAAATAATATCAATCGAATGGCCGCTTTTGGAATATTCGCCATACTCGGGGATTATTCCCTGAAACATGGTCTTTTGCGTACTCCAGAGGAAAATCTAACGCTATTAAGTCGTTTTTTCTTAAAACGCAGTAAAGCCATACTGATCTTTTCTGTAGCATGTCTTGTGAGTTGTGAAATCACATTTCACATAGCGTCTTCAAATAAATACTCGATGAAAAAGTCAGCTCAGCTTTCTACCATTGGACATATCCGACGTTCTTCTGTTTCTTAGATTGCATTTAGCTCAATTTTAAGTTTTTCAGTTTACAAATCATCGATTGTGCTCTTTATAAACTCAGTTCTCGTTTAAGAAAAAACTAACTAAAAAATGTCCAGCACATTCACTTCCGACCACTTTTTTGTTAACTGGGGAAATTGTCGCTGTTCTGCAATAATAAAAATAATTTTCCAGAAGTTTTTCTGAGAAAACTTTTAAATTTATTGATCTTAAAATTTGTACACATGTTATGGTATCTCTTAACTGTATTTTAAGAGTTAGTATTTGTAAAAATATTTATTTGGAAAGGAGCTTCAGCTGATTTCCTGAAGATCCTTTCAAAAAAGACGTTGTGCGGTGACCACTATATCTCTGAATTGGATCCTCCAAAATTAAGAAATTGAATAGATTTTGTTAATAATTAGTAATCAAGTAATTAATCGAAGGAATAAGCAAAATACTTTTTTTTTTTTTACTAAATTGTGGTTTTTCCAAAAAAAAAATCGATTTTTGACCAAAATTTTTGGCTCTAAATTATTTATGAAAGAAATATTTTCATCGGTGAGAAAAATATTTGATTAATTATTAAAAAATATATTTATGTATTTAAGTATTTGAAACTAATCGGCTTATTTGTTTTCAAGTAATGTTGGTCTCCGACTTTGAAAGCACCATTTTAAGAATAACTCGTTTCAAGTTTGAAACGCACTTTATACAAGATAAGATGCGAGTAACCTCGAAAATATTCACCGCAACGATATGAAATTTTTTGTGTGTATTTTTAAATATATGTTCATTAAGAAAATAAAACAAGTTAAAAATTGGTTTTTTGAAAATTCTAACTGTTGTATATATACCTTTAAAGGGCCGTGTTGTGGGTTGAAGGCGGTGTAGGAATGTTCAGAATTCAAGATATTTGTCCAGAGAATATTTCTGAAATATCATTTCAAGTGGCTATGCATTTGTTTCATATTTAAATAAATGAATTGATTTACAAATTGAATTTAAAAAGCTGTGAAGAAGATGTAGTTATTTCCATTATAATTTTGTGTTTGTTCCGAAGGACTAATCAAAAAAGAGCATTTTATTACAATGAAAAAACCATTTTTTAGTTTCTGTTGGTACTTGAACCACGAACCTCCCGCGTAACAGGCAGACATTCTTACCATTACGTCAAGGCCATCATTCTGATTTTTGGTGTATAATGACAATTTTTGTGCTTCAATCAAGTATGTTTTGTGTTTTGAGGAAATATTTTGATATCATCTTTTTGCAAGGAAATCTTCTTTACAAAGTTGTTATACTTCCAATGCTTTTATATGCTTCTCCTTGCTGGAGCAAATGTGCAGAATGTCATGTTCAAAAACTCCACATTTGTCAAAATAAAACCTTAAAAATTATTTTAAGCCTTCCTTGGCATTTTTTTACCTTAACATTGCATGCTTTTAATATTAGATATACAGTGCTCCCCGAATAAGTACTTCTTAGGATTTGCTATCTTTTATATGCAATGAACCGAGAAAGTTAGTTATTTGAACCCGGTTACGTGCCTGCTGAAAAAAGGACTACATTTAATACATTGAAAGCGTTCGTAACCGAGGAAGTATGTAGTATTGTTTGTGTCTTGTTGAACATTGATGACATTTCAAATGCTGTGAGCTCAGTTGTGCTTCTGTGCTGATTTTGAAACAAAACAAAGAATGTTTGACTTTTATTTTGTGTAGATAAGGTTCTTATCCGAAAAAATGCATGCTTTTCAGAAATAGAGGATGTTAAGAGGGTAAATATCCGACAAGCACTTAACAGGGTAATTTTGTGAGCAATTTCAAACAAAATAACAATTGTTGAAAAGATTGCTTAAATAAACGGGTTGTGCATCAAAGCGGGGAGGTAAATAAACAAGAATTACTGTACTACTAATTTTAAAACCACTAAATATAAATAAAAACATAAGTTTACTTACAGAAAACTTTGAATAGATATTTTTAATGTGTGAGTCACATATATCATAAGTTGTTTAGTTTATATTTATAGGTTTTACTATAGTACACACATACATATTCTTTATTTTGTATCTATTGAATTTTTTTTTTCGAAATTTTTTCTCATATTAACTTACACTTTCATTCGAATTATCTCTCTATATAAAATCTTTATTGATCATTTATTTCTCAATGTTACACATCCAAAATAAAATAAAATTTGAATTTGATTTTGAAAAGCGCTTTTTCGATTAGCCGTTCGGAATCGGTAGAAAATTGTAGGTCCCTTCCATTCCCTCACCATGCATGGTTGTGAGAAATGTGCAAGGCTCCGGGCTCCCAGCTCTGTTGCTACACTTTATTTATTTTACTTCTAGGTTTAAAAACCGTCGGTGATGGAAGAATATTTAAAGTTTAGCAAAAACTGAAATAAACTTTAAGTTCAATGCAAGTACCCGTCCGGTTCTAACTTCACTCTTTGCAAGTTGTGAGTCTGATTTAGAGAGATTAGCTTGTGAAGTTGTTCTTTAAAACTAATTAAGCTTTCAGTTTTGAAATTGAGAGATTCACTCAGAAAAATAGACACATTCGGAATGGATGTCTCCCAGAAGGACATTCATAGTGTTTCGAAATAAAACCGCCACGCGTTTTTTCTTATTATACGTGTATTCAAAAATTATACGGTAAGAAAGTTTGAAACGCACGTCTAATTCAATAAACTTGCAGCTCGAATCTCAATTTAACATGTGTATAATATTCCCACATAAACCATTAAACGGCTGACATGACATGTGAGCCCGGCCTATAAAACATGAGTTAAAGAAGAAATAAAATTGATCAACATTTTCGACATCCTCGGCCTGGTCAAAATTAGTCGATTAAAATTAGGTTCTGTAGGTATCTTAAATGTCTGGCAAGAACGAAAAAATTTCTACATAAATTGGAAAAAATATAAAAAAATATTTTCGAAGTTCCACTTCTTATCAGTTATTGGCCAAAATATGCACCGAAACAAAATAGTTGTTTACTATATACCGAATATTTTTTTAATGTCTTCATTTTTTTAACTATTGAAATGCTTATGAATGTCATCTAAAAATACGAATTCAATTCTTTTTAAAAGGCTTTTTGTATAAACCTCTTGTGGCAGTAAGAAATTGCAGATAAAACTTCTTACATCATAATTATTCTGAATGAAAATAATTGAAATTGGCAACACTTTTTCCAGGCGGTAACCGTTCAATGCAATCTATTATACAACATTATTATTTTCAGAATTTTTTTTTAAATTTTTGCATACAATCTAAAAGATTGTGATTCTACAGATGAGAAGTAAGTAGGTACTTCATATGATTCGGTTAAGCTTCGGCATTTGCAATTACTTCGATTCAAATGTTACCCGTCATTAACACACCTATAATGGTGTTCAAATTGAATGAAAAAAAAAAAAAAAAAAAAAAAATCAAATGGAAATCCCGTGTCATCGATTCTCGAAACACTAATCGAGTAAATACGCTGTTATCGCTTCGGACCGCTGATATTATAGCCGTTTAACGACCACTTTGACATTTTTACGATTGGCGCCAGGAATATTATTTCTTATGGTGATATTTTCTTGTTAGTGAATAAACGTTCATTTTTAAGAAGTATGTTGCCCTAATACACTCATAAGGGCACACACGTCCACGTGATAAAGGCAGCAATTCTACGCACCGTGCAACGTAACAATTTCTGGGGATATTTCTTTCAATTTATGTTGTTTAATAAAATCAATATTTATTTACTTAAACCTGAATAGAATTACTCAGATTTAATTGTGCGAAAAATTGATTCTGCTTTCTTGATTGAGGGCACAAGCAGTTGGTCTAGATGCACGCGGCATATTTATTTTAATAAAGTTGATTAAATTGGAAACGGTGGTGAATTTATATACACATACCAATAATACAGTTGTTTTTTTTTTTTTTTTAAATATGTATAGTTGTTTTTGTGTTATTATTTTTGCACTTTGATACCGAAAATAAATCTGTGACATGAGATTTTCTTAATTTACACTTTAGGTACATAAACTTTCTGAATGAAAACTCATGTTGTGTTGTGTGATAAGGAATGTGTTTTTATTTAAAGATTTTTTGTTGAAAACAATAATAAAAGGAATATTTGTTTTGCAATTGCATAAAATGTAAGCTCAGCTTCATTGGTTGGTTCTTCTTTGTTTTTATTCATAACAACTCGAGCGCTGTCAATGTCAAGACTGTATTGTGTTGTTAATATTGAGATGTTATTTTTAACAATTGTTTTTTGTTTTTGAAGAACAATTACATTGACCTCAAAAGGATGGATGACTCGGTGCAATGAACATTTGCATTTGTGAGTCATTTTGAACTTTACGTTTGTTTGCCGGTAGAGAAAGACGACGTGAACTTATATTGAAATAATAAATTGAGCATGGCACGTTATTTGATCAAATTTCGATTTTAGATTACATAATCTTAAATCGATGCTATCAGTGACAAGTGCATCGCTGGAGAAGAGCTGGAGTGATTCAAAAGATTGTTGAAATTTTGTATTAACACGCAGCCATAAGTCACTATTAAAATTATTTATCTTTTTCCTAGTCGCATTGGCATTGGCATGATTTTTCAACAAAAGTATTGAATAAGTTTTTAAAGTGAAAAAATGATAAGTTTTATTGTTTGGATAATCTACTCGTTTTTTTCTTTCTATTAGTTAAAAATATACAAATGCTGTTGAAATTACAACAATCATTTCGAAAGCAATGCTTAATTTTTCAGTGAAAATAAAAAATTGAGTTCAGACAAAATTAGTTCGTTTGGCAAAAAACCAGCAAAAACAAAAACTAAGAAACGACTGTAAATTAAACAGTAATTTTGTTTAGAAACATTTTTGTTTTTTATTGATTTTTTGACATATATTTAGATGAAGTTGGTTTGTTCGCTCGTATAACTTTATTATTATTCACCCGCAGGTTTCCTTGATAATATCATAAGCTATCACAAAAAACCTAGGATTTCGATTCTTAAAAAAGGCTGAACCAACGTAATCACTTCATTTGAAGATAAATACGTGTCTTTTGAAATCCCTGTTTGTTATTTAAACTCCTCTTAGCAAAAACCCAGTTCTGCTTCTGGGAGAGTTTATGGCAAACCCATGCCCAGAACTAAAAATACACTCAGTTTGATATTTAGGCTAAGCCAAAAACCCCATTGTGGCTACCTCAGAGTGAACTCTGGGCTTGAACGGACTTATTAAGGCTTTTTTACATCTTACTATATAAGAAAACTACTTTATTCGTAAACTTCAGTTTTTAGAACTTTAAAACTGAAGTATTTTTCTTTTTTCATTGCGTCGAAAAAATTACCAATAAAGGGAGTAGAAAATGGCCATTTGAAAAAATAATGATCAGATTTGGTCATAAAAATTTGGTTGCCACTTGCCAGCCGTGGTTAGGATGATGTTTAGGAGAAACGATAGTTTCTGCGATTGAACTTTCACCTATCAATCTTAACGCTCTATTTTGTACTTTATCGAGTAGGCGCAAAGATTTTTGAGGGGCATCTAACCAGATATGAGAATTCGGCTTGTTGCCAAGTCAGAATGGTTGACATATTACCTGGATTCTTCAAAAATCAAAGCATTTTTCACTCCAACAAAGATCATCGTTCACATACAAACCAAGTACTGATATTTTTCCGGTTTCTTTTATGCAGGTGCCATCAATGGACAATTGCAATCGCAATTGCGGAATGTTTAGTTTCAAAGACAAAAGACAGCATTTGGTTAGTGTAGTTTTCGGATTTCTTACACATGCAACCATTTGACGAAGTTCCATTTGACTCGACGGCATGACAGACTATGCCCTAGCAATTTGTTCTTAAATATTAGAAATAGATTTTCCACTACGGGAATATCTAACAATTTTCTTTCTTAATTCGCCTCATTCTTCACTGTCTTTTCCAATTTTTGGGTTCTATTTCTTTTTTGTGAACGAATAAATTTAAAAAGTGACCTATTTTTCCTGTGCGAGTGCAAACCACATGACGGGGAATGTGAGCTTGAGTAATTACCTTTCAAAAGCGGGATCTTGGTATATCAAGTTTGGAGGTCATTAAGTTATTCAGTTGAAAATAGATCAGCTGTCAGTTTATACAAATCTAGTCAAGAAAAACCGACTGAATAACTAGAGTTGGTTTACAGAACTGACATACTACCTCGAGAACGGAAAGGAAAACGTAAAGAAGAATCTACCGATTTTATTGAATAGACTCTAAAACTACAGAGTCTATTCAAATAACATTTGTACCAGAAATTGTCTAGAGCTTATAAAAAATGACAAACGCCATATTCCTTCCGCATACTCCCTTAAAAATGGAAACGGGAACGGGAATGGGAACTAAGAAAACACTGGACACTACACTTATGTTTAAATCTTCGTGGTTTGAGCTGGAAAGATGAAGAAGGCAGCTCGGAGGTCTTACATTCAAAGCTAAATTCTCATCCTCTGTTGACCAGAGCGGTGCTAACACCGGATTAAGTGAAGCTGAACAAGTGAATCTTACTCTAACGATGGCATGCTCTTGAGAACAGCTTTCCAAGCGCCAACATAAGCTGGAGAGAAGGCGAGCGGCAAAGGCTCAGTGCAAAGAGGAAACCAGGGTGGCCAAAGGTACTGAATTAAGTTGTAAACCTTTGGTGATGGCGGTGAAAAGGGACAGATCGGAAGAGGTCCCACCCCCCAATTCAGGACGGTATCCTATAACCCAACCTCTGCAAACGCGAGCAGGGTCAAAAGGAAGAAGGTTTCCGGAATTTCTGTCAATCTTCCTGATGGTCTAACTGGAAAGTCGATGAATGAAACTGGAGGAACAGGTCGCAAGGCTTGCAAATTGGGTCCACGGACACTGGCTGGAAAGGACGAAGCCAGCCTGGTAAAAATTCCTGGAGGTCCAACCGATCCGCTGGTGAATGAAACCGTGACTGCTAGTCAGTCTGGTTCACGGCCACTGACCAGACGAGATAAAGCCTCGGACCTGTCTCATCATACCGAGCTCTTTTGCAGCAACTAAACTTGATCACTTCTGTGGTCAAGACCTGGTTGCGGCTATGGTGAACTACGAAACGAACGGTGAGTGGCATACTTTCGCCGTTGTGTCAGTTTACTCTCCCTGGATCTCCATTTTACCAACTCCCTCAAGACAGGTTGTGGATTTGGTGGAGTTCTGTGAAAGCCGGAAGTTAGGGCTTAACATGTGCTCTGATGCTAACGCTCAAAAAATAGTTTGGGACAGCATCAAATGCAACATGAGAGGCAACCATCTTCTTAGTTACATTCTGTCTTCTGGCTAAGACATTAACGAAGATGGCAATAGGCCAACTTTTGTTACGGCTTTACAACAGGATGTAAATGACTTGACACTATCTAAAAGATATGCCAAGGAGATTACCAACTGGAAAGTTTTGTCGGAAGTGTCACTCTCAGCCCACAGATACATTGAATTCCATGTAGCAAATTTGGTTCCCACTCCTTTAGTTACAAGGAATCCCAGAAAAACTAACTGGACATTTTTCAACAATGAGCTCGGTAATCTCGTCAAAACTCTACCTAAGCTCTCAACATCACAAAAAGTGGAAGATGCAGTTCGAGAAGTGAATTGTGCCCTCACAAGCAGCTTCGAGCTGGCATTTCCAGCTAGACAATTGCCTAGTAGATCTATGGTTCCGTGGTGGAACACTGAACTACAGAAACATCGCAGGGAGACCAGAATTATTCTGAACAGGTCCCTCAAAACCAAATCAGAGGTTGACTGGAACCGTATCGATCTAAACAGAAGGACTTTAAAAGATTATTTCGAAGACCAAAGAATACCTCTTACAACGAATTATGTGAAAGTATAGAAACACTTAGTGTGAGACTAGTCGACTTGCCAAAGCATTCAAAAGGAGCAAGGTAAACAAACTAGAAACACTCAGGAAATCAGACGGTTCCTACACCGAGTCCAAAGCAGAGACACTGAGTCTTGTGCTGGAAACTCATTTTCCAGGAAACCAGATATCAATCGGATCACAGCAATCTATTTTCCTTAGATTAGGTGAGGTGAATCCGATAAATTCATTCGACGTAGCTAGAACACGTCATCGTTAGTTGTTACTTGTAGGTTTGTCAAGGAAACCTGGGTCAACACTGTGTAAAGTTCACCGAACGAACTGTAACGAAGCGTCACAATTTCTTTTCCTACCCCACCTCCAAAACACCGCATCAAAAAACTGCGTGTTTTTCCTATTAAAAGCCCCATACGTAATTACATTACAAAGTAGATGCCTTCTCCAAGGTCAAACATTGTTAACTTTTCCGTACCTCATCACTTTGTGTGCATCTCCTTATGGAGAAATATATTGGCAATGGCCATCCGATTTTTATATCCAGAGTTGTCATTAACCTGATACAGCTCACATTTAGTTTTAGTAGAAAAATCAATAAATATAGGTGGTTTATTCACCTTAATGGGGGAAAAAGATTTGCATAAGCTTCTCATTGTTGTCGCTTTTTGAGCCAGGCAATAGGCAAATAAGAATTTACCCAATATTTTTTCTCCTCCCCCGCGAAAGACATTCTTTCCTTTTTTTGACTTTGATAGTCTTCTTAAAGGAAATTACATTGTTGGGGTTTTTGATGCCGAGCGTGTGAATTCTCCTTGCCGTAAAGCAGATCTACAAGTGTTGCTGCTTTTAGAGCCGTCCGTTCGGATTCTCCTTATCAATACATTGTCCGTCTGTGAAGGAAGATTTTCATCACCGTACGCAACCGCAGACTTTTTCTACGAAGTTCGCCGCCGCCGACAGAGTGTTTTGCCTCTAAGTAAACGCATGCACTTTCTACGAAGTCCACTAACGCCGATAAATTGCTCTGCCGTTTGATACAACGCAGGCACTTTCTACGTAGTCCGCTGCCGCCAATAAATTGTTCTGCTTTCCACGCACCGCAGACCCTTGCTACGAAATCCGCTGCCGCCGATATACTGCCCTTGAACGCAGAACCAGATAGAAATTCACCGACACCAAACAGAGGAAATAGCTGCCGTGGTGTGGTATACAATCATATACCCAGAGGAACCATCGCCACTACGCCAGTAAAGATCGATACCAGCCATTCCCTTTACCAACATCAGAAACAAACCGTATTCAAGACATCGTTACAACTTGCTTTTTGTGAAAACTAAAAATAAAATTTGTTAAAATTGTAAACCTGATCTTGAGAATAGACATTATAATAAAGTTAGATTTAATTGAAATTAAACCGACCGTCTCCTCGTATTCATTTTTGGGAAGTTGAACCGCCGAAGCCCAAGTCTTACGAAGCTTTCTTGGGTAGACCCTGGACACCCTGAGTCATACCCCAGCCTCGCAAAAGAAGCATCACAAAACCTAATGATGTTAAAGAAATCGCATGACAGTTTGTCGCCTTGTCAAAAGCCTTTGTTGCACTTTGACGGGATGAATATTGCTTTTAATAAAGAATTATTAACTAAAGAAAAATATGTATAACATAGAATTTTTGCCTCGAAATAAAATTTATGTTTCGTTAGCATTGGTCTGGCTAAGTCCTACCTTCTTTCCTCAGCCCTATAAAAAATGTACGCCAGAAGCTTTTATATGTATTGTAACGTGAACCCAACATTTTATACCAATTTCCTAATCGAAAAACGTTCAACCGAAAACACAACTGACAACACTATAATGGAATGGTATAAATGACAGGCGTTGCTTGTAAGCCAGTGTGTGTGAGTGTAGATATGCTTGACAGCAAATGTGGAGACAATGTGGAAGTTACTGGAGAGTTCTAGATGGCATGTCATTCGATATAAATAGCCCGCCCGAGGCAACCAGAGGGCAGTTTTGTTTATAGAGTGATAAAGTTAAGAGTAAATACAAGTGATAGTCCAAAAGTCGAGTTGAGTTTGAATAAAGTGTATATCGAAAGTAGATACTGAATAAAGTGGTAGAATTAAATTGAAAGGTAGAGTTTTATTTTTGCGAACTAAGCGCACGTTACAGTATGATAGCGAATGATATTACCCCCAGTTGGCCAAGACAAAAACAAAATTTGTTAAAATTGTAAACCTGATCTTGAGAATAGACATTATAATAAAGTTAGATTTAATTGAAATTAAACCGACCGTCTCCTCGTATTCATTTTTGGGAAGTTGGACCGCCGAAGCCCAAGTCTTACGAAGCTTCCTTGGGTAGACCCTGGACACCCTGAGTCATACCCCAGCCTCGCAAAAGAAGCATCACAAAACCTAATGATGTTAAAGAAATCGCATGACAGTTTGTCGCCTTGTCAAAAGCCTTTGTTGCACATTGACGGGATGAATATTGCTTTTAATAAAGAATTATTAACTAAAGAAAAATATGTATAACATAGAATTTTTGCCTCGAAATAAAATTTATGTTTCGTTAGCATTGGTCTGGAAGTCCTACCTTCTTTCCTCAGCCCTATAAAAAATGTACGCCAGAAGCTTTTATATGTATGATAGCGAATGATATTACCCCCAGTTGGCCAAGACTGGGAGTTATGTTTTCACCGAATCACCCACAATAAGAACATATACAAAATCTGAACTTAGACAACGGTTTAAAAATTAGAAAGCCATTTCTTTGATATGAGATTACAATAACATTAAGTTATCCCGGAAATGATGTTAGGGTTGACCTCTTGAACGCGAGCATTTCGAGCTTAATCCTTATGCCGATTTCTTTGTTTTGCTAGTTATAAATCATTTGATGACTGTGCTAATCTCATTTTTCGAAATCAATAAAATACAAAATTGCTTTCTCAACACAAAAAAGCAAATTTACAAAAGCTTACACGGTCCTTGGGTAAAACCATAATGTAACTATCATATCAACGATGTAAATTAAACAAGCAATTATGTCCCAGAGCAACGTATTATTTAGAAATAAATATTACTTGCACTGGTCGTTGGGTTCTTTTGTTTATGTAAATGAGGAAGTTGCTAATTCAAAAAATTTCCAAATCAAATTCAAACAATTATTATTATTGTATTTCTCTTGCCTTGCGCCGTTTGAGCCTACACGACTCTTAACTAAATTCAATTAGTATCTCGCATCTTTGACGAAATTGACAGCGGCGCGGCGGCGATGTGGAATTTTTGCGCATTGCTATTCCTAATAATTTCACTTCGTAAAAAAAGTCGTTGGAGTGTTTACTTTTCTGATGTACTGTCACCCAGAGGACACTCATCGAATACCCTATTGGGACACTATGTATATGAATCTCTTTGCATCACCATGTGAGGAGATGACAATTAAAGTGTTTTTTTCTTTCTTTTTTTTTGTAATAAGAATAAGATGTGCCTAGAGGTTCATTCGTTTCACACTTAGTCTTAAAGAACTGTGCAGAATAGAGGCCAGATCCTATAGTTGAATGAAAAGCAAAAACGTGTTGTCGAGTTACTCGTAGAAATGAGAAATGATACAATTTGTGGATTCAGGCGGGGAAGCGGGTGTAATAAAATAAAAACATATCATCATCATCAACATTCACTGAACTTGATCAGTTTTAATATAATTGTCACACGACCTATTTGGCCTTTGGCCTTTGATTGATCGTAATAATCATAACAATTGATCATCATTTAATTTGTGTCCAAGAAAACGTCGTTTTGTACTGATAAAATTGTTGAGTGAGTTTCGTCTTGTTGGAGACGTTAATTGCTTTTGTGGTGAATGAGTAAAAAAAAAGAATCGATTTATGCAGGAAAAAATGTAAGTTTTGTGATACTCGTACTTATTGAGAGAAAGTCAAGTGTTTTCTATGTATGTACCTACTTCTAGTTATCATGTGCTAATCAAATCTGGATCATTAAACGCTGTAAATAAGCAACCATATGCATAAATTTAATCGGAAAGCTGAAAATTTAAAATAAACTGAGAGTTCAAAGGTTAGTACAATTTTGTCCATCCAAAACAAATTAAAATAAAATGAGCCACAATTGCGGGTCACGCAAAGTGAAACAAAAGTTTCTTTCTTTGTTGCATCACAAATATCGAAATTAGTTTTTCCTTTTCTTACAAGCGTTTTTATTCAGATCTTAATTTGTGACTAAATCGTGTTCTTGTCATCCAAATATGAAGCTGTAGCTATCATATTATTTTAGAACAGAGAGAAAGAGAAAAGACATGTTTGTATTCTAAAATCTAAAGTAAAGGAAAAGCGACAGAAGCAAAAGTTCACTATGAAAAACGATATAAAAAAGTGACAAGTAGTCAGCTATCACTTTACGGAATCCCAGTCTAGGAAAATTTTGTATATCTACTAGGCTTTGGCTCCCATTACGTTCACCCATTCTCCATTTGTTCAATTTCTAAAAAGAGTTTTTCCTACTTGCATGTCATATGATGACCGCCAAGGCGCCTACTGGCTTCGCTTCGACCCATAGAATCCGTTGCGTCCATTCGCTGCCGGATTCAAGTGACAGCTCGATTAAATACACACGATCATATGAAATGCGACCCTTAAGCATCGGATGCAACGGACGCAACGGAAAAAGTAGCCTAACTTTTAACTTTTGCATCCGGCAGAACTTCAGTTTTAAATTCATTTTTTATTTCATTTTCTCAAATCTACTTAGCAGCTATCAAAAATGTATAAAACTAGCTTATATAATAACTTAACTAACTTACTGACCCTAAGCGGATACTCTAAATTACTCAATATCTTAATTTTAATGCCTTTCGGCCTAAAGATAACTTATGGATTTACAATCTAGTCTAGAACTATGGTTAAGAACTAAGTTTGCTGGATCATATTTTTTTTTTGATTTTATTAAAACTACTTAAAACTACTTAACTCTATTTAAAACTACTTAAACCTAGAGCAGCCACAGTAGCTTTTTTCTTTTTTTTTTTAATTTTTATGTTTTCTGATTTTTTTTTTTTTGATTTTTGTATTTTTTTTTTGGTTTTTTGTGGTTTTAAAATTTTTTCTTTTTTGTTTTTTTTTTTGTATGCCACTGTGCCCACCCCCTATACCCTAAGATTTACACGCTAAACCTGTGTAAGCCAGCCATTGGCGACTCGCTATCAGTATCATTTTGAATTCCGTGCTCAGACAACCACCAGAACATATTTGACATTTTAACAACGTCACGTCGATCGCGATCTGAGACCGCCCTACTGAACCGAAGGAGCTCTTCGTCCGGCAGAACTGATGACATGCGCATTCCAAATCAGTTTGAAGTTTTCTCTTCACACCGCAACGGATTCTATGATTCAGCCCAATCCGTTGTGTACGGTAAAACTCACTGCTGTCAGTTGAATACGGCAGCGAACGGACGCAACGGATTCTATGGATCGGGGCCTTTATGCTTAAGAAAATGAAGTAGTGTTTGTTTTAGCTGTATGAGAGGTTTCCATTGTTTTTATCTATAGTTTGACAGTTGACAAAAGTTTTGTTCGTTAAAGCCCTTTTGTTGCCCTGGGGTCGCCACAAAGCGTTTTTTGAGAAACCTAAAGTCGCCCTGAATGTCAAACTGAGTGTTTTTTGAGCCCTAGGGTTTACCCTGGCTTTTCCCTCGACTCGCCCTAGGCTTTTGCTGTGCCGATTTGAGGGCTGTCAAATGGCATGTGACAGGGATGTATGGTGAGTTTTGTGTCTAAGTGCTTTTTGAGGACTGGAAAACCCAGGTTTTTTTGACAGCCCTGGCCCCTGGGTAAAGTTCAACGAACGAACTTAATGTGTGTTCATTTTTGTGTTCTGTTTTGCTAGGCAATTCATAATGAATTGCTTAGCCCGAGAACCAATCTTCCAAATTATAAAAAATTTACCTACTTTGAAAGAAATAAATCTGTTCGCGAAGTTCATAGAGTACTTCGTCTTTTGATCTTGTGATCTTTTTTGCATTCCGTTCGATTAAAAACCATTGAACAGATAAATAAATGTGGGCGATATCATTGGTACTTATTTCTTTCGGAATAAGGCAGGAGCTGCCTTTACGGTGTATGGCAAACGCTAACGAACCATTCTGACTGATTTTTTGTTTCAATTAATGAGGTAAACACCGACGACATTTGGTTCCAACAAGACAGCTCAATTTGCCATACAGCGCGCATAACCATCAATTTATTGAATTACTGGAAAATCAATTCGGTGACAATTTTACTTCCTGGAGTGGGCCTGTTAGATGGCTTCCCCGTTCATTTGACTCAATTATCAAACCAGCAACAACTATTGAAACAATAAAAGCAGTGCTCCAACTTCAGCCATCAATTTTCGTAGCAAATTCGACAAAAGCGTATCAATTACATTTGAAACAAAAAGAAAATATTCACTTTTTCTTAAAAACGAGTTTATTTAAGTACTGGATGGGCCATCTAATGGTTTCTTTTTAAATTATAGGGTATTTTGACACTGACAGTTGGATTTTTTAATAGAAAGTCCGAATCATATATCAGCGGAATGAAATAAGTCGTTCTACGCTTGAACAAGGTATGAAATAGGGTTGCTCAAAAAACATCGATTAATCGAAAAAATCGATGTTTACTATTCGATGTATCGAACAAAACCGATGTTTCGCACCCTTTCGATGTTTACTGATACATCGATGTACTTTTATTCGATGCATCAAATGACGCAAGCATTGAAAAGACTTACTCAAAGTGCCAAGTCTACAGTTAAATTTATTTCAAATGCTCTTTTCTTTTTCAATTTATGTATCTGTGGGATGGTGTATTTCATTCGATCTATATTGAATAAAGCAAGCATCGTACAATGAACACTCACAATTGACAGCCACATTACCTAACCGAATCGATTTCAGTGTTCTGTTATCTGTTTCTGTTTAATTCATGTCATACATAACATGCTCTCCTCTCCTTTACTCTATCAGCCCTATTATCGTAACAGATCGGAACGAAATTCATTCCGATTTGTACGAAATGTAAGATATTTGTATTATGGTAACGTTTCCGATTGCTTAGTCGGACATATCTCCGAAAAGAACGAAACAATGCGATGAAAATGTCAAACTCACCGCAACGCAACGCGTCTAGAATTCATGCGATGCATGGCAATTAAATGTGAAAATGTCGGGAACGCCTACATGCGTCAGTGTTTCCTTTACCAAATGGATACCATAAACAAAATAAATGTTACGATCGGAACTTCTCTACGATCGTATGTTTCTCCGATCTGCTACGATGTTAGGGCTGTATACATCCAGAGATAGACTACAAGATGTTCACTGTGGACCTGCACACGCGACACGTACGCTATCAATGTAAGGTTGCTCAAAAAACATCGATACATCGAAAACATCGATGTTTTTATGCGATACATCGACAAACATCGATGTAAGGTTACGATGTATCACATCGTATAAAACATCGATGTTTTTTTTCCATGAGCATCCCTAGTATGAAATGTTAAGAACTGAACTATTTCCCAAGTTGCTGCTGTGTGCCCAAACAGTGCGTTTTTTAAGAAGGTATTCTAGTCTAGAATGAATTTCAGGTAATTTTTAAAGTGTCGTAAAAAAGCAATCAATATTTTTCATATACATTTTTTATAAGCTATTAGTTAAATTTTAAGAATACAGAAAAGAACTGAAAACTGAAAAAATAAGTTAAAAGTGGGGAGTCTTAAAAAAGTCGCATGTGACCATAAACCCACGACTCCAAACCTTCTTGCAATCGGAAGCAAAATAACAAAAAAAAAAAGATTATTGATCTAGAACAGGGGTTCCCAAACTATATTGAGCAAGAGACCCCTTTTCCAAAACGAATTGATATCCTAGACCCCCAATTACATTGAAAATCATGTCTCAACGTTTTTTCTTTTTTATGGGATAGCAATGAAACATGACATTACGATGATAAGGAATACGAAAAAAGTGGAAACTCCAATTCTGTTTGTCTATCTATCTGTCTCTACGTATATAGATCCACAGGTCGAACCACTTGACGGATATTCTTCAAAATTGAATTTTCAGTTGTTAGAATTGCGTTTCTAGATTTTGAAACGGCGGCGGCGGTACCTGCTAGCCAATATGATATGATATACTTATTTTTCTCAAAAGCGGTTACAACGACAGTACTTTGTTATAAAAGTCTTGGGCATCTTTTGGAACAGTAAAGATCTTCATGAGTTTCTTGACATCAGCTAGTTATTTAAGGGACACTTTGTTTTATGATGAAGCTTCGTCAAGTAAGTAATTTTCAAAAATAGTAGAAAATTTCTTTTTAAAATGGCTTAACCGTAGTGGGAAGGCCGCTGAAGGTTTTCTCGCAGATTTGGTAACTTTTTGGTCTTGTTTTTCGTAGCTCATTACCCATGTCTGACTTATGTTGAAGCTTTGACTTAGTGAGCTTCTTAGCGTCTTCTTATAGTTCACGACAGTCCTTTCTGAAAATGACTGTGCCATGATTTTTAAGAACAGTACTGTATTCTTCTGGGGAAGTGATGACTTCGTTCTCCTTATAAACAGGGTGTCCTCTAATTCGTGTTACACACACTGGTATATGATTCTTGGTCATATTCTAAGAAATAGATCGCAATGGAGGGAGGGTCCATCTCCCTCCATTTAGGCAGGAGGGACAGTTTAACAAAAATTGACATAACTTAAAAAATTTCAGGTAAATTGGTCCAGTACACCTCGAGTGCATGACCATTTTCAAATCACACGATGCTAAAGAGATTTTACATCAATAATACAACACATTGTTTTATACAGGGTGTTTTGCATTGGATGCGACAAAAGCTGATGACGGATAGGTTGCGTACGAGCTCCTCGAAGAAACGTATGAGCAGTGCCCTAGACACGACGTGAAAATCGTTCTTGGCGATTTTAGCGCAAAACAAGGGAAAGAGGACATCTTTGGAAATACAATCGGTAAGCATAGCCTCCACGACAAAACCTCCGAAAACGGACTGAGGCTGATCGATTTTGCTGCGGGGCTAAATCTTGTTGTAAGTAGTACACGCTTCCCGCATCTCAAAATTCATAAAGGTACATGGCGATCCTCAGATCAATGAACCGTCAACCAAATTGATCATGTTGCGATCGACGCAAGGCACTCTTCCAGTGTGTTAGATGTCCGAACTTTCCGAGGGGCCAACTTTTACTCGGACCACTACCTTGTTGTAGCCAAGGTACGAATGAGGATATCGTGTTCACGACCGGCACGAACTAACGCTGTGAAGAGATATGACGTCGGAAAGCTGCAATCGCAAGAGATTGCCAATGCCTTTTCCAATCGAGTGTCCCTTCAATTATCCTTGAATCCCATGCCGCCAGCATTAAACATTGAAGACCAGTGGCAGCAATGCCAAGAAGCCATCAGAACCGCTGCTTCTGAGGTTCTGGGTTTAACTCGGCCACCAAAACGAAACCCATGGTTCGATGAATAATGCAGACAGACAAATACAGCCAACCAAAAAGCACGACAAATGCTGATGCAAAAACGAACGAGGGCTGCTTACGATCAGTATAACGAGATTTACAAAAGAAGGGAGGAACACCGAATTCTCAAAAAGAAATAGAAGCAGCATGAGAAGCGCTCGTTTGAGGAAATTGAGAGGTGCCATGACAGAAAACCCTTGGTCGTTTCGAAAGAAAAATTCTTCGAATGATCTTTGGTCCCGTATGCGAAGACAATGTGTGGACAAGAAGATACAACAACGAGCTGTATGAGCTATACGGTACCGCGACATGGGCATAGCCAGAAGAATTCGCATCGCGAGGCTACGATGGTTGGGTCATGTAGAGCGGATGGACCCAAACGCTCCGGCTCGACGGGTTTTCGAAAGCACATTGCAGGGAAATCGCGGAAGGGGAAGACCTCGTCTTAGGTGGCGCAATCAAGTGGAAGAAGACCTCAACCGACTTAGAGTGCAAAACTGGAGAGAGCTCGCCCGAAATCGAAGTCGTTATAGAAGGATGTTGGTTGAGACCCAGGTTCACCCCGAACTGTAATGCCCACCTAAGTAAGTAAGGATAGGTTGCGTCAAAACAACAAAGTCATCGTATGGGAGGGACTAGGAGGTCTATTTCTCTCCGTTACTCGGGAGGGGGTTTGAATTTTATAAAATAAGGGGACTTAATTTGAAAAGCAAAATTATTAAAAATCATCCTAGCCACTAACTGTAACATTCAAATATAATTATTAACAATTTAGTTAAAATTAATTTAGTCAATGGTTTGTAAGTAATCAAGTGTTAAAGTTAAAATTTTGTAAAAAATTCAAATTTTTATCGTGAAATAACACTTTTACAAAATCACTTTTTCATTAAATAATCAATTCAATGATGTTATTAATTCATAGTCAAACACAAGAAACCGAACGTAAAAATCTTTCTTAGTTTTTGGGAAATTTAAATAAAATGAAATCGAACTCTGTGGGTGTTACGCTGATTGTACTTCATTCTCTGAGCAGAAAGGAAGTGTATAATGTGTACATACCACCAAACCAAGTTGTGTAAGCTGATATCGGCTCGTTTAACACCGCATTTCGAGTGGAAATAAAGGCCATGGCATCGCCAAAATTCACGCGAGTCTTAGGTGTTATTAGTTTTGTCATTGAAATGACAAGTTGAAATAATATCATTTTTCAAAATCACACGCCGCGGATCCATTATTTTTCTAACTTCAAGTTCCTTGACTGAAATGCTATGTCAATATAATTTTATTTTTAATCGCAGAACTTGTAGTTTGAGAAATTGAAATTCGCGCCCGAACTCTGGCAACGCCAGGAGATTTTCAACTGTTTGTTCGCTCTACACGATTTTTTTCCACTAATATAAATGAAAATGCGGTATTGAAAGAACCAACACCACCTGCACAGTGGCAGGGGGTGTACACCTAACCAGAAGAGGGGATTTATGAGAAAAAGTACCTTTCATTTTTTTTTCATTTCTCAAAAACTATCAAAGATTTTTTCGTTCGGCTTTCTGTGTTTCAGTTAGAATAAATATGAGCACTGATTAAAGAAAGAACGAGTATGTAATGTTAATAAGGCGAAATTTTGTAAAAATTTTAATCAAAGGACAAAGTAGGTATTAGATTTCAAAAACACTATAGTATATGGTAGTAAGTGGCTTTGTTAGTTTCAAATAACTTTTTTTTCGCCGATTTAATCCTGTTCATTCATTTTTATCTTTAACAAGACGCATTTTCGTTGCGTATATAGTTTCAAATCACAACAAATCTGCAAAAGTTTCACTTCAATTAATTTATTCCAACAATAGGTATATTTTTGACATATGTATTGTTATTAAAAGTTCTCAAGCTCTTATAAAACACTCGGATTCTTCCGCTATGTGAAATTTCATTAAATCTCGACGTTTTTAGGCCCAAATACTTATGTGTTTGTAGATGTGTAAGGCTGTAAGTCGTGTTTTCAGCATTTGGTAGGATATGTCGAGAGACGTTTTTGAAAATATTTAAAAACTAAGCGGAAAAATTTGTCGTACGCTGTTTTGATAATGTATCAGTTCGAGTTTGCAGTATTGAATAGGATTTGACAAGACCTAACATCGCTGAAATTTTTGAGTTGATAGGTTAAATTGCTTTAAATATATTCAAAGAACTAACAAACACTTTGTCAAAAGATATTTTTGGAAGAAAGGAGCCGATTAAGATCAAAATGCGACATTCAAAAGTGTTTGAATTTCAAAAGGAAAAATTCAATTTGAACGGACAAATGTAACAAAACTTGAAGTACTGTTTAAACCGACTGTCGATTCTGTTTAAATCCTTATATGAAAACACAGTGAAATACTTAAAACTCTCAACTCCTTCGTGATTGGATAAAAACGGAAAACCTACTGATATTCAAGTTTATTAACTAATTTATTATCTTACTTCGAAATTATCCGTTTTCAAGTTGCCTATTCATTATCATTTTAAGTGAATCGTTTAATAACCATGTTGTTTCTCAAGTAATCAATCACTTTACAGTGACGTAATCACTTCCCAGTTTAAAGTGTTCACGAGTCACGTGTGCGCTGCCGCTGCAATGGTCGCGGCTTCCCCGTCGTACCTCGATCTAGTATCTTTACATATTGCATAATTATTTAGAAATTTCTACGTAGGTACACACAAATTGCTTGTCCATAATACAGAATAGCTAAGCATAATTAATTCTGAAAGCTCCGTTCATTGCTAAATCAAAATTTGCATTAAAATTTAAAATAGCATGAGAGAATCCACCACCAAGGAGCTCTAAAAATAGCCCCGACAATATTATTAAATACCTTGCCTTCAAGGCATAGCGCCAGCAATTATAAAAAAATGCTTAATGGAATGCAAACAAAAGCAAGTAAAAAAGGAAGTCCCTGATATCCAAAGGAAAGCTGCAAAAATAACTAGGAAACGACTAGGAGCCATGGATATGAATAATTCATCCTGCATTTTATCACTTTACCCATTTGAGAGTTATTTGAAGACAAGATTCGTTTCATCGATGATAT
Source organism: Melanostoma mellinum (assembly GCA_914767635.1). Lineage (NCBI taxonomy): Eukaryota > Metazoa > Arthropoda > Insecta > Diptera > Syrphidae > Melanostoma > Melanostoma mellinum. The sequence continues at coordinate 127,754,062 of OU612058.1, forward strand.
TCGTGTCTGACAGCTTGATTGCCGGACAGGTGAGTAATGCTCTACCTTTTACTCTACAACGCAGAGGCATCAGTAGGAAGGAACACATATTTTTCGCCTGCCATAAAGTCTGTTCACAATGTCGACATTTGCAGGGTAAAGAACATTGCATTCCTATATTAATCTGTTAATTGGTAAATTCCTCAACTTCCAGCACTCATAGCATTCATTTTACTGTTGGACAGCGTTGCCAGACGTCCAAAATTTTTCCCCCCAGACCGATTCCATAAACCCAAAAAATTCAACTGTTTCGTGAAAAAAAGGCCACAAATTTTTTTTTATTTAATTTTAATTAGAAATATTTTGTATTTTAAGGAAGTCATTTGGTACAAATAACAAAAATTATACTTCGAAAATTGGTCTAAAATAATATTATCGACTTCTTGATCGTTGTGTTAAAATTTTTTCTCTGAATTGAACATTTTTAACTTGTCCTTAACTAAATTAAATACAGAAAAGCTCTCTCCACACTGGCATTAGAAAAGGGAAGGGACGAAAGTGTGGTTGCCAATTTCGCTGATAGAACTTTCTTGCACCAGCAGTGTCTGTTTTGTGGTATCGATGTTCACCCACTCCACGTTGGAATCAAATTCCACTCGAGAAGGGCTGCATCGGGATCTTCGCAAACTCGTCTAAAATGCGTAATCAAGTTTATTAATTTGATTTGAGCAGTAGTCTGTGGCGAAAATACTGAAATTTTTTCCAAAAACTGTAAATTATCCCGCAGACGCACCTGCAAATTCTTACATAAACTTTTCAAACATTTCTTGCATCGTTCTTTAACGGCTAGTAGCTCTTCTTGCTGTAGTGTCAATGACAGCCCGTTAAAATAGAACCCGAAAAGAAATTGGTCAGTCGGCATTACAAAGGGTTCGAAATCAAATTTTTTTGTTTGATTTTTCGGGCACTGCCTTAGCGAGTCAGGATGTACAAGGAACCAACTGAAAACACACAGCTATAGAAACTATGGCAAATTAGTTTTGACTTCGGCCAGCGACAACTTATAAAAGAGAGTGAATCATTTCGAAAACACTGAGAAATCGTTTAGGCTCATAATACGACTCAAAATACGATTTTAGCTGATTTGACATAAAACCCCCAGATTTCCCCCTAAACATTTTCTCCCCCTAGATTTCCCCCTGAAGGACAAAAAAAAAAACGCCTAGATCTGAGGGGAAAACAGTTTTAAACTTCGTTTTTTCAAATCCAAAATAAAAAAAATCTTCTTTAAATATTTTGAAAACGATGTTTATTGTTTGAGATCTATCTTAAGACTAACTTAGGTTTCTACTTTCTACTTTACATTTACTTATCGACTACATATCGCCAGTGCTTCGTGGCGTTGGTCCACATAATTATGTTCGCTTAAAAGGATAAAGGTTTTCCCTTCATGTTGTCAACACATGTTTGTTTGAAAGGATGGAAGGGTTTTCCCCTTGAAAAGGTTGGGATTCTTCGTGGGAAATGAGGATATGAAGCTAATGATTTATTACCAGTTCTTCAATGCTGATTCGGGTATTAAAAAGGGAACATGATGTGTTGTGTCGTGTGACCTTGTAATGGTGATCATGGTTAGTGCAACGTAGTGCATGGGATGTAGGAGTATTTATTTAGGACATATCTATTTATATAACGCTCTTAGGTGACGGAGTGGAATTTGTTGGAGGGCTTAGGGAAAGGGGAATGTTATGTGTAACACCCCCACCGTTAAATTGAGGCTCCGACGAAATGTGGGTATGTACTAGTTTTGTTTGTTCTTTTCCATAGAATGTATATAGCGACTGAAGCGATTATGATTATTAATATATTTGTTAATGCTGACGATACGTTAACAGTTTTTTTCTGTTTTGAAATTTCTTCAATAATTTCTCTATTCTTTATATTTTTTTGATATAATTCATCGAATTTTATGTTTGGTAAAATTTTATTTTGTCTTACTTTAGTTATAAAATTAGGTAATAAAATTGTATCATAAATTGTTTTTTCATAATTTTCGAATGTCTTATTGTTAATGGAAACTTTACAATTTTTGAATTTTATGAGATAGTTTCCTTTTAAGCTTAAGTTTAATTTATTACAATTGTGTTCTATGTATTTTTCATCCAAATTTTTTGTTAAAATAATTCCTGAAATAATTTCTTTTACTTCAATATCGTCCGTTATCATTTTAGTACATATTGCTTCTTTCGTTTTCATAATATTATTGATACAGTTGTCATTTATTGTTACTAAATTTCGTTCAGAGTTACTTTTTACGGGATATTCATAGACGTTGTTTTCTTGATCTACTAAAATTTCTTTTTTTTCTATAAAAATTGACATTTTTTGACCATCTGGAATAGGTTCGACCAAAACTTGTGAATAGTAGAAGTCGGACATTTTTGGTATTAATAAAATTATTACTATCTGGTTTTTGTAGAAGGTAACGGCTAGTTTTACTTCGTTATGGCTTTCTATGTCTTCTAAAAGTTTGAGCTCTTCTGTCCCTAAAATATTTCTTGTGAGTACGCCTAATTTACTAGAAAAGAGTATCTGATCTATATCGTCAATATGATTTCGAAAGAGGAGTATGTCATTGTTAATTTGATACATATACTGCATTAATTGTACTTCTTCTTCTACAGTTTTAATTCTTTTGTCGAGTTCAATGCTATATTTGTTAAAATAGTTTTCTATAATCTGCTGTTGATTTTTTATGTGGTTTGTAATGTTTTTAATTTGTTTGGCAATGTCTTGGTTAATAAGGACTTGTCTGTTGTTTTCTAAAATAAGTTTTTTATTATCAGTATATAGATCATCTAATTTACTTTTTATTTCTATTTCATCATTGTTGTCCATCGTTCCGGCGATAAATTTTAATCCTGTTCCTAAAATATTTATTAATGCTCTTTTGGTTTTATAATGTGGTTTCATATTATCTATTTTCGTTTCTAATAGCTGGAAATTTTGTTTTATTGTTTTATACATAGGACCTACAAGATAAGATTTGTTGTCGAATAACGCGATATTTTCTTTAATATGGTTCTTGGTACTATCGAACTCTGTGAGGTTGATTATGTGTAGTACTTTAACATAGTTTTTACAAGTTTGATTTTATTTATGTTTAGAGTTATGTAGCCATTGTTATTGTTTAGGTCCTGCAGTGTAATTTCTTGCGTTTTCACCAATGGAAGCATTAATGTAGCCATCGTTAGTAACATAATAGTATTCATGTTGGTTTCTGTTCCTGTAATGAATATGCACATTATATATTTTTTCTTATTTAGTTACGTCTATTCTTTGAAGTTTCTTTCGTATGTTAATCGTTGGGTTCTCTGTGTCTTGATATTTTTTCTTAGTTTTAATGTGAGTTCTGTAGTATTTGTGTTTATTCTGTATGTCAATGAGGTGGTCATCGTCTACTTTCTGAGTATTCAGTTTTCTGTATTTAGAGTGGTTTTTCCCACCTCTAACTTCTTTGATGAAGTTTGGTCCGTCTTCTAGTTCTTCGTCTTTTCTGTTCTGGTTTAATTTGTCAATAACTTTTTGTTTTTTTCTATTAATATTGTCATGAATGTCTTTGTATTCGTTCTGATGAATACATCCATTAACAAATTCGATCGGTTTTCGATTTGTTGTAGAATGGATTGTGTTATTGTAATACGTTATAATCTTTAAAAGTTTTTCCTCTACTGTATCGTCCTTAGTACTTTCGTTATGTTTTAAAAGTCGGATATGTTCGTTTATTGTGTTGTGTAGTCTTTCTACGTCGGAGTTGGATGTGTGATTACTATTAGATGTGTAGTGGATTTCTACATTACAATTTTCTAAATATTCTTTCATTGGAATTGCTTTAAATCCTAATTCATTGTCTACTATAATTGTCCTTACGTTGCCGAATTGGCTGAAGTAGTAAGAGAGGGCTCTCTTAAATTCGTTCCAAGTCCTACTAGTTATTTTAATCGCACAAGCATGTTTTGAAAATTTATCAATAATTGTTAAAAACAATGATTTTTCTAAACTATAAAACACGTCAACATGAATAATTTCATGTGGCTTTGAAGGAGTTTCTGTGATTTTTAAAAGTGGCTTTGGGGGCTTTCTGACGTATTTTTCTGTGTTACATATATCACAATTATTAATGAATTGTGTTATACGCTTCCTTAATTTTGGATTGAAATAGTTTGCCGTTATTTCTTTGTAAACTTCCTCAATTCCTCTATGATTATTTTTTAAATGTTCTTTTTCTATAATGTCTGCTAATTTACTTTCGTCTACTATGTCTTCCAAGAGTTTCGTACATCGGATTATTTTGAATTTAGAATTATTTGAAAAATGTTCCAGAAATACTTTTTCTATTATATTGTAAAATTCTTCGTTTTCAATAAAGATTGCATTTAAGCCCTTTTGTGTGAAATGATTTTTTAGAAGAATAATAGCTGTTTGTCTATCTAAATTTTTTGTGTAAAGTGTAGTTCGGTTTCTATTGAATATTTTTAAATGTTTTATTCTTTGTGAACCTGACTGAATTTTTATAACTACAATTTGATTTTTAAAAACGTTAATACTTGAATTACTTTTGGGTATGGGAGTGTTTTGTATAAAGCTAACTTCTGTGTTAGGTATCCGGGAAAGTGCATCAGCATTGCTATTAAGAGTACCTTTTTTATATTTTATTTCAAAGTCGAATTCGGATAGTTTTAGCCTCCATCTAATGAGTTTCGAATTCGGCTCTTTAATAGAAAACAGCCATGTCAGTGGCTTATGGTCCGTTTCTATAACAAATCTTCTACCAAATAGGTAAGGTCTATAATATTTAGTCGCCCAGACTATGGCGAGAAGCTCTTTTTCAATAGTGCTATAATTGATCTCATGCTCGTTTAGAGTACGACTTCCGAATGATACTGGATGGTTGTTCTGAGAGAGCACTGCGCCTATTGCAAAATTGCTTGCGTCTGTAGTTAAGGTAAATGTTTTCGTGAAGTCAGGATATATTAAAATTGGATCGTTTGTTATTAAGGTTTTGAGAGTTTCGAAAGCTTTATTATACTCATAGTCAGAAATGTTTATTTTGGTATCCTTTTTAAGATACAGTGTCATTGGCTTTGCTATCTTTGAATAGTCTTTGATAAACTTTCTATAATAGCCAGTTAGACCTAGAAATTGTTTTATTTCTTTAGTTGTTTTTGGTATAGGGTAACTCCTTATGCATTCGATTTTCTTAGGATTTGGTCGTATACCGTCCGGAGTGATAACGTGACCAAGAAATTCGGTTTCTTTCTTAAGAAATTCCGATTTGTTTAACTGAATCTTTAAATTAGCATCTCTAAGGCGTTTAAATATTTTTTTCAACGAAACTATGTGTTCTTGTAGCGAAGTGGAAAAAACGATTATATCATCGATATAAACTAAGCAAATTTTATTGATGTAATCACCAAGAACCTCGTTCATCAGCCTCTGAAATGTGGCTGGAGCCGTCTTTAATCCAAATGGCATACGGAGAAATTCGTAGTGACCATTTTCAACACTGAAAGCAGTTTTATGGATGTCCTCTTCTTGAATTTCGATTTGATGAAATCCTTTCGCCAAATCGAGGGTAGTGAAATATTGGCATCTGCCGAGTTTGTCTAAGATTTCATCGATATTCGGTATGGGGTACTTGTCGTCAATAGTTACTTGATTAAGTTTCCTATAATCGATAACAAGTCTCCATTTAGCTTCTCCACTGGCGTCGGTTGTGAATCCCGCTTGTCCCGTTGAAATCCGCAAACGAAGGGTGTAGTTCCTAGCTTTGAAGTAGGTTGTTGCTGATTTGGTAGATTCAGCTGGAAACTTATATGCAGCACACAAAAACACTTTTTTTTATCTTAGGTCCTTTACCAATGATGGTGCAAGAACGTGATTTTACAAACGGATGATGGGTATAGTTTAAGTTTTTCTTTCTCTATGTAGTCCGCGAACAACTAATATAGTTTATTTTCTTGATCATAAATGCAAATCAGTTATTAAAACTGCACTGGATTCAAATGCAAAAGATTCTTATTGCAAATACTTTTTGCTGATTTTTCTAACCGAAAAAAAAAATCCGTAGAAGACCGTACGAGTTCTAGAGAAAAAGTAAAATTGCAAATTTACTTTTGACGACGTTTTCGTATTTAAAACGTTGATACGCACTACTGAATATTTATCTTTAAATATCAATATACCGCGAATCCTACCGACTGCGCCAGTTTTAAACTTCGTTTTTTCAAATCCAAAATAAAAAAAATCTTCTTTAAATATTTTGAAAACGATGTTTATTGTTTGAGATCTATCTTAAGACTAACTTAGGTTTCTACTTTCTACTTTACATTTACTTATCGACTACATATCGCCAGTGCTTCGTGGCGTTGGTCCACATAATTATGTTCGCTTAAAAGGATAAAGGTTTTCCCTTCATGTTGTCAACACATGTTTGTTTGAAAGGATGGAAGGGTTTTCCCCTTGAAAAGGTTGGGATTCTTCGTGGGAAATGAGGATATGAAGCTAATGATTTATTACCAGTTCTTCAATGCTGATTCGGGTATTAAAAAGGGAACATGATGTGTTGTGTCGTGTGACCTTGTAATGGTGATCATGGTTAGTGCAACGTAGTGCATGGGATGTAGGAGTATTTATTTAGGACATATCTATTTATATAACGCTCTTAGGTGACGGAGTGGAATTTGTTGGAGGGCTTAGGGAAAGGGGAATGTTATGTGTAACAGAAAACCCCCAATCTGGCAACTCTGCTGTTGGATGATAAACAAAACAGTGCCCCCCCCCCCCCCTCAGCTGAACCAAGGCACCTCTTGTACTTAATTTAGAGCAACCTGATAGCCAAAGTGACGAAATACACAAGACCGACGGAGTAACAATTAACAATACATGTAGGTGGGTATATAGTGCGCTTTTAAATGAATGAATGTGCAAATTCAGTTAAAATCAACGAAACTACTTGGAAATAATTGAAAAGATTATCAGTACAGAACCAATGATGAGTACCGTCCCGTGTCCCGGCACTCTCTCAGGGCGAGGAGTAACAATTTCAAAACACTAACTCACTTGAATTGCAGTGCAAAAGGCCAACAATCAAATTTCCATCTACAAGCTACAACAACAGCCGTTGTGCGCAAACGAATGAATGGCAATTCTCCTAAGAAATAAGAATATAACTGGCATTTGAGTGTATGTGAGTAACATATGAAAAAAAAAGTGCGAAAACAAAACGAAAAAAAAAATTCAAAATACATACATACAAGCTCTTCTTCACCCATTGTTCTACAATCTGTCTTCATTAGTTGAAGCAATTGACTTAGAATATATTACTTTATAGATGTCAAGTTAAGTATTTGGCGCCAGGCGTCATTCGGAAGACTCTAAAACGCTCACTGCTGCTGTGATAAGGGAAGTGCGTTGGTGTATCAAAAAGATTAGACCTGATTGAAGTATAAGATCCGAGTAGAAACAATAGATGATAGATTGATACATATAACACATGCTATGTATGTGTAGGTAAAAGTGAAAAATTCAATCATTCAATTTGTTATAATTTCATTATGTCTGTGTCCCTGCTTTTTTTTGTTTTAACCCTCCTTTACAAACTGGGGTCCATTTGGACCCCAGAGCATGTTTGAACACTCATAACTTTTTTGTTTTAATTTTTTTTTAAATGGCATTTTTACTCAGTGAACAAAATTCATTTTTTTATTCATTTCTTAAGTTGAAACGATTATCAGATTCTTACAGATTTTTTTGCGATTTTTTTGTGAAAAGAACCCGTTCACCCGAACTGGAGTCCATTTGGACCCCACTACTGAAATTCTATGAAAAATCATATTTTTTCTAATAAATAATTTTTTTTTTTCAAAAGCAGCATATTTTATGTTTAGAAGGGTTTAGTTTGAAGTTGTTGGCAGTTCCGGCAGACATTTAACACATAAGGTTCTAGTGTGGCAAGGGCAACAACATCTGCCACATCCATCGAAGGTGGTTCTGGTTTTCTTGTCGTCTGCTCTTTGGCAAAGGCGACATCTGCTTCTTTTACAAGAGAGCCTTTCGGGGACTGTTGGTTGTTTTTTCTGAACTCTCCCCAAAATACAGAGAGCATCCAATGCAGATTTTCCAATGGCAGATTGTGTTGCAGGTTGTGAACTGTTATTCAGTTCTGAAGGCCCCAACCCATAGAATCCGTTGCATCTGTTCGCTGCCGGATTCAACTGACACCTCGATTAAATACACACGATCTTATGAGAGGTGACCCATAAGCATCGGATGCAACGGACGCAACGCAAAAAGTAGCCCAACTTTTAACTTTTGCGTCCGGCAGAGCTGATGACATGCGCAGTCAAAGCCAATTTGAAGTTTTCTCTTCACACCGCAACGGATTCTATGGGTCACCCCAATCTGTTGTGTCCGGTAAAACTCACTGCTGTCAGTTGAATCCGGCAGCGAACGGACGCAACGGATTCTATGGGTCGGGGACTTGACTCCATCAGCTCCTCCGCTAGTTCGATGAGTTTATCACTTCTGAACAAATTATTGTTTCTTCTAGGCAGATTGAAGTGTCGGAAAATGATGACAGTTGCTAGGGCTGCTCCGTGCAGTGAGTTGTAGGATACAACCATCGACCAGCGATTTGTTTGACGTGTACATGAATAAATTGAGATGGTTGAATACATCGAGTCCACCTTTGGTGCGGTTATAATCCAGTATCATGGCAGGTTTACTTTGATGACCGGAAGTGGCTTTCTCGCAGCTATGTTGTGTTGTAAGCAATACCACTTGTTTGTTTGGCTTCGGAACATAACTCACCAACGCCATTTTTCCAGAAAATCCAGAGATGGATGAGTGGACTGGACGATACTGCTTTTTGTTATTGACCTTTACAGGCTCATTCTGGTCATCAAGAACCTCCCTCGCTACAAAAGGCTTAGGCACATCTCTTTTGTTTTCCGGATCTTACCAAGAATGGTGATCTTCTTATCCAGCTACCTCAATGCCAAATCCACCGACGTAAAGAAATAATCAATAGTGAGGTTGAGTTCAGAATTGAAATATGATGGCATCAACGACATCAGCACATCATATCCACGACCAAGTCCTGTACTTTGGTCAGAGCTACTAAAGTAGATAGAAAACTTTAGTGGATAGCTCGTTAAGCTTTCATTCAACCACTAAAACTTCAAGCCATATTTGGCAGCTTGCTTCGCATGTATTGGCAAAATTCAATATTTTTGAGGTCATTAAGTTGTTTGATGACCTGAACAAACTGAAATAATGACTATTTTTTTCTTTTGATAGCCATACCTGTCAAGAACAATTGATAAGGATCAATTTTACAATCAGTAATAACGTAAAACAGACATATCGAAAGGGATAAGCGGGAATACCAGATTTGCGAAACTAAGCAATCTCCATCGATTTTGAAATTGAAAAAATTTATAGATGACCTCCTACATACCTATATAATGACATCTCTGCTTAAACTTTTTTATCACTGCTATATGAAATACTTAGAAACAATTCATACAATAGCCAGAAGAACTATAACTGAACAATATAAGTCAGAAATCAAAAGAATTTCGAAGAAAAAATCGTGGGGTCCATTAGGACCCCAGTTCGGGTGGACACAACTTTTGCCGGTTCGTAAAGGAGGGTTAAGACTAAAGTATACTCAATTAATGTTTTTCTTTTGTACAGGGTATTTTTTTTAGAGGTTTGGTGCTTAAATTGGCAATGCTGTTCCTATTGATGGTCAGTTTGACAGTTACCGGTTCGGTATGTAATGTGATCAGTAAGCTTTGCCATTACTTATTTTACTTTAGATGGCGCTCACAATCCAGGGTGGACCACGGCCTCAACCAACAAACCTCTCCTGCTAGCCCGGGCCCGGTCAAGCAAGGAGTTGAACGGACTTTTGCAAAATTGTACCTCTTGTGTTGACTTGTGAGTTGCGTACAATTGCTTCAAGCACGATGTTAAAAAGGTTGCATGATAGCGCATCACCCTGTCTCAAACCTTTCTCGACATCAAAGTCATCGGTGATGTTCTTACCGACTTTAACGGAGCAGCGAGAATCCTCCATTGTCATCCTGCACAAGCGGACAAGGTTGGGAGGGATGTCGAGATGTGAATGTGACATAGCTCTATATAGCTATCATAGGCGGTTTTAAAGTCGACTTGGAATTCTAAGGTTTTTTTCCAGTATCTGCCGAAGTGTGAAAATATGATCGTTTGTTGATTTTCTTCTTCTAAAACGAAAATCACACTGATACGGTCCAATCAAATCGTTGGCAAAAGGTTCTAGGCGGATTCACAAAATACTCGACAGAATTTTGTAAGCGATGTTGAGAAGACTAATACCTCTGTAGTTGGCGCAGTTCAGAGCATCTCCTTTCTTGTGGATGGAGCACACTATGCTGAGCTTCCATTCACTGGGCATACTTTCCTCCGACTAAATTCTAGAGATGAGTTGTATGCTCTTGACCAAGTCATCTCCCGCTGCCTTAAAAAGTACGGCTGGCAGACCATCTGAGTCAGCAGCCTTGTGCGACTTAAGTTTGGCTATCACTGTTCTTACTTCTTCTAGGTCTGGTAGACGGATATTTTGACCATCATCGTCCAAGCTGAATGGTTTGTCCGTTGTCCTGCAAAGCAACGGATTGTTGGCTGTGTCTGCCGTTTAGCAGTTTGGAAAAGTGGTCTTTTCAGATTCTCAGCACCGTCTGCGTGTCTCCTACGATGTTCCCATTTTTATTACGACAGGCTTCTGTTCTGGGATGGTATCCTTGGGTGGATTGTTTCCTCTGCCGTAACATCCCTCAATAGACTCGACCGCTTGCTTTTCATGGTCCCTCTCATTCTTCTTAGGAGTCGGTGTTCTTCTCTTCTTCTCTTCTTTTCTGCACATAGGTTTCGCAGGCTGCTCTCTCACCAGTTCTGGTCCTAGCCTGCAGCATTGACTCATATGCCTCGTTCTTTGCTGCATGTGCTTGCCGGCACTCTTCATCGAACCAGGGGTTTCGTTTTTGTTGTCGATTGAAACCCAGCACATCAGAGGTGGCACTTCTGATGGCAAGTTGGCAATGGTTACACTGTTCGCCTATAGTTGATGGGGAGGGAGATGCGTTCGGCAAAAGATCTGGCAGTCTCCTGCGATGCGAGTTTACCGACATTGAAATTTCGCGAGTCTATGTTGGCCCCTCGGAACGTTCGGACATCCAGGAAACTGGATGCATGTCTGGCGTCTATCGCTACATGATCATTGGGTTTACAGTGTCATGATCTGGAGACTTCCAAGTTCCCTTGTGTGTTATTGAGGTTTCGTCGTGCAGGCTGTTTCCTCCGACCCTCGAGCCAAAGATAGTTCTAGTTATTATACTTAAGTTGTCGGCCGAAAGGCATTGAAATTAGAGTATGTATTGTTTAATTTAGAGTACCCGCCTAGGGTCAGTTAGTTAGTTAAGATATTATATAAGCTAGCTTTACTCATTTTTGTTAGCATGTAAGTAGTTGTGAGATAAAATGGAATAAAAATGAATTTAAAATGAAAAAATGAAACAGAAGCAGAAAAAACTGATAGATTTTTTATGAGGGTAAAACGAAGAATGAACTGTCATCGAGCATGGAAATCGACAAATTGCACAAAACGAAACTATTGGTTGACATCAATAGATAGAATATCTTTGGGTTAGTAAGGCAGCAGCGTATTTTTATAACACTCGAACTTTTTGATTGTTTCAAACTATATTTTTTTATAGGTTCTTGCTTTGCTAAGTCTAAATACGAGCTTAGAATTTATCTAACAGCTCGCGATTCTGACATATTAGACGTTCAAGATAGAAAAAATTTAATTTAGTTGTTTTAACATGAAAAATATGTTAACCCAAAAACAAACCATTGCTTTTCCGATGATTTGCTATCCGCTGAATCGATATCTGGTCTCAAAATGGCTCTATTACATCAAATTGCACACACTTGCATGCATAAGTTTGGGGCCTAGGTGATCATACTTAGATTCAGCGAAGCAAAAACCTATAAAAAAAATATAGTTTGCTTTTGGAAACAGAACCACTGTTGACCGGTGTAATAAACAAGTACATCAGGGGGTGTAGAATACCCTTATTATGTTACAAAACACAGTGCGAGTGTTTAGGAAAATAGGAGAGGACTTATTAGGATATACCAAGGCAAGCTGATTTTGAACTTTTGTGAGTCGTAATGCAGAGGAAAAACAGCGTCAGGTAAAGCATTGACTGTAAAAAATAATAAGAGTAAAGCAAGTAACTCTGCGACGATGTTTAAGATAACCGATCGATTCTACTGTTGAACTATCACCTATCAATCTTAACGCCCTATTTTGTACCCTATTAAGTAGACTTAAAGATGTTTGAGGTGCACCTGACCATATATGAGAATTATACTTCAGTTTTGGGTGTATAAAGGTCTTATAAATTGTAGCCTGATCAGAAGGGATAAACAGTTTCCTGCATCGTCTCAAAAAACCTTCGCATTTAGCAGCATTTTTGGCGACTTGAAATATGTGGCCATTCCAACGTACAAACATAGTTTGAAAGTTTTTCGTTTTCTTGGATGGAGGTATCAGATGCAGGATGTTTAGCTTCAACTACAAAAGAGAACATTTGGTTTTCGAAGCTCAAGCTTCTACTCGGTTTATTTACACCATGTAACAATTCTGTTAAGGTCAGAATTCAATGATCTTATCATAAGGAACCAACCCAGTTCAATATCCGAAGAAGAGGGACGTGAATTTGGAAACGAATATGAAAAGCTTAGGGTTAAACTGTCAGCAAAGCAGTTAAGAGGATTAGAAGTTTCCGACAAGAGATTAATTATGAAAATAAGGAAGAGAGTCGGAGAGAAGACGGAGCCCTGGGGCACACCAAAAATGAAACCTTCTGGAAAACCCATGGTAATAAGACGCTGATCATTAAAGTTCTGCTTTACAGCACAGAAGCACACTTTTCCAAAGTGCTTTCGAAAGATTGATCTATACAGAAACAGATTAAAAACGGGATGATGCGATGACTATGTCACAATTATCGCAGTATCTCGTAGTGGACCGAAAGCGGATGGTCTTTAACGTTTAGGCATGATTGGTTTCCGAAAAGAAAACTGCACAATGATGGTATTTGGCATATTTCTATTTTTGTGGAGATTTAGGTTCACACTGAACTCCAACGCCCACTTAGTTAGTGAGTGAAAAATGTTGAAATCAGTCATCAACATTTTTGTTGGGTTTTTCTTTGTTGTGGTTTGAAATTTTATGAAACGAAAAAGCGCATTAAAAAAAGATGGACACATTAGTTCACAAGATTTAATGTGTGTGAAAAAAAGAGAGGAAGCTTTATACACCGTTTCTTATGTTAGTTCTCTTTGTGTTCTATTTCGTACCCCTAGGGATGATTCCTGTAAAGGTTTGAACTTGATTGGGAATGGGAACTTAGAAACTACTGGACCGATTTCAAAAATTCTTTCAACAATAAGATTATCTGTTATTTTTTAGTAACAAAGATAATATTTCATCGCCATATTTTAACAAGATCGGGAATCTTAGAACTATTTGACCGATATCACAAATTCTTTCAACATTTGGAATATTTGGATGCTATTTTATCCCACAGTATTTTATCAAACAGAAACGGGAACGGGAACATAACTGAAATGATTACGATTAAATCTTTCAGCATAAGGATGATACATTATTTCTCAGGAACATAAACCTCTTCCTGAAGTTTTGCGTTTTTATAATGGTCTTGAATCCAAATTTTTTGAAGACTTCACTTCTACCACGTGTGAACTGTACAGCTAGACTGGACCAAAAAAATTTTTTTTTTGTTTCAAAAACCATATTGAAAATATTGTTTGGGATAGCTAAAAAAAATCCAAAAAAGTTTGAGCTCAAAAAAAAATTATTTAGAGGTCTATCTATCTATACCAACCCCGAAAAAAGTATTGGCAGATTGAAAGCTGCACGTCTAAAAAAAACACACTTGCAGCTGAGTTAAACTTGCCGAAGATTAGATTAGTAAGCTTGTCTGCTTCTTTTTTAGCCCTCAAGGCCAATGGTAGTCCATATTAATCTTGTTCTGTTTTCCTCTTCGGGGACATGAGCATTTTAATCGCAAAAGTCTTCTGAATAAATACTAAAATGTCTTTCGTACTAAGGAGTTCAAGTCAGATGAGGCAATGCGTATTACACGCGATTGCTTGTCCAGCAGCGGCGTGTTCTTCTATTGGCCAATAACCTGCAGTTTATTGCCATGACGCACTGAGATTACAAAACAATTCCGTCCAATTTGTGAACAAACGTACAAATATAGGTACCGTTGTAGTTGAAAGACTTTCAAAAGCAACTCAGTCCGATTATCCTTGTTTTGATCGCATTGCCATAAAGCAGACGGTCTTATCGTAACAAAACAAACCGCATGCTCATTCGGTTTCTCTCTATCAATACAAAAACAAAAATATGATAAGCCAATCAAAGAAATGAATATGGAAAGAGAAAACATGATCATGAATGATGGTACATCACTTTGATGAATCATTTAGTAGAGCTAATGAATTAAAAACAAACATAGCAAAAAGTCTTATCAAAACTAAAAATAACGCTTTTTACTTTTTCTTTATAGGACTATTCCAGAGATGCCGTTTAGAGGACTCTCAAATTTGGAGTATCTTGGCTTGGCTGAAAATGATTTGGACGAGATACCGAAGCAAGTGCTGCACCATCTACCAAAAATATTTACGTTAGATCTTGGGAAAAATAAAATTAAATCAGTTCTGCAGGACGATTTTAAGGGCATACCTAAAGTGGCGTATTTGATTTTAGTAAGCAACAATATAGCAAGACTTGATAAGGGTGCTTTTCCTACGGAAGTCAGATCGTTGCACTTGGGACGGAATCAAATTACAAGCTTGAATGGAACACTACTAGAACTACGGGATCTGGAATCGTTGTTTATAAACATGAATAACATTCAATCACTAGAAAACGAATTATCAGCATTGCAAAATCTAAAGTTTATTTTGGCCCAAAATAACAGCCTAGAAAGGCTACCCCAAAGCATGAGAGACATGCCCAATCTTGATTCGTTGTTTTTTCAAAACAACAAGTTGAAATCTTTAGATGGGGTTCTGCGAAACGCCAGAAAGTTGAAAGAGTTTAAGGCACACTATAATCAGATAGAGTACTTGGCTCAAGATGAATTTCTTGAAGTTGAATATTTGGAAACTCTTGACATGGCTTACAACAAGATTAAGTCGCTTAACAATTCACTTCTGCCCATGAAGCGTCTGTATAGGTCGAATTTTTCATTCAATGAAATGGAGGAGTTTTCAATGAACGAAATCCGTGGATTGTTCTATTTGAAGGAATTGGATATTTCGTATAACAAAATTCAGAAATTAACAGGACGACAGGAAAATCTGATTGACCAACAATCATTTTTGGTTGAATTATATTTGGATTGGAATCGTTTGAAGTCTTTGGATGGTGCTTTGATGGGATTAAACAGACTAAAAAAACTAATGCTGACTCACAATCAAATCGAACGTATTGACCCAGATGATTTCATTGGTTTGGAGAGCCTGGATACTTTAGACTTGTCACATAACCAGTTGCTAACTTTAGAAGAAACTTCAACGGTAAGTTCAATAACCTGTTCGTAAGTCTTTCTACACGTGCATTTTGTTATGAGCTATTAAAACTAAATCTTTTTTGAATAACAAATCACTATTGGAAATCGCACTATTGACGATGGCAAAGTAGCTTTTCTCGTCCTGCTTGATTTCTCCAAAGCATTCGATACGGCTAACCACAATGTGTTGTGTGAGAAACTTCAAGTCCAGTTCAATTTTTCAAAGTCATCCATTTTAGTAGCCTCCTATTTACATCGTAGATACCAGGCAGTAGTTGCAAATAACTCGGTATAAGAATTTCCTCCTTTAGGCTCAGGTGTTCCCCAAGGTTCGATACTTGTACCACTTTTTTTTTAATGTACATAAATGATCTCCCTAAACGTGTATAAGAAGTAAGTAAGTAAGTTTACTTCTTGGGACTTCTGGACAACGCTGAACATGAATGAAATGAAGATTTAAGGAAAGTGAATTGCTGGTCATGTGAAAATCGCCTTCGATTGAATTCATCAAAATCAAAATGCTTGGTCATTTCGAGAAAACTAATTGATACTTCATACTTTCCAAGTATTATTAACATTAATATTGAACTTGTTGACTCTGCGAAAAATCTAGACATGACTTTTAACAAAACATTCCCTTATTGTAATAACCATATCAGATTGACGCTAGGAAAGATTTATGGAGGTCTTCGCACACTTTGGGCGACACACCAGGTGACACCGTTAAAAAAAAAAAAATTCTCGCTAAAACGCTCCTAATTCCAATCATGCTACATATTTGGTTGCGAGACTTAGCAACTGTGATCACGAACACAAACGAAAACTTAACGTGGCTTTCAACAGTATTGCGCGGTATATTTTTGGACTTAAAAGGTATAAAAGGCTTTTAATGCTTCCCATGACTTTAAGACCATTAGCTCGTTTGGCTTGGTTCTTCTTGGATTCCATAGGTCCAAACAGGTCTAAGTACTTGTTTACTTTATTTTCGACAGATAAGTCAGAATTTCTAGCGAATAACCAGTACATTTTTCTATATTTCAAGTTGACCTTTTCCCTTTTCTTTTTGATATGCCCTTTCCATTTTAGCTTTGCATCCAAATTCATAATAAGGTATTTGGCTGTATTGGCGTAAGGTACAGCTTGATTGTTGATGAATATTTGAACGTAGCTTAACTTTTTATTTGTTTTAACGGTGTCGACGGCATTTTGCAATTTCTCAGCAGCCCTGACGACGCACTTACTGCCAAAATTGCAGTATCATCTGCAAAAGTAGCCATAATGGTGTAGTTATCCACTTGAATATCCCTTGTATATAGCTTCCTTGTGGAACACAAACTTGTATTGTACTTAGCGTTGAATATTCTTGATCATACCGTACTCTGAAGGGCTGGTTTGAGATATAAGATTTTAGTATTTCGTAGTACTGCCTGGGTAGGTCCCTTTGCAGTTTGTACTCTAGCCCCTCATGCCATACCTTGTCGAATGCTTGAGCAACATCTAAAAATATAGCCGAACATACTTGTTTTTCTTCTAATGCTTTTTCAACTGCATCCGTTATTCTATGAACTTGGTCTATCGTGGAATGTTTATTTCTAAATCGAAACTGATCATTTGGGATTAGATTTCTTTCTTCTATGACTTTGCTTAGTCTTTTCAGTAGCTCAAGTCAAGACTTTTGCCATTATTGGTATAAGCGATATTGGTCTGTAAGACGTAACTTCTGTTGGTGGTTTACCTTGCTTTGGTATAACAATTACTTCAGCAATTTTCCAATGATGTACGACATATTGGGTCTTTGGGCAGCATTTATTATGAATTGGAGTTTTATGAAGGCTTTTGATGGCATTTCTTTCATAAGCTGAGCAGTTATTAGATCGTACCCAGGTGATTTGTTCGATAGTTGATTTCGACATATACTTTTTATTTCTTTGAGTGTGACAATTGGTATGTCAACTTCATCGACTTTATCAATAAACTGTAAGCTGTTTTCAGATGATTTTCTGGGAATGGCTTAAAAACATTCGCAAGATGTTCTGCAAATAGGTTAGCTTTTTCTTTCGGATTTCCGATCCAATTCCCGTTTAGAGATTTTATTGGCGGGTTTTGTAACTGCGGTCTTTTCAGGCGCTCAGCTGCTTTCCAGAGCGATTAATCATTTGAAGCATTAGTTGTTAAATTTTTCAAGAATCTACTTAATGAATCATTTTTGAATTCGTAGATTTTTTTTTTCAGTTTGTTGCTTAGCCGGTTAAACGCTGTTTTGTCGTTTGGAATTCTAGTATTTTGCCATTTTCTTCGAGCTCTTCTTTTCTCCAATATCAACTCACTTATTTGGACAGGGTATTTTGTTTCAGTTTGCTTCCTACTCGAGTAAGTTGGTGTACTTTCTTCTGCAGCTTGTTGAACATCGGCAATGAATTGTTCTACTCCAAAGTCGATTTGCTCTTTTGTTTCCATAGGGGATCTGAGATTTATATAGCTTTCAAGCTTTTCTCTGAATTCACTCCAGTTTATTTTATTATTAACAAGCTTAGGATTACTTTTTTCCATTATCTCTGATTCATTAAGTGATAATGATCTGATGATAAGTCATAATTACCTTCGACTCTTATATGGTTTCATTTGATACCTTTAACTATGAAAAAGTCAACAAGGTCTGGTATTTTACTAGTATCCGATGGCCAGTATGTTGGTGATCTGGTAGAATAAAACTCGCAATTGTATTTGAGGCATGCTTTGTAAAGCCTTCTGTCTTTTGTTGTTATAAGTCTGGATCCCCAATGGGTGTGCTTAGCATTGAAGTCACCGCCAATAAGGAAACTATATGTCCTAGTAGATTTAGCAGTTCTGTATGATCATCCTCAGTCGGGGAAGCTGGCGGTATATTGATGCCAACTTGAAGTCTTTCTTTTTCATACCAATACTAAGTATTGTTACTTGCATATTCTCGTTTGTAAACATAGCTTCTTCATGGTGTTTTAAGCTGTTTTTTATCAGGATTTCCGATCCACCTCTAGCCTTATCAGCTGGATGAGGAGCGTGGTAGCAAATATAGTTTGATATTAAATCATCAAGAACAAGTCCACTTGAGAAATGAGTTTCGGACACCAGACAAATATCTATGTGTTCGATGTCTAAGAAGATTTTTAGTTCTGATAAATGGTGTAAAAGACCGTTGCATTCCATGTTCCAATTTTTAGTATTCTCTCCATCATTGTTTTTTAAGAGCGACTTCTTCACTTAGCCGTTTGATGTTCAAATCCTGATTGTCAATTCTTTTAAGAATAAGTTCAAGAATTTCTTTAACCTTAATAAGGTTAATTCGGCCGAAAAAGACATATTTGTAAGATTTTTTTTGGCGTAACGGGTAGTGTTCGTTTAGTGAATAATTTACACATAATAATGTAACATTTGAACAAAATTTTCCTTAATTTGCATTGCAAAATATTCAAAATTGAGAGAGTAAAAATTAGACTCCGGAGCCCGGAGGCGCCTCAAGTGTGTGCAGTGTGCATCATAACTCGCAACGGAATCATCTGAAACAAAAAAAAAAAAAACCAAAATGCATTCGTTAAAGGAGATGTTCCTCCAGGTAATGTCAAGAGGATTTTTTTTTTCAATTTTTCGTAGCATAGCGTAGCGTAGGAGGTCAAAAATTTTTCGCTTTAAAAAATCGGCTAAGTTGTTGTTAACAAATTAGTGATTATTTAAAAAAGGACCGAAGAAGCTCTCGAAAATATCTGGTGAGTTATGTGAAGAAGTACTGTGCAAAATTTCAAAGCGATCGGTCCAGTAGATTTTGAGTCATCGTGCACACGGACTGCAAATATTACAAGTCCCAGAAAAACGATTTGAAAAACGCAGAACATTTCGGTCGTTTAGCGCTTATTGCACATAAGTTTGAGAACACCATGTCTCGATTAAAAATAACAAGACTGGAACATGCCGGTTCATGAAGGTATTTATTTGGGGTCGAAAAATACAATTTGCGCGCCGCGCTACTCCAATCGATTTGAAATTTTTACACAATATTCTTGAGATATTATGCATTCATTTAAATGACAAAATAAAAAATTAAAAACCTGCTTTGCGTGTGTAGCGCTTCTTAGGTACATCAAGTCCTGTACTTCCTCGAAGTTATGTCTGTCTATTTTGAAGTTTGGTCCAATTTTCCGAAGCTAGACATGGCTCTGCACAGCTCGTGTTTGCATATGGCAGGCTTAATTTCTTCTAGGTCAAGAGGGCGGTATTCTTGATCACCGTCCAAGTTGAATGGGACATTTTGCCTGACAGCGGAATTGTCTTCATCCCTTTTGTCAAACTTCCGAATCTCATTCATGTTATGGCATCTCTCAATATCCTCAAACGAGTGCATCTCATGCTGCTTTTTTTCCTTTTTGCGAATTCGGTATTCTTTCCATCTTTTATCCTTGGGAATATCTCTTTTGCATCAACATTTGTCGTGCTTTTTGTTTGGCTGCATTGCCATGGAACCATTCTTCATCGAACCATGTGTTTAGTGTTGGAGGCTGCGATTCTGATGGCTTGTTGGCATTGCTGCCACTGGTCTTCAATGTTAAATGCTGGCAGCATAGGATTCAAGGATAGTTGGAAAGACACACGATAGTATAGCGCACTGCGAATCTGCGATTGTATAGCTTTCCGACGTCATATCTCTTCACAGCTTGAGTCGTAAATAGCATATACTTATTCGTACCTCATCAGGACAGTTCTCAATCCACGGTAGGCAAATTATACCTTGTTTCTTTTTGAATTTTGAAATCATACCATCAAAAAGCACCTGATGCCCAATTTTGAACAGTTTTAATTTTTTACTTCATAAGTGGGTTTAGATAAGCTTTTTTCTGTTTTCATTGGATTGTGGAGACTGCTTGCTACAATCGAATGCCATAGCTAGTGCCTCTAGATCTGCGACATAACTAGAATATGTATTTAAACTTAAACTTCATTCTTTAACTGATTTAATTATTTTTTCATCCATTCCATTTCAGACGGTTCTTCCATCATTAAAAATAATAAAGGTGGCGTACAATAACTTGACCAAATTGGAAAAGGACTTCCATGGATTGCCTGTGCTTTGCCATGCGAATTTGATGCACAATCAAATCACATCTGTATCGGCTGATCTTGTTTCGAAAACAAAATGCTCTAACCATGGTGTTCCAGGAAAACTGGAGATTTGGCTTGAGAGTAAGTTCTATTTCATATTATGTAAAACTCATTGTAAGAACTTTTTTTTTCTTTGTGAATAGATAATCCAATTATGTGTGACGATGAGCGGGTGAGCGAGCTTTGTCCGATTATGTCATCCCAGGAGGCTCGCATACGTGGCAAATCACAATGTTACGAAAATGATCGTGAAGTCTGCAGTGACCCTCAACTGATCTTGCAAGCCGCTCTTACTGACAATCTTCCACTACTCATTCAGCAACAATTGAGTCAACAAGTGTCTAATGGAAAACAATTAGTTCAAGTGATAGTTCCAGCCCCTCATCTTTTCAAACCTATGAAAAAAGTTGATTTGTTGCCCTCGATTATATCACCGAGTGGTTCACAGTATGTTAAAGCCTTACCAGTCAGTACTGCACCAATAACTACAACTACTACTATGACTCCTTCCACAACGTCAACATCAACTACAACGACAACAGAAACACCAACAACATCAACAACAACAACAACAGCAACATCAACAACGACCCCAGCAACTGTCGAAATACAATCCACAACGCAGAAAACTTTGCCAGCGATAGAAATTCCGCTGGACATACCTTTGCATATTCCAGAAGATATTATTGATGATGTCATTTCTCTTCCAAACCCAACAGACTTTCAAACAGACTTTCCAACTATTGGTATTGAGTATGTTCCATTGCCAGAGGAAGATTCAGGTCAGTCGAGTTTTTCTGATGGCGAGGATAACTCAGTGCATGAAGTTTATTCACCAGTAGTTCTTTCTGGTTCAGATAACTCACAACATAGACTTCTTTTGCAAGAGGAACCGCCCGAAAGATCGTAAGCTATGAAAAATGAGTTAGCAGTTTAGTTGTTGAGATGGAGGAGCAACAAAGGGAGCAAATGTTTAAGTTATTAATACATTTTTAAGTATAAGTTGTTTTTAGATACTTTAATTATATTTTATTTTTATTATTAAAATTATAATTTCGTTTTTTATTAAGTAATTTGACTAATGTCCGTTTTCTTAATTAATTTATGTTATGCAAAAGATCATATGTAAAAAAACAGAACCAAGTAGAGAAGGGAAATTAGGAGCAACGTAAAGAAGTTACTTTTTTTTTAATATGTGTGCATGCAGGCTGAAGAAATTTATGTACTTGAGAGTGTAATGTAGAGCCAACCCAAATAGAGGAAACTATGATGTAATGTTAGAAAAGTACGATATTATAGTTTAGTAGGAAATAAAGAGAAAGGTATTTTTCGATTTGATGTTGTTCTATTAATGTAAAATAAAATAAAAAATAAATAGAGTGGCGCAACAGGGCGAGAGTCCCAGGGCCTAGCGCATTTCTCACAACCATGCGCTTGTTCTATTAGTGCTGTGCTCTACTAAAAACACTTTTACTGAAAGCTTTTAATAATAGTCCGGGATCCCTGGTCCAATTTTTTTGTGATTACTATCAAGCTAATTTTCCTTGAGTGGCTTCATTTTGTTTAGACGCCCAACAATTTTCTAACGAAAACTTTCGACTGTGGTAGCTAACAGAGGTAAGGGTTAAATATGTCGATTTCATGATTTTTTTTTTTTAATTAATAGGGTGAAGGTGAAAATTACCTTTACAAGCACGTCGACCTGAAAGATCTTTTGTGCTGTAATGTTCATGATACTAAAAAATTTATTAGTAACAGTTTCTTTCTTAGTTAAACTTCAAGATAATTATCTGAATTATGTAAAAAATATTTGTCCTACAAATTGTATGGTTTGATCCCAAGAGTCCCCTTCCTCAGACATGTATCGAGAGATTGAGATTTTTACTTGCGATTATAGGTACTATAAGGCAAGTCTTGCAATCGTGCAGAAAAAAAATTTTGAGATAACAATTGATTATGACATTACGATGATAGAGAATACGAAAAAAGTGCAATTCTGTCTGTCTGTCTATGTGTCTGTCTGTCTGTCTGTCTGTCTGTCTGTCTGTCTGTCTGTATATGGATCTACAGCCTGAACTAATAGACCGATTTTCTTCAAAATTTGCAGTTAGGGTCTGTGGAGCAGCCTACAGAGGGGTTTTTGGAATTGAGTCTCTAGGTCTTGAAATAACGGTACCTGCCATACAACCGATATGATATACTTATTTTTCTCGAAAACGGCTCCAACGATTTCGATAAAATTTTGTGTGAGAGATTAATTTTTAATTGTCTTTCTTATGATGTAAAAAAAATTCTGGAAAAAGGCTAAAAACGGTACCTCCAATAGTACCGTTTTTTCAAAACCGACTTTCTTGTTAATGGCTTTTACGATCTTGACTTAATTTTGGATTTAAGAAGTCGTAAACTGTTAAAGAAAGACTGCATATCAATATTTAAAAAAATTTAGTTTTGGAAATTTTTATAAATTTTTTTAAAAAATTTTGATTTTTAGAAATAACTTCAAAGTGTAACTTTGATTTTTTTTTTAATTTTTTGTCAAAATAACTTCTATCAAGATCTAAATCTTTGCATACTCGACTTTTAAAAAACAGTTTTAAAAAAAAGTGAAAAATAAAAAACCGTTTTTGGAAAAACTGGTCCAACGATTTTGATTAAATTTTCATCATTTATTTGTATTAGCGATTGAAAAAGAAAGGCGTCTTTAGATTTTGGCTTGAAACCTTTGGAATATTTAATTTAATTTTTATTATTTTGGGTGATTTAATTCAATTTTCATAATTAATGTGTAATTGGCAACCCTGTACCACAAAATACATTATGAAGATCTAGATAATACCAAAACTTTTGACTCGGCCTTTACATTTTGATATCGTATTTAGAACACAATCGCAAGTTCGTGCGACCCAGTCGTGCCCATTTTTTATTTCATGAATTTCAAATACATATTATATTCAATTGGAGCACCGCTATAGAGTAGCGCGCTATTTTTATCAAGGATCTGTACTACTACTATTGGGCGTAGTACCGGGATAACGTACCACGGAATTTGTAGGACAATCTGAATGTTAAATTATATTAATGTTAAATAAGTAAAAACCAAAAAATCAGCTTGTTAGTAATCACTTTTTTTGACCTCGTAATCGATACATGTAGGACAAAATTTTTTTTCCATAATTCATATAATTATCTTGAAGTTTAACTAAGAAAGAAACTGTTACTATTAAATTTTTTAGTGTCATGAAATCGACATATTTCACCATTGCTACCTCTGTTAGCTACCATCACAGTCGAAAGTTTTCGTTAGAAAATTTTTGGGCGTCTCATCGAAACGATGCTATTCACGAAGATTCAGCCTGATAGTAATAATTTTTACATCATGCATATGTACTACTACTTTTGGGCGTAGGACTGAAAAAACGTACCACGGAATTTGTAGGACAATCTGACTGTTAAATTATATAAATGTTAAATAAGTAAAAACCAAAAAATCAGCTTGTTAGTAATCACTTTTTTTGACCTCGTAATCGATACATGTCTGAGGAAGGGGACTCTTGGGATCAAACCATACAATTTGTAGGACAAATATTTTTTACATAATTCAGATAATTATCTTGAAGTTTAACTAAGAAAGAAACTGTTACTATTAAATTTTTTAGTATCATGAAATCGACATATTTAACCCTTACCTCTGTTAGCTACCACAGTCGAAAGTTTTCGTTAGAAAATTGTTGGGCGTCTCAACAAAATGAAGCCACTCAAGGAAAATTAGCTTGATAGTAATCACAAAAAAAATTGGACCAGGGATCCCGGACTATAATGGAATCAATTTAAAAAATATGCGTCCCAAAACAAAAACTACCTACGACAATAGACAAATCACAGTTCCATTGAAAAAGGTTCAAGAAGTACTGCATGAGGTTAATTTGAAGTAAAATATGAAAATAGATAGGGCGCAACAAATCACGGAGGACCTCGCAACCTAACAAATTTCAAGGAACAACATTGCATGTGCATGCCGATTTCGAATAGCTAAGTAATAAAGAGGTTTCCATGGCTGTGTAAAACTACAGTTTAATGTTTTTGGGATTCACACCTCTAAAAACCACATTACAGGTAGGCATAATAGTCTAACAGCCGGGCGGCGGCATATTTTGGGTTATGATATTTCTTCAGATTTTGAGGTTGACGTGATAACTACATAAGCTATCCGCCAAAAGATTAGAAAAATTTTCCTGGTAACAATACATTCTGTCTAAGACATTTTGGTAAAAAAACCTAATTTTAGTGTGATATATTATGTAAACGGCCCCTTTCTGGAAGCATCCGACTTCTCAGTTGAAGAAATAAGTTATCGATTGCCAACTGAAACGTATGATCGGCATGATGTTCGAGAAAAACAGTTATGAGATATTGGAAGAAAAACAAACCCAATGGCATCAAACTAGGATCCAACATCCAAACATTGTATATATAGACTATAGTAAGTTCAAAAGGCGATTTAAAATCTTATAGAGCAGAGCACACCGGTGCGATGGCGCAGCAATCGCTCTTATACATATGATAATGAAACCAATAGCTTGGAATGGAGACTGCTAAGTTGGACAGAAGACAATAGGTTCGCCATCAGTCCAAAAGTCTACATAATTTGAGTATAGTTTAAATATTGTTTGTTCGTTGAAATTTACCGAGGGTTGACCCAGGTTTTGTTGACTATCCTATAAATTGTCAAAAAAAAAAACAGTTTTGTCAGTCTTCAAAAAACTCTAAACCACAAACTCATCACATGTCCCTTTCATTTAAATAACAATACATGCCATTTGATAGCCCTGTTCATTACCTAAACTCACCCAGAAAAAGCCTAGGGCGAGTTGAGGGCAAACCCAGGGCTCAAAATAACACTCTATTTGATATTCAGCCGAGCTAAGGTTTTTCAGAAAACGCTTTGTAGCAACCCAAGGCCTTCAACGAACGAACCTATACACAATGATCCGAAAACCTTGATTCCAACTACTTTTCTTGACACCTTTAGCCATAGGTGATTACATGGACTGCCCCAGAAATAAGAAACTATATCAGTATACTAATTTTTATGTCGCTATACCGTTATTCTAATATGGATAGCTACTTGGGCAAAAATGCCTTCTCATCGATTCAATGTATACCGTTAAATCGATTTACCACAATCAAGAGGTTTTTATGTTTTCAAGATGAATCTCAACGCAGAAAAAAAGGTGAAACTCGATACGACTCTTTACTTTGAATCCGTGTTCTAGCCAACAAACTGGATGAGCGGTTTGATTCAATTCCAAAATTAGCTAGACTTTGTGTCGATGAACAAATGTGCAGCACGAAGACAAAACACCATCTTCGTCAATATATGCCAAACAAACCGCACAAGTGGGGTGTCGAATTGTTTGTTCTCTGTGATGCAAATGGATTTGCCTATCGTTTTGAGGTTTACAATGGTGCAGGTGATAATGTCATTTTAACCGGAACCCCGAATCAGGAGCTACATCCAATGTTGTTGTTCGGTTATCGCAAACAATTCCCGAGTTTGCTAACCATAATACTCTACTTCGATAACTTCTATACGTCACTATCTCTTTTAGTCTGTTAACGAGCCCGGGGAATCTTCAGTTTAGGCACAAAAAAAAAAAAAATTGAAAACACTTTTGAGGACGGTTAAATTTTATTTTTATATAGCTAACCGTATACCAGCGTGCAAGTTGCCGTCCGATAATCAAGTAAGTAAAGAAAGTAGAGCGTATTTCATTGAATATTACGACAACAATCGATGGAGTGGATGTGAATACGGTTTTATGGAAAGATAACAAGTGTGTTCGTTTGGCATCCACCTACGTAGGCATTGAATCATTTGAAAAGTTCAAACGTGATCAAACTATAACTAAGGCAGCTCGATTTGACAGAAAAAAGAAAACTGCCCCCAAATCATCCGGGAATATAATGCGCATATGGATGGAGTTTACCTTATGGATGGTCCTATGGGTCTGTACCCTATTCGAAATAAAAGCCGAAACATCATGAGGAGGCTCTTTTACCATTTTATTTACATGGCCGTAGCGAACGCCTACATTTTACATAAAAGAATTAAGGCCGAAAAAAGAATGATTTGTTTGAAGAACAGCTCCTGCAGCTTCCACAATTTCGGGAGGAAATAGCTGCTGAACTTGTTTCTTTCAAAGGTAAAAGACCTGTACGACGACCCTCATCGACTGAAAGTGTGAACCGACCCGCATCACCAGTTCCTAGTACATCCAGTATTGGAAAGAGAGCTGTTCACCCCGTTGATGATGTTCGTTTTGATGGAAGAAAGTCATTTTCTGATTTGGGTGGGTAGAACCGAAAAGAAAAGGTGTAAGCAATGTAAAAAGTTCTGTACCTACAGCTAACAAAAATTGTTTCTGGGGCTACCTACCATCATAGAAAATAAGACTTTTGTACTTGTTTTCTTGGTTTTTTTTTTTTTTTTTAAATATTTGAACTAAAACCACATGAAGGTATTTTTTTATTCGCAAACCGACAAGACCGTCTTGGGACGGTCTTCAATAATTCTCTCCTGGTGGTCGATCTGGATAACATTCTTCGCTGAAAATTAAAATATATGCTTATTTTTCCTATATCTACCAGCAAAAAAGAAGATCAACTTGGTCCGACCATTTTTACTATTTTGCCCGTTAGAGGGTTAAACTTTTACAGCTTTTGATTGTGGAAATCGTTTCTTTTTTTGTTTTTCTCCACTCAATTTTTAAAATCACGTTACTTTGGTCTGAAATTATTTTAACTTAAAACTAAAAAGATAATAATTGGTTGCATAAATGGAATGAATAAAATTGTACACAAACATAAGAGTTTAATTTCGTAAAACGCAAATGCAAATATGTAGTTATTTGAGTAGAAAAAAACTAACAGAAATGGAATTCAGTACTTAAACTACTATCCGTTAAAGTACTAGATTTCCACAAACAACTTAACAGAGGATATTACCTCATGACAAGTCTGGCTGTACAAAGTTATGGTTTATGTACGAACTCAATAGAATCCGAACGCTGAACATGAAAAAACAAAGACTATTAAGTCTGGTGGCAAACCTGTGGCGGTAGTATCGCTGTAATAGCTTTTTTTATACTTTTTTGTACATTTCATAGAATCGCATTTGTTTAATTCATAAAATTGTATTTCATATAGGGAAGATGGTGGGGGTGGCTCTATTGTATTTAGAAACTTTTTTTTTTAGTTAATATGAATAAATACAATAGGTGGCTCACATTGTAAGTGCTGACATTGTAAGTATAAACTGGTGTTAAGCGCTCTACAGACGATCAATGTTACTTGACAAGTATTATTGAGGTTTTTTCTTGTCAAGTAAAATTGATGAACAATCGCCACCACACGTTCAATTAAAATTGACAACTTTTTCCTTCTATAGTTTCCTAACCGCAGTACACAACGACACGAGTGACAGTGAAACTTGATGAAAACCAAATCACATTTGATTTTCGTCAATGATTCAATTTTACTTGACAGTAACATTGAAGAGCCTACAAACGATCAATTTTACTTGAACAGAAGCTCCTTCAAGTAATATTGTCAAGTAACATTGATCGTCTGTAGGGCGCTTTAGTTGACTGACAGCTGCGCCTACAAAGCAGATAATACAAAGATTCAACTCGTACCTTCTTTGATAACGTCTTATTTGAATGAAATTAATTTCAATAGTTCCACTTTCTTAGAGTAGTTTGTTTTTGAAAGTAAATAATGTTTATTGCTGCAATGTTTAATGAATTTTTCAAAATTTCCCACAGCTGACAACCCATAAATTTCGGAAACGCGTTCACTTTTTAAATTAATTTCGAACCAACCGACAAAAAAAAAATAGTGACTAGGGTGGACAAAATAGCACTACTTAGCCACAGTTGCCCGAAATTGTCCACCCCGGAAAAAATTTAAAAAATAATACACAGCTCCAAGCCCAAGAAATCAACAGGCCCAGACGATGTCTCAAATTACGTCCTGAAGAGGCTCCCACAGACAGTGATGATCATTCTGGCTATTTTCTTAAACAACTGCATCAACAACAGCTTCTTTCCCAGGAAGTGGAAAACGGCCAAGATAGTGGCGATTCCGAAAAAAGGCGATCCGAACCTCATCGTCAACTACAGGCACATTTCCCTACTCAACAGTCTAAGTAACCTCCTGGAGGAGCCAATACTTAGAAAGTTGAAAAAATTCTGCAGGGATAATAATATCATCCCAAACATGCAGTTCGGCATCTGCATCTGCTGATGAAACTACACAATGACGTCGCCGAAGACTTTAACAGCCATCGTGTCACCGTCGCATGCTTTTTGGATGTCGAAAAAGCATTTGACAGCGTTTGGATTGATGCACTCTGCACTCATCCATAAGCTAAATATTCTAAACTTTTCAGCTCCATTAATAAAAATAATTTTTTCTTTTCTCTCCCACAGAAACTTTATCGTCAAAATTGGAAGCCCAAAGTCCGCCACCAAGAACATCAGAGCAGCTCAGGGATCAAAACTAGGGCCATTCCTCTTCAACATCATGACGTCGGAACAACCTACCCCAAGGGACTGCGAAAACCTGCTCTACGCCGATGACTCTCTGACATATAGCACATCTATATCACCAACCATAGCTGCCCGGAGAGTGGAAACTCACATCCACAAACTATATTCTTATTATAGTAAGTGGGGTATCCGGATCAACTCAGCTAAGGCAGAGCCACATCCATTACTCTACCTGATGGAACCAGACTGGCTGCCCAAAGAAACGCGAAGTATCTGGGCATCAATTTCAATGAGGTGCTTAGATTCAACCCGCATTCACGCACTGTATTGAAGGAGGCCAACTTCGCTTTCCACCCAATGTACCCTTTGCTGAGGAGAAGGACAGGAAGTCAGCCAACAAAACTACTGATGTGCAAGCAGCTGCTGAGACCCGTCATCAACAACGGAAGCCCAGTTTGGTTCACTATCTCGAAAACTGCGATGAAGGAGCTCTTAATTTTTTAATGGAAGATTCTGAGGCCTTGCACCGGCCTCACTTTCAACCATCAGTGTCAGAGACATTACAGTAACCAGCATCTGTACGAGACCGCCAAGATGACGCCCTTGGACCAGTACGTCTTATCGACAGTACTGAAAACGGCTGCAAATATCAGCAACCACCCTAATCCCCTGGTGAGAAGGATGACCACTGAGGACCGACACCCTGAGCCAAGTTAATTAAGCGTGATGAACCCTTTGGACGAAGAAGTTATACCAACCAACGACGAAGCCACCAACTTCTACGCTGACCTTGGGTCAGCATACTTCCGTGGCTGATGCCAACACCACAATCTCCTCATAAAAAGGGACACCAGCGACAATCGGGACGGAATATCCCGAGATGAATCAAGTCAGCCGACTTATAATCAAGAATTTTCTTTCTTTTCAGCTATATAATATTAAGGGCCAGTTGCTCAATCGAATCATAAATTTAAGTTCTACATAAAGTTTTCATTTTTGTATGAGACGTTCCGGAATTCTTAAGTTCTACATAAAATCCCCATACTAAAGTAGAACTTTATGTAGAACTTGTTATGTATTTGAATTGTTTTAACAAACACCCCTAAGTCTGTCTACTATCATTTTAGAATCCTAATTATCATTATACTCTGTCCAACAAAGATTGTCAGTACAGGGAAGATAGGACGTTGGCATCTCACTTTGGCTGCAACATATTGCATAAGTCTATCACACGTGAAAGCTCTTTCAGCGTTCCCATACCATGTATAAAAAATGATACTAAATCGCTTCAAAATGAGAGAGAAAAGTACCAGCGCTACCACTTTTGCTTTTTAATTTCACAATTACGATTTAAACAAAAATTTGATCATATTTTTCCACACCACCATGAGGTAAGATAATAGGTGCGTTTTTTTTTAAAAAAAGGTATTCCCAGTAGGCCTAATCCTTTTTTAAAAAAAACAACATAAATAACAAAAAATAAATATAACTTCATTTATTTAAAAATAATCTATTTAACAATATAAAAATATACATTTCATAACATAACATAACAAAATATTTATACTAAACCATAGCATAGTTGGTGTCAGTGTTCGTTTGATGGAAAAACCCCAAAAAAGGATTTTCAAATCCAGGCCAAATTCTATTTAACAGGTAGTAAAATGTTGCACAGCCCACCGCAAAAAAACCGCCAATAAATGAATGAAAGAAAAGAAAGGGCTTTTCTGATTCATAATTTGGTGGCGTACCTAATTACCATTTTTTATGATGTCAAAATGCTTCATTCTTTCTTTCCTTTTCTCAGAAGTAGAAAATAAAACTCAAAGTGCAGTTAGAATTGCAAACCACCGATTTGATTGATTTACAAGACTTTTCAGTTTTCATTAATGGAATCATTGCGAAAATTTTACTCAAAGAAAATAACACATAAATAAATTTGGTTTTCTTCTTCTTTTTTTCATTAATTGGAAAAGTACTCTTATGCTATGTATATATAATAAGTAATTACATAAGGTAGCCTATAAATAGATCGTAAGCTTATGAATTCTTTCTCTCTTGCTGTGACCGACAATTAATAAAGTTGTGACTCTAGTATTCGCTGCGTTTTGACTTAACATTGGCGACGAGGATTTTTTTTTTAAAGTAACCCAAATTATTCAGTTGTAAGTCGGAATGTCACGTTTAGTGGGGTATATTGAACCGTTCGTAACGGGGAGCAATTTCAAGGCGTATGAGGATCGGTTGAGGCAGTTTTTTAAAATTAATGTAATTAAAGCTGAAGAAGAAACTGCGCTTTTCATCACAGTGGTTGGTGCTGAAATCTACGAAATTCTGATGACGCTGACCATGCCAAGATTGCCGAGTGAAATGAAGTTCGAGGAACTGGTCTCTCTCTTATGAAATCATTTTGCTCCAAAGGAAAATAAGCGAGCAGAGAGGTACAAGTTTAATAAACTGCAGCAAGAAGATGGTGAGCCACTCTGTGAGTTTATTGTGCGCTTAAAAGGAGCAGCACAGACATGCCAATTCGGAGACTTTGTGGATCACGTGATGAAAACTGAGGTTGTGGACGATCAGGGAGGCAAAGTTGGTATTGCGTTGGACCCAAATGCTGGTTTGTACAAGTCGCACATATTAGATGACGCATTGACTGATCGCTTTATAATGGGAGTACAAAGTGGTAAAATTCAAGAGGTTTTGTTGAGAGATGATTCTTTGACATTTGAAAAGTGTTGCTCGAGAGCACTCAATATGGAATCATCAGAAAATGCTTCCAAATCGATTCAACCAATGTTCCAAAATGCAATTTATAATGGATCCAAGAAGTTTATTGGGAAACAGCGTGATGGAAAAGCAGCCCATGTAGCATGTGATAAAAAACAGAATCCATCGAGTGTTGCAAGAAGTGATCGTGGGAAGAAAAGGGAATGCTATAGAT
The DNA here is from genome assembly GCA_914767635.1 of Melanostoma mellinum. Taxonomy (NCBI): domain Eukaryota; kingdom Metazoa; phylum Arthropoda; class Insecta; order Diptera; family Syrphidae; genus Melanostoma; species Melanostoma mellinum. The sequence goes on from OU612058.1 coordinate 127,786,380, forward strand.
GTGGACGTTCAGATCACGTGGAGGCAAGGTGTCCAGTTAGGAACTGGCAGTGTTTTGCTTGTAATAGGAAGGGACATGTGGCAGCGAAGTGTCGTGTTAATAAAGCAAATGTAAACCAAGTAGGTGGATTGAACAGCGTAAATCCTTCCGAGCAAATAAGGTAAATGGTGTAGAGCTAACGATGGAGGTGGACACGGGAGCAACGGCGACGATTATCAACGAGCAGGAGTATTTAGATAAGTTTAAACATTGTAAATTAACAAAAACAGTTTCTAATTTAGTTTCGGTCACAGGTTCAAGGCTAAGAGAGCTAGGTAGCATGTTCGTTGAGGTTAGTTCTGGCAGTCACATGGTGAATTTACCACTGGTAGAGATGCCAACTGTGGGTTAATTGGACGCACGTGGATTGATAAATTGTTCCCGCAGTGGAGAAACACGTTTCAAAGCAACATCATCTCAAAAGTAAGTACCCAAGCAGAATTTTTAACGCGTATTAAGTCAGAGTTTCCTAACCTAATAGTTCAAGAGTTGAACCATCCGATTGTGGGCTATGAGGCCGACATAGTCCTGAAACAGAATCAAACTCCTATTTTTCACGCACCGTATAGGGTACCATACAAGTTACGAGATAAGGTTGAGGCCGAATTGGAAAGATTGGTTAAAGAAGATATTTTAATACCAGTGGAATTTAGTAGGTGGGCTAGTCCAATAGTAATCGTGCCCAAAAGTGACGGAAGTATTCGCATATGCGTAGATTGCAAGGTCACCTTGAATAAATGCATAGAAACGCAGTACTATCCTTTTACATTAGCTGAAAATATTTTTGCAGGGCTTGCAGGTTGTACACATTTTGCAGTTATCGATTTAACAGGTGCTTATCAGCAGCTTCGGGTATCAAAAAAATCTCAAGAACTTTTTGTTTTGAATACGCTCCGAGGTCTTTATAAGTGCACTCGTTTGATTTACGGAGTTAAATGTGCACCTGCGATATTCCAATCGGTAATGGATCACATACTTAAAGGATTGAGTAGGGTTTTTTGTTATTTGGACGACATTCTAATTGGAGGTGTTTCTCCCGAGGATTGTGAAAAATTATTGTTCGAAGTTTTGAAGCGTTTAAATAATCATAATATACACATTAATTTAACAAAGTGTAAGTTTATAGTTGATAGGGTTGATTATTTAGGACACACGTTGTCTGCAAAAGGCGTTAGCCCCAATGAGAAAAAAGTTGAAGCCATTGTGAATGCACCTCCACCGATTAACCTTCAACAATTACAATCTTTCTTAGGTCTTTTAAATTACTACAATAAGTTTTTGCCAAATCTGTGTAGTAAAGCATATCCACTTTACAACCTTTTAAAAAAGGGAGTTCATTTTGATTGGACTGATGAATGTTCGTTCATCGTTCGAAAAATGTAAAAAACTTTTGATAGAAAATAAAATTCTAGAACTTTATGATCCGAAAAAGCCTACAGTTGTTATCGCAGATGCTAGCCCCTATGGGGTTGGAGCAATTTTGTGCCACATAGTTGATGGTGTAGAGAAACCAGTTTATTTTGCATCGTGCACTTTATCTCCTTCTGAACAGAATTACTCACAACTCCATAGGGAAGCTTTAGCAATCATTTTTGCTGTACAAAAATTCCACGTATATATTTATGGTTATGAATTTCAGATATGTTCAGATCACCAGGCTTTGAAGGAAATATTTCACCCTCACAAGGGTAATTCGGCAGTCGCATCAGCGCGACTTCAGCGTTGGTCGATTATCCTATCCCAGTACAGTTATACAATTTTGTATAGAAGGGGTTCCAAAATGTCAAACGTAGATTGTCTCTCGCGCTTACCACTAAAAGAAAAGAAAAGAAAAGTCTGATATAGATGAGTTATATTCCTAAGACATTATTGCATTGTTTAAACTATAAAAGTAAACAGAAATTAATAACTAATAATCCAAGTTCAAGTAATGAGATAGTTAAACCAAATGAAAATGTTAAAAAAGTTATTGATTTGAATTTAAAAAAGAATACTGTTTTTGAAATTGGGGAGGAAGTGCTCTATAGAAACCATTTTGTACAAATGGTGAAATGGATACCAGCTAAAATAGTTAAAATTATAAGTAAGAAGACATTTATGATAATCGTCAATGGTTATGAAAGATTTGTACATGAAAATCAAATTAAAAAGAAATATTTAAGAAATAAGTCATATTTAGCTGATATAAGGCCTGATGAATTCAAAAACACTAAAGAAAACAAATTGGAAAAGTCAAAAAAAAAAATGAAGTAACTAAACTTAAGTCTAAAAAAACAAAATTGAAAATTGCTGAAAACCATGAAGTCAGAAGGTCTTCAAGAATCAAAAATTTATTGAACAGAATTAATTAATATGGAAAATATTATAAAACAAAATGTAATATGAACTTATATTAAAAAGGGGAAGATGTTATGTATTTGAATTGTTTTAACAAACACCCCTAAGTCTGTCTACTATCATTTTAGAATCCTAATTATCATTAGTACTCTTATGCTATGTATATATAATAAGTAATTACATAAGGTAGCCTATAAATAGATCGTAAGCTTATGAATTCTTTCTCTCTTGCTGTGACCGACAATTAATAAAGTTGTGACTCTAGTATTCGCTGCGTTTTGACTTAACAGAACTTAAATTCATGATTCGATTGAGCAACTGGCCCTAAGTTATTATTTTTATTCTAGACAATGTATTCGTTTAGGCCCCCTATGTGCCAACATTCCTAATTTATTATCATTTTCTTAATTTTAAAATTACCTAGTATAAGTATCAATTGTATATATATCGTTATCTCTGGTTCTACCACTCACTGCCGGTCACAGCTCGTTCATTCTACTAAATTTTTTTATTTTACCATCACGCTTCATATAAGCTGCACTTTGTTTGCTTGCTTATTTGTTTGTTTGTAACCGATACCTTTGAACGCGATTCTGATCCACTTTACCCTGAAATATAGGAGCCTATAACATTGCAATAACCTGATAAGCCTATTCCATTATCCTGTGCTTCTGGCGAACAGCACGCAACGCTCTTGTCTATATGTATATTGATCGTCCAGCTTTTTGTTTCTTTGCTTATAAAATGTTACTTTTTGGTTCGATATCTCACTATAAATCGTGCTCATTTTAGTTTTTAAACGAGCCAATCTTTGTTGCTCTAGCATATTATTATTTACCTGCTTCGTATTGAGACTCTGAGTGTTTTTTGAGCCCTAGGGTTGACCTAGGTTTTCCCTCAACTCGCCCTAGGTTTTCGCGTTGGTTTCGGTTGAGGGCTGTCAAATGGCATATATTTTTTTTTCAATGACAGGGATATGTAGTGATTTGTGGTTTAGCGTTTTTTGAGGATAGGAAACCTCAACCCTATGAGTTGTCCAAAAAACCTGGGTCAACCCTGGGAAAAGTTCAACGAACGAACCTAATTAAACATGACATTACGATGATAGAGAATACAAAAAAAGTGGGTATTGCAAATAATTCTGTCTGTCCGTATATGGATCTACAGCCTAAGCCGCCTGACCGCAGTTAGGGGTTGTTAAGCAGCCTACAGAGGAGTTTTTGGAATTGGGTCTCTAGGTCTTTAAATAACTGTACCTACCATACAACATATATGATAATACTGTAACGTGAACCCAACATTTTATACCAATTTCCTAATCGAAAAACGTTCAACCGAAAACACAACTGGCAACACTATAATGGAATGGTATAAATGACAGGCGTTGCTTGTAAGCCAGTGTGTGTGAGTGTAGAGATGCTTGACAGCAAATGTGGAGACAATGTGGAAGTTACTGGAGAGTTCTAGATGGCATGTCATTCGATATAAATAGCCCGCCCGAGGCAACCAGAGGGCAGTTTTGGTTTATAGAGTGATAAAGTTAAGAGTAAATACAGTGATAGTCCAAAAGTCGAGTTGAGATCGAATTAAGCATAGATACGGAATAAAAGTGATAGAAATAGATTGAATGGTGAAGTTTTATTTTTGCGAACTAAGCGCACGTGACATTGGTGTCAGAAGTGTAAATAAAACTTATTTGACTAGTAAAGTGTAAAAAAAAAGTAAAAAGAAAAATAATAATTATATACATACAGTGAAAATGGGTAAGTTGTTAGAAGAGCTCAACTGCATTGAGCTTAAAAGTGAGTTAGGTAAGCGAAATCTTTCTAGAGCGGGATCGAAAAATGAGCTCGTCCTGCGCTTGCGCAACTATTTGAAACAGCAAGGGGAAGACGTAAACACTTTTGTTTTTGAAATAGAAGTGGAAGAAGAGGAAGTAAATGAAAGTGTAGATTTTTCTAGTATAATGAAGATTTTATTAGAACAAAACAAGCAACAGCAGAATATTCTAGGACGTCTGGAAGAGCAACAAAACGATCAAAAGAAGGAACAGCAGAATGTTCTCGAACAACTGGAAGCACAACGAAACGAGCAAAAGAAGGAACAGCAAAATGTTCTCGAACAACTTGAAGCACAACGAAACGAGCAAAAGAAGCTGGTTGAAGAACAACGAAGCGAACAAAAGAAGGAACAACAGAATATTCTCGAAAGACTTGAGGCGCAACAGAATGTTTTGGAAGGTCAGAAAAACATTTTAGAAAGCAAATTGGGTAACATTGAGAAAAATGTTTGTGGCCTAGAAAAAGGCATTGAATGTGTTGAGAAACGATTTTCCAAGCTTGAGAGTCAATGCGAAAGTCAGCTTGCCACTTTGGAGAAACGAATCGAAAACATGGCTAAGGAACTAGACCAGATGCGGAAAATGGAGCTACGGAAAACTTGTGGAGATTGTCTAAAGCAAAGTGAAGTACAACCACCAACATTCGACGGACAGTCGTCTTGGTCAGTTTACAGGAGACAATTCGAGGCAGCAGCGACAGCAAATGGCTGGGTTGACGAAGACAAATACATAGCACTGACTCTTGCTCTTAGAGGACCAGCAGCTGAATTACTTCAAACTGTTCCAGCTGGTAAGAGCAACGATTTCAGTTCTCTCGTGGCAGCTATAGATAAACGCTTTGGTGATAGCCACTTGAAAGAAGTCTTCCGAGTCCAACTCAATAACAGAGTCCAGAAAAGGGGTGAAAGTCTACAGCAGCTCCAAGCAGACGTCGAAAGACTGGTTCACCTGGCATACCCGGATGCTGGAGAAGAAATCATCAACCATCTGGCTGTTGAGTCCTTCGTTCGTGCCATTTCTGACAAACATCTTCAGAGATCTGTGCGAACTGCTAGAACACGAACTCTTTCTGAAACTCTAGAGTTTGCATTAATGATGGAAGTATCTGAGCAAGCTTCTCAAATGGTACATTGTCAAAGAGAAGCCATATTCGAGGCTGGATCATGCCCAGGAATTAAGCTACAAAGGAACCAGCGGAACGGACTTGCCAGATGTTGGAATTGTAATAAGACGGGGCACTTACAGCGACAATGCCGGTTGCCACCAATTAAAAATGAAACTGCTTGTCGACGTTGTGAAGTCCAAGAAAATCAATCCGCGAGCTGTAGAGTAAGACCGCAGACTTATCAGTACCGAATTGGACATCAGGTAGAAAACCCCCAATGGAATTGCTGGCGGAAAGTAGAGACCAAGACTCAGCGGATGAGAGTGGAACCCATATTCGGATGGAACAAGGAAGAATTGAGGTCTGCTCAAAAGAAGGATCCAGACATCGGACTGATTCTCAAATGGAAAGAGAACAACATGAAACCTGACTGGAACGACATTTCGGACCAAAGCTCTGTTGTCAAAGCTTATTGGGCACAGTGGGACTCGCTTCGCGTGCAAGAAGGCGTACTCCAGCGCAAATGGGAATCTCCTGACGGTAAATCTTTTGTAATGCAGCTTATTGTTCCTCAATCGAAAATCAAAGAGGTTTTACAAAAGATGCATAGAAGCCCTACAGGAAGCCACCTGGGAGTCAACAAGACGCTGGAGAATGTGCGAAAACGCTTTTACTGGCTGCATGTTAGAGGTGACGTGGAGAAGTGGTTCCGAAATTGTTATGTCTGTGATTCAAACATAGAGGTGGGTAGGCTAACAGATAGACCTAATAGAACAGGGACATGGGCCACAGTGTATGGCGACCGGATGAAGACTCGGTATGACACAAAAGTGTGTGGCTTTATAATCCTCATCGTCAAAAGGGATTGTCACCGAAACTTCAGCAAAACTGGGAAGGTCCTTATACTGTTGTCACGAGGATTAACGACGTGGTTTACCGCATCCAAAGAGGACTAAGAGGCAAGTTAAAAGTAGTTCATTGTGACCGGCTGCATCGATATAGTGGCGAGGCTGCAGATGGAATTATTCGGGACGAACAATCCTAAGGAGGGGGCAGTGTAACGTGAACCCAACATTTTATACCAATTTCCTAATCGAAAAACGTTCAACCGAAGACACAACTGGCAACACTATAATGGAATGGTATAAATGACAGGCGTTGCTTGTAAGCCAGTGTGTGTGAGTGTAGAGATGCTTGACAGCAAATGTGGAGACAATGTGGAAGTTACTGGAGAGTTCTAGATGGCATGTCATTCGATATAAATAGCCCGCCCGAGGCAACCAGAGGGCAGTTTTGGTTTATAGAGTGATAAAGTTAAGAGTAAATACAGTGATAGTCCAAAAGTCGAGTTGAGATCGAATTAAGCATAGATACGGAATAAAAGTGATAGAAATAGATTGAATGGTGAAGTTTTATTTTTGCGAACTAAGCGCACGTTACAATACTTATTTTTCTCAAAAACGGACCTAACGATTTCGATAAAATCTAATTTTTAAGTTGTTTCTCTTCTGATGAAAAATTCTAAAAACGGTACTTTCCGTAGTATCGTTTATTTAAAAATCGACTTCCTCGTTAATGCTGATACGATTTTGACGAAATTTTATTTTTTAGAAGTTTGAGGAAGATTTCATATTAACATGTGAAAAATTGTAACGTTATATTTTTTCGCACAGATAGGGATATTTAATTTGAATTTTTTCAATATTTTATGTGATTTTCTACAATTTTCATAATTAATGTGTAGTTGGCAGCCATATATCACCAAATATATTATGAAGAGCAAATACTCAGCCTTAATTTTGCTACTGTACTTAGCATGTAATCGGAAGATCTTGAAATGCCTGAACAAATAAATAAGATGTATGTTTCACTTTCTTTATTTGAGTTGGAAAAATTAAAAGACATGCGCAAATTTTGCGTTGTTTCCACCTGCTATAGGAACCCCATCTCTAAATATTTTTCTAGTTCAAAGAATCTGATCACATTCGCATTGCGATTGAAGAAAAAGTATTAAAGCAAATATTTTATTCATTAACAAAACATTTACATAATTTTATAAAAAATTATCACAAAATTGTTGGACTGGACTATTCCATTTTTGGCTTCTAGTAAAACAAAATGTACAAAGTAGCCGCTAAGCATAACAACAAAATCCCTCACTTATTTATATACAACAGACAAACACACCCGCTAATGATAGAGTTTATATGAAGTTTAAGATATTACGAAGGAATTCTTAAAAAATACTTTTTTTAAAAAGATGTCTACGAAAATTTTATGTACAATTTTCTTCAACCAATGCTGCACTCGCAAAATCCTCTGTTAACTCTTGTACGTCTTCATCTAGATCAGATACAAGCTCTACACAGTAACGAAGCTTCTTATTCCTTAAGTAACTATTTGAATTGTCAAATACGGCAACATCTAAAAAAGAAAGATCAAACAATTTACAACTGCCATCTATTGTCAGTAGTAATTTAACAAACAGGTAGAGTTCGGTCGGCAGTTGATAAAACCAATCTCGTCCATTTCGTTGGAATAAACTGTTGCAAGGGATATTTCATCGGTTTTTTCACCAGTCTTCTTGTCAATGCTATAAATACCAAACTTAATATCATACTCGGTTGTTCTGAAGTCCCAAGTAAGAATTCGGTCTTTGCAATCCTTAGCGACTTCAAATTCTAGTTTCAGTTTTTTTCCTTTGTTGACCGTAGTTTCGACATAAGTTTTGCTATTGTCGCTTTCATCACTTTGTTGGGTATACAGTTCTTTAGGAATTTTGCCACCATGGCATACCTAAAAAAAGTTGATAATTTACGTGAGATAATACACAGAATTTGTGAACGGAAATTTGCAAAACAATCGAATAGGATATTAGGTATATGGGGCAACTTACAATAGCCTTGCATTCAGGATCACCGTTTTTATCTACGAAATTGCCACCAAAACATTTTGGAAATACATCTGGGTCGACGTGTGAGAACATTTGCGGCTTCCATTTATCTGATCCAGTTTTGTAGATGTTGATCTTGCTCATTGTGTATTCGTCTAAAAATTTTTTTACGAAATTGAATGCAACCGAAAACAATTTTGGAGCTGTAATGATTTTTTAATGGCAATTAGAAGAGTTATGGAAGCAATTCAATAAAAAACATACCATTAACGATGTAGCACATTTTAAGAATCTCAGGGTAATTGGCTTCGTATTGCTTAATCATCGTGATTATTAATTCAGCAGCTGGCCGCCAAGCATACTGCTTAATATTAAAGTGCGACATATCAAAGAAAACCACAAGTTGTCGAGCCTGTGGGCCATGTGTCTTGCTACTTTCGTAAGCAGCTCTCATGTATCGATCCAAAAGAAGAACTGTGTATTTTTGGAACTCAAATTTTGTAACACAGTGAAGTATTCCCCACATATCCATACCATAGAAAGGACAAACAATTACTACGAAAACAATTGATTACGTATTTGCTTAAAACATTTTGAGTCTTGATGTTAACTTACTTGGTGATCCTTCTTTATCAAAGCCAATCATACCTGTTGGGACGTACTCAATCAAGACTTTAGGACAGTCCCATTTTTCTATATTGTCTACATTCCACATGGCACGGGTTTTGAGGCTCTAAAAAAATTTAAATGAATGAAAGTTCAAAAAGTTTGCAAGGAAATGCATAAGTACTTACGGTTCGCAACATTTTCTCTGCAGCTTCTGCATTCCATTTTCTAGCTGAAAATAAAATAAAATAGATAAATTATATTTAAATGTCACTAAGGGAGCAGAATAAAAATATCTGAGAAGATAGTTAGGCGCTTAGGTTTTTTTAGACGATGCAGGAAATTTATCACCCCTCCTAATCTGGCTACAACTTATAAAGCCTAAATCTCCCATGTTCGGGCAGGCGCCCTCAAAAAACTTTTGAGCCTACTTAAGAGGTTACAAAACAGAGCGGTAAGACTTATAGGTGATTGTAGAATCGATCGATTATCCTCTTGAACATCGTCGAAACGTTATCTGTTTCACTCTCTTCTATCGCTTTCTTCACAACCAGTGCTCTAGTTAAATAGCCAGCAACATTCTTCCCCTGAAACAGTTTAGCTGCAACACCCGCCTCGCAAGCAACGCTCATCAGTTGTCCATTGAGCGCAACTTCGGTCACACAGTTAAGACATTCAATTTTAAGTCGCACTACGCGTATGTGAAATGCTCTACCTGACTCTGTTTTTCCCCTACATTACGACTCACAAAGGTTAATTAATCCATTTCTACTTCAGTGTGTTTTATAAGGGTAAACATAGCCCCATGATGTGCGTGTTAAGATTTTACTCAAGGAACTTACCTCGCAGCCATCGCAAAAGGTAGTAGTCATCGTGTTCGGGTTGGAGCACGTCAGCAACACTTCGCCGAAACTAAAAAAAAAAACAAATATTAATCAAACCGTTTTAAAGGTCTTCATATTGTAGTCATTTTGTAATAATAAAACATTGTTTTTTCCTTTTTTTTTAGAAAGATTTACTTGATTAACGAAACTACAAAAACTTCTTGCTAATATTTCTTGAGACTAGAGTGACCAAATCAATCCTCAGAGAACCGCTAAAAAGCAATGAAACAGAAACGCCTTTTCATGAGATGTTCACTTTTACAAGAACATAAAAGGTTGTTCTTAAATTCTTCCGTGCGAAATAAAGCAAAACAGAAAAAATGGGCACGACTGGGTCGCACGAACTTGCGATCGTTTGTTAAGTAAAATAACAAAACCTTAAGACTGAGTAAAAAGTTTAAGTATTAGTTCTTAATATATTTGGTGGTACAGGATTGCCAACTACACATTAATTATGAAAATTGAATTAAATCACGAAAAGTATTGAAAAAAAAAAAATAAATTGAATATTCCAAAATTTTCAACCGAATATCTAAAAACGCCATATTTTTGCAATCGCTTGTACATATAAACCCTTAAAATTTAATCAAAATCCTTATAGCCATTTTTTAAAAAACCAGTTTTTATTTTTAATTTTTTTTTAAAATGTGGTTTTAAAAATTTGAGTACACACAAGTTTAAAGATCTTGTAAAAAGATGTGTTGATAAAAAATTTGAAATAAATCAAAGATACCATTTTGAAAATATTCGAAAAAACAAATTTTTTTTTAAAAAAAATTTATGAAAACTCGAAAAAACTAAATTTTTTAAATGTAGATATGCAATCTTTCTTAATCAACTTAGGACTTCTTAAATATAAAATTTCGTCGAAATCGTGTTAGCCATTACTGAGGAAGTCGGTTTTGAAAAAAACGGTACTATGGGGGTACTGTTTTTACACTTTCTTACATAATTAGAACAGTTATTAAAAAATAATACCTCATGTAAAATTTTATCAAAATCGTTAAGCCGTTTTCGAGAAAAATAGGTATTGTCATATCGATTGTATGGCAGGTACCGTTATTTCAAGACCTGGAGACCTTATTCCAAAAAGCCCTCTGTAGGCTACTCCTGAGACCATAACTGCAAACTTTTAAGAAAATCGGTCAAGCAGTTCAGGCTGTAGATCCATATACGGACAGACAGAATTGTGGGACCCACTTTTTTGTATTATCTATTATCGTAATGTCATATTTAGTTGTTATCTCAAAAAAATTTTTCTGCACGATTGCAAGACTTGCCTTATAGTACCTACATATAATCGCAACTAAAAAGTGGCTTTGTTGGTTTTAAAAAAAATGACTTCAAATTCATACACACATGTTTTTTGTCATCATCATTTTTGTCACATCAAAACATTCTTCCATTGAAGGTTTGAAAAAAATTAAAAATCTTAAAAATAGATATAGAACAAAACTAGGAATTGTTCCTTTTAAAGTGGACGTCTGGTCACCTTGCTTGAGATAGACGCATGATGGAGATGGTACACTTCCAATCGCGTTGCCATCTCGAAATTTTGGGGAACAATTTTTTTTTTTGAATTCCTGGGGTGCCAGCACGTAACTTGATACAATCGAGGATTGTCGATCGTGGCCCAACTCGAAACAAATTATTTTTGACAGCACGTATTTTGAAACGAGTTTCATTTTGATATCAACTTAAAAATGCCATTGTGAACTACAAAGTTAAACGTCAAATTGGTTGTCTTCAAAATAAAGTTCGATCGAGATAAGTTGAATTCCTTTTAGAAATTATATTTTTGGATTCAGAGAGTGACGATGAAGAAGTATTTAACGTAAAAATCAAAAGAATATGCCTTAGAGATAAAAGTAATCCATTAGAATTGCGTGACAAAGAGTAGATAAGTGTTCATATATAAGAACAAAGAAAAAAATTAGACTCGAAACAAAACCATTTGTTTTTTAGTTTTGTGCAGCAGTTCAGATTGATTAATGAATGTTTCCTGATGGTACTAGGCTACTTAAATTTCCCAAACAACGTTAGAAGTACATCGGTTCCACCAGTTCTCCAGCTTTGCGCCACAGTCCCACAGTAACAAAAATCCTTGTCGATAGAGATACGCAATACCAAAAAGGAAATTTATCGATGCTTTCGACTGTTGTCGCATCGAACGTTGAACGACACTCGCAATAAGGGCCTGAATCTCCTAGCCAGTGGAAGTTTCCAAGATAACACAAACAAACAGTGTCAAAGTTCTTCCAAAATACGTTGCTTGTTTTAGAAAATAAATTTTGTTCTCAGTGGATAAAGTTCGATAGTTCAAAATATCAAGTCAAGAAAGCAAGGAGTATATTATTATATTTAATCCAAGTTTCCGGGAATAGTAGGCTGTGTTCATGGCACTCACATTCCTATTTTGAGACCTTTTTTTTAAGATTCCCTTTGCTTAGTCGTGGTGATTACACATAAATGTGGTTAATAATTCAATTTGTTTTATATTAATTGACATACTGTTAGTTTTTTCCATTTCTAACAAAAAAAAACACTGCCTAGATCGACGGACGACAACTATTTTCTGTCGAGTGAAAACTTTTGTTTCAAGCGTCGTTTTCAAGTTTGTGTGCTGCCAAAAAAGACGATACAATCGAGAAAACTCGATTGATTCAAAATAGGTGCTGCGAACGTTCGATTACATCGACAATCCTCGATTGTAACAAGTTACGTGCTGGCACCCCTGTATTTTTATTCTCTCCTTAAAGTGAAAAAGGCTTATTTCGGAGTTGATCTTTTTGACAGTTGTCACTTGATTTATGCTCAGTTGGGTTTGCCATTTTATCGTGAAAGAATTGAAGCCACACAGTCTCAAAACGAAATGGCTGCTGACCCGAGTTTTACATAATTTTGAGTTTTAAGTCTATGCTGCAAGATCGGTTGATTCAACATCGCTGCACTATTTTCTACGAATATATGCCCGAGGCCATTGACGCCTTTAAAAGAGATACACACATTCGCTGCGTTACTGCTGACATACGGCGAACGGCTCCAAAGGGTCCTGCCTTTCGGCTGGAATTTATTAGAGCCACTTGCCTGAAATCATTTATATCAGACGTAATGTCAAACCCTTATCTTCATAATAAAATAATTCTAAATTCTTGGCCATAACATTTTATTTCAGTTTGAAAACCACTCGTCTAAAACTAAAACACCATAACTACCAGATTCTTAGTTCCAAAGAAGAAAAAAAAAAATACATTTAAATTCCAAAAGCGTATTCCCCGTGTGTCAGTAAGAATATCGAGGCCAACACTTTTCAGCATGTCTCAGTCGCAAGCATAACTAAACAGACTAGCTGTAATTAACTCCCTAATTTTTGACCGGCATTTTCACTTTCAAAGTAAAACTGAAGCAGAAAACAAACAATCCAAAAATGAAATCACAGCAAGGCTTTGGGGTCAAAGACATTTTCCTATTGTAAAGCCACCATTTTCAGAATAAATTAATACTTAATTTATCACAGTTCACCTTAGCTTTGTTTTTTGTTCCATTTGCATGCACAGCAAAAAACCTTCATAGCCACAAGCGTGCAAGAGCTAAGCATTAGTCTTGAGTTGGTCGATAAGATATCGGAGTTCGATTGGCAAAATATTCCACTTCAAAATTTGAACTTCCGTTAGTAAAATATTTAATCGATCGAACTAGCACGTCTTAAAATTGATATTCATCATAAGTGTCTTATTTTACTTTCCATTTCCACTGTAATGGAAGTTTGATGCAATTTAATTGTGAAACGAGTTGTTGTTTTCGTGATTCAACTGCAAAACAACTTTGTTGCGTGCAAATTGGAGATTTATTTTTTACAAATATAATATATATTCTCATACCGTTAGGGAAGACTTGAATAGCAGTGGTGTTTAAAAGCTAAACGTTGCATTGGCCTTATTGTTAAGCCGTTGCACGCTTGAATTCAATAAACGTAGCTTCACTCGAGCGAAGCACTTTGCATTAATATAATTTGCGAATAACTTTTTACAGCAAGTACCTTGTTAGATTGGTAATTAAACTTGGTTAAGAATTATTTGAAACTTTCTGTAATTTTGCAGGGGTCTCTGATCTTGTTTCCTACATTGTGTGTTAGGTGTTGAAAGTTGTTCACGAAAAATCATATCATATTAGGTCGTTTATTGATTTGTTTATTGTTTAAACCTTGCAGGTTCACAGTGGAATAATCTAATCTTGAAATTAAAGCCAATGGCCTATGTGCGTGTGTACTTGCACTTTTGATTATCTCATTTTACAATCCAGGAGTTTATTACACTCCTAATTGCTTTAAAAAAATATATGATTTTGTTGTTTCAGCTGATAAGTTAAAGCCAATAAATAGAAACCAAGTATTTATAAGAATGTACCGAAATATTTCCGAAAATCTTAGGTACCTAACTTAAATTATAACTTAGTGGATGCCACTGTCTTGAGCCGACAGAGGCCTTAGCCAACATATAATTCCTATATGTAATTCAATAACGAGTCCAATTTCTGGCTTGTGGCATCAAAGCTTCTGCTGTCAAATCTGGTAAATGTCTCTTTCCATTTAGGAAAGGACACCCTGGGACATTCGTATCTAGTCTACAACAAGTGATCCAAGTAAATGGTCGGAAGGTTTGGACATCCAGAATACCGGAAGAGTTTCTGGAGTCGATCTCAACTAGTAGTTACGCCAGACTTTTGAAGCATCTTTTCCCATAGTGATGGGTGAAAATTCCCTTTTTTCCCAAAATTGTTTGTATATAAATATTCCAAAATTATCCTTCGAAATAATAAATTATGAAAAACACACATTTCAAAACTATTCCGTCTTTTTAGCTTATTTGTAGTTATAACATTTATAATTAAAGCAAAATCAAACAGAATTATAAATTCGAATATATTAAGATATGTATTTAATACACTTTATTTAGTAGAAAACCATTTACGTAAAAGAAACTGAAACGACTTAAACGATATATCCCATTTCCTCGAGTAAATAGGGCGATCGAATCCAATTGCAATCTGATTCTCCATTTGGGTTGCCAGTTTGTTTTTGGAAACTTTTCGGGACAATTTACTGAAATGTTGAAAATCCCGGGATTTCCAATTTTCAACCGGGACAAAGTAAATAAAATAAATAGGAAAAGTATTATTTGTAAAGGTTTTTTAATTAATACTCAAAATCGCATTTCTTTTATTACATTGTATTAAAAATAAATAGTAATATAAACAGTCTTTTGGTATTTTTGACAGCACTCAATTTAGCAACTTGATAGGGTGAACCACCCAATCATTGGCACCTTAAGCGAAATCTCAACTTTTTTGGGCCATAATAATTCCGAATAGCAGAAAATATTCCACATTTTTTTGATTTTTAATTTTTTGATATATTTTTATCGTTATTAAAGTAAACGGAAGCTTAATTCATACAATAAAAGATTAATTAATGAATAAAAAGTTCATCAATATCTACATACCCAATGATTGGCACAATTTTCCAATCATTGGCACTAGGCAATCCAATCATTGGCATATTGGATTTATAAGGAAAATTCGTAAGAATTACCAAATTTGTAGTTTATAACGTGTCCAATGATTGGCATTGTGCCAATCAACCCAGTGATTGGCATTTTTGCTAATGATTGGCATGGATTCCAATGATTGGCACAGTGCCAATCAACCCAATGAATGGCACCCTTTCTAGTGATTAGCATGCGCCAATCACTGGCCTAGGCCTGAAATTTCAATCCGATAGTTAGCACCCCTGATAAATACTATAATTTACTTGAAATATTTAAAAAAAAGCTAAATTACCTTTTCTTTGCAGTTTAATTATTTAAAAAAACAAAACTTCACAACGGTATTGACCTTTTTTCCACTATTTTCCTTCGCAATAAGCGCTCCACTTTGCTTGTGCATATCACAAGGTTTAACTTAAATTAAGGTTTAACGCGAAATTAAGGCAACATTTTTGACAGCTGTATTTCTTCGGCTATCAATAGAACGGTTTACCCTATAATTGTATATATAAAGAATAAAAAACACGATTTTCGTTTTGACTGGTGGCGCACCACACGGTTTGAAACCCGGAATCGACCGATATCTCCCGAGTTAACAACACCGTTGTTGTCTCGTTCCAAAGAAAAGGATCTCTCCTCTAGTACCAGTTAAATTTTGAAAGCAATAGCACGTTTAGTTTGTGATTCACGCGTGTTTTTGCAAAGCAAGGTTTTTTCTACACGTCGCGAAAATGAGGGACGTAATTATGAAGCAACGCGCGGTTATCGAATTTTCCGCATCCGCAGATGCATTCTCTGTCGAAAACTACCGTATTTGAGTGGGCAAAGCGGTTTAGGGAGGGGCGTGTTTCGATAGAGGACGATCCGAGGCCTGGTGCGGCCGTCACCTCTCGAGACCCACCAATGTCGATCGTATCCGCACGTTGGTAACATCAGACCATCGGTTAACACTGCGGGAGTAGTTGTCCTACGAGTTGAACATCAATAAAAAAACGATTAGGCAGATTTTACACGAGGAGCTAGACATGAGAAAGATTTGTGCCAAGATGGTCCCGAAAAAGCTCACGTTGGACCAAAAACACCTTATCGAATGTCCATTTGTAGTGACCTTTTATCGAAAATTGAAACAGATGCGAAGGATTGGATGAGATGCGTCGTAGATATTCGAGTACGATCCCGAAACGCGTGGACAGAGTCAGCAATGAGTGGAACGCGAAAGAAAGAAGCTGCGACGTATGAGCTGAACACCCTAACTGCAGACGACTACCGAGGGTGCTTCAAGGGGTGGGAGCGGAGGTGGAAGCGGTGCGTGGAACTCCAAAGATAAGCAGACTACTGTGAAGGATTATGATCGAAATTTCGTCGAAAATTTATTTATCTGCCCCCAGAGCTCGATTCCGGGTTTCAAATTGCCATACCATAGATTAATTGTATTATATGATGACCCATTGTTCCAGCAGTTTGAAAGTATGCATATGTGTGACTTGAGAACTACTCAACACACTTAAGTTTGTGTTTGACGTTGTGATTTTGAAAGCCACCACGCCTCATCTACACAATGCAATCGAACAGATTTAAAGTTCTTAGGATAGCTACATATATGTGTATTTGTGTATGTTGAGTGAGCAATTGATTGTAATTGGAATAAAAAGATTGAACGTGTTCAGATATTAAGAAATGTAAATCTGAGGAAATATAAAAAGTGTTTTAATTGTTGAAAATTTTACTAATCTTTTCATTTATTAGATTAAAAAACACGTGGATTATCTCAACTAAAAAACTGATCAAGAATAAGTTATTTAATCACAACTGAATAAAACTTATTATATTTCTGAATAGAATAAGGAATGCAGGAAAAGATTTAAGTTTATCGTAAAATCCCTTTTGCTTTCAGCATGAAGTTCGAAGAATTCCTTTTTCCTTTTTAGCTTGTTTAATGTTGAGTTTTATGGTTGAGCGAATACTCATTTCGAGAACGCCATGTACCTTTATGTATCTTTGTGTAACGTGCGCTTAGTTCGAAAAATAAAACTTTACCTTTCAATTTAATTCTACCACTTTTATTCGATCTCTACTTCATTTGATTTCAACTCCACCAATAATCACATTGATTCACTCTTAACATTATCACTCTATAATCAAAACTGACCTCTGGTTGCCTCGGCGGTCGGCGGCCTATTTATATCGAATGACATTACATCTAGAACTTCCCAGTAATTTCCACATGGTCTCCACATTCCAGTGTTTGCTGTCAAACATTTCCCCTCCTGGTATATTTCTACACTTACACTAGTGCTACCGCTTGTGTTTTTGGTTGAACGTTTTTCGGTTAAGAAATTGGTATTAAATGTTGGGTTTGCATTACATTTGAATACGAAAATCGTATATACTCAGAGTAAGGCTTTAGACGGCAGCATAACTTCTTGAGCCCTGAATCTGAGTCTGATAGTATTTCAAACCATTTCATGTCGACGACATTGCTTGTATTTTTTACGAGAAACTCATAGAAACACGAATTAAAACTAGGGGCTTTCTCTTCAAGAACCCGTATTAGGCTTATGGTGAATCAAATAAGGATCCAAGTGTCCTGTCCCAAGAAAATCGGTCATCAAAACTCAGCAAATTTATTAGTGTTTATTACTTTTAAAACAAATCAAACCACTTGTTGAAATCGTTTCACGATCTAACACACATGACCCTGATTGAACGTGCAGTTTCTGTGCATATTCTTACTTTATTGATAGCATGCTCAATAAATATAATGCAAGCAACGATGTAGGTAAGCTGTTTAAAACAATTTAAGCGAAACTTAATTTGCCTCGAAGCTCTATAACACCTATATGGCTGAGTACCTTAATTTCACAGTGTTCACAAAGTTTATTTTGTAGTCAAACGGCATTGATCAAGTATTATAATTACCACACACATACTTAGGTATCAAAATAAAGACGACGACGAAAGACGCAACCAAGCGTTCCCTTTCAAAAGCAATTGTAAGTATTGCTATAGCTACTATCTGAGGCGATTGTATTGTAGGGTCTTAGAAGCAGAAATAACTAACTGAGAGGTAGATATAGTTAACTTACCTAATTGCATGCGGTTGATAGGAACCCGTTTCTTTCTCAAACAACCTACGAAAGCTGCGCTGCATTCACATTTATTTTGTTTTTGCTGTTTAAAATGAGTAATTACCTATATACGGTGACCTTGACTAGCTTCATTTTGTACCTAATAACAGATATTTAAATCGTAATCTTGAACCCAAGTTCGACTTTACCACCAGCAGGTCTTTCTGAAGAGTGTGAAGTCTCTGTAAATTGTTCAAAGATAATCAAAATCTTTGCATTGAGCGCAGCCATGGTGTACCTACCAACCTTTTATTTTGTTTGAAAGAAAAACTTGAAACATTCTATTTTCTATAAAAATGTTATTTAAAACCTTAGCTCAAAGCCATTCAAAGCAGACCGACATTTGACTTTGTTGGTTTTATTTTATTGCATATGTAGGTACGTCCTAAAAAAAGATCGAGGATAATCTTTTGAAAGTTTTTGCAAAAAAGAAAAAAAAAAAAAAATTGAAGACCAGCGTCCACAAAACAACTGTACCTGTGAATATTTTAATGACACAGTTGACCTCCTATATTACCTATAGTTTGCATATAGACATTGAAACTTATATATATATGGATGTGAATATTTGCATAGAAATTAGTTACGTCCAAATAAGTTCACATGAACTTGATACAGAAACAGAAGCTGTCTTTCAATTGCATTTGTGCGATACATACTTGATAAGCTTTAGTTGTTTCTTAGAAAAACTATATCAACACATTGGACATGCATTTGCGAATCAATTTCAACCAAGCTCTGAATATAATCTCAAAGAACCTAGTAGGTCAAATGATAGGTTCGATGAGGAAAGTAGATCGGTAAGACGCATGTGGATGCAAAATTATGCAGTTTTTAACTTTTTTTTTGCTTTCGTATTTTGTTCCACTGTCAAACATCTTATTTATACGCTTGTGCATCATTTAGTTTTATTATATCAAGCGCATGATCTCTTACTGTCAAATAATTCACTCTAAATTTAAAGCCAGTAGAAATAAGCCGGTTGTCAAAGTGACAAACATCAAACTGTGAAAATTTGCTTTTAAAAGTGTCAAAAGTGAAGTAATTGAAACTTGGTTTCTTATGTTTCTTAATTGCACCTGTGAAAAACGTGCGGGTGAAATGGGAAACGTGCCCATATTCTCAATACTCAACCTACAGCAGTGAAGACTGTTTGCAGTGGTGGATAACCGTCCAGCCATGGGGTTCCATCATGAGCTTGGTAGAGCTGGTAAGCTACGTCCACTAAATGCATTGTGGGTTCAATTGGACGTCAACGGCAACTCTCCCGCACCTTTGAAAAATTTGAGTTTAAAGTTTAGTTTTATGCTATTTTACACCCGGATGTAAATTTAAAAAGTGAACTGGGCACTGGGATGCTTCGTCCGGAGCTGACCTGCTAAACTAGTAAGTGCTAGTGTTGACAAAGGAATACGGAAGAAAAGAATTGTGATCAACACTATGTATAATGCTTTGCGAATAATGACTGACTGCCCGAATCTCAGTGGTCTACAAGAGCTTTTCGGAAATGTCCCAGCGGATGAATTCGAATGACAGAATCAACGGTGGACTTCAGCAGTCAAAAAAGCAGAACCTCTGAAGTAGCTACTCCAACATATTTTGCTAAAAGGTCTTTCAGAGTCTTTCAATACTAGGACAGGATATTGGAGTAGAGATGGTGGCGGATGAGCTCCTGGTCAGCCAACGGACGCTCTCACACCCCTGCAGCAGGGTACTGACACTGGATATTCCAGCCCTTTATGTCCGAAGGCATCCAAAAGGACCTGGCCCTCCAGGTTGGGGGTTGTGCGTGCGGTTAACTACCCAACCACGTAAAAAAACATATGATTCCGAAACAACCAACAGCTTTGGGTAACAATAATTTCAATGTTGATGACCCAAGCAAACGTAAAAAGAACAAAGACCTCTGGATCTGCACGTGGAACGTAAGATCTCTTAACGGACTAAGTGCAGCCAGAGAACTAGCGAACGCCCTTGACTGTTGCAAAGCAGACATAACCGCCATTCAAGTGCGATGGAGTAGACCGGGCATAAAGAAGATGAAAAACTGTGACATCTACTATGTCGTCTGCTACAGGCAACAGAAACAGCGCTTATTTGGGTGTTAGAGGAAGACTCAGGGATAAGGTGACTAGCCAAAATCCAGTCAATGAGGGTATAATGACCATCCGCATCAGAGCTAAATTCGTCAACATTAGCCTTATATGCGCCCACGCCCACACAGATGAGAAAGACGACAATTCCAAAGACTATTTCTACGAGCTCCTCGAAGAAACATACATGTGAGCAATGCCCTGGACACGACGTAAAAATCGTTCTTGGCGACTTTAACGCAAAACTAGGGAAGGATGAATTCTTTGGAAATACAATCGGTGAGCATAGCCTCCATGACAAAACCTCCGAAAACGGGCTGAGGTTAGTCGATTTTGCAGCGGTGCTAGATCTTGTTGTAAGTAGTTCACGCTTCCCTCATCTCAAAATTCATAAAGGTACATGGCGATCCCCAGATCAATCAACCGTCAACCAAATTGACCATGTTGCGATCGACGCAAGGCACTTCCAGTGTGGTAGATGTCCGAACTTGCCGAGGGGCCAACTTTGACTCGGACCACTACCTTGTTGTAGCCAAGCTACAAATGAGGTTAAATTGTTCACGACTCGCACGAACTAACGCTGTGAAGAGATATAACGTCGGAAAGCTACAATCGCAAGAGATTGCCAATGCCTTTTCCAATCGAGTATCCCTTCAATTATCCTTGAATCCTATGCCATCAGCATTAAACATTGAAGACCAGTGGCAGCAATGCCAAGAAGCCATCAGAACCGCTGCCTCCGAGGTTCTGGGTTTCACTCGGCCACCAAAATGAAACCCATGGTTCGATGAGGAATGCAGGCAGGCAAATGCAGCCAAACAAAAAGCACGACAACTCAAATAAAAAAATCAGGGCATAATAATGCCCTACAACGTTTAGTATACATGCATATTGTTAAATAGTTAGCTGTATTAGAGTAATTTTGTGGGCGGATTTCCACTCAACGCAAAGAAAACAACAATGAAAAAGTAGGATCTTATTTCTAGTTTCAGAATATTTCATGTAAACAGCAAATTTCAATTTTGAGGGTCTTTTATCTCAAAAACGCGAGCTGATAGATAAATTTTAATTTCAGGTTTGGATTCAGCGCAAAAAAAACATTCACATCGCTGTAGTTTGCTTTCGGCATCAAAGCCGTTGCATCCACTCCAAAAGAAGCTCGAAATCAATTCAAAATTTTACTTCTAAGCAGTTGCCCTTGCGCGATTTATAATGTGCTTGATTTTTAAAACTTAAATTGAATACAGCTGATTTTGGGAGCCCATGCAGGTCCTAGGTAAACTCTTGATCCTTACATTTGCTCTCAAACCTATCCCTAGATTGTTCTGACTTAAAAGAACAATTATATAAAATAAGTAAATATAAGCAAATTGGTCATATAACAACCAAAAGCTATTTTGCTGTTCAAAACAGGTAAGAACAGCGTCAACAACTAATGACAGAACATTCCATATTAAAACAAGCAATTCACATAAAAAAAGCTGCTTTGTGCGATCTTATACAATAACAATCTCAGCTACAGAACTCGTTCTAAATTAATTGGTTTGAAAAGATATTTAGCAACAGTTTTAGTATAGATTAGCTATACATTATATACTCACGAAATCGATCCCCATCTACGGCAATAACAAACAGAACGAGTTTTCGGATGTAGTGACTCAAGAAACTATCAGATCGTATCGGTGTGTACACTTTTCATTAGTGTCACGTTGCAAAATAAATCATTTAATTTTTCACATAACTGACCCACAAAAACCAGTCGAACTTTGCAAGAACGAAACACGATTTTGGCAACTAACCCACTGCAACTTCAATTTGCCGCTGGCAACAATTATTGCCAACTTCAGAACAATCGTTAACAAGCACTGAAATGCAATGGCAATTCACCTCGATCTTAGACATCATAAAACATTTGAAAATAATACTTTGTTGCTAAATGCTGATTCACTTCATTTAAGATAACGAAAAGCACACACATTGACTATCATCTTTTTGGAATCAACAAGCCCTTTTGTGTTGCTTGTATACATAATTCCGATATCGATTATTTGCAACAATATTTGTTTGGGTGCAAGTAAGTTACTTTAATTTATTATTATTTTGCTGGCCGGAACCGGAAGCATCAGTTTAGATATTTAGGTACTTACTTTCATCAAAGCAAATCTTTGATCATCCTGCAAGTCCAGCGTTGTTTTCGGTTGAGACATCTTTGTCGATTTACGGCTTTCGTGCTCGCTTTGTTACTAAAGTCAACGTTCTTGTCAAACGTTTCTTCTTCTTTGATTGCCGATAAGCACTACACACTTTATTTCACTTTTGATTTTAATTGGCGACAAACACTATTACTCTTTTGGACTTTCTTCACGAAGTATCTAAACACACCTTAAGTTGACAGTAAAATATTTTCTTACTTGTTCCAGTTAAATCGGTTAAGAAGATAGAACTTTAATATCGCGGCGGTAACAGAGCCAACAATAAGTATCAACTGTACAACAACCTCATTCAAACAGAGAAGTTTTTCGACTAAATATGAAACCTCAATCCACAAGACCCAAGCCAAGACCAAGAGCCAAGAGCATAAAGACTACACACTACAAACACAAAGAGCCAGAGCATGTCAAGTGTACAGTTCGAAAATCGAAACTTTCGCTTACTCATGCTTTTCGGTGTTGTCGTTTTCGATTTCTAAAGTGTTTATGTATTAACTTTACAGTGTAGATAGGTATGCCTTTTAAATAGCGTCTGGTATAGTAAAATAAGTAAAATAATATCTTCCATAAGTAAGTACCTAAATACCAAGCCAATTTTATTTCGAAACTTAAAATCTCTACGACACATGAAGTTCAGCTTAAATAAATGTACTAAAGTAAAAAATGATTGTAACTGATTTATAAACAAGTAGCTGTGCCCGTGACTTCGACCGCGTATAATAGTGACTTTCGGCCGCATTTTTAGTTTTTCAGTAACTTAAAAATTTATGGCAATGAACAAAACAAACAGATTTATTACCCCAGGTGGCAGTCCAGCAAAACTGGAAAATCCACTCTCTAAAGAGATCGGTCCTACGGATTCTGGGGAGGACCACTTATTGCTTAAAAATTTTGGAAAACGGAGTACGAAAATACAGAGAACTCCACCAAAAAACTACTCCCAAAGGGTTACACCATCGAAAACCCCAACTAAGACAAATGACGTAAAAGTCATTAGCTAAAAAGAAACCAATGTCTCTGAAATGATCGACACTGCAGGACAACAGAGTTTCAAAGAAATCAAAGAAAACTGCCAAACCAAATCAAAAGATTACTATGATGAATGGCAAAAGGAAATAGCAGCAAGAAAGAAACTTGAAACCTTAGTTCAAAGTCTTCAGGAGCAAGTAAAAAGACTCGAAGAAAAGGTGTCCCTATTGGACAAGGAACACAAGTCTACGGTTCAGACAAGTCAACAAGATACTGTTACTGTGTATCAAACTGACGAAGAAGAACTTTTATTTGAAACTGAAAGAAAAAGAAATAAGCGCACTGCTAAAAAACGAAAAGCGGAAGGTAGCCCCGAATTGCATACAAAGAACCAGCAAACCTCGAAAAATGAAAATAAAAAAGACTTGGGTACTACAAAGAATAATGCAAATAATGTGCTAGCCAATGCTAAACAGAAGTCTTTGTCTAAAGGCAACAGAAAAACTGTACCACCACCAATTATGATCACAGGATTCCCAAATTTTGGAGATCTTAAGAAAATGATTGAGAAATGTACTAAAACAGCTTGCAAGTATACATCGTATAACAAAGACAATTGGAAAGTCAATGTCGAGGAAGATGATGACTATAGACTGGTCACTGAGGAACTAAGCAAACATAAAATCCAGTGGCACTCCTATGAAAACTAATCCACAAGACCAATAAAGGTAGTAGCCAGAGGCCTACATTCCTCATGTTCTCCAAAAGAATTAGTAGAAGACCTTGTTCAAGCAGGCTTCCAAGCCCTTGATGCAGTCAATCTTATTAAGAATGAGACTACTAAGAACTCTGCTGGGGAACCAATAATAATAAAGAGATCACTGCCTTTATTCACGCTATCTTTCGACAGCAAACAAAGTCTTGAAAATGTCTATAATATTCGATCAATCTTGGGCATAAAAGTCAAAATTGAACCACTGCGAAAATCAAAAATTGTTCCGCAATGTAAACGATGCCAAGCATTTGGCCACACCCAAAAATATTGCAACCGCGAGTTTGCTTGTGTTAAGTGTGAAGGAAAACATGCAACTAAAGACTGTCCATCAAGCAAAGAACAGAAAGCAAAATGTGTAAACTGTCAAGGTAATCACCCTGCAAGCTATAGAGGCTGTCCAGTTGCTAAAAGATTTCAAAAATCCAAAAGCAAAATGACATCCGGTGAAATAAAGCCCAGCAATCCAGCAAACACAAGAAGAACTCCTGAAGCTGAAGATAAAAGTAAGAAAGAACTTCCGAAGGAAGCTGTTAAAAGCAAAAGCGACGAAAAAAAATCCTATTCACAGATTGTTAAAAACGTGCGGAAGAATGAAGAAACTTCCATTAAAGAAATCCTTGAACTTATTCTTAAAAGTGAAGTGAAGAAGTCACTCTTAAAAAACAATGATGGACAGAACACTAAAAACTGGAACATGGAATGCAAACGGTCTTTTACACCATTTATCAGAATTAAAAATCTTCTTAGACATCGAACACATAGATATTTGTCTGGTGTCCGAAACTCATTTCTCAAGTGGGCTGGTTCTTGATGATTTAATATCAAACTATATTTGCTATAGGTGGATCGGCAATCCTCATAAAAAAGAGCTTAAAACACCATGAAGAAGTTATGTTTACAAACGAGAATATGCAAGTAACAATAATTAGTATTGGTATGAAAAAGAAAGACTTCAAGTTGGCATCAATATACTGCCCGCCGAGGCGTTCCCCGACTGAAGATGATTATACAGAACTGCTGAATGTACTAGGACATAACTTCCTTGTTGGTGGTGACTTTAATGCTAAGCACACCCATTGGGGATCCAGACTTATAACAACAAAAGGCAGAAGGCTTTACAAAGCATGCCTCAAATACAATTGTGAGTTTTATTCATCCAGATCACCAACATACTGGCCATCGGATTCAAGTAAAATACCAAACCTTGTTGACTTTTTCATAGTTAAAGGTATCAAACGAAACCATATAAAAGTCGAAGGTAATTATGACTTATCATCAGATCATACACCGGTGATTTTATCACTTAATGAATCGGAGATAATGGAAAAAAGTAATCCTAAGCTAGTAAACAATAAAACAAACTGGAGTAAATTCAGAGAAAAGCTTGAAAGCTATATAAATCTCAGATCCCCTATGGAAACAAAAGAGCAAATCGACCTTGAAGTAGAACAATTCATTGCCGATGTTCAACAAGCTGCAGAAGAAAGTACACCAACTTGCTCGAGTAGGAAGCAAACTGAAACAAAATACCCTGCCGAGATAAGAGAGTTGATATTGGAGAAGAGAAGAGCTCGAAGAAAATGGCAAAATACTAGATTTTCAGACGACAAAACAGAGTTTAACCGGCTAAGCAACGAACTGAAAAAACAAATCTACGAATTCAAAAATGATTCATTAAGTAGATTCCTGAAAAATTTAACGACTGATGCTTCAACTGATTATTCGCTCTGGAAAGCAGCTAAGTGCCTGAAAAGACCGCAGTTACAAAACCCGCCAATTAAATCTCTAAACGGGAATTGGATCGGAAATCCGAAAGAAAAAGCTAACCTGTTTGCAGAACATCTTGCGAATGTTTTTAAGCCATTCCCAGCAAATACATCTGAAATCAGCTTACAGTTTATTGATAAAGTCGATGAAGTTGACATACCAATTGTCACACTCAAAGAAATAAAAAGTGTGTGTCGAAATCAACTATCGAACAAAAAATCACCTGGGTACGATCTAATAACTGCTCAGGTTATGAAAGAAATGCCATCAAAAGCCTTCATAAAACTCCAATTCATAATAAATGCATGCCTAAACACCCAATATGTCCCACATCATTGGAAAATTGCTGAAGTAATTGTTATACCGAAGCAAGGTAAGCCACCAACAGAAGTGACGTCTTACAGACCAATATCGCTTATACGTTATACCAATAATGGCAAAAGTCTTTGAAAAATTGCTACTGAAAAGACTGAGCAAAGTCATAGAAGAAAGAAATCTAATTCCAAATCATCAGTTTGGATTTAGAAATAAACATTCCACGATAGACCAAGTTCATAGAATAACGGATGCAGTTGAAAAAGCATTAGAAGAAAAACAAGTATGTTCGGCTATATTTTTAGATGTTGCTCAAGCATTCGACAAGGTGTGGCATGAGGGGCTAGCGTACAAACTGCAAAGGGACCTACCCAGGCAGTACTACGAAATACTAAAATCTTATATCTCAAACCGGCTCTTCAGAGTACGGTATGATCAAGAATATTCAAAGCTATGTAATATACAAGCCGGTGTTCCACAAGGAAGCGTCCTAGGACCTACCCTGTATTTGCTATATACAAGGGATATTCCAGTGGATAACAACACCATTATGGCTACTTTTGCAGATGATACCGCATCCAGTAAGTGCGTCGTCAAGGCTGCTGAGAAATTGCAAAATGCCGTCGACACCGTTAGTGATTGGACCAAAAAATGGCGTATCAAGCTCAATGAAGCTAAATCTGCACATATAAACTTTACAAATAAAAAGTTAAGCTACGTTCAAATATTCATCAACAATCAAGCTGTACCCTACGCCAATACGGCCAAATACCTTGGGATGAATTTGGATGCAAAGCTAAAATGGAAAGAGCATATCAAAAAGAAAAGAGAAGAGCTCAACTTGAAGTATAGAAAAATGTACTGGTTACTCGGTAGAAATTCGGACTTATCTGTCGAAAATAAAATAATGCTTTATAAACAAGTACTTAGACCTGTTTGGACCTATGGAATCCAATTATGGGGCTGTACAAAGAAAACAAATACTGAAATCATCCAAAAGTTCCAAAACAAAGTCCTTCGTGGAATAGTAAATGCACCATGGTATATATAAGAAATAGCGATTTACATCGTGACCTACAAATAGAAACGGTTACAGAAGTTGTAAGAAAACATGCTGTATCACACAATCAGCGACTGCATAGTCATATCAACTCTGAAATGGAGTCCGTATTAAATACGAGAGGCAATGTTCGGAGATTAAGAAGAACCAAGCCACACGAGCTAATGGCCTAAAAGTAATGGGAAGCATTAAAAGTTTAAGCTTCTCTTAAAGAGATAATATTATTGAGAAAGAAAAATCTGTTGTCGATCGTTATAGATTGGTTCTGATTATGAGGAGTTTTTAGTGGGTGAGAATCCCACACTACTTGGTATCGAATACTACTAAGTGTCTTTTGAAGATTTACTCCTGACAAAAAAAAAAAAAAAAGTAACTTATTGCTATATTTTTCCATCTTTTTCCCAGTTAAAACTTTTAGGGGTAAGTACTTTTGTTTCCATGGGGATAAGGGAATGAATTATGGTTTGTGTTACTCGGGGATAGTGTAGAATTCTAGCGGTGAAATAATTCCTGAAATCTATTCCGTAGTTTCTAGGTTCCCGTTTACGTTCATCCTCAGTACATCCTCAGGTTCTAGACTATCTCTATACCAAAACTCATATAAATCTGTTCAATAGTTTGATATATAATAACAGAGAAAAACAGACAAGCAGAGCTTATTTCGGAATTATAATATTAGTAAAGACTTCCGCTCCCGTGGGTATAAGAGGACAGTTCCCGGAGGGTGACTTAAAGTTTATATTACTCGGGAACAATGTAGCATTCTAACGGTGGAAGAAATTTTTAAATCAGTGCTGTAGTTTCCAAGCTCTCGTTTCATCCTCAGGCTCTAGACTAGACTATCTCTGTACCAAAATTCATATGAGTAGGTTCAAATAGTTTTAATTTTGGACTTATATTATTAGTAACGACTCTCGTTACCGTGGGAATATGGTGATCGTTCCCATAGGAATATGGGGATGAGTTAAGGTTTATGTTACTCGCTCGGGGATAGTGTAGCATGGTGCAGCAGCTTCTTAGTTCCCTTTCACGTAGAAATCTTGGGATAAAGTATAAAGCCTATGTCCTTCCTCAGGTCTTAGACTATCTTTATACAAAATTTCATTTGAATCGGTTCAGTGGTTTGGACGGGAGATGGTAACATAGAAAGACGAACAGAGACAGAGCTGCTTTTGCATTTATAATATTCGTAGGGACCGGTTCCCATGGGAGTATTCCAATGAAAAGTAGCCTATGTCCTTCTTCAGGCTCTAAATCATCTCTGTATAAAATTTTACTTAAGGCGATTCAGTAGTTTGGGCGGGAGATGGTTACATAGAAAGACGGACAGGCAGAGCTTCTTTCGCCATTATTATAGTAGTAAGGACTCCCGTTCCCAAGATAGTGCAGCATTCTAAAGGTGGAAGAATGTTAAAATCGGAGCTGTAGTTTCTGGGTTCCTGGATACGTTCCCGTTCCCATAGAATATAGGGATTAAATATATAGCCTATGTCCTTGTTCAGGTTCTAGACTATCTTTGTACCAAATTTCATTCAAGTTCAGTAGTTTGGAAGGGAGACGGTAACATAGAAAACTGGACAGACACAGAGTTACTTTCACATTTATAATATTAGTTAGGGTTAGGATTAAATGTATCTGGCCAAAACTTACACTAAAACCAAATAAAATATTGGAAAGTCAAAGAAACGATAGAAAATAGTACGGCAGTACTTTAACTACTTTCAAAACAGACAAATGGTATCACTTGAGCAAGCGAGACGGAAACTTTTAAACGTTTTAATATGTGTGGCTACTGTCTACATGGTGTAGGAGGAGATGAAGAGACGATTGAGATTGAGTTTATTTCCAGCTGCTTAAATGAATAATGAATTATGTGTTTTGTACTCAGCTTAAAGCAGCCAGCGGTTCAGCAATTCTTTAGTATAGCTCACTAGCCTGTTAACCATTGTCGTCGTTAAAAGAAAAATCAAAACACCCACTGCTTTGTTTTATTATAAAAAAAAAATGGTTCTGCGGAAACACATTCAAGAGAACCCCTAGCGCTTTAAAATCTGACTAACTTAAGAAATTGAACTTGATTTCTTTTCGATTTAATTGCTGACCTTGTAGAAGTTCATTGTCATTGATAATGAAAACGAATATGAAAACAAAGTAAACCTGAAATCAATAATAATTTAGTCGAACTAGTTTTTAAGTTTACTTTCAGTAGGTAGGCTTTTAGTCAAACTCGTGAACCTAAAACCTGAGAGATTTGAACTCAAGCTATAGATTGATTAGAATGAAGAGTAACGAACTTACATGTGTGCTGAGCACTGTATTTAAGACTTTGAAATTAAATTGATGCGTGGTTTGCCAAAATTTAGAAACCTTTTCATTTAGTTAATTTTTTCAATTGTCATCGTAAAAGATTCGAGCAAAATCTGTGGAGTTAGTCTCTTCAGTCTTTGAATGTTTGTTAGATATCCACGTTCTTACAATAAAACGATATTTGATGCGACACTTGCGAGTCTGGCGCAATATTCGTGCAAGCTTCTCGCACAAAAAATTTCCTGACAACTCTTTCGGCCTTTTGTTTTAGGCAAAAGAATGAACTTTGAATAACAGTAAGTAAATAAATTTAATGAGTTCTCATCCCTTCTTCCTCTTAACAGCTTTAAAATTTACATCAAAAAATTCATCTTCAGATGACGAATTTACACTTCACACAAAAATTAAGGGAGCAGAAAAAAATCCAAATTTTTGGGGGATTTTCAACAGGCTGTAATTTATACAAAAATGGTCGTACAGCAAAAAAAAAAGAAGAAGCAAATTGTAGCTCTAAGTGTCTAGTTTTCGAATCTGAGTTTTAAAAATTTTTTTGAAAATATTTTTCGAGTAATCATAAGAAAACCAACAAAAAAAAAAATTGTCGAATTTTTTTTTTTTTTTTTATCTACGGACGTGGAATATTCTTTCGTTTATCCGCGCAACAAGTCGGTCAGATAGTGACTCTAGTGGAAGAAGGGTACAATTACCGACAAGTCCCAATATTCGTAGAACGAATTTTCGACTTGCCCTGGGGGGGTATCAACTTTTAATTTATTCAATTAATTAGTGACTGGGAAAATTAAAGTGTGGAAGAGGTAAGTCGTAGAGAAAGTGAGTGAGTCGCTACATTTTTTTGATTTTGGTCCAATTGAAAAAAAATTTTTTTTTTTTCAAATTGTGGTCTTTTTTTTAAATATTGATCGCTTGATTTTCCAAAAAACCACAAAAAGCCTTTTATTGGTTACTTTTTCAAATTCATGTACATAATGATTGAAGAAATTTTTTTTTTAATTCGATTATGTCAATCAAA
The DNA here is from genome assembly GCA_914767635.1 of Melanostoma mellinum. Classification (NCBI taxonomy): domain Eukaryota; kingdom Metazoa; phylum Arthropoda; class Insecta; order Diptera; family Syrphidae; genus Melanostoma; species Melanostoma mellinum. The sequence goes on from OU612058.1 coordinate 127,817,281, forward strand.
CCAGTTTTTGAAACCTATCTCAAAATTTCTGTGCGATCATTGGTTGCTGAGATATTGATAGTCAAAGACAAAATGATCTTTTTCCATTCAAATACCGATATCTCAGCGAGAAATGCTCGTATCGAGATTTAAAAAGAACCAAATTATAGCTGAATAAACAAGCTATCCGGTCCATATTAGGAGGTTAAGTCGAAATAATTTTTTCCACGTCCGTAGACTAAAAATAAAACCAGAAAATTTTTAACCTCAGATTCGAAAACCAGACATTTAGAGCTTCAATTTGGTTCTTTTGTTGTACCACCATTTTTGTATAAGCTACACCCTGTTGAAAATCCCCCAAAAATTTGGTTTTTTTTCTGCGCCCTTAATTTTTGTGCGAAGTGTATATTGTTTCGACACAAAACAATCAAGTAACTTAACAGCTCACTTTATGGCATCTTATATGGCAATTCGAATAGCTTGTCGCATGTTAAATTGGTATCTCGATTTTACGAACGCACAACTTGCCTTACATATATAGGTGTGTAGTATCTTGCAAACAAAGTTTTTTTTTTAAATTTTCTTAGTTTTAACTAGTTTTAGTTTTTGATTCATAACATAAGGTATCTAAAGGCCGAAAGGCATCAGTAGGAAGATATAATAATTTAGAGTGCACGCTTAGGGTCAGTAAGTTAATTAAGTTATTATATAAGCTAGTTTTACACATTTTTTTAGCATGTATTGCAAGTAGATATAAGGAAAATTTAATAAAAATGAATTGCAAATGAAATGAAAATGAAATAGGTGTGTAGTGTATAGTGATGGTTTATAACAGGGGTTCCCAAACTATTTTGAGCAAGAGACCCCTTTCCCGAAACGAACTGATACCATAGACCCCCATAGCCAAAATACATTGAAAATCATGTCTTAACTTTTTTACTTGCTCTTATATGTACTAGTTGTAAGGCAAGTGTGGCAGTCCTGCAGAAAGAAAACTTTGGGATAGAAATAAAACATGACATTACGATGATTAAGAATTGGAAAGAAAAGGAGACTCAAGTTCTGTCTGTCTATACATATATCTGTCTCTCCGTATATTGATTCACAGCTTGAACTATTTGACGGATTTTCTTCAAAATTGAATTTACAGTTGTGTTAGAATTGCGATAGATTTTTAGCGGTACCTCTGCTACCCAATATGCTAGTACTTATTTTTCTCAAAAGCGGCCTTAACAATTTTAATAAAATTTTTTCGTGAGGGATTAATTTTTATTATTGATATACATATAAAACTAACCAACTTTAAGAATTATTATAATTGGAAGTTTTTTAAAAACGTGCTATTAAATGAGAAAAAACGGTTTCTTTTTTTCTTCAAAATGTTTGCAATCACACTGAAGCATTTTTCAACCAAATATGATAATGGAAAAGCAATGAGAATTTTTTCTGCAATGTTTCTAATACAGTATATCGAGTTTCAATGCTGCGCTGCGGCCATAAGTTCTGATAGACTTCATTGAACTTTTGCTTAAGCTCTTCGTCAGTTTTGAGGGTGGTCGACTCTTGCATAATAACATTGTCTTCTTCCATGGGTGTCATACTGTATTCTCTTGAATGATTTCTGATGATTTTGACAAATTTTGAAACTGTAAGTATTAATTGCAGTTTAAATTTTGTTTAAAAAGAATTCATTTTCCCACAAACGCCGATATAATGAGTTTTGTTTTGATCAAGTTCAGATCATCACCCTGATAATAAACATCGGTCATACAATTTTTCTCATTTTCTTCCTAGATCCTCCTTCTCTTCAGTTTTCAGTACATTCTTCGGCAATTCCTGACAATACTTGGTTATAAAAAACCTGGGCATCTTTTGGAACAGTAAAGAATTTCATGAGTTTCTTGGCATCGGCCAGCTCTTTAAGGGACACTTTGTTTTATGATGTAGCTTCGTCAAGTAAGCAATTTTCATAAACAGTTGAAAATTTCTTTTTAAAATATCTTGACCATAGTGGGGGTAGGCCGCTGAAGGCTTTCTTTGCAGATGTGGTAATATTTTACTTTTGTTTTTCGTAGCTTATTATCCACGTCTGACTTATGTTGAAGCTTTGACTTAATGAGCTCCTTAGCGTCTTCTTGTAGTTCACGACACCCCAGCACTTTCCGAAAATGACTGTGCCATGATTTTTAAGAACAGAGTGTATTCTTCTGGTGAAGTAATGATTTCGTTCTCCTTATATGATATATATGATTCTTGGTCATATTCTAAGAAACAAAACGTAACTGGAGGGAGGGTCCATCTCCCTCCATTTAGGCAGGAGGGACAGTTTAATAAAAATTGACATAACTTAAAAGAACTATATAGTTGACTTTTATCGAGTCAACCTCCTGGGCTATCAGTGTAATCTTTTGGTTGTGTCATTAAGCCAGAATTGAACTTCGAATAAATAAATCTTTTCATATTTAGAAAAACTGCATGTGAGGTTTAAAATAATAAATAGGGTGGCGCAACACAGCGAGGAGCCCCAGGGCCTAGCGTATTTCTCATAACCATGCCTTGTGAGACTATCGAGGGGATCTCCAATCTTATGCCGGACCCGATAGGCTAAGTATTTAAGGGTAAAAAACGGTTAATCTCGATTTCCGGTAAAACTGCAAGTCTTAGGAAAAAAGTTAAATGGCAAAGTTGTAGGTATTCAAATGATCTACAACTTATGTCAAGACACTTTTTTCTATACAGGGTGATTCGCATAAGGTGTGACAAAAAGATAGGGTGTGTAGGTTGGACCTAGACAAGCAAAAAATCGTATGGGAGGGGGGGGGGGGCCAATTTAAGAAAAAAATCACAAAAAATGGGAAAAAATTATTAAAAAATAACGGTAATATCTACAGAGTCGTGCTATAGCATTTTGAAAAGCCAAAAACATATACATTAATTTAAATTTTAAAATGAGTTGTTCAAATGAATAGTTTTTGAAATATTAATTTTCAAAGTCAAAATTTTGAAAAAAAAACATATTTTTTTTTTTTAAACCACTTTTTTTTCCAAATTTTACGTTATTAAGTAGTATTTTTCTGGCTTATTTTCAATGCTCTTATTTATTTTCGATCAAACACAAAAATTCGGATGTCAAAATAACCTGTAGCTTTTGAGAAAACCAAAAATTACAAAAACGACTTTTCAAATTTTTTTTTTTAAATTTTTTTTTTCGTTTTTTGATTCTTAAGTGAATTTAATAAATTAAGGATGAATTTTCTCTTTACTTTTTTTCACTTAAGAATCAAATGACGAAAAAAAACTTTAAGAAAAAATTTGTTTAAAAGTCGTTTTTGTAATTTTTGGTTTTCTCAAAAGCTACAGGTTATTTTGACATCCGAATTTTTGTGTTTGATCGAAAATAAATAAGAGCATTGAAAATAAGCCAGAAAAATACTACTTAATAACGTAAAATTTGGAAAAAAGTGGTTTAAAAAAAAAATTATGTTTTTTTTCTCAAAATTTTGACTTTGAAAATTAATATTTCAAAAACTATTCATTTGAACAACTCATTTTAAAATTTAAATTGATGTATAGGTTTTTGGCTTTTCAAAATGCTATAGCACAACTCTGTAGGTATTACCGTTATTTTTAAATAATTTGTTTCCCATTTTTTGTAATTTTTTTCTTAAATTGCCCCTCCCGCCTAAACGGGGGAAAATTGACCCCCCCTCCCATACGATTTTTTGCTTGTCTAGGTCCAACCTACACACCCTATCTTTTTGTCACACCTTATGCGAATCACCCTGTATAATGAAAAATACCCAAATCCGAAATTTTTTTTTATTTTTAAAAAATTCAAAATTTACACTTTAATTACTAGAAAAACGTAAAATTTCATGTTATACCGATAAACAAAAAATTGCTAATCGAAATATACTACTATCTTACGTTTTTCTAGTAATTAAAGTGTAAATTTTGAATTTTTTATAAATAAAAAAAATTCGGATTTGTGTATTTTTCATTATTTGCATTTTCTGAGAACATTTACCATTGCAATGTAAATTTTTTTTAACCATCTGAAAGTAGAGATTTTAACAAACAAGAAACCCACCAATTTTTTTAAAAAAGCAGATATTTTGACGTGAGATTTTTCGATTGAAAATTAGGGTGATTTTTCGATATTTTGTCAAAATAAGGTGAAAAAATAAATATTTTAAATCAAAAAAAATTACTGTATGTTTGGAACATACAAAGGTATGTTTTCACCAAATTTCGTGAAAAAATAAGTTTTTTTGCAAAAACTCAGTTATTCGAATATTTTACATCCTTTTTTAGGTTATGTGAAAAAAGTGTCTTTACATAAGTTGTAGATCTTTTTAATACCTACAACTTTGCCATTTAACTTTTTTCCTAAGACTTGCAGTTTTACCGGAAGTCGAGATTAACCGTTTTTTACCCTTAAAATACTTCCCCCTCCCCCCTCCCCCTTCCCGACCTCAGATCGCCCGTAATTTATTTTTCTTTTTTTTTTTGGTTTATTCTCTACCTTTTCCAATAGGTTTCATCCAACTATAATTTTTTTTCTTTTTTTACCATTTTAAAAATTATCGACCTTGGTCTAAAAGGCGATACCCGTGGAAAAACTTTTTGCCTCTGTTCTGTGATAAAAAACTCAAATTATTTAAATTTTGCGATTCAATAATATAACTGATAAGAGCTTGGCCAGTAGTAACCGCAATTACCATTCTCATCAGAAAAAAACTTAATGGTTTCGATTTGAATGTACCGAAGCGAGTAAAACGATTAGTTTCTCACTCCAACGACTGGAATCATCTCGTTACAGAATGACCAACAGGAAACTGTATATTATATATTACAATGGTGGTCCAGTATAACGAATGCCGACATAACGAATGATCGATATTACAAACACTTTTTTCAAGTCCATTAGGTATTCTATATAACGAATAAATAACGAATTTCAGACAAAATAGCACTGAAAACTTTAAAGTCTTAGTTCTAAAAAGTAAACGAGAAGAGGCATTCAACAATAACATTCAACACCGAAAAAAAACAAATGGATATCAACGATTCTTTTCTTAAATTTGAGTACAAATTGAGTCTAGTTCCCTAAAGATTTGTATGACAAAAACGTTTCGACACAACGAATTTTCGTTATAACGAATTGACTCTAGATATTATAGCGTTCGTTATACTGGGCCACCACTGTATACTATGTTTTTCTGCGGAAATGACGGAATTTCAATTTTAATGAACCAGCAAATTACAAAAACAAGTAATAATATATGATTGAATACGAACTAGACCATTCTTTCCAACACTTGATGGTTTTGAAAACCTTTGAATCACTCACTACAACCGCTCTCTTTATATCCATTTAAAAAGGAAGAAGAAAGCACCAAACAACTTCTTTGTATTCTCGGAAATGAAAATTTTTTTTGGTTCGAATGTTGATTCTTAGGATAAATTATCCAAAATATCATTGGTGACCTAGTAATTTATTTTTGAAAATTTTGTCTACAATTTTGGTCATGCTTTTCTATTTTGAACTAACTTACAGTTAAATTACCGCATTATTCAAATAAGTTCAACAACGTTCTTGTAGTTAGTACACACAGCTCATATACTAATGGAGGTTTATGTACTTACTTAAACAACGTTGTTGAGTTTATTTCAATGCCAATTTTTTTGTACAAAGCTCTGCCATTGTATATAAAAACTATTTAGTTTTTTTTAGTTTTTTATTAGTTTTTATATACAATGTTAAAGACCATGAAAAAAAACCGTTGTGGAACATTATTTTAAATTCGAAACGGCCAAATTTCCCGCATTTGAAAGTGGTTTGTGTATGGACTTAGCAGAGCAGAGCCATTGTATATAAAAACTATAGTAGAACCATTTTGCGATTTAAGAATGTTTTCGTTTTTATTTACAATGGCTCTGCTCTGCTAAGTCCATACACAAACCACTTTCAAATGCGGGAAATTTGGCCGTTTCGAATTTAAAATAATGTTCCACAACGGTTTTTTTTCATGGTCTTTAATAGTAGTGAAAAACTGAAAACAGTCGCACTGGTTGACCTTACATTTTGAATTCGTCTGTTTGTTAATGATTTTTTAATCAAATTGTTTTGGTATTAAAGGCTGGAAAATAGTTAATTAAATCGCCATCTTTTCATAAATTTTTGCTAACAAGGGTTTTTAATTCCTGTGGTATTCTCGGCAAAACGAGTACCACTTGTTGCTCGTTTCCACTTGACGATTGATGAAAACACACCATATACAATTTTCTCATACAAAATTACTTTATTTTATTTATTACAATTTAATGCACTTTGACTTTTGTGCTCTTCTTTAATTTGGTTTTATATACTTTTAATTTACAAATGAAAAAGGAAAATGCGGCCTGCTCTTTTGGCGTCAGTAATTGTTCTGGAACAAAAATGACGTTTCGTTTTATACTCCGTGGGTGACAACTGACAAATCAAAATTCTAAACATTCGGAACTGCGTTCCTGGTTAATACGAATTGTTCTCTTTCAGAGTCTGGGCGATAGGTGGCGTTTCTTTGAGTGATTGTTATTTTGAGTGGTAATTATTTTGTTGACCACTACAGCACTCCCCTCAAAGTGAAACGATAATATTTTACTGAATTATTTTGTTTCTGTGTGCAAAAAAAAAAATTATTAATCCCTGAAATATGGTTTGATTCTATCGATCGCGATTGAATGATTTTTTCCGAACTTGTCAACTATGAATTGCTTACGAAGTCTTCTCACAACTTTGAAAGGACCTTCGTAAGGAGATTCAAGACTTCTTTTGACTTTGTCGCATCTGATCAAGACCTGGTCGCAAGTGTTTAAATCTTTCGGAAAGAATACTGACTTTGTCGCTTTTCTCGTTTCGAGGTTTGACGCTGGTATGTTTTTGAAAAAATGTTTGAGTTGCTCAATGAAAGTATGTTCGCTAGTGCCTTCAGAGGAGCTGAGTGATAAATCGAGAGGTAGCTTAATGTTTTCTCCGTAAAGGAGTTGAGAGGGTGTGAAGTTGAGATCATCTTTAAGCGATGTGCGGATTCCTAGTAATATTAATGGAAGTTGGTGTGTCCAATGAACTTTGTCACCTGAAGCGCGAATTGAAGTTTTTAATTGACGATGAAATCTTTCCACCATTCCGTTTGCCTGTGGATGGTATGCCGATGTTCGGATCCGATTGGTTCCTAAAAACTTTGTGAGTTCGTTGAACAATTTGGATTGAAATTGTGAACCTTGGTCCGTCGTGATGATGTTAGGTACGCCGAATCTTGATACGTGTTCTCGGACATAAGTTGCTGCGATTGTTTTCGCGTTTATGTCACGTATGGGATAGGCCTCTGGCCACCTGGAGAATCGGTCTACTATCGTTAAGATGTACCTGAAATCATCTGACGGAGGAAGTGGTCCAACTATATCCATGGATATGAACTATATCCATGTGGATATGTTGAAATCGACCAGGCGGAATGGGGATTTGTTCGCATTGAGATTTCGTATGTCGTTGCACTTTTTCTTTTTGGCATGATGAGCATGCCTTTGTCCACGAGTTTATTTGGTGGTTCATGTTCGGCCAAAAATACATTTTTGTAATTTTCTTTCGAGTTCCACGAACTCCTGGATGGGATAAAGAGTGAATTTTTTCGAAAATTGTTTTCCTGAAAGCTTCGGGAACGAATGGACGACTGTGCTTTAATGATGTTTCACACCAAAGCGAAAAGTTTAAAAACGGTATTTTGACAAACTCCAATTTTACTTTTGAGTTTGGAGTTGGATTTTTCCGTAGTGAGTCTAACTCTTCATCGTTGAGTTGTGATTCAGCCAGATCTTTTATGTTTACCGTGCTTGTGCGTTCGATTTCATCTGCATTTGGGCGAGACAACGTGTCTGCGACCACATTTAACGAACCTTTGACGTATCGAATGTCGTGAGTGAACTGGGATATTAGATCCAAATGTCGTTCTTGCCTCGGGCTTCGTTTTGCTTTTATGAAAAGCGCTGTCGTAAGGGGTTTATGGTCCGTAATGACACAGAAATCTTGCCCTTCGACGAAGTTTTGAAAATGCAGTATGGACAAGTATATCGCGAGCAGTTCCCTGTCGAATGCAGAGTACCTCGTCTGTGGAGGTGATAGTTTTTTGCTGAAAAATACTATTGGTTCCCAGTTCTGACCGTCCTGCTGTTGTAGGACTGCGCCGACATCCGAGCTGGATGCATCCGTGGTGATGCTTAGCTTTGCGCTTTCGCGAGGATGACAAAGCAAGGTAACCTTCGCCAGTTCTGACTTTGCTTTGGAAAAAGCTTCTTGGCATTTTTCAGTCCAAGTGAACTCTTTCTTTTTGCTTTTGTCAGAACTCGAAATGTGGTCGTATGTAGGCGCTAGTATTCTGGCCAGATGTGGTATGAACCGGTGGTAGTAGTTTACCATGCCTAAGAAACGTTGTGCACTACGGATTGAACTCGGTTGTGGAAAATTTTCAATAGCTTCGACTCTGGTTTTTGAGGGTTGAATACCCGACTTGGAAATATCGAATCCTAGGAACTGAAGTTCTGGGACACCAAAAATACATTTTGAGGCTTTGATCCTCAGACCATATTCTTCCAATCGTTGGAAAAGAATTCTCAGATGTTTTTCATGCTCCTCCGCGGATTTGCTTGAAACTAAGATATCGTCGACGAACACCCATACGAAATCGAGATTTTTTGTTACTTGCGACATGAATCGCTGGAACGTTTGGGCCGCATTTCTTAGGCCGAAAGGTATTCGCACAAACTCGAAAAGCCCGAAAGGTGTTGTGATTGCCGTCTTATGAATGTCGTCTTCTGCCACAGGAATGTTGTGGTAGGCACGAATAAGATCGACCTTCGAAAAAATCGTACACCCCTGTAAGTTTGCGTTGCAATCATGAATGTGCGGCAGGGGATTTCGATCAGGAGTCGTTATGGCGTTAAGCCGACGATAATCACCGCAAGGTCTCCAGTCGTTTGCTTCATGTTTGGCAGCCATATGTAGAGGTGAAGCGCAAGGAGAGGACGATGGTCTGCAAATGCCGATTTGCACCACATATTCAAATTCCTCTTTGGCTATTTTGAACTTTACATTGTTCAAACGTCTAGGCTGTGAGTTTGGAAGCGGACCTTTGGTGAGAATGTGGTGTACCGTTGTATGTTTGACCGGGAGCGTGAAATCTGGCGGCTGCACTAGCGTAGGAAAATCTTGTAAAAGAGAGTTGTATTGCTTTTCTACAGCAAAGAATTGGTCTGAGGATCGATAAGTCTGGAATTTTTGATGTCTATTATAAGACCTGAGTTTTTAAGGAAATCTGCCCCTATAATGGGTTTAGTGACAGAAGCGATAATTGAAAACTTTCCGAAAACCCAGCGTGGTCTTGAGGTATTTTGTACCATAAACATCGATTTTTGAACCGTTTGCTGCTGAAATTGTTTGTTCGGGTTTGGACTTGTTCAAGTTTTGAACCTTGTTTGGAGGTATAGCTGAAACGTCTGAACCCGAGTCGATTAAAAATGTGAGGTTCGAACTAGGATCTTTGATGAATATACGGCTTTGATTGCTTGGTTTATGACTGTCATTCGCCGTGGCAATGACAGTGAAAACTAGTTTGGGGAATTGCCTTTTTTGAAATTGCAAGGGCTAGTGCACTTTAATGCTCTGTCCCCGTATTTGTTGTGAAACCAGCAAAAATGTTTGTTTTTCCTAGAGTTCGACCTATCTCTTTGATTACATTGCGAAAAATTGTTCCTATTGCTAGTTCGTGAAGAACGCTGGTTGAAATTTAAATTTGAAAGCATCGACTTAATTTCACTGATTTCCTTCTGAAGGTGGTTGTTAATACTTGTTAATTCACTTATTGTGCTACTTGTTTGCGACGAAAAATTTAAGCTTCTCTGTTGTTGTTGGTATACCTCATAAATCTCATCAGCCATGTTGAGTAAAATTTCGATTTTTGTTTCTGAAGTCGTTTTTATAGAAGCTTGGACGAGGGTGGGAAGACGTCGTCTCCAAAGTTCCAAAATGAGACTGTCTGTGACAATCATTGATTGTCCCGCTAAAGTTTGGAGCCTTCTATAGAATTTAGAAGGTTTACTGTCCCCCATCTCCTCGCCTGACAACAGCGCTTCTAGGCGTTTGCCCTCACTCATAGAGTGTCGGTCAATCAAGGCTTTTTTGAGATTGGTATATGGCGTTACCGATTCTTGTACCAGAACACCAGAACACTTGCGGCCACGTCTTGTGGAAGCGCTTGAACAACGTAATGAAACTTTGTTTGTTCCGCGAGAATATTTCGAGTTGAAAATTGCGACTCAATTTGAATAAACCATATTGCAGGCATTTTTTTCCAGAATTCTGGTAATTTTACCGCGATGGCGTTAATAATTCTGGGAGAGGAGGCTGGTGGTGGTGGAATTCCACCAGTTGCGTCCTGTTCATCAACCATTTTGAGAAAAAAAAACGTTTAAACTTTAACGAAAATCACGCGTTGTCGACTCGTGGTCGATTTCCTACCCCGATACTGAAGGAGAACTTCGTTTATAAAATTTACCAGAAGCAAAAAAAATTTTTCGAGAGCTTGAAATTTTACTTTTAAATTCACCCGCGGTTAAAAAAAATTTTAAAACTTTATGCAATTGAGCCAGAAGATAAGTAAATATGTTTGAATAAATATGTGATTATATATATGATATAATGTATTTTAGAAAATATAATATGTGTATATGTGTATAAATGTTTGATAAAAAAATTTTACAACAAGATTTTTACCAGCTTCAAATTTTTCTTCACGGCTTCGTGGTGGCTTCGTGATGGCTTGGGTGTGGCTTCGGTGTGGCTTCGTGTTGGTTTGGGTGTGGCTTCGGTGTGGCTTCGTGTTGGTTTGTGGTGGATTTGTGGTGGCTTCGTCCGCTTCCAAACGTGGTTCCGGGGTGGCTTCGGTGTTGTGTGTGTGGATGTGGTGGAGCGTTTTGCTGTGGTGTAGCGTGTTGCTGTTGCATCAGATGTGATGTTGGTTGTAGTGGATGTGCATTTCTTTCCGAATGTGAGTTTTTTCCAAAGAAAATTTTTTACGACACTGTACCAGGCTAGCGTTGTTTGCCTAGCGGTGCCTGGGCTAGCGGTACCAGTGTGGCGTGTCTTGGTTGGCGTCGCTTGGGTAGCGGTACCTGGCTAGCGGTACTTAGTTGGCGTCGCTTGGCTAGCGGTACTTGAGTGGCGTGTTGGGACTATTGTCCTGTCCGAAAGGCACAAAAAGCACACTTTGTTGAGCGCAAACAGCTTGCGACAATTTGCCTGCGATAGGAAAAGCACTAATGCTTGAGGCGTCGTTGATTTCGACGGCTTCGTCGGGGTCACCAATGTGGTATTCTCGGCAAAACGAGTACCACTTGTTGCTCGTTTCCACTTGACGATTGATGAAAACACACCATATACAATTTTCTCATACAAAATTACTTTATTTTATTTATTACAATTTAATGCACTTTGACTTTTGTGCTCTTCTTTAATTTGGTTTTGTATACTTTTAATTTACAAATGAAATAGGAAAATGCGGCTTGCTCTTTTGGCGTCAGTAATTGTTCTGGAACAAAAATGACGTTTCGTTTTATACTCCGTGGGTGACAACTGACAAATCAAAATTCTAAACATTCGGAACTGCGTTCCTGGTTAATACGAATTGTTCTCTTTCAGAGTCTGGGCGATAGGTGGCGTTTCTTTGAGTGATTGTTATTTTGAGTGGTAATTATTTTTTTGACCACTACATTCCTTCTTCAAGAACGTTGAATCGGTGAAATGATTTGTTCACATTTATTCCGATGCCATACCGGTCCGTTGGGGATGAAAGCGTGTATTCCACGTGAGCATTCCAATCCAAGTCATTGTAGGTGCACGAGGTGTACACAAAGAAAGCGTCTTAGGCACTCTGCTTTTTATTATAGTCCTTGACTACCAGCTGGAAGACAAAGTACAGAACACCAAAGTAAATCAAATATTTTTTGCTGACGTTGGAGCCAGTATAAATGAGGATTGAGGAAAGGATCCTACATTCATTCAAGAAGCGCTAGACGTAGGTTTTCGTAAAAATTTAAAGGGTTGTTGGTACCTTATTAATCCAAAAATGACTTATTTTGTTACCTATTTTCTGATTCAGACATTTATTTGATCGCATATCAGATGTTGTCATCACAAGTTGCTTCACTATTCATCATAGAGACCAAATATTTAAACTTTTCAGCCGTAAAAAGCACATTTCCATTCATTTGCAGACTAATACCCTTACCGCTCACATGATATCCTTTTTTTATAACCAGCGCATAAAGGGGTATGGATCTATGGATACCCTTATAATGTTTAGAACAATGCGAGAGTCTAGGAAAATAGGAGAAGACTTGATAGGAGACACCGATGCACGTTGTTTTAAAACTTTTGTGAATAGTAAGTAGCTCAGGGGAAAAACGAAGTCAGGCAGAGCATTCCACATACGGGTAGTGCGTATAAAGTATGAATCTTTATACTCGATTGTACGTCTGGAACTGGGGTCAAGGTAAAACTGATGAGCATTCCTATAGTGAAGCGGGTGCTGCGGCCAACTTGTTTCAGAGGAGGACTGCAGCCTTCCTGGACAGAAGCAATCATCCATCTAATATTCCTCGCCCACCAACATCACAGCCAACGACCGTCAGCACTGCTCAAGCCGACGAGAACATACCAATTATTTATTAAAGAAACAAGTAAATGTTAGACATAGATACCTTTTTAATAAAAATGTATAAAACCCGCCAATTCAACGAAGCAGAGCCCCATCTGTGTTCACAGATTTTAATAATATAATTATATATAATTATTATTATATATAATTATAATAATTGTATATATCAAATATTGTAAAACAAATGAGCTTTTCAATAAAAACTTAAATTGTAAAAAAAGTATTTTTATTAAGTGTTCCAAACTAATTGTTGTGATTAATGAAATTTTCATCTTCAATGAGAAATGTGATTTCCTGTTTTCTTTAAATTTATCACTATTGTTTTGTTTGGATTGAAAACACAACTAAAATTAGAAAATGAGTTCAATGTATTAAATGTGTTAAAAAAATATTGCATTGAAAATCAAGTGAATAAAATTCCAAAATCAATAACAATCAATTAACGGTTAAATATTTTTCGAATTTGTTTTTTTTTTGTCTAACTAATTTACGTGTATGTCGACAAAAGTGTGAGTAAAAAACGAAAAAAACGGGGAGTGTTTCAGCAACGCTAATACGATTTCACCCACGCATTACTAGAGGTAGCGTTTACGTTTAGCACGGGATATCATTTACAATTCAAATAAATACACTAGAATGGATATATGGAAATTAGATGAATCTGTTGAAAACTTATCTTAACAATTTTAATGCAAATATAACTTGATGAGTCAGAGGGTGTGTCTTTCATCATCATCATTTATACAAAACATGGACTTTTTATATTTTTATGGGCTTCTCCTACTTTACTGTAGCAAATAGCTTAACTGAGAAGAAACAATTTTATGAGAACGATGTTGTGATAAATATGAAAAAGATGGCCTTTAAGTATTTTCAAAACAAAAGATTATTACACGGAAATTCATTCAAATATCAACATAGCTGCTTGACTGTGACATTAATGCAAGCTCTTCTGGTTTCTAAGACCACGATTCATAAATTTGAATTCAAATTGCCACTAATCCAGAAGTACCCATCTTTGAAAATAGACCCCTCAGCGCTCAGCATCGAGTCAAAATACTTTGAAATTCATAAAATAAGAAATAAACTCATTCCTACAACAGACCGTTAAACAAATTTAAATTGCGCTCGTTTAACTTTTGTCGCATCGCATAACCTCTGAACGTATCCACGCTCTTGAAGATGTCATATATTTAAGAGCCCTATTTATTTTGCCGGTAAAGATACGTTCCTTTAAAAATATGTGATAATTGGTTGCTTGGAATACAATTAAGTGCTTCATTTTTTCCCTTACACTTCGAAGAACGATGCTCGTATCCATTGTTTCCCTGTTTTGAGTAGCATGGGTCCTGGGTGAAAGGAAATTCTTAATGCTTCCTAAGAGCCATTAATGTGACGCCCTTACGTGCCCTACTCTGAAACTAATATTCATATTTCATGTTTCATGGATGAAACAGGGCACATGCCAGGAATCATTAGATTCCAGGAATAGCTCTTCAAAAGGAAAAAAAATGCGGGTTATAAACTCATTCCAAATATTTCCATCAAAACTGACAGGGCGGATTAATGATCTCGAGATATGCCTAATGTAGATGTCATCCTAGCCCGCTAAACGAATAACTAAAATTAATTGAATTTAAATTTTTGCAACTGCACTCAAACGCACTTGAAAACAATTTATATTGATTGCTGTGGGCCGAAACTTTCGGCGTTGTCGGTGGTCCAATGGATCCCACGATCACCCTTGAGTACGGCAACTCGAGTGATGATTAACAATCTTCGCATTAACTTCTTTAACTAGGAAGTTTTAATGTCAAGATTATACGACTCGGAAAATTTTCGCTCTACACATATTCAAAAAATAGGTTGTTGCTTGTTGGTCAATAAGTGGATACTATTTTGGGACTCCAGAAACAAACACACTGGTCTGCGATATGGGTCTGGTATCTCAACTAAGCTGTTCTAGATATGGTTGTTTTTAGTTTATGGTTTATTGAGGTGATATTAGAGCAAAGATACTTTTTAACCAACACCAAAGTGTTTACACGAGTGAATTGACGAGGTATATTTACAGTACATACAACAGACACAGTAGACCTAGATACACACAGGAGTTTATTTTTGTTGTAGACTAAACATTAACATTGCTACATTGATTTTGACTGCATCCGGAGTGCATTTGGGGTAAATTAATTGATTGTGTCCATTAATCAAAACGCACTTTTAACTTCGGCATAATAGGAGGGAACTGCTTCCGAGGAAATATTCAGCTATTGTGAGAAGTATCGTTAGAACTGAGTTCAGTAATACGTGTGGTAATGAGAATATGTCAAATATTTTTACCATGGCTTTGTCTTTGTTATAACCAACTTTGGTTTTCAAATACTTATGCATTAAAAATTTAATTCTTTGAAGGAGAAAGTATTCTCTTCCACACTTATAAGTTTTGGAAACATTTTTCTTTAGTTTGTACGACTATAATTTGAGTTGTTTTCAGGTTTAAAGCCTTTTTGCCCATTCAGCTCATTATCAGAAATGTATTGTCGAAAGTTGGGAATCAAAATCTTGTTTTCAGAGACTTAAAGACTTAGTAAAAATCTCAAAGAAGCCTCTGACCAGAAATATAAATATAATTTTAAAAAATGCAAGTTCAATGAAATATCAAATTTTATAGTATATCTGAATTGATACCTGCTTTAAATAGTTTAAGAAATGAAGTTGCTTATGGGTTTTTACCAACTCAGTAAATGTGGCAATTGATTTACATACTCCGAAGCTTATCCAGAAATTATGTTCAAAACCCCATTGCATTGGTTTAACAAAAGACTAATAAATATAAATAACAAAAAAAGAAAAAGAAAGAAACAAGCTGATAAATTACTTCGGGAATCGAACAACGATACTATTATCTCTATAATAGATCCTTCGATTACAAAGGGAATTGGATTTTCTAAACAAATTTCCTAATATGTTTTTAGTAGGGAAACAAAACTTAAAACTAATAGTAAATGTTTTTGGATGTTTATAAAGAATAAAAAACGATCTACTGGTATTCCAAATTAGGTTCATTATTTGGGTGAAACTTCTAGTGAACCGTTAAAAATGTGTAATTTCTTTGCAAAATTTTTTTCGATCAGTTTTTAAGCCTTTATGTTCTGAGACCACATCAGTTATGGATGATTCACCTGAGCTAGTCAACATTTGGGACCTGCGAATCAATAATAGTGAAATCGAAGAAGAATTGAAAATGTTGAAGGATGACACACAGGCAGCGTTTGATGGCCTTGCTCCAATAGTATTAAAAAAATGTGCTTGCTGCTTAGTAGTTCCTTTTGAAGTGATTTTCAATCGCTTGTTTTTCTGACCGTATGGAAAAGTTCCTTTGTAGCCCCTATTTTTATGTCGGGGTCAAAAACCAGGCTACAAACTACCGTCCTATTTGCAAGATATCTGCGATTCCAAAACTTTTTGAAAAAATTGTATATGTTACAGTCATAGTGATTAAAAAGCTATTATACATAATGACTGGTCATTATATATAATGGCCAAATTCACTAGACAAAGTAATAAATTAATCACTTTGTCTGGACATTATTCATAATCTTGTCAAAGTTAGTCAAAGTAATAAATACGGTCTAGCCGACTTGTTACCCCTCCCTCTCTTCATCCCGCTACCGCGTTCCGTATGCAACAGCTTTCCGCATGGCCCGCTTCGCGGGGCTCATTATTTTAACCCTTTTTTCCACAGGGTTAAGCTGCTCATGCTAAAATGAAAATTTGTGATTAGTTAAGGTAAATTGAAATATAATTTTATAATTTTAAGCGCATACCTACGTGTTTTATTACATTATCCAAGTCATCGAAGATATTATATATAATAGCTAGTTAATGTGATTAGTTTTGTGTCCATTATCACTTTAACCAAACTGAGTAGATATTATGCATAATGGCTAGCTATTATACATAATATCCAGATTTATTACTTTGGCTGTAACATATATAATAAACTAGTTTTTCTTTTGAAAAAAGTTATTTCCCCATTGCAACATGGTTTCATTAGTAGAACCACAACTAACTTAACCATATTTAGCAGTTACGTGTTATGTTCAGTTGAGCAAGGTTTCCAATGTGATGCTATCGATACCAATTTCTCCAAGGCCTTTGACAGAGTTGATCATAAAGTTCTAGTTTCTAAGTTGAACAATTTAGGTTTTCACTCTAATTTGTTTAAATAAGCCATTTATCTTATGATCGTACCTTACTTCAGTACGTTCGAATAATTAACGTTCTTTCAAGCCCCTTAAATGTGACCTCCGGTGTCCCCAAAGGTAGTTACTTAGGCCCTCTTCTCTTTTTAATTTTTGTAAATGACATTCCAAGATTTTTAAAGAATTGTCGTTGTTTGTTGAGCATAAAATCTATCCATGATTTCATTAATCTACAGGAAGATTTATCGAATTTATCTGTTTGGTGTTTCAATGTTTCAAAGTGTAACAGTATTACTTTTTCCAGAAGTGCTTCAGCAATTATTTTAGAGTATAATATGCGTGGAACTTCCCTATCTAAATTAAATGTAAAAAAAGATCTTGGTGTTATATTTGATGTTAAGTTCAGTTTTTCTAGTCATGTTGACTACATTGTGTCTAAGGCGAGCTCAATGCTGGGATTTATTTACAGAAATGCCAAAGACTCTTCAGATCCGTTTAAAATAAGATCACTTTACTTCTCATATAACAGAACTGTATTAGAATATTGTTGTGCTATTTGGAACCCAATATATGCGGTTTATTCACTGAGAATCGAAAGAATACAAAGACGTTTTGCGAGAATGGCTATCAGAATCTTACATTGGAGTATCGATATGCTCTCTTATAATTCAATTTGTTAATTACAAGGCATCCAAACTTTGAAAACTCGAAGTAAATATTTCGAGGTAATGTTCGTGAGAGATGTTATAAATTATAAAATCAATTGCCCCTATTTACTCTCCATGTTGAGTTTATTTGTTCCCAGCCATGAACTCCGACAAAGTCGAATGTTTCAAGTGTCCTTTCATAGAGTAAACTATGGCTATATTGAGCCTATAACTCGCTGTTTAAGGCAGGCACATTCAGTATGTGGAGTTCTTGATTTTAACATGTACTTTAAGTAGAGACTGTTTTAAGAAAAAATTATTGTTTTTATTGAAAAATGATGGCTAGGTATTAATTTATTATTACTATCCAATTATTGTTATTAAGTAGTCTATTAGGGTCTATGTGCTCTATTACTTGATGAATTAAATAAATAAATAAATAAAGTAAACTGCGCCAAAATAAGCACAAATAGAATGTATACGAGGAATAAATAAAGCACATTACAATTATTAACAAAGAAAAAAATTAAATTAATAGAACAAAGCAAAGTAGTGAAACATTATAAAATGAAAACTATAAATAAAAACTGAAATTAGATTGTAATAGTAAAATATTAAATATGAATCATGCAGAAGATGGAACACCGGTTCATAGTTTTAATTCTAAACTATTTTTACTGAGGCTTAAATCGGAAATAAAAGGCATTTAGGTAAATAACCTACTCGTACGAGTTAATGGTTTAGTCATGCAATTATGGCACTACTACCTGTAATGAGAGTAATATAAGAACTCTACATGAAAAAATTACTCAGTTGGTCAGATTCTCCATGATAGTTGATCCAATATGGGAGAGCAAGTCGGGAGCATCGATTGTGCCTGTTATTAATTTACGAAATAATACTAAATCATTGCTGATTTGTCTCAGTGAGAGGGTTTGAAGATTTAATAGTCGAATACGATTTTCATAAGTGGTAGAATGAAAGGATCTTCATTGGAAAGAAGATATTTGAGATAGAAATAAATGAATCTGTGTTGTAATGTTCCAATTCGAGGTTTATGAGTATGATGAAATGGTAACCACACCATAATATAATAGTTGTATAAAAGGAGGGTAACATAAGGGATCATCAAATTCCTTGGCCCATCGCTTAATAAAGCCAAACATAGAATTTCCTTTGCTAATAATGAAGCTGATGAGTTCATTGAATTCGAGGTTGGTACTGAAAAGAACACCGAGGTCACAAAATCTATAAACTTGAAATATGGATTGTTGCGATATTGACTAGGTGATCTTTTGAGGGAGAAGGTCATACTATAGTCCAGTAATTTAAGTCAAAATAAAGCAAGAATCTCGGAATTTGAGATACCCAGCTGTAAATTTGTATGAACTTCGATTTTGACACTCTAAAAGTTGTCTCAAAACTTACATACTGTAGGGTGTCAGCGTCCAATGAAAACCAAAGGTCAAAGGTCACCAAAATCCTTTATTGGCATATATCTCGTTTACTTTGGGTTTTTTGTTATTTGTGTCTTTTATAATAATGTAGAAGATTAAATTCTCTACAATTTTTGCCTCAACAGTTTTTTTTATACGTTGAACCGTTTTCAAGATAGAGATAAGAATGCACAAGGTTATTTATTATAAAAACAACAACCTTAATACAAAAGGTAAACAAAACCTTTTTAAATTTCTTGTTTCGATTTCGAACTTACAGCAGAGGTGTGAACACTCGTTCTTCATGATGATCCAAAAAAGACAATATTTTTCCAATATCTATGACAAGAATACTAGAACTACCTATTCATCAGTTGCATCCTTCCTGTATAGAAATAGGTTCTTATGGAATTCATTTCCATACGTAATTAAATATATATAGTATCTTCAATATTCGGTTCATTTCACTATAAACACCAATCGGTTTCACCCCTTTTACGCCTTAACGCACTTGAAGCAAACATAGATTTTCCATTGATACGATATACGAAGCATAACTTAACTACTTGTGGGATAGGAAATAGTTGTGCATATTGAATGACTCTCAGTAAAGGTAATCCTTCTTCGAGTCCTTTTCAATGCAAGGGACTCTAGACTTTCAAGTTACAATATCTAGGTATTCAAAGAGAATATGGTACGTATATGTAGTTAGAGTTTTGCATAATACAAATTGAAAATTGAAATTATGATGGTAGATACGAGAATATCCATCCACAATCCACATGACACTGATAATAATTTCACAAAAATACCTATCATCAATACTTTGCATGAGCGTTCATGCCAAGTGTTTTGAAGAATGGTATACATGAGTGTTGTTATTGTAATTGAAACTTAATGATAATTGGATTGATTTCCTTTAGAAAGTAAAGCTCAGTTTTATTGAGCTCAATTATACTGGGTTGTAAAATAGTTCATTTTCATATACCATTTTAGAAATTATATTTCAAAGCTGAGTTCGTTAAGGACACCTTTGCTTGTTTATAAAGGGCTTTTGTAAAATTTGATTCCATTGGATCGGCGGGGTGGTCCCTTACATGACAATTGCTCATACGACATAAAATGATTGATTTGTACATCAATGTAATGTAATTAAAATAATTTGTTAACCTTTGATTTATTTGTAATAAATTAATTAAAAATATGGTTGGCAGATAGCAAACAATTATTATATAAATACTAGCTGACCAGCCCGGCGGAGCTCAGGTCCTACTTTTATCAAATTGAAAGTTAAGTAAAACAGTCTCCTAGCTTTCATTCTAGTGGCAAAGTGGGGATGAATTATAGTCTATGCTACTAAGGGGCAATTAAGAATTCTAACGATGACAGAGTTTTTGAAATAGGTCCAGTATATTCCAGGTTCCCGGATGTGTTCTAGCTTCCATTCCGTTTCCGTATGGGGATGAAATATAATATATGTATCTTGGGAATTACACCGTATTGTAAAAGTGAAAACCGTATTGAAATCGGTACAACGGTTTTTAAATTCGTTCCCGTTCCTGTGGGGCATTGGTGATGAAATATAGCCTCTATACTTTTCAAATTAGAGCAGTGTACCTTTGGGTACACTTTCTCTTCTCCTAAAGTATTCTTCACCGAGGCTTATATGCTAGACATATGATTATGATTTGGGCAGCTTTTTCGATAAAAACTATGTGTTTTTTTTTTAGATTTTCCTCCAGTGTACACTGAAATTGAAATCGATCTTAACTATGTATTCGTTTTGATTTAAAGCCACTCTAAAAAGATGCTGCCTTACATAATTAAATGTACACTTGGCAAACCTGAGCTTACAACCTAACACTCTTAAACATTTCGCGGTGAAAGAACTGAAAGAACCATTTCAAAATTTCTAAATAAATAAAACATCTAAATTCTTTGGCGTCAGGCAGAAAAAAATGCCCTCTTTGGATTTTTATATTCAACCAAAAGAAGCACTTCTCATTTTTCGGAATACATAGTTGTTATGTTAGTTATATGTATAAGCATACCGAATTTCGTTTCAAAAACGGCTTATTTTACAATAAAATAAAATAAATAAATAAAAAAAATAGGGTGCCGCTACACAACGAGGAGCCCCTCCCAGGTCCTAGCGTAAGCTTCGTATTTATAAGCTATAATAGCATCACGGACGCGGAGGGGAGAACGTATTTATCGTTCACCTGTCGTCTCTATCAAGTGTACTACCTTGTCAATCGGAAAAAGCTGTAAAGTCCAGCGAGAAATATAGAGTGTTCACTATGCATTATGCAACCTTAGATCAACAGAAAATACACATCATTTCTCAGTAATCTGCCCTTTTGTGAAAGAAATAAGACATGTCTACTGAGGAAAACCTGTACATTAACTTCGAGTGAGGCTCTTGAAGTGCAAAACGAAATCCGCTTTAGGATATCGCAATCAAATTTAAAAGAAAGCATTTTAATATTAGTTTACCTACCGTAGACATACATAGTTACTTAAAATGAAAAAAAAAAAAAAAAATATTTAAATAGGATGGCGCAACAGAGCGAGGAGCCTCAGGGTCTCACAAGGGGTAGGGGTCAACTCGCGGTTTTTTTCTCGCAAACGTTCACTTCGCAAAGTACAATACGCAATTTCTTATTTCGCATATCAACAACTCGCATATTGTTTTTTCGCAATTCTTGTTTGGCAAATTAATGTTTGCCTTGGCGTTTATCTTGCTGTAAGATCATTTCGCATTTATTGTTTCGCTGTTACCTAAATCGCTTTACCTTATCTCGCATTGATTTATTTCGCTTTTTGATATTTCGCATTATGTTATTTGGCAAAATATTATTATTATTATATTTTTTGAATTTGTTTGGTTTTCACTTTATCTCATGTTCACAAATTTCGCGCGAAATTTGTGAACATGAGATAAAGTGAAAACCAAACAAATTCAAAAAATATAATAATAATAATATTTTGCCAAATAACATAAAACCAAAAACCACCCACCTAAATGAAATAATAAGCAAAAATTTCAATTGTTATGTACAACACTATTTTATTAACAACAAGGAAAACAAATCAAAACAATTTATTGTCTGGAATTACTATAAAAAAAAAAAAACAATTTCAAAAAGCGAACAAAACGAATAAAGTTGGTAATTACTAATTAGTATAATTTAATATTAGAAGCCAGTGCTCTCAAAAGACCTGTGTCGGAGTAGTCTTGTTCTTTTTGAAAAATTGCTCTTATTTGTGAACATGAGCATTCGCATTGAACTACTCCAAAGGGCTATCACAAGATCACTGCATGAAACATCAATAAAACTGAAAAAAAAAAATGCGTGCAAAGAATTGAATAAACAAGTGGATTAGAAGCGTGTGGCGAATTAACTGTTTGCAAGATAAGGGAATCCGAAAGTATCATCAGCCAGTTGCATTATAAGCCAGTTGATTGGAATGCGAAAGAAGAAAATGCATAATGACTTGTGCGAGTTAATGTTTCAGCGAGATGAGTGCAAGGCGAGATGACAATTTGGGAGCTGACTCTTGCGAAATGAATAAAAATTGTTTAGACATTCGCGAGATCGTCGTTTGCCAAATAAAATGCGCGAGTTGTTCGGCACCCCTCACAAGACATGGTTCTCACAACCATGTCTTGTGAGGGAATGGAGGGGACCTACAATTTTCTGTCGGGTCCTAATCGAGAAATTTACTTACTTTTTCTTAAATATTAAAAATAACAAAAAAAATTCGTATTCAATCGAAAAAATACCCTTTTTTCCAATGCTCAGTGGCATAGCAAAGCGGGCGGGAGGGGGGTCAATGTTCGATTTCGCATTTCTTTCTTTTCTCTTCTTTTGGAATGTTGTCCTTTAAGAAATAAATTGTACTTAGACTGCACTACAACCTAAAGGATTAAGTGTTGATCACTTGGCTAAAAAATAGAAGCCCTTCGCATTTACGTTGATGAAAATCGGGCGATGATTGCAGTTTGCAGAAGATGCAATTAACCTTGGTATGAAAACATCGGAGAAATACGACATTCCAACAGAAAGAAGAATTCGTTGTACAAAGCGAATAGCTGCTGAATTGGCAACTGACGCAGGGGTGACATTCTGCGAACAAACGTTTTCGTGTGTGCGAACAATTTACAATATCTTTCGCATTGAAAAACGTTTCATCGCTTTCGTTTCGCTTTTTATAGAATCTGGCCCCAGGACTTTCTCTGAGCGCTGAACTAGGGAAAGACATGTTCGAGTGCCTTGACCCTTGATCGATTCATCACTGAACTTGGAACAAGAACAGAGTCTATTAAGGATGTGGCTTCATTGTTTGAAGTTGTACAGGCGAATACTTTACTTTAAGCAAACATCAATGATTTGAAAATAGCTGCTGTCCATAAAAATGTTTATGACAATATGTGTGTCAGTTGCGTAATGTGAAAGGAGTTTTAGTAAACTTAATTTAAATTAAAAACTACTTTTGGTCAACAATGACGGAAAAGAGGCTCAACAATCTGGGAATTTTAACAATTGAACATGAGGCGAGCCAGCAAATAAATTTTAAAACGCTTTGAGTAGATTTTCTGCTTTAAAAGCTAGGAAGAAGACGTTTTACTAATATGTTTGCTCTGTTTTTTATACAATATTCTATATCAATTGTTCTCCTCTTTTTTTAAATTTTTCATTTGAATTTAAATAAAAAAATCGCAATATGTATATGGAAAAGCAGAATTATTCTACTGTTTTTCATTCTGGGAGTGACACCATAATTGCCGCCCAGGTGCCACGCTACTGCCAATGCTACATTGTAAATTTGTAAACAAGATTTTATAACAATTTTTACTTGCCATTATAGGTACTATAAGGCATGCTATGCAATCGTGCAATACGAAAAAATGGGCCCTGAAATTCTCTCTGTATGTCTATCCGTATATATGAATCTACAGCCTGAACCTCTTGACCGATTTTATTCAAACTTTGTAGTTAGGGTTTGTGGGGCAGTGTGTAGAGGGATTTTTGGAATTGGGTCTCTAGGTCTTGAAAAAACTGTATCTGCCATAGAACTTCAGTCTGTCTTTCTTATGATGCAAAAACCTAAAAACGATATCCCCATATAGCACCATTTTTTCAAAACCGACTCTCTCGTTAATGACTACCACGATAATGACGAAATTTTATCTTACGGAATCTATAAACTGTAATGGTTGGTTTTTTAAAAAATGTGAAATATATAAAACAGGTTTGCTAAAAAACTGCTCTAACCGTATTGATTACATTTTCAGCTTTTATAAATGTATTACCAACTGCAAAAACTGGCATTGTTAGATTTTCGCTTAAAATATTTGAAATATTTATTTTAATTTCTTTCAATATTTTATGTGATTTTATTCAATTTTTACAACTAATGTGTGGTTGTGGTTGTACCACAAAATCTACTATGAAGAGCGAAGACTAAAACCTCGTACTCAGCCTTAAGATTTTGAAATTATAATAAGTATTATATAGCTAGTTCGTGCGACCCAGTCGTGCCCATTTTTTTTTTTTATTCTGTTGACCAATAAAATCAATGCAATGGTTCGAATAAAATCCAGCCGAGACGCCCAATTTTCAACCACTTTTTGCGGCCGTATGTCAGCAATACCGAATAATCTGTTTTAAGGCGTCAATCATATCGGTCTCGTCTTGCGTAGACAGCTGACTTCACATAACCCAAAAAAATAGTCCTGCGGTGTTAAATGGCACGATCTTGGAAATTATGCAAAAATTAGCGCCAACAGAGCTGTCAAAAACCAACTCACAACTCTCCAAAATTAGTTTTGCCAGACTGAAAAGCATCGTGTCTAAAAAACAGCCTCTACCATTCATTAATACCAATCATAAATCATTACTTTTGTTGTGGGGGTTGGCTTCGTTAAAAAATGTTGGTCTTAACTCAACTCCTATGAATTTGAGGCTGAGTCGCTGAGTGGAAAGTTCTCCTAGCTCCATATTGAAAAGCTTTGTTATAAAAGCGAATGTAAGGACTAAGGACGGAAATAGATATTTTTTTAAGCTTTAAGATGGTATTTATAAAGTTTGTAATGTGAACAAAGAGTTTTATCTTGATTCACATTTTTAGAAAAAAAAAGAGAAATGAAAACAACTGGTTACAAGTAGGTATGTCATCAAACAATCAAAAACCGGACTATTTTCAGCCAATAGACGAATGAAAGATGACCATGTTCGAAGAGAGTTCTGTATAATTTTTTTTTTCGAAAAAAGAAATTCCATTCTGTGAGGAAAACTACTATTTTCGATGTAACCACTTTTCATCTGGCACCAGAGAGCTTACAACCGCATACACACTCGTAAGGGCCTCATTGGTCCCCGCGAGCGATGATGAAATGAAACAATCGCAAGTAAAAATTGATATGTATATCAAAACTAGAAACTAACAAAAAAAAAAACATTCCTCTACCAATGTTTCATCACAAATGTAACAAAAATCATTTTTATCTAAATTTAGCGACTGACGTCGATCTAGCCACAAACAGGTGAAACGGAACAAAATGGCATTCAACGTTTAAAAATGAAAAATGATGTAGTTAATGGTCTGAACAATCAAATAAATTAAATTCACCTTGTGACGTCATAAGCGAGACTCAAAAATTAGTAAACATCAGGTAAGAAACCACTGCCTTTCGTTAGTGGGTGCTTCCATTCCATATACGTCATCGATGAGTGTTCTAGAGTAAATGAAATAGAGTAAATTTCTTTAAAATAAACATCATTTGA
Organism: Melanostoma mellinum; assembly: GCA_914767635.1. Classification (NCBI taxonomy): domain Eukaryota; kingdom Metazoa; phylum Arthropoda; class Insecta; order Diptera; family Syrphidae; genus Melanostoma; species Melanostoma mellinum. The sequence continues at coordinate 127,843,094 of OU612058.1, forward strand.
AAACGATGAATGGACATACTTTTCCGGTTTGTGAGCAACTGAACTGAACACCCACTATGAATATGCCTACGAGTTTAGAACATCATACATCACATACAATGTATGATTTTTATTACTTATGCATTTTGTTTATATGTTTATACATAATTTTGCCAAAGTCAATACACTTGGCTGTGGATAAGTGAAAAAGTGAGAATAGTGGCACTACAAAGCCCGGATAGACTAGTGCCTAGTGCATTTTTTGGCTATACCTTGTAAAAAATGGAGATACCGACAAATTTTCTGTATTTTTCATGGCAGTCGAATTACTCTCGGAGCGTTTTGTCAAGTCCTCATAAACTCGATGCCCGTTAAAAACCATTTCATATTCCCAGGAAATGAGCGTCGAACTCCTACGTAAAAGGGACACAAGTGGATAGCCAAAAGAATACGCCAACTGTTGGAAGTGAGGCAACGTTCTTGAGCACGTTCTTGAGCTCATTTTTTCAAATTATGTTTTCCCTTGAATGACTTTCCATCCGAAACAATCACTGCCTTATTTCCCAGTTAAGCTTTCAGTTTTTGGCTCCCTCGCAGCCTTTCGGAGTAAAGTCGAAAAAGCAGAAAGAATAATGCTGCCGTATACACATCACGAGTGCATTTTCTGTAACAATATGTGGAATTGTCGTATTTACCACATACTTTACTGACAATGTATCACCTTTGCGCCCGGATAATCAACCTTTGCCACCATCGCTACATCACGCCGCCGCGCCCCGCACCCCTGAAACACTTGTATTATAATATAACAAACATCCCACTACAAACACGAATTTCATAATCGGATTGCAATGAACACGGGGTTTTAGTGTCGGCTGATAGCTTTGAGGTTGTTTTTTTTTTTTGTAACGGAGGAATTTTAATGCCACCAACAACAAGCTGTCAGTACTAAAAGTTGTGAATCCAAATGATTCTGATTCAGCTAAGTGAAATGGATGAGATTTATAAATAAAATTGGCCAAGGCATCGCGATTGAAATGAAAGAGAAAAGCTATAGCAACAGATTGCAACAACCAGTGTAAGGGCTACTGCCTGATGCCGATATGGGGTGTTTATTTTTATTTATATTCTTTTCTTTTTAACAAATGGTGTGCTGGCTGCAAGTGAGATCGTCATGTTTTGCAAGTGCAATTCAAACATTAATTATATGGCTTTTTAAGTGTTTGAGTGTACTTGCTTTGCTTATTAATTAATGAAATGCAAGGTCCTTAATGAATCTTTGAATTTTCCAAGGTAGAGAGAGATCGACTGGAAATTGCTGCTTTTATTACTATTAGCAATTAGTGATTCAATTTTTTTAAATGGTACTTTTCGACTAACTTTGGCAGCATTAAAGATTAAATCAGTAAGATTAGGTAAGTAAGAAATAGTTGGATTGTTGGTGTGCAATGTGGAGTTATTATGAAGCTATTTGTAAAGGCTGTTTGATACCTCCTATGCTAAGTAACTTAACAAGTTAAAAATTAGCGGCTGTCAACTGAGCACCCGGCTAATACGGCAACTTGAGCAATTTAAGACTTACAAATCTGTCGTCCTTGTAGTATTATGAGAATTTTCTTACCACATAACATAATACATATCAAGAAAACTAATCAGATATACATATCGGGTTTGCCAATCCAATAAAGACTTTTTAAAACACAAATCATTTGAGATGTTTCAAAGACTTTAATATCTCTGAAAACATTTATGAAACGAATTTGACTTCGGTCATATAGCCACTGCGGGCACGTTTGCAGCGGTCAATTCTTTGGACCCAATTGGACGCCACGCCGCACAGTGGTCGGATTCAGGGGCGTAGCGAGGGTCCAAGTCATGGGGGAGGGGGTAAATTTTTATGAAATGCCGACTAGTCTTAAGAATTTGGCAACTGCATATGTTTGTATATCCGGTATAGACTTCTAGACCACCCGACGGATTTTAATGAAATTTTCAGGGTAGACATAGTTTAGTCCAGAGATAGTTCCTGTCAAGGTTTGATCTCCATATTCCCACAGGAACGGTGTTGGAAACGGAAACCTAGAAACTACTTGAAAGATTTCAAAAATTCTTCTGCCATTGAAATGTTACATAATCTCACATTAAAAAAAAATATATTTCATCCCCATATTCCCACGGAAGCAGAAGAACGAGAAAAGGTGCCTTGAAACGATAGACCCGAGCAACGCCGGGCGGCTCAGCAAGTAAATAAATAAAACTAAAAGTAATTAAAAACCTAAAAGGGTTGATTTCAAAGAAATTCATTAATTGTCAAAAAATCAATTTATAATAGCAATATAGCGATATTAAAAGTAGATAAGTAAGTAAGTAAGTAAGTAAGAAATAATATTACATATAGTATTTGGTATAAGATGGAAAGAGCACACATTCTTTGATTTCAGTCTTTAAAAACTTTATTATTAACTAAAAAATAAGTTCAAAAATTGGAATTTAAAGTCCAACTCTCCGGTGTTTTTATGATGCCCATTTCTCGACGACCTCACTGGGTTGAATATTATCAACAATAACCTTTGAGAAATAAAAAAGCATTAATGAATTCAGCCTATCACTATACCCATCGTCGTACGCAAATAAGTTTAAAAAGTTTGCTAAATGACCGCTCACAAGAAGCCGATGACATAGGAGCAGTTAACTAGTTTGTAGGCTAACGGAATCACATCTCTTAATTTGAATACCTCTTTGACAATATCGTCGAATTTTGAGCATTTCTCACAAGTAAAATGAAAAATTTGCAGTTCCGGTAAGTAGCAGTCCACATCTTCTTAAAAAAAAAACGATCTAATTTTATAATAGACTTGACTAATTCTATGCTAGCATTTGTTCCATAGAAGCGGGTATTCTAAAATTTTTTTAAGAAAGGTTGAAAAATGGTAAAATTATCTGTTAAATTATCTTTTAGGTGCGAAATTAAAGTTTGAAGAACCATTTTGAACTGTTTTCTATAAAATGTTTCCAGACCAAAAACAGTTTCAGAATTTTCATCAATTCTCTTTGGTAACCGACGCGTTCTATTATGTTTCAAAAAATCGTTTTCGGGATTTATTGTTAGTTATTCAGCAAATTTTTTATTAAAGCATTTATCTGAATGACATCATTGTTCATTTCTTGAAATAATTCCAATGTGCTTTGAATCAGTAATGAAGTATCAAAAACGTTTAACTCTTCCGCCTCTAGATTTTCTCTCAAATTTTTAACTTTAGACCTGACATTTATACTATATTTTTGGCAGTCATAGAATTGGAATATAATATTCTTTACAGAAATATCTATACCTATTGATTGAATTGTAGATATGATTTTTTCGGCCAAAGCTTTATTGATCTCATTCACTATGATTTTTTTAGATTTAGTACCGAAGAGATCAGTAAATTCATTTTAGGTAGTCGGACTAAGATACGTCACACCTCGCTGCCTTATTGAAGATCCGTCCAATCATTTTTTCATTAATGTGCAATGTCGAGAAATCAGTAAAGTGATTTGTCGAAAATTTTCATCGTCCTCATCGGAGTCATTATGACCACGAATTAGGTAATCCCTGCCTTCCCAAAGTTCTCGCAACATCGACAAAAATTTGCAGCACTTTTAATAAGTGATACGCATTTTCTTGTTCTTCTTGAATGCCTTGTTGTCTCTCACCTTTGTCCAGCAAAACGTTGACGTTAACTCTTCCATTAACAAAATTGCAATAATCAAGTAAAGCCGCCTTATATAATTCTGAATTGAAATGTTGAACCAATTTTCCTTCTTTGTGTGTTAATGTGTACTCTTCATTTTATGCCACTGACGGAACACCCACCGATACCCATTCCGGATTAGCAAATTGTCTTTAAATCCCTTCTGAGAATAAAATGCAAGCAAAACAAAATGCAGCATCTTTGTAAGGACTGTATTCCAAAAAAGAATAATCAGAATACCATGTGAAAATTTGTATGTGATGTATGATTTTAAAATTGTTGTATGTTTTATGAAATGTGTTGAATCATTATTGTGAATTACCAATTGTATTATCTTTCATTCTCCTTCTATTCTCCTATCAACGCTCAATTAGTATTATACCATTAGAACATTGTACATATGAATTTATACCTTTGGCTACTTAGTCTCTAATAAACCTTAGAAGCATCAACACCGTTTTACTAATTGCGTTTATCAGGTTATGGGCCCAGATTGTCGCTTGGCTAAGTAAACGGTTTCATAAATACATATATATTTTTTGTTCGATTACATAGAGGTAAATTAATGGTAAATATGAGTTCGACTCTTTATCAGGTTGAAAAATTAACCGATCAGAATTATGATGCTTGGGCCATCCAAATGAGAAGTATTCTCATCATGGGAAATCTTTGGGAATACGCTGACGGTAGTATAGTGAAGGGGGAAACTGCAGCAGAGATTTTGGATTGGGAGACTAAGGATAGGAAAGCGCTTGCGTCGATTATCTTAAATATAAAATCGTCAGAAGTAAACCACATAAAACATTGCACGACATCAAAATCAGCATGGGATATCTTAAAACAAGTGCATCAACCACGCGGTCCTGCCAGGAAAATAGCTTTATTTAAACAGTTATTACACATAAGGCTAACGGACAATGAAAGCATGTCAGAATACGTAAACCGTTTTTCAAGTGTAGTTGAAAAATTAAGTGAAATAGATTTTCTTATAAATGACGAATTATTGGTCATAATTTTGCTCTCGAGCCTTCCAAAATCTTTGGACAATTTTGTTGTAGCAATGGAATCCCGAGATGATTTGCCAAAAATGAGTGCTCTAAAGGTTAAGTTGCTTGAAGAAGGAGACCGGCGGTTAGAGAAAGGAGAAACCTTGGGGAAGGAAGGAGTAGCCTTCGAACAGCAAGCTTATTTTTCTCGACATAAAGCTAATTCAAATAACTCAAATAGGAAGACACAGTTAGGAAAATGTTTTAACTGTGGTTAGAGGGGGCATTTTGCTGCGAATTGCTCGGAACCGAAGAAACGTTATGGAAACAAACCCGTTGCTTCTTTCTCTATGCTTTCAGCACAACATAGCAGAATACTTAATTTGCAGCGCTGGTGTATTGATAGCGGGGCAACGTCACATATATGCGGTGATGCAAAATTATTTACCACTATGCGAGATTGCAGAGAACACATTAAGTTAGCGGGTGATAATTCGATTATTGCCACCGGTATTGGTACCGTTGTACTAAATACGGAATTATGTGAGCTGAGGTTAAGAAATGTGTTATTTGTTCCCAATTTGAAGGCTAATTTCTTGTCTGTTAGCAAAGCCATTGAAAATGGTTGTACAGTTGAGTTTTCAACTAGGGCTGCCAAAATTAAACAAGGTGGTGATACTGTATTAGAAGCCAGGATGGTAGATGATTTATTTATTTTCGAGCAGCACAAATTTGAAAAGGCACATGCATGTTATTCCAACGAAAGTCAGAGCAATTACCAAAAGTGGCATGACAGATATGGACATCTGAATGGTAAAAGTTTGGTTGCTCTAAACACAACCAAGATGGTGAATGGTCTTTCATTAGGAGCCCTCCCGCAAAATTTCCAATGTAAGGTTTGCATGAAAGGCAAAATATGTGCGAAGCCTTTTCCACAGGAGTCGGTAACAATGTCAAAAGATATTTTAGAACTCGTACACACTGATGTGTGCGGGCCAATGAGAAAAGTGTCTCTTGGAGCAGCAAGGTATTTTGTAACCTTTATTGATGACAAATCACGCAAGATCTTTGTTTATTTTATAAAGACAAAAGATCAGGTCATCGATGTTTTTCAGAAGTTTAAGGCAATGGTAGAGCGTGAAACAGGAAAGAAAATCAAAACTATACGCAGTGATAATGGTTCGGAGTATTGCAACAATGCTTTTGATAAACTACTTGCAGATTTGGGGATAGCACGTCAACTTTCAGTGCCATATACTCCGCAGCAAAACGGAGTTGCTGAAAGAGCCAACAGGACAATTGTCGAGATGGCAAGATGCATGCTATTGCAGTCTGGACTGGAGGAGTATATGTGGGCAGAGGCAGTAAACACGGCAGTGTACCTTAGGAATAGGTGCCCTACGAAAATTCTTTCTAATATTACACCAGAGCAAGCTTGGAGCAGTCGAAAGCCAGCAGTTGGCCATTTTAAGATCTTTGGGTGCACAGCTATAGCTCTAAATAAGTCTGCACCACTTTCTAAATTTCAACCGAAAGGCGAAGAGTACGTCATGGTAGGCTATTCAGCTACTTCCAAAGCTTATAGGCTTTTTAACAAATCTAATAGAAAGATTGTTGAGAGAAGAGACGTCTCCTTTATAGAATATGGTTTCACTGGAAAGCTTGCAGACGTGAGTACTTACATCTTAGATGAACAAAATGAATTCGAAGCCGAACAGCAGGTTGAAAAGCAGGTGAATCAGGAGGTGGATCAACAGAAGGAACATAGGAACCCAGTTGAACAGGAAAACCCTAAACAGCAAGAGAAGAATCTAGACATCGAGGAAAAAGAACACGCAAGCAGTAAGAGGTTAGATGCTGAGAAAACAAAAAGGTATCCTAAAAGAAAACGATCTAATACAAGCAGCGAGGAGGATGGGGAACGAACCCCTACGTTTGGTAGAGGTAGACCAAAAATCATTAGAACCGGCAGGCCAGGGAGGCCAAAGAAGCAATACAATGTTTTGAATATCATTGACGCAAAGAACACCATGCTAGTTCCTCAAACTGTGACAGAAGCTTTGTCATTACCCGAATGCTCTATGTGGAAAAAAGCAATTGATGACGAATACCAGTGCCTAATTTCAAACAAAACCTGGGATGTTGTTGAGCCCCCAGAAGGTGTAAAGCCAATAGGTTGTAGGTGGGTATTCAATATCAAAAACGATGAAAACGGTAAGGTGGTCAGATTTAAGGCCCGGCTTGTAGCAAAAGGATATAGCCAAAAGTTTGGTATAAATTATAACGAAACTTTTTCGCCTGTTGTAAGGTACTCAACGATTCGAATGCTATTAGCCCTAGCTGTGGAAAAAAGACTGATCCTTCACCAAATGGACGTTTCGTCTGCATATTTAAACGGAGAACTACATGAAGATGTGTTCATGCAGCAACCAGAGTGTTTTGTCGATTCAAGGAACCCAGAAAAAGTCTTGAAGCTAAGGAAAGCGTTGTACGGACTAAAACAATCAGGCAGAGCTTGGAATGAGAAATTGGATGCTGTTCTTAAGAGGCTTGGATTTCACCAATGCAGTAGTGAACCATGTGTATATGTAGCAAATAATAAGGATGACTTGAGAATAATCGCTGTTTACGTCGACGACTTGATATTGGCTGCTGGAAATGAAATTGCAATGGACCAAATGAAGATCCAGATAAAGAAGGAGTTCAAAGTGGTTGATAACGGAGCTTTGCATCACTTTTTAGGATTTGAAATAAGTCGTGAGGGGAGCACTGGCCCAATTTCTATCTGCCAGACTCAGCTTATTCTAAATCTACTTCGTGATACAGGTATGGTTGAATGCAGACAAAATCAAACACCATTGGAAGCAGGTCAACAGTTTGTGTGTAAGGATGAAGAGTGCAAGCGAACTAATCAAGTACCAGTCAATTATTGGTTCTTTAATGTATCTGTCAATATCAACCAGGCCAGATATTATTCACTCGGTTAGCAAATTGGCACGTTTTAATATGGATCCTCATGAAGAGCACTTAACAGCTGTTAAACATCTGTTGAGGTACTTAAATTCCACTATTAAATTTAAATTGCGATATTTTCCTACAGGCAAGCAATTAGAGGGCTTTGTTGACGCTGACTGGGGTGGTGATGTTGCAGATAGGAAGTCATGTACTGGCTTCGCTTTTATGCTTGGTGGTGCCGCTATTTCTTGGGAGTCCAAGAAGCAAGCAACTGTGGCCTTAAGTAGCACTGAGGCCGAGTATATGGCTCTTTCCGCTTCAGCCAAAGAAGCTGTCTATCTAAAGAGGCTGGTTGTCGAGCTTGGTGGTGGTGAGTTGGCAAAGTCACATATAACAATACATGGCGATAACCTAAGTGCTCAGCAACTTGTAAAGAACCCTGTTCATCATCCACGCAGTAAGCATATCGACATTAAATATCACCACATTAGAGAGGTCTACAGCAGAGGGGACATCAACATCTGTTATATCCCAACAGAAGATATGTTAGCAGACGTTCTAACTAAGAATTTACACAAAGTAAAACACCATAAATTTTGTAAGCTTTTGGGGCTTGTTTCATAATCTTTTTTTTATATAAAGTAAAGTAAATACATAATCGAACTCTTTTAATGAATTAAAGTTTTCACAGTTGTAAAGTATTACATAATATTCGCGTTGAGGGGAAGTGTTGAATCATTATTGTGAATTACCAATTGTATTATGCAGCATCTTTGTAAGGACTGTATTCCAAAAAAGAATAATCAGAATACCATGTGAAAATTTGTATGTGATGTATGATTTTAAAATTGTTGTATGTTTTATGAAATGTAGTGTTGATTTAACTGTGAAACAGGTCCCTGATTATAGAGTTGCTGAGTTGAGACAAAAACCCTTCCATTCGAGTGTTTGTGGTTGAGATGACTTGACTCGAGAAATCTATTGTTTGTTTTTCTTCCTCGATTTGCCGACTCGGGATAATCGTGAGGGTGCTGGGTGTTTAAAACGAGTCGACGAATAGCATTTTATTTTAATTATAGCTATTCTTCATTTTTCTCTGGACTGAGATCTGAAGCCAATTCAGGCAAAGTGGATAGCAGTCGCTACTTTTGATTGGCTTTTGATGGTTTTCCGCTTCTTATTTGGCATTTTAAGGCTAATTCACATTTAATAGTAGACAAGACTTTCTTTTCTCAATGCAACCTACTCACTGCGGCTCTTTGGTGCAACTTATGCAATTCATCCTTGATATCTCAGTCAAGATTTGTAAAGATCCCTAAAGCTCATTCAGGGCTCCAAATGGTTCAATCTCCAATCTCAATCCTCCCTTGTTCTTTACCTCCTACCTCCACCCTCACACCTTCCTCTCCTCTGTTATTTCAATCAGAACAATAGATCATCGAAATCAGAGTAAGGTGTTTTCGCTTGCGGCTGCACCTTGGTTATTCTAGAGCCGGTTTTATTTCTTAATTTTGTGTTTTTAATTCAAAGAAGCAACGGTTGGAAAGATTCATTTTCCGCTTGATAACAAACGAATGTTGTTTTCCATATCAAAAGCGGATCCTAGGTAGACGAAGTCTTAAACTAGCTCGAAGTTTGTCTGTCTATTGTGACATTTTGTCCAATTCGTCGATGTTCGCTGTCCTTGTTTGGTGGCTACATATACATCGTTTTACCCTCATTATCCATCAAACCGCTTCAATGCCCGCAAAAGCACCTATGAAATCATACTTCCTTCTTCCCATTACGTCAATATCGTCTGCTTAAGCCAGTAATTGTACAGATTTTCGAAAGATTACTCATCTATTGGACGTTTGATTCTTGCACAATCTATTTAAGTATGATGTTAATAAAATCGCAAGACAGACTGTCAACTTGGCAAAGCCTTTTTCTACATCAAAGGTATCGGTAAGTTCTCTACAGAATTTGACGGAGGAGCTAGAATTCTCAAAAGTCATCCCGCTTGGTCGTCCGAGTTTTGCAGCGATGCCGAAACTAGACATGGCTCAGTACAGCTCGTCTATGTAAATACTGTCGTACGTGGCCTTGAAGTCGATAAAGGATGGTTTCAAGACAAGATCTTATACGCAATGTTAAAGAATTCGTCTATAACTGGTGAAATTGTGAGGGTCTCCCTTCTTTAGGATTGGGCATATGATACAGTGGTTCCATTCATACTTTCTTTCTACCATATAATGCAGATCAGCTGGTGCATGCTCCTATCCAACTGATCTCTTATATGACAAGCTTAATTTCTTTTAGGTCGGGTAGGTCGGGAAGACGGCATTCTTGATCATCATCCACGTTGAATGGTGCATTCTGCCTGACTGCGGAATAAGTGTCTTCATGGCCGTTAAGCAGTCTCCTGATATTCATTAGCGACTGCGTCTCATTTTGGGTGCCATTCATGAGCTCTCATTTTGCGGTTTAGCACACTGTTTTTGTTGTATATATCAATTCAATAATTCTCTATATCAACATTGATTTTACGTTTTGTGGAGGTAAGTATACCTGCCAAAGGAAAGAAAACATCTTTAGGAGCTATAATTTCATAACAGATCAAAAAAGTATAGCTAGACTCGCACTCAGTAAATGATCAGTGCCTCAAGTTTTAAGCAAACGCAAATGGAAACTCATGATATTTATGAGAACCGCCTTTTTATGGCCTAAATAATTGACTGTCTATATGAAAAAGTCGATTAAATAAAAGTTCTAAATTTTCAGCGAGTGCAATTAATAAGAATCACCCGAGAAAAATCTAGTGTATCTTTGACACCTCATTACAATATTCAGTATATCTGCTAAGTGCTTAGGAAATCATATCACGTTGTAGAAAATCAAACATGTTCCAGATGTTAATTCATAAACAAAGTCTTTTCTTTATTTTTGCTGCTTAGAAACAAAAGCGTTTTACCTACATACTTCATTGAATTAAACAAAATGTCTACGGTTTTACAAAGAAAAGTGCATCATACGATCCAAAATTATGCAAAAGGTTTTAGTTAGCTTTGAATGAAACCAGAATCCTTTTTGATAGCCAATTATTTGCTATCTGTTCTTAGGTCAGTGAATTGATTACAATTATTATTATATCTATAAAATACGAGTATACGATTCGAGCATAACCATTCAACGATGTTTGTCATTTCAGTGAACTTGAACTATGCCAATATACCCATCGACCAATTGAAAAGGACACCCGAACGAATGAAATTCGATATAGTCCTTTTGTTTTGTATAAGAAAGCCCTCCATAGACCGAGAAACTCACATGAAACATAACTTTATCTCCAACCCATTACACTAAACATTGTTGTGAAGGGTGCTCCTTGGGTTTATTCAATTTTTCGATACTTGCAATTGGTTTTGGAAAACAATCTAACTGTATGGTGTTCTGAAAGATTCGATAGAGTTGAATTGCTTATTGGATCTGTGTTCAATGGAGCGATCGAAATAAGATGTCATCCACCCACACAACCATAAACATTCGATAGACAAGAAACGATGAGAGAGACAATTAAGTCCGACGACAATGTGACATTTATTGCTGCGTTCTACCAAAAAATTCGGTCGATTCTCAAATAAAAAATAAATTTATAATGTGGAACAATAGTTTCAAATATGGCTACAAACTAGTGGAGTGTATTGGCAGGCTGCCAAAAACCGACTTTGTGTGTTGGTTTGGTGCAGAATTTTCTGCATCGGGGGCATTGCTTGGACATTCCAACTTACTTACTTCATGGCAAAAAGTGCTGTTGGTCATTTGCAATGGCTGGTATATTCGCGTTAAACCTAAAACGATTGGAGGATTGTTTTACTGGATTAGTAAAGCCTTCCTTAATACTTATACAACAAGCATGGAATTTACTCTAGATGAGGCAACGGCGACGTCGACACTCGCAAAAACTATAAAACTCTTCCTAAAGTTCATATATCTTGTTTGTTTTCTTTTTAAATGGAAGTGGAACGCAAGTGGGAGTTGGTAATGGATTATTGCCGTAATGTAAATGTATTCTGTTTGTTCATTTTGTCTTTACATTCCCTTTGGATGTGCGAAACAAGAGGAATGAACGTGAGAACTTTTTTTTTGAAAAAACCTTTATTTAATTTTTTTCTTTGTTTAATCCTTCTACATATTATAAACAGTGAATTAGAGTGCAGAAATATAGTTGCTGCTATAACAAACAGATATATTGTTGAAATTGGGGCTTATAAGAAGCCGGACGGCTATAACTTTCTTTAAAGAACTAATACAGTTATCTAATTGGTCCCCTCTTTGCTTTCATCTGGGAGATGGTCTGGCAGATGTCGCTTTCAATTCAAATAGAGCATGGAGCGTTTAAGGGGTAGACCAAAAAAAATTTTCAAAGAATCAATTTTTCTTATTACATATTTCGAAAGTATGATATCTTAAGAATATTATAGGATAGCCAAAGGAAAACTGAAAATATCGAATAGATGCGGAGTTATCGCATTTAGAGAGCGAGAACAACATGCGGTTGGATGATGAGTCAGGTAGCTCGGGCCGTTATAGGAGAAGCGACCTTCGCTTCACAATAACAATACCCTTTAATGTTGACCTTTTGTATGGAAGTGGAAGGTTTATTGTACAAGGAAATCGAAGGTCTATTGTACGCACCTGGAATCGCCGATTAATCCGTAAGATACTACAATTAATAATTTTCTCGTGGTGAAACTTTAAGCGCAATTATCTCGAAACTACTTTTTCAATAACTGCTCGTGTTGTAGCTCAAAAAGTAAGCGACCGATTTGGATAAAATTTGGGGTGATTATCTCAGTAATAATGTTGAAAGGATAATACCTAATGTTTGAAAGGTAGCGTGTAAATAAATAGTTTTTCGGGGGTCAGATACGTTGAAAAAATTACTGAAAAATATAATTTTGGATTAAAAAGGCTGCCAATTTAGAATTTTACACTTTTTCATTCTATTTTAGGTAGGTATATCCATCGCCTTAATATGTCAGTAAAAGAATGAACTGTGTTAAATCTTTCTCAGATTAACCGAAAAAGAGTTACAACAGTAGCAGTCGATGTCGTCGGAAACAGGTTTCCGGAAAACTTCAATAAAGCCGCCATTTGTTCAGTCATCGAAAAGATTAAATTTTTTTGAATACTGGACAGCTCTAATAAACATTTCTCTTAATTTATAAAATGATAGTGTTATTTTATTCCATCTCAAAAAATTCTCAAAAAACATGTTATTTTGGCTCCTAAAGTGGTCTCCCCCTTAAGTATTGAGTCAGAGTTAGTATTCTAAAATGTATCCCTAAAGGAAAAGTTCAGAGTGTGAAAACTAGCTTTGAACTACAAAGTAGTTTTTAAACTTTTTGCAATCAGTTCTAAAAATGTTATGGTCTAATAATATTGGTTGAAAGGCGGTTATTAAGCAATTTTTGAAGTGTTGACTTCATTCTTTTTGTTTTTATTATTATTTATTTTTATTAATAGTGACATTTTGTATTTAGAATAAAATAGTTAGTATTTTTCTGTGAGTGTGATTTTTCTGTGAGTGTGATATTTGCTTCAATGAAAAATTACAATTTTTAGTTATTAGTTTAGTTTTTCAATTCCAAAACTATAGTTTAGTTTAGTTTAGTTTATTCGTGAAAGCTTATAAACTGTAAGATACAATATCTTATTTAATAGTTTTAAGCTAATATATGAAAAAAAGAGCAAAAAATATTTATAATAATAATAATAGTGAAAGAAAGTAAAGGAGGTGGTGCATACTTCTATGGAGCCTGGGCCCAGGGCGTACACCTATGAGACTAGTACCAAATGAAAGCTTACGTTCAGCCCAATCAGCCTGCCAAATATTTTTGAATTCGGTCTTGGTGATTTTGAGATAATTAGACTTGAAGTTGAGTGCCGGAAATGGGAAAAATCTGACATTTCTGCAAATAATTACGAATATCTCGAAAAGCATAGCACGTAGGACAATGATTTTGGTATCATATGAAAGATCACAAAAATATCTTTCATTTCATTCAAAATACAGTTTTCAAAATGCCTCATATTTCGAAAAAACAGACCTAAAAGTTGTTTAAAAAAAAAAACATTTTCGTTGACGTTTGACAGCCAATATTTCGAAAAAATCAGTGATGACCTATAATTTTTTTTGCACCACTTTAATCCTTAATTGGTAAGCTTGAATTTGATATACAATTACGCTATCATACATAAAGCATATCACGTACATTATACACAATTCCTAAAAAAAAATTAAACAAAAGATATTTTCTCTTACAAAGGCACCTAAATAATTAGGAGTATTAAAACGATTTAAAGCCAGTTCTAGCAGAACGTTCGCATCAGCACTATCTTCAATGGTTGGATGAAACTTATTAAGAATTGCAGCTGCAACTTTGAAGTCGTCCATCAAATGACCAGCAGCTAGATTAAAAAAATCTTGCCGAAATAGTTTAAAATCCCTTTTAAATCGTCCGTTCACGACTTCAACGACCCATCTGACCATAGTTACACACCTGGATCTATTAGCCTGCTCTGTGGTAAGTTGAAAGTTACCTTCAGCAACGGATTCAGGCATGTAAGTCTTATATCCTTGAGATTCAAGATGTGGGATTGCGTCTCTGAATCCTCTGTCCAAAATAAAAACATCTTTTTGTCTAAAGTATTGCCTGAACGTTCCATAATCGTCTCTGAACAGATGTTTCATTATGTTAGCATCAGATACAGTTGCAGCATAAGGTCCTATAACGTCCAGGATATACCCATCACAGCATGTGATCACAAAAGGCTTAACCAGATTTTGATACTTATGTAGGCTGTATGATTGTTTCTGGAAGCCGTAGTTTGAAGTTTTTTGAAGGTACACATATGTTCCATCGCAAATGACTATAGATGGGATGGGAAATATACATCGTCTTTCAGTCACAATAATACGCTTGTATACAGCAGATTGTATTTTTTGCTGAACTGCCGGTGGGTCATGTAGCTGTTCAGCAACAGTGTCGGGAATATGAGGTGCTTCGTCCAGTTCAATCATATTTTCGCCGCGACGTCTACGCCCAGAGCGGTTTGCACGGAGCCAACAAGGTAGGCAAACTCTCTGCAAATTACGATGCTAAGAAATTATTTTTAAGCACCTGGTTTAATTGAAAAAAAAAAAAAATATTAAAACTAACCTGATTAATTGGTAACAGTTGATTCAAGATAGCCCTCTGGCGACAGTTAAGAGGTACGTTGCGGCTTCTACGAGATCTTAACGAAGATCCACAGCAAAGGCAAATTCTTAAATGTCCATACTCGCGATTGGGATTAGGGTGATTTGTTGATGTGATCCTTTCAATAATTCGATAACAATTCAAGCATACCAAATCTGACTCAGATATCTTTAATTTAAATAAGATATTTAAAAAAGAAAACAAAAATAAACACTGCAACTCACTTCATCTGGTGTTATCCAGGAGGCTAAAACTAACCGCATTTCATGGCTTTGAATACTTCGATATTGAATCAAGTTATTCAAGCGAACTCTACAATTTGCACAGTTATTAGCATTACTCATTTTCACACTTTTGAATTCAAAACACTTTTTTCTTAAATCTGGAGCGCTGCTACAATTTTTCTCAATACACACCTGAAGACCGCGAAATTGTGAATTACTTGTTTTTGTGTCATTACATAATTTACTCACAAGCCAACAATCAGTTATCAATGAATTAGGCCTAACGGTCGCGGACTTGTATGTTTAAGCTTGGTACCTAGCAACCAGTTTTTTTAGATTTGTTTTTGGATGGTATTTTGATAGATCTAAACGAAGATTAGTCATTTTTTTTCTCATTTGCAGCATTAAAATGTATTTTGTTTTTATGTTTAGTAAAAAACAAAGTAGTAACTGCGAAGAATTAAATGAAAAATGCATTTCCTGTGGAACATATTTTTTGTTTAATTTTTTTTAGGAATTGTGTATAATGTACGTGATATGCTTTATGTATGATTGCGTAATTGTATATCAAATTCAAGCTTACCAATTAAGGATTAAAGTGGTGCAAAAAAAATTATAGGTCATCACTGATTTTTTCGAGATATTGGCTGTCAAACGTCAACGAAAATGTTTTTTTTTAAACAACTTTTAGGTCTGTTTTTTTCGAAATATAAGGCATTTTGAAAACTGTATTTTGAATGAAATGAAAGATATTTTTATGATCTTTCATATGATACCAAAATCATTGTCCTACGTGCTATGCTTTTCGAGATATTCGTAATTATTTGCAGAAATGTCAGATTTTTCCCATTTCCGGCACTCAATTTCAAGTCTAATTATCTCAAAATCACCAAGACCGAATTCAAAAATATTTGGCAGGCTGATTGGGCTGAACGTAAGCTTTCATTTGGTACTAGTCTCATAGGTGTACGCTCTGGGCCCAAGTATGCACCACCTCCTTTAGAAAAGAAATAAAATTGCAAAACATTACATTGAAATATTAATTCTACCGCAAATTTGAATTTGCATTTGAAAAATGTTTGTTTATAGACTTTTTAATAATTGCTTTGTTTCGAATTTATTTTATATGACGTGGTAAATTGTTCCAAAGACGAACCGAATTGACAAAAAATTGACGTTCAGATGTAAGACATGAGTAATGAGGTTGAAGTGATGAGAGCGTAAAGAGGCTGCAATTGTAATTTTATTAAAACAGTTGGTGCGTTAATAATATATCAGAAAGCAGGCTTAAACTACGATGTTTAATATAATGATCAAAAGGCATTTCAAGAAGGTGATTAGTGAACCCAGATAATCTATCATATCTTCGGAGGCCGAAGACATATCGTACAAAACTATTGTAAGCTTTGATCAGTTTTTGTTTGCTGACATAATTGCAGCTACAATAAAGTTCGCACCCATATGTTAGAATCGGTATGATTAATGTCTTAGCAAGGAGTAACCGTGTCTTCACAGGAGTAAAAGATTGTGTGGCCCACAGAACACGTAAAGCACCATATACTTTTCATACAAGAACATTAATGTGATTATCCCAAGTTAGATAGCGATTAAAAGTAACCCAGATTTTTCGCGGTTTCAACATATTCAATGGGAGCATTGCTTAATATAATCTGAGGGAAATAAGTGAGATCGCGGGGTTTTCTAGAAATGTCTAGGCATTTCGATTTTTTAGGGTTAAGAATAAGACCATTTAAGTTAGACCAATTAGCTATTCTTATAAAATCTTCATTAACATTCAAAGCACCATTCTCAATTAGCCCCAGAGGACAGCTCAGACGAAGCTGGACGTCATCTGCGTACATATGAAAAGAGCAGTTATGAATAAGATTTGGAAGCTCATTGACGTAAATTGAGAACAAAAGAGGGCCGAGAATAGAACCCTGTGGCACACCGGTAACATTAGGAAGAAAATCAGATAAGCGGTCTCCAACCTGAACTGCTTGTTTTCGATCAGTTAAATAAGAAAAAATTAACCTTGCAGTACCAGTTGAGAAGTTAAAATTTGAAACAAGTTTATTACATAAGTTTCCATGATTGACCGTATCGAAGTTCGAAGGCCTTAGGAAAATCTAACAGTACCAAAAATGTTACCTCATCTCTATCAAGGGCTTGTCTTATATCGTCAGAAACACTAATCAGAGCTGTGATACAGCTGTGATTTTTGCGGAAACCAGACTGCTTCGAAGTAAGCATCGCATTAGACGTAAGATGAGTACTGATTTGTTTCTGCAGAATTATTTTAAACACTTTTGAAAGAAAGGGTAAAATTGAAATGGGTCTAAAGTCATCGCCTCTCGCATTTTTGGATAAAGGTATAACCTTGGACAGTTTCCAAATATCCGGAAACACACCAGGCATCAGAATTGAATTAAACATAAAGGTTATGTGAGGCAACAAAATAGGCAGAATCATTTTTAAGAACTTGGGGTGAATATCATCCAGCCCCACGGCATTTGACTTAATGGAAAGCAAACTTTCCACAACTTCAGTCAGGGGCGAACGCAGAAAAATTTTTCGGGGGTGGTTTTGAAAAAATATATTAAATATTTACGAACAATTTGTTTTTAACATTTTTATGCTTTTTTATACACTGTATTGATTTGTAAAATACATTGCTAGGAGGAATCCTAACTAATATTATAAATGTGAAAGTAATTCTGTCTGTCCAGCTTTCTATGTTACCGGCTCCCGCCCAAACTACTCAACTGATTTGAATGAAATTTGGTACATAGATAGCCTAGAACCTGAGAAAGGACATAGGCTATGCATTTTATCCCTTTATTCTAATGAGAACGGGAACGTATACAGGAACCTAGAAACTACAGCACCGATTTTAAAAACTCTCCCACCGTTAGAACGGCTCACTATCCTCAAGTAACATAAACTTCAACTCATCCCCATATTCCTACAGGAACAAGAGTCCTTACTACTATAACAAGTACGAAAGAATCTCCTGCCCAAACCACTGAGTCGATTTAAGTAAAATTTTATACAGAGATGATCTAGAAGGACATAGACTTCAATTCATCCGAATATTCCCACTGGACCCGTCCTCACTAATATTATAAATGCAAAAGTAGCTCTGTTTGGTCGCCCTGCCCAAACAACTGAAACAATTCAAATGAAATTTTGTACAGAGGTAGTCTAAGACCTGAGGAAAGACATAGACTTTATGTATTATCCCAATTTCTACGGGAACGTAAACGAGATCTTAAAAACTACTGCACCGATTTCAAAAATTCTTCCACCTTTAGAATGCTACACTATCCCCGAGCGAGTAACATAAGCTTTAACTCATTCCCATATTCCTATGAGAACAATCACCCGGGAACGGGGGAGTCTATACTAATATTCCGAAAATTCCAAAATTATATCTGTCTGTTTCTTTTCCTTTGTTCCATTATTCCTTGGGAACGGAAGTACTTCTACTTGCTATGTACTTGTAAGTAAACAATTCTATTTGGCAAAATATGAAAAAAGTAAGAAGATCATTTGCAAAAATGTATGTACTTAAGTAAAATAATATAGGTTACTGAAAAATTCAAATTGCTGCCGCAAGTCAGCTAGTATTTTATAAAATTAAATCAATGCGCCTTGGAACTTTTGTCATTTTTATATTTATAAACTCCTCATAGTCAACCTCAATACTTTTATAGATGTTCAGCAACATCAAACCGTCCAGTTGCTCCTCGCAGATAAGTTTTTGATCTGCACAGATATGAAAAAGATCGCTCACTTGAAGCCACGGACACCGGAAGTGTGGCACCGATCTGCATAGAACAATGAACTGTTTTATATATGTAGGGACGAATCGCAAAAATTTAAGGTGTCTATAAAGTTGTTGGGCTGTTTTTCTTTTATCATACTCAAGCAATGTTCATTGGTATGCATATGCTTATTCATACATAAGTATACCCTTTCCTATTTGCCATTGTCGATCCCATTCTTATACAGAGCCAGAGCGACTGGTTTTTAGTATGTGTGATGAAAATTTTAATTTTCGTAGATTTCGGTCGCGACTGCCGTTAGTTTTGGAGTGATCGATACGATGTGTTTTGGTCGCAACTGTCGTTAGTTTTGAAGCGACCTATGCGATGTGTTTGCAAGTAACTATAAGTAGGAAAGTGAATTTTAATATATTTCTATCGCAGGTCCCATTGTATACGACCCAATACTACCTCCACATCAACATATAAAATTTACTTACACTAGAAAAGGGTGATCATGCTAAGAACATACCAAAACCAAAAAGTCATTCCAAAACATATGAAATTCCTGCAAATTAACTTATCGATAGAAATGGATTCCGCATTTGGAAGGATTTTTTCAAAAATTTTTGACAGAATGAAATTTTCAGATGAATTTTATGCTTCCATGTTTTATATTTTGATTTTTGTTTTAAAAAACTAGTGGTTATTTTTTTATTTCAAAAATTTCGGGGTTCGCCCCTGACTTCAGTACTATCTACTCCAAGGAAACTGAAACCACGATCTGAATGATTGTGATTCAACAAAGAAGGTTCACCTGGTGTTTAACTGAGAAGATTGTATAGTTGGTATGGTCACAAATGTTTTGTTTAAGATGTTGACATCGACATTGCTAGCTATACCATCGCTTGATTTACCGACACCAATATTACGCAATTTTTTTCACAACTGACGACCATTTAGGGAAGTACTCAGGCGGTGCGAGTACATCTCGGCTTTCACCTTACGTATCTCCGCAACAACTTTATTCCGAAAAAATCGATACGACAGCTTGAATACATTCAACCGATAGCATTTCCAATTTTTATATGCAACATCCGGTTATAGCATTAAATTACGTATTGAATCCGTAAACCAAGGTTTATTGCTGGATTTTATAAATTTTCTTTTAGAGGGACATGAGTATCGCATACAGAGTCTTAATATTTTCAGTGAAAAACTGCATCTGACTATTCGGAGAAGGCATATAATAAATTCGATTCCAATTAAAACTTCTAATGTCCTCTTCTAAAATATCGACATTGATATTATTCCAATCTCGATATAAGATATCCTCACGAGTATAATTCAAGCTGAACTTGAACGTTAACAAAATTAGATCATGTCTTGAGAAGACAGGAGCGGCAAGCTGGCTGTATAAGGCAACGTCACGAATGTCACTAACGAAAAACAGATCTAATAGTGTTGGGTCGCTACTAGAAAAATGAGTCGGTGTGGAAGAGTTAACAGGGATTAAATTGAAGGAACGCATGTTGTGGGAGAAAAGATTAGAGTTATCAAGTAAATTGCAATCAAAATCTCCACACAAAACAATATTAGGAGAATCTAATGAGACTACCTCTAAGAGGGTTAATAAAGGTGAAAAATCTATGTATCTATTCGGCCTATAAACTGTACCTAAAAGCAAGCTGCCTTCATTACCCAAAATGTCCAAAAACAGATACTCGATCTCACTTCCCGGGTCAGATGATAGCTTATAAAAAATTCAATATCAAGAGACATAGCAAAGCAAAACCTCGATTTGAGTGTGATCAAATTCAAAAAGCCAGTTTTTAACAATAGAGCTTTGAGTGTGCTGTGTGTGTTGAATCCGGCAGCGAACCAAGGCAACGGATTCTATGGGCCGGGGACAATAGACCATAAATCTATTGGTCTCACTAAATAATTAAAGATTATTTTGTCAATCCATTAAGATTCATTATGTCGCGAAAGTATAATTTACTTAGGGGCCAGTTATAGCGATCAGGAAAACGAATCAGGAAAAATTTTCAAATGGAATAATCACTATGTTTTCGTTACAATTGAATGAGAAATGTTATACCAATCAATAGTAAACAGCCCAGATAATTTTTCTTGTCAAGAAAATGTTCAATTGAACAAATACTGATGGAAATGGAACAGGAAAAGAGAAAAATACAAATTAAACAGAAAATATTTGTTCTATTATATCTTTTTTGGGCACAAAAAATTCTTTGACTGATTTGCCATCGATTGGTATAACATTTGTTATTCAATTGCAACGAAAACATAGTTATTATTCCATTTGAAAATTTTTCCTGATTCGTTTTCCTGATCGCTATAACTGGCCCCTTAATCAAGTCCGTGATCAGGAAAACTAAAAGTTAAGCAATGCAATGCAATGCAATGCAATGCAAAAAAAAAGAAGGCTGCGGAATATTGACAATTAACTATCTGATGAAGACGCTTTACAAGCTATGCCTTACAAAAAATAATCTGGGTTGACTCTATAGTGAAATATAATAAATGGATGGATAACGATCGTAGGAAAATGCAATGTTTTATTTTTATAAAAGATATTTTAGAGAACAATATAAATTTCATCGACCTACTTTCCTTAATCCCTTTTCATGTTCCCTCCAGATTGTTTCGTAATGGATAGGCTCATTTACATGTTTTATATCACAGAACAATTTATGAATTCAATGAATTACTTTAATTTTTTTTTTCTATTACGCGTTCTTTAAAATTATTCATTGTGATTTGCAATAGTATTGATGTATCCAACAATAGAAATGTTTTTAAAAAGGACTGGTAACGAAGATTTTATCTGGGGCTTACCACGAAATTTCGTTATCCTGAAAGCAAAAATCTCGAAAGCTAAAATCTCGAAAATAAGAATCTTTATCAAAACCAATTTCAAAAACATAAGATGAAAAAGAAGGGAAGATTTATGTGGGGTAGCTGAGGAGTCTTGGCTATAACTCAAGTTTGTAATTTTAATAATTTTGTCTTCACGTGTTTAATTTTTTTGAGTTCTGTTGTTAACTTTTCTAGAAAATAAAAATTGTTTTATAAACTAAATATACACATAATGCGTTTTAATTGAGTTGTATGTCTTTAAAAGGGGAGAAGAAAATGTCGAACTCACTTTTTTCAAGATAAACCTATCCGTTCGAGTATTTTGTTTATTCAAGATTTTTGCGCATTCGGTATTTTTGCATTCGAGATTAAAAATTTATTTTTTCGAGACTTTTGTCATTCGAGATAACGTCATGATCCCTTTTATTTGATTAGATTTTAACTTTAACTAATTTCAACTTTACTATTATTATTATTATTTAAGTAGTTTTGTAACCAGCAGATCATGAATCAATTGACTGATGAAATAATAGTGGAGTGTCGTTAGACATAAAAATGGCAAAACCTAGGAATCCAGGGCCAGTCTATGGACTTTCATGAAATTTTCGGAAATGTGTTTAAAATAGTGTATAGGAAAAAGTTTAAAAAAAAAATTTCACCGCCCTCAATTTTTTTTTATTATTTTTATAATTAATTATTAACTTTTAGAATTTTCTTTTATTTATGTAGGGTATTTTACATATGGTTTGCCAAAGGCTCAGGATAGATAGATTATGTCCAGACAAAAAAGTTGTATGAGAGGGAGGGTCTATATCCCTCTGCGTAAACGGGAGGGGAAATTTTATAAAAAAATTGCTTAATTTAAAAAAAAACTATTAAAAATCAGCTAAGCCGCTTATTACCTTATACTATAATGTTTTTAAAATCTAATGTTTTGTTCTTTAACAAAAATTCTATTTTGAGTTCATTTAATGAATAGTTTTTGCGAAATCAAGCCTCGCAGTTAAAATTTTCAACAAAGAAAATATTATTTTTCTTATTTTGTTTTTACATTTTTTCTTTCCATGTTCAATGTTTTTATTAATTTTTACTCAAAATACACAAAACGAAGCAAAAAATCTTTCTTGGTTATTGAGAATAAAGAAAAAAAACGAAAGGTACTTTTTTCCAGAAAACAAAATGTCGTTAATGTCCTGCTGATTGAACTTTATTCCCAGATTCCACTTCCCACACCTTCGCTGGTTTTTGAGCCATCGGTGTAAAAGTGTATTGTTTCATTTTCCTAAAGAGTGCCATTTTCCCAAGTTTCTATTGGAAGTTGTTGGCAAACACCAACTTGGGGTTGGTGTAGTCGGATCGATTCGGTAAGAATCTTAAGTTATCTAGAATGGTAGTGCGGCCGATTTGATTATTATTGGTCCACTGTGATGTAGCTCTGAGTCGAGTAGCTGAGCTAGCTGCGACTTGTTTGCTGAAGATATCTAGGGGTGTGGGATCTAGTAGTACATTGTGAGCGTCCGATATGGTTGTCCTCAGTGCGCCACTAATACACAGACTAGCCGTTCTTTGAACTTTGACCAGCTTGTTGTAGTTGATCATCTTGTCTAGTGCGGTCCACCAGACTATAACCCCGTATGTGAGTATCGGTCTAATTACCGAGGTAAACAGCCAATGGGTGATTTGGGGGGAGAAACCCCATTTCCCACCAATGGCTTTTTTATCAGAGAAGAGTGCCACGTTGGCTTTATTTACTCTTTTTTGTCAAAAATGAGACCTAGATATTTAGCCTGATTTGACAGTGTGAGAGTTACCCCTTTAATAGTTATGGGTTTGAAGTCCGGAATTTTGTATTTCCTCGTTTGATGTTCAGATCACAATCTACAGTCCAATTGTTAAGCTTGTTAAGTGCTGTTTGTAGCAACTCAGTTAGGGAGTACGAAGTTCGGTGGGCAAGTTAGTTCTAAAGCATAAACAAAATGTAATAATTCATCGTTTTATTAACTGATGATATCGTGTTACCCAATTTTTGTAGAAACACCCATAAGTTAATTTATGGAATCCCCTACTGCGTCACCAAAAAAAAATTGAAAGCAGGAAAATCATACACATTTCGAAAAATCTGATGAAATTTGCAAATATGACCTAAATTATTAATTATTTTACTGACTACAAATCAGCTTAATCACATATCGAGTGTTTCCGAACTCATATTAATGAATCATTGCAAATGTTTCAGGTCATACGCTCATACGGTTTTCTGTCACAAATAACGTTAGCTAGATGTGAATTTTAATTTTCGTTTGATCGATGAATCTTTTGGTTGGACAATGGCCATGTGTTGTGTATTGATTAGATATGTAGGTACTTGTTCACGGTGTAATACTGGCTTTTGTCTGTAAATATTTAATCAATCATAACAGCTGGAACCCAAGGCTTATCCAATATCAAGTATAATACTTTTTTTTTTGTCAGAGTTTAATAGAAGTTTCAAGAAGTAAAACATTCAACGCGATGATATGAAGAAATATGCATGACTTTTACTTTAAATTTGCAACAAGCCTCAAAGGTAACCAGCGTAATATTGCAATCTACAGAAACTCAGGTTGTTTTGAAAACAAAAAAAAAATTTATAACAACAATTTTCAAGGTTGGATACCAGTCAGGAGGCAGATTACACCGAAAGTTTCAGTGTGTATCCCTAGATTTATCTGTATTGGAAGAAAATTGTGAAACTTTTCAAAGAACACAATTTTGCTGGGTCAGATGATGCTTTTTGTTGTTGGCAATGTGACGACGATGATGACGGTGCCATTGCTACGACAATGTTACACCGCGAGCTCCACCAACGCCAAAGAAACATCTCCGCACTAAGATGGTAAAACTTTTTGAAAATTTCCAAAACACTTTGGATAACTTTCAAGATTCCTTGGCACAATAAAACTATTTATGTTATTGAAGTTTTTAAGTGTTTTGACATATGCCGTGGTCGTATCTCGTATAATACTGAAAGTAGCCTACTCTTTAGCCCCTGCAACATAAAATACAACAAAAGACGATGATTCGTTGAAAGTAGGTACCTATGTCTTTGGAAAAGTATTTCCATTATCTCGAGCCCGATAGTTGAAATAGCCATTAATTTTGCGCTATTTTACAAAAACGGTGTCAAAGAACTTTCCATAGAGACTATGGCAACAAAGTTGGTGCTATAGATTCCCATTGTTATTTAAATATGTACTACCAAAAAAGTGGAAAAGCATTCATTTCAACAGCTCATGGAAAGCACACAGTTCTATGTTTAACATCTCTGTATCGTTCAGTCAGTGTGAAAATAAAAACCGAAAGGCAGGGGTGAGACTCCAAAGAAAGGCAATGCCAGATATATTTGTTTCGCTACTCCGTCCGTCTAGACAGGATGTCCCGCAATCTTTGCGTACAATTCCATTCCAATCCGTCGTAGCAGCGGCTCTTGTGAATTTATACAATATTGGAGAAAGAAAATGCAGCTATTTTTAGTACATATCTGAAGTATGAAAATGTCTCCCCTTCTAGCCTCCTCTTGTTGGCGTTGTAAATTTGCTCCAGACTTAATGATGTTTTTCAGAGTTTCATAATTTCAGCTTGAATGTACGAAAATAGCGACTCGCCTTAAAGAAGGTGGGGTTGTGTCGACACTGACATGATTTATTAATAGTGGAAATAGCAACTTGTTGCATTTGGTTATTAATGTGTCAACTTGGAGCATTGTGCGTTTTGTGATTTCAAGGAGCAGTAAATTAGCACTAGCTATGAAGTGACGCCTGCTTCCGTTTAAATTAACAAGCAATAATCTGTTTGAATATCTCAAATCATCGGTAGGATGCATTTTTTCATACACTAAAAACCGAGTATGAGCAGATGAGTTAAGGTTGCTAGAAACAAGCTGACTGTCACATAGTTTTTCCGCTCTTAAATAAAAAAATAATATGTGCAAAGCAGCTCTTGGAATGCTTTTTGGGATACTGAGGGAGGGTAGAGTAAGTGCAATCGCTTTAATGTGGGCTTTCTAGTACAATTCGCACTGGAACTTTGTGGAACTCGCATAGCAGCATATCTTTTGACATATTTGTGTCTGGATATGCCGTCCGATGATTGCATGGTCAACTTTCCTTCGGGTCCACTCTAGAATCTGAGCCAGGAAAAAACAGTGATCGAATCTTTGCAGATGGTTCCAAAACCGATGATGGATCAGTGGCGCGGGTATCTTTGTGGAGAGCTATGACAACAACTGAATGCCTCATTATCATTAGGTACATAAGCATCCTTTTTTTCGAGTGAAGGCGTATGCTTTCCAAGTGGCTGGCTATAAGCTACATTATGAACAGGACCCAAAACGGTGCTTTTTCTGCCGGGCTTTCAGAGAGGGCTTCAGCCATAAATTGTATCTATCAAGACCACAGCCGTAGATGGCATGCCTCCAGTGGATATAGACAGACCAAATGTAGCTTCCCCTACAATGTAGAAGGTTTATTGGCATTGCCACGGTGAAATTCTGTTTTGCCAAGCATTTAAACGTGTTACGCTTAAGTGATACTAACACTCTGTGAAACCTGTGGAAAGGATGACAGCACTACGGAGCACTTCCTCTGTGAATATCCTGCATTTTCTATAGCGGTAGGTTACAGATACTCTGTGCAGAGATGGTGAGTCCTGGTAACCTAGGCTCCTTGTCATGGCAGCGTCTTTCGGCTTTTCTGCGAACATCTGGGAAGCTATAACACAAAAAGTTTGGTTTCTGGTAATACAATGAATCGCTATTTAAGTCTGAGTGCTGCAGCCAGTATTTTAAAAACACACAAAGGAAAAATAACGCACTCGCCACTTTGCAGAAGAGCGTCTTGATATGTCAATAAACGCAGCTTTTAAGAGAATGTGATATCAGACTGGACAAGAAAATTACGATAATGGCCCATTTTTATTCGATAATGGTCAAATCGAATAGAAATCTCACATATAAATATCTTTAAATGAAATTCAAATCACAGTTAACTAATATTTGCCCAAAGAAGGAAGCTGCCTCTGTCAAGTAGGCAAATGTTAATTTAGATAGGAGCCCAAATATACCTATTTTGTATGCCTTGACGAATAACGAGTTTCTTATAGCTCTTTGGTGGTTGAAGTTGATATAATCGCAAATCTATGTTCAAACTCACTACATTCTCTCTCCACCTACGAGTAGGGCGACCGTGGTACAGTGGTGCTTGTCAAAAATAACCCTTGGAGAGAACAGTAAACCGTCGCGTCGTTTCCTAGTAGGAGCACTATCCGGACACTTAACGTTTTTCTAAGCTTTGACTGCGACCCATTTTGTAACCATAAATGCTACCGCGGAAACTTTGATCATTGTTGGAATTAATAAAACAACAATTCAGAAAAGTTCCATTTTCGTTAATATCCGGACAGCAAAATTTAGCATCCGGACGCTTTTGTTTTAGTATCCGGACACAATCATTTTAAGAAACAAGCACTGTCCGGATACTGAAAATATATGACACAATTTTTAGTATCCGGACAGCATGTCCAGCATGTGGTTTTAGTGTCCGGACACCACAAATAATGTCAAAGATTTTATAATTTTTTTTTTTTGCAAATTGTTTTAGTTAATCATATTTCCAACGAAACCAATGACTTTCCATTACAGTAAATTAATCATTACTTGTTCAATTGTTTACTACTAAAAACTGTTCGCACTATTTTTTTTTTTACACAAATCGACAACGCGACCGCACATTCAAACCTTAAACAATAAAATGACGCGTAGTTCTTAAAATACGACGCATTTCGAGTACCTGAAACTTTGCATGCATGTATAGAATACATTGAAGGACCCATGTTTGTTGACGTTTGTGATTTTTTTTGCGTGATTTATTTATTAATCTCAAAAATATGGTCAATGTGTCCGGATACTTACACTGTCCGGATACTAGTGCCAGTGCGTTTACCACACCTTAGAAGCGAAATCGAGTCGATGTCCGAATGATGAGTACGGTTACTGAGACTGGGAATCTAAAATTATTAAATAATTCAAGCGGTGCAACAGAGCGGGAGACTCCGGGGCGTAGCGTATTTCTCGCTATCATACTATATGTATGTAGAATGTAGGAAACCTACATTTTTGTCGATTCCGAAAAACTAATTGAGGAAGCGCTTTTCATGGCAATGAATTTATTATCGAAGTACTTGTCAATTCCTCGCGAAAAGCGATTCCTGAGGAAAAACATTTTTGGTGTGTGTGAGTGTGTGTGTTTTCCAAAACCAAAAAATTGCCTTTCGCATTATTTCATCTCTCATCATCTCTATATGCAGGGGCATAAATTAAGGAACACGACGGGCCTACATCTTCTGAATCTTCGCACTTGATGAATATAGAGCGTGAAGGGTCTAAAGAAATTCGATATTGAAGGTTCTTTTTTTTCCATATTAAATCTAGAAAAGTTAATTTGATACTCATTTGCTTTATTTATTTCTCACAACTTGAAAACCTTATCCAAATCAGTGGTCTCTTGATAGGATTTGCTACAAGTACCCAGCTGGCTTAGGCTTAGTCTTGCACTGTGTGTGTAACAAAATGAATTGAAAAAAAAGGATGAAATAGAGCTAGGTCCTTAGTGCATGCTTTGTCCGCCATTCTCGTAAGCCTGCTATGAACCTAGTCTTATGTTAAAGCTTTAGGTAGCCTTTTATAACGGTATAAGATGGCTTCGAACAGACGCAGAAACTATTTGTATTTGTATTTGTATTTGTATTTTTAGTTTAGTTTAGTTTAGTTTATTCATCAAACAGAGTAAATCTCTTACAGACTACTATAATTATAAATAAATGCATATAAATAAAATAAAATAACAAAAGATAAATAACAAAAAAATTTATGTGACAGGTCGCAATAGTAAAGCGGACAGTAAATTCTTTTTGAAAACATCCCTTGAATTACTAGAGAAAATATCTATGACCTCTATTACAGAATTTGTTTCTTTTATACAACATGCAAACGGTTTGTTTTTACAATAATTACGTGTCAAAAAATTCTCATGAAAATGAAAATTAGCACGAAGTATTCTTTGCGGAGAGTAAAAATTTATTTGTTGTAATAAGAGAGAACAGTTGATTCTATTGCTAATTACATCTTTTATAAACATTATTGCAAAATACTTTCTTCTTAGCTCAAGCGTTTGAATATCTATTAGTAAGCATCTAGAAACGTATGATGGTACTTCGATATTCCAATTAAGTTTATGGAAAGCGAACCTTGTGAAACTCTTTTGAACCCTTCCTATTCTTAACGAGTGTACATTATAATAAGGATTCCAAACTGTACTACAATATTCCAGCACTGATCTTACAAGAGTTATATATAATGTTTTAAGGGCATATGGATCTGAAAAATCTTTAGAGTTCCTCCTTATAAACCCTAACATACCATTGGCTTTATTTACTATATAATCTATATATGCTTTGTAAAAGTAAGTTTTTCATCCAGCATAACTCCCATATCTTTTTTGGCAGTGACTCTTTCTAAAGTCATGTTATTGATACTATAATCAAAAATAATAGGAGATTTCGTCCTATAGCAAGTGAAACACTGACATTTAGCAACATTAAGAAACAATTGGTTATAATCACACCATTCAGCCAAATTTTGAATATCTTTTTAAAGAAGGAGACAGTCTAAGGAAGATCGTATGACTCGGAAGATTTTCACATCGTCGGCATACATCAGGTTACTCGAAAAGTTAAAACAATCTGGAATATCATTAATAAAAAGGATAAATAGCAAGGGACCAATATGACTTCCTTGGGGTACTCCACAGGTCACATTTATCATTCTTGACCTGTGATTACTTAGTTTAACGTATTGAATTCTTTTATCTAAGTAGGAAGACATCCATTTTATAAAGCTTGAATGAAAGCCTAGTTTAGAAAGTTTGAAAATTAATATACTGTGGTTGACTCTGTCGAATGCCTTAGCAAAATCCGTAAAAATAATATCAGTTTGGAAATTATTTTCAAACCCATTAATGACAGAACCGCATAAAATTGTAAGGTTAGTAGCAGTAGATCTACCTGACACAAAACCATGATGAAATTCAGACACTATACCTTTAACAAAAAAGCTCAATTTTTTGCAAATTAGCATTTAAAACATTTTGGGAATGACTGATAATTTGGAGATTGGTCTATAGTTGATCACGTTTTGCTTCGATCCTGACTTGTGAATAGGAGTTATAAAAGAAACTTTCCAGCAATCCAAAAACTGGCCACTTTTAAGGGATTTGTTGAAACTCAAACAAAGCGTCAAGGCCAAAGAAATCGAACAATTTTTTAATGCGATAGGGGCGATATTATCAGGCCCAGCACTTTTGTTTATATCAAGGCCATTTAAGGCTTCCAAAACTTCGGAAACACTTAATTCGATGCTACCAACATCAATAACATTAGAAGGGAAGAAAGCAGGAGGTTCACAGGAAGAAGAGGGCAGATAGACAGAACTAAAATAATCGACGAAAAAATTACATATGACATTTACATAACTAGACAAATTATCAAAATATTTCATACAGCTTGGAAGTCATAAAGATTTTCGTTTGGTATTTATAAATTTCCAGAAGAAATGTTTACAGTCTGTTTTAATTTTAGACTCTGCAGAGACTATAATATAACAGTTAAACAGAAAGCTATTGAGACAATCAAATTCAAGGTGACTCCGTGTATAATTATGTTTAAGAACATGATTATCTCTGTTATGCTTGTAAGCTCTGTAAGCTTTGTTTTTCTTGTTTTTAAGATTTAATAACCTTCTGTTGAACCAGAAGTTTCATCAATACACATAACGAATTTTTCAAACGCATGATTAAGACTTAAATTATTTAAAGTTTGATCCCATTTAATTGCAGATAGATAATTATTAATTTCTTCAAAGTTTGCACGTTTATAATCAAAATAAAATTCTGGTACATCAATGACATCACTAATATAAGTTAAGAATTTACACTCTACAGTAAGGCATATGTGATGAATTTTGTTTTCTATAACTGGGAAATCAGTCTTTTCTACATGAGCTTCCAGATCTTTATCGACAAAAATTAAGTCTAATATACAATTCAGGCTGTTATAAAAACTGTTTAACTGTATAAGACTAAACTGACTAAAAAAATCCACCACTAACTCTTCTATGTCAGAATTAACATTGAATGGCACTAAAATCTTATCTTTATTTGTATCATATTAAATATTACAGCGATACAGCAAGATTCAATCTTTTATAGCATCTAAATTTAAAACCAAGTATTTACATATAACAATACGATTATAATAATAAATTTAAAAAAAAAAAAAAAAGTATAAAGGAATAAAAAAAATTATTTTTAAAATTAATTAAGAAGTAATTATAAATTATTAATTAAACTTTGATTTAATGTCAACAAATAATTAAATAATTCCTTCTTAAAAATGGTTGGTGAGATAATTCTTTGAAGTGCAAATAGAAGGCTATTTCACAATCGAACAATTTTTACAAAAAAAGATCTCTTGGCAATGGTATATGCAAAACGCGGTAAAATTAATCGTAGTCCTCTTTGAGATTGGGCAAATCGAAGCATCTCACCTAAATATTCCGGACTTCTATTTTGAATTATATTGTTTAGCAAAATAACGTTACGGAACAGTAAATATTTATCAAAATTAATTCCTAACAACGAAGTATGTAAATTTGACACACTTTTATGACTAGGAATACAGTGTATGAATATGAAACGTAGACAATCACTAAACGCGACATGAAGTTTACGTTCGCACTCATAGTCAAGAGAAGGGTATACATTACAGTTAAGAGTAAGATAGGGCATAACAAGACTCTTCACGAGATGTTTTCTCAAAGCAGGATCCAAGATGTTTGAAGAAGACCTTAGAGAACGTAAACTTATACTATAAACGCGTCTGCTGGATTCAGAGATAGCGTCACAACAAGTAAGTTTGCTATTAATTTGGAAGCCCAAGTATTTTGCTTTTGAGACAAATTCAACAACTTGCGAGTTTAATATGGTTTTGGGAAAGTCTTCAAGATTAACTTCACTTCTCGGGCAAATCATACTAAGGATTTTTGACGGGTTTAGCTGCAGTCTATTTTCAAGCACTCAGTTTTGAATATTTATAAGACCTTCATTAATACGGACAATGCAATCATCCATTAACCCTAATTCTCTAAAAATATAAAGTAAAACATCATCTGCATACATGTGGATGAAGCAATTATGTACAATATCTGGAAGATCATTGACAAAAAGTGAAAAAGGAAGTGGTCCTTGTACTGACCCCTGAGGCACTCACGGTTAACAATAAATGAAGTAGAAATACCTTTATCAGTAGTTACTATTTGAACCCTATTGGAGAGATAATTAGTCAAAAGTTTTAATGCCGTGTTTGAAAAACGAAACTTGGTGCCTAGTTTCGAAACCAGCATTTGATGGTAATCACAGTGAAAAGCTTTTGAAAAATCTAGAAGAACCATAGCTCCCAGCTGGTCTTTGTCAAGAGCAACTCGAAAATCAGATGTTACCTTGAGAACAGCAGATTCACAGCTATGTTTGTATCGAAATCCTGACTGCCATTTAGATAGCATATTATTAATTTGGACAAAATTTAGAATTTGGTTAGACATTAATCGTTCAAGTACTTTACCAAAAACGGGCAACAAGTTTATTGGTCTATAGTCAGAAGGCTCTGAGCCATTAGCTTTTTTGGGTATTAGGACAATATTTCCACTTTTCCAGACTTATTGGAGCTCATAACGGTAGATACATGCGTTCAGAATGTGCTTCAAAGGCTTGATAACTATTGGTAAAATCATTCCTGTACCAGATGCATTTGACTTAATAATTAAAAATTTTAAAGCAGTTACAACATCACTTTCGTTCACACAATTGATTGAAAATAGTTCATTATCATTAACAGGAACAACTAATGTTGGATGAGACCTAAGCTGAGGCTTAGGTATGATTTCATTTCTTGTGGACTCAATACACATTTCGAAATCGATTTAGAATTTAGATGAACATACACCAATTTCTTTCAAATTTTTCCAAAGAGTCTTTGAACTCAGCGAAACATCAAGTTTATTCATAAAATATGTTTTTTTTTTTACATTGTATTAGAGCAGTAACTTTATTTCTTGAGAAAATATATTGATTTTTTGTTATAATCCGTAGGATTTCTTTTATATCTTTTGAAAAAGCGTTCTCTATCTTTAATTTGAATTTCAATATCTTGTCTATACCATGGACATCCATTTCGATATCTTATCCGTTTTGCGAGGAACGTAAGCATTAAATAAATCTTTCCAGTAGGTCGTTAAAAATCAAAACTTTACTGTTAACGACACTATTTAAGTTAGCTGTAGATCAAATTGTTCGAGTTGACTTTGAGCGAACAAAATAGCTAAAAACTGGGTTGTTCAGCTCAAGGGCTAATACCGATCGGTTACCTTAGCCGCACTATTTTTATCTTTAAGCTGCTTGTGCGCCCATTAAACCAACTTCTTATAAAATGATTGAGACTCACGGGTACGGAAAGTTATCATTTATAAGGAAAAACTGAGAAATCATGAGATATTGTTCAGAATTCAAAGAGGGTACCACCTGATCTTCG
The DNA here is from genome assembly GCA_914767635.1 of Melanostoma mellinum. Taxonomy (NCBI): domain Eukaryota; kingdom Metazoa; phylum Arthropoda; class Insecta; order Diptera; family Syrphidae; genus Melanostoma; species Melanostoma mellinum. The sequence continues at coordinate 127,876,539 of OU612058.1, forward strand.
GTAAGAAATCATGAATGAACACGTTATACCTACCTATACACACAATATTCTCTGCAATAGTTTATAGGCTTCCTACCAAAATAAGGATGTAATCATGTTTCATCCGACAAAAAGAAAACAGAAACGAACTAAATAAAGAAAAGGCACTTCACACATTCGACAGATGTTTCGTCCGCGTATGCAATGCTCAAAAAGAACCGTGCCATGCTTTGTCGTACTTCTTTTGCGTTTTTTTTCTTTCTCTTCAAGAACAAAGTGTCCTTGCGTTGTTCTCGTAGGTATACTGCCTACACATGTGTATTTATAAAATCCATTATCATGGCAGGTTAATTTTTTTTTTGTTTCCGAAATGTGCTCCATATCAAATTCCACTTTCCTATCTCTCTATCGAATAAAAGATCCGGATTATGAACGTTTCGCATTCCAATTTAATATCCATGCACGTAGGTATACACACACATACACACCCACTACTGCTTTACCTTTAAAGGACTTGGAATTTTTTTTACCGAGATGGCATTCGATGCCCAGAAAGAAGCTCTGCTCCTCCTTTTGAAAATACCAAACTCTAGAATTAATGTGAAACAACACTGCTTAGTCTCACAATCCGACCGGCTGAGATAAAAGGTCAATAAGAGATTTGATGAGCCTATTTATAGGATCGTCCCACAACACATAATAAACGCACGTGTCATTGAATTAATTTACCAACTATCCAAAGGATCCTTTTTCCCCCTAAGGATTCAGTGCACTATGTGTACTTTCACTTGTCCCGCAGAAACGTGTGCAATTAACAAGGCAACGATTTAATTCGACCGGAAAATGTTCGAATTACCAAAAGTATGCTACAAAGGATTAGGAATGTGCATTGTTAATGCTCGTAGTCGTATTTCTCGGAGAGATGTGAGCTATTGTAACATCATCAGCTCTATCCACCGGTATCGGTTGCGGGCACGTACTTCGCACTTTTCATATCTTCCTTCAATTGTGGGCATCTGCAGAAATTTTCTTTTCAATTCAAGCGAGGTTTTATTCCTCGCGCAGCAGGTTTTCCTAGACATAAATGTGTAATGTTGGGTGCGTTCAATATGCGGGATGTTTTGTTTACCATCGTGCGTGCCTCGTCCCTCGTGGTGGGAGTTTTTCATTTATAGGATTCTCAATAATTTCATTTGTTATGTTGATTAATTGCCACACATTTCCGATTTGACTGTTTGGCAATTCATTTCCTTTGCTAATAATGCTGCTCACAGCCAGATTGCTTTTGCCCAATAAATTGTTATCTAAGGAGGATGTTTTGAATAAAAATGTGAATTGGTAATAAAAATGCTGATTTGAAATGAATTCAATTTGCCAGGGTATTAGCTCGTACATCTTCATATGGACATGTTATCTTTTGTGAAGGTAGAAGCATCGGCATCTGCAAGCAGGTCATATTTTCCAGTGCCTACTAATTGTTCCCAAGGGAAATGGAGTTTCACCTCCGAGCTGTATTGGAGCAAGACTTCTTCTGTTGTGGCTGGGGTTGCGCTGACATGTTTACACATGTAGGTGATTATTTAAGGAATCCTGATTTACGATCACCCGTGCAGTGTGACGTATTCTGACGCACTTAAGATGTACTCGCAGCAACTACCCTGCATGTTATGTAATTGTTGCCGGTGTGTGGCACTCTTTGCGGGCAAGGAAAATGATCTTTAACTTCCGGCCGGGGGGTATGGAATGTTAGTGAAAAATTACAACAATTCGAAAGGAATTTCATCTTATCAGAATAAATGTGATATAGGCATTAAGGCTAATGGGTGGTAAATATAAAAATAGAGACATTCAACTTATGTAACCCTACTGATAACAGTTTTGCTCTTTTTGTGAGACTTTGATATCAATCAAAGATTGAAGCTAGAATTGGAAGTTCACCGTTGGATTGATTTACTTATCAGAAGTAATTTATGCTCGACCCATATACTCTTCAGAAGTGTCTCCTGTCACAAATAAAATGAGCTTGGAAAACTTTTGGGCCAAATATTTTCAAACGTAGGTACGTACTAGGCCGAAAACTGAGTGCATTTGAAGCCTAACAGTTTCAAGACTATCTAGAGACTTTTAAGCTTTTCATAAGGATAATTTTTGTTTTTTTCTGTTGCCGGTTTTTAAAATACGAGCTGTAGCACTAAGACCTAATTACCGGACGATTGTGCTACCAGTTAGCACACTTCTATTTGTTTTAGCTTTCCAGATGTTCGGAGAAAAGCCAAAAGACGCTGCCATGATAAGGAGCCTAAGTTACCAGCTTTCACCATGTCTGCCCGAAGTCTCTGTAATCTCATACGAGAAAAAGCAGGGCATTCGCAGAAGAAGTGCTCTGCGGTGTCCTCACCTCCTCCACAAGATTCACAGAAGATTCACTTAAACCTAGCACGTTTAAATGCTTGGCAAAAGAGAAGTGCTCGCTGGCAACGCCAATGCTTTCTGCAGTTTTTTCTGCTACGGGCTAGTAAAAATGTTGCAGTCTTTTTATTAACGTTGGGGAGCATACGTTTGGTCTGTCTGCATCCAATGGTGGCACGACATCTACGGTTGTGCTCTATAAAGATCCAATCGTTGATTGAAGCGCTCAATGAGGATTATAAGGATACTACTTGAAATAGTTAATTTAGATCATAAATGATTTTTTCAAGCAATGAAAAAAGTGTAAAAGAAAAGTCCCAGACAGTTACCCCTCTAAGAAAACACCAGTAGTCTCCAAACCAAACCTCACGCAGGAGCGCTACATCGAATAGACCCCACTACATACATTTTTAATAACCTTAGCGCCAACTAATACGGATCTAAAACCGTTTTGAAATCGCATGTAGTATCAGCCAAACTAGCGTAAAGTAACGATTTGATCAGTTTATAGTTGATTTTCGCTCTATTAAATTTCTTTTTTTTTGCATCTCAGAGACTTAAGCGGTACTGAGACTAGAGCAAGCTCATATGTACGCACTTATCTACGCTCTTTATCATCAATGCAAGTGTTAGTGGTTAGTAAAAAAACACGAACACAAGCCCAAAGGACGTATTCGAACAAAGACATAACATTTAATTTTTTTTTCTACATCGATAAAACATGTCCCAAAAAATTAAAATAAGCTGCAATTAACTAATGATTTACAAATACAAATTAAATACAAAACAAAAATCATGCTTGTGGAGCAATGGTTTTGAGTTTTGGTTAAAGTTAAAGTTAAAATCTGTAATAATAGGATTAGAGTTGTATAACCTACTCAAGCGAGCTATCGGCTCATGCATGCCATAGTTAGTTCTGTGGTGGTAGCAATGCAAAAACTCTAGATATCTAACGTAATTGGTGAGACCGTGATGTTTTAATACAACTCTAGCGCCTGCTTGAAGGTTAGCCATTTAAATAAAAAACTTTAAAATATTTGAGATCCTGCAACCAAATTACAAATACTTACTTACTTAGGTGGGCATTACAGTTCGGGGTGAACCTAGGCATCAACCAAACATCCTTCTATAACGACGATAACGACTTCGATTTCAAGAGAGCTCTATACAGTTTTGCACTCTAAGTCGGTTTAGGTCTTTTTCAACTTGATTGCGCCACCTTAGACGAGGTCTTCCCCTTCCGCGATTTCCCTGCAATAGTTTATAGTTTAGTTTATAGTTTAGTTTATTATAATAATAGATACTTGTACACAGTAAGATACAAAAATCTTATAAAATAGTGCAAAGTTGAATTAATGGACAGATTTAACTTAAATACAACTCAAAGAAGCTTAAAATCGTTCAAAACAAAAAAATAAAAATATATATATATTTACAAAGAGATTAACAAAAAAAAAAAGAAAGAGAAAAAAAAGAAGAAAAAAGTTAATAGATTGTTTAAATTGTTAAATAATTAGAAAATATGCCTTAAGTTCCCTCTGAAATCCCTTCTTATCACCAATGCTCCTCAAATGTCGTGGGAGAGAGTTCCAAAGTCGGACGGCGTGAACGAAGAACTGACGCTCAGATGTCAAGCATGAAAAACGCGGTTGAAGGATGTGCGCTGTTCTAGTGGAAGCGCAGAAAGTTATTTTATTAAACAGATCTGGAGGTTGGTGTGTTTGTACAATATTAAAGAGCATAGTCAATGTTCGGAAATGTAACAACTTATCAAGAGTGAGGCTGCAAATCTTGTTCGAAAAACTAGAAACTCTGTCGAATCTCCGAAGCCCAAAGACATACCTAATTGCATTATTGTAAGTTACATTAAGTTTTCGTTTATCGATAACATCGCATTTTCCATACACCTCACATCCATAGGTAAGAATAGGTATGATTAGAGATTTGACTAATACAATCCTAGTTTTGATTGGAGTAAAATGCTGAGACGCCCATAAAGATCGTAAGACCCCATAGATTTTACCAACGATTGAGCTGATGTGGTTGCTCCAAGTCAGGGTTTTGTTGAAAACCATTCCTAGATTTTTGGCTGTGGAGACGTATTCTATTGGGGCATCATTAAGTATTATTTTAGGAAAATAAGAGGTTGATATGTGTTTCTTAGATATGATGATGCACTTTGATTTCGACGTATTAATAGACAGAAGATTCTTCTTAGCCCAATTAGCTATATTTTCTAAGTCTGCATTGATGCGACTTGCACAATCTTCTATCAGCCCGAGAGGGCAACTTATCATCGGCGTAGAGTTGGACTTTAGAACTGGTAACGACAGATGGAAGTTCGTTGATGTAAAGGGAGAAAAGCAAAGGCCCCAAAATAGATCCTTGCGGCACTCCTGTAGTTACAGTTATGAAGTCGGAAAAAACATTATTTGCATAAACTGCTTGCTGCCGATCAGAAAGATAGGAAATCAAAAGCTTTGTAGCAGAGGATGAAAAATCAAACAAATTTATGAGCTTGTTGCAAAGAATATTGTGATCAACAGTATCAAAAGCACGTGAGAAATCAAGTAGTAAAAGGAAAGTTATTTGATCTTTATCAATGCTTTGCCTAATCTCTTCAACTACTGTCAACAGAGCAGTAATGCAACTATGTTTTTCACGAAAACCCGATTGTAAAGGTGAAATGGCGTGAGTGGCATCTAAAAAAGAGTTGATTTGTATTTTCATTATTTTTTCAAAAACCTTGGATAGAAACGGAAGTATGGATATGGGCCTGAAATCTTTTCCACTTGAGTTTTTGGGAACCGGTATAATTTTTGCTCTTTTCCAAGCTGTGGGAAAAACACTCGTCGTTAGAATGCGATTGAAAACAAAAGTAATGTAAGGAAGTACAATGGGAAGTAGCATTTTCAAAAATTTAGGATGAACACCATCAGTTCCAAAAATCAAGAAATATGGTTAACTTTTCCAATCAAAAACACTTTTTTAAATTCAAATCACTTGTTTAATCAGCACAAATTGCAATTGAACCTTTTTCTCCACCGGCGGCACTTCCTTCTTGGGGTTATTAATTAAATTATATATTTATGTATTTTATCAAATAAACTAACTTTAGGACGTTCACGTAAACTTAAAAACCGCGTACTAACAAATAAAAGAAATTAATCGAAATTTATGCACCGCCGTCTGGCGTGCGGCAAGAATGTCAAATGTCAGACGAGTTGAGAAGAAATGCCGGCAAAAAGAAAAATGGTGCATCCAGCAACAAATTTATGCTGCCACCGCGACTAGCTCAGCTGGGGTGTGTTCGATGTTGCAAATAATAATTGGGTAAGATAGGTCAGGTGAAAACAATTAATTTAATCGAGGGTGGATGAATTAAGATGTAATTAAAGTTGGGATAAATAATCAGATTGGAGGACAGGGTGTCCTCGTAATCGTGGGCGCCAGAAAATTTTTTTTTTTTTAAAAAAAGGTTAAATTTCCAAACCTTGAAGCTGAAAGTAATAAAGAGAAATAACGACCGGGAAAGAAAGAAAAAAAAAAAAGAAAACAGCGATGTGTAAATAATAAAAGAAGCAACGTATTATGAAATCCCAAAGGGGAGTTGAAATGATTTTATTGTGTTGGGAAAACCTTGTCAAAGACGGGATTAAAAACCCAAGTCTTTTCGATATAAAGGAAAGTATAAAAGTTGGTAAACGAGTATAGCAAAGTAAAAAAAAAGAAATGAAGTACTGTAACTTGTAAATTAGCAAGGTAAGAAAAAGAAGTAGTATAGATTTCTAAGATGGTCAGTTGGACCGTTGAAAGTAGAAGAAAAGAATAAAGGTTACCGAAGGTTGAACGGTTAAAGGGGTTTTCCCGAAAATTCCCAAGATGGGTTTAAAATTAAGGGGGTCACGCGCCAGGCAATTTCCCTGGATAATTCGTAAGGAAAAAGGGGCCACACAGTATTTTCACTTACAAAATTCTTTCACCAGTAACAAATGACACGAATCACAAAATCTCACTGTACTTATCTTCGAAATCAAATTTCCTGCTCCTATTGCTCCCTGATCAATCTCGTATTCTCAATTTTGGTCTCCACCAATTTTCTTTTTGTATCCTTCGTTGAAAGGACAACTCTTCCTCGATTCACTTTCCAAAGTTAAAACCCCAAAATCAGAAAAAGAGCTAAAACTCACTTAAAAAAAAAATATGGCGCAAAATTTTTCAATGTACAAAACTTATTTTCAATTTCTAACTCTCGAAAATTTTTCACTATCTCTTATCTCTTTGCTAGCTAGCCAAGAAGTGTCCACCACTTCAAGCCTAGCTCTTTGTCTGGCCTCAACCCCGCTCTCAGACACACACACATTCATACATTCAACCAATCACTTTCGTGGATTCAGTATCACGACATCAGCCACCGTTGGTGTGCTGTGCCATCGCTGTCGAACTCCAACGAAAGTGCGCATGCTCAACCACTACATGCATAGAGTTCGACAAGTTGTTGGTGTCGTCCAAAACTTGCCCTCTCTCTCGCCATTCACCAAGTTCGAAAGTTCGACAAGTGGTTGGTGTCATCCAACACTTGCCGATCTTGATGGGTGAGTCCAGACCCCTAGATCACCTAATATTACAACCTTCGTGAAAAACATCGCACTATGCTGAAATTGAAAATAAGTTATCTCTGAGCATTCTCTCAGTTACCTTTACTCGCGTGGAGAGTGAATCGAGTAAGTCAACAAAACCAATTCCTAATAAACATTTTTAACATTTTATTTCGGGAGAACTATAGGAGGAGGAAATCTTAGCTAACCGAAAATCCCTATCCTACACTGGTGGCCTCTTTTGCAGATTTGGGGGAGGAGGGAAGAACTTTAACGTTTCAACCTTTGGGTACCTTATTAAAGTTAGGTTGGGCAGAAGGCCATACTAGTTTTGTCAAAGTGACGTAAACCGTTGGGTAGGCATTTATCTTCTACCATTGATGATGTAGTTGTGTTGATGTGTCAACCTGTGTGTGTTCACACCGGACATTTCCATTGTCTTGCGTGAGACCGCCCGTCTGCACGCTTCTTGATCATCGTTGGGGATCGCCTGTCCCTTTGTCGGTCTAACCTCGACCAATTTTGCATCATCACCCTACGTGGGATGTTTTTGCATAATGCTGGGTGAGTAAACCATAGGCTGATGGAACCTTGGTTGCCCCTAACTCTCCCAGAATTATGCAGCCACATCCAAAAACGAAGAAGAGGAAGGGATACGAGAAAAGATCTTAAGGATACTTTTTGTAGCGGTAAATTTTACCGCGACACACTTGAGAAATTTATAGTGATTGATTGAAAGTATTTGTTTTACTTTAAAAAAAAGCTTGTGGACAAGTTTTATAGGGAAATTATAACAAAATAACCGGAGCGAATAAAAGCACGTCTATCGAGCAGTATTCATTTCTCACCCTGCAATGTGCCTTGGAAAACCCGACGAGCCGGAGTGTTGACTCTTCTATGCCCATGTCGAGGTACAGCTCATACAGCTGATACCAAATTAAACACGCCATTCTCATCAGATTTTTTTTTTTTTTTTTTTTTTCAAATAACACCCTCGCTTCAGCCGTATTTATAGAGAAGTGGTACTGAGACACTCATTGTTTCTTATGGCACTTGTATCACTTAAAGGTTTGTTAAAAACGTTGACGGAAGAAATTGACTAAGAGAGGCTGTTCTTTCAAAATCCGAATAAAAATGTTTCATTGCAAGTTCAATGAGGTGTACTTTACAATATCATTCAACAGACAGTTTTAGTGCCACATTGTATACAAGACAGTAATCCGAAAAAAAATATAAAATTAAAAAATACAAGTAAATACACTAATTTACAATATTCGGCATGTAATAAAAAAAATGTTTAGGAAATCTCGTCCTTGGAACCCAAAACAAGCAGACTGGAGTTTCTTGGCGCAAGGGGGAAAACTCGTCCGAGGTGTCGCGATCAAATTGAAGAGCGCCTTAATCGATTTGGTGTTCAAAACTGGAGAAAGCTCGGCAATCGGAATTGCGATAAATGTTGTTCGATTAGGATCACTCAGGACTATAAATTGTCCGCCTAAGTAGATAAATAAAAATGTTTAAGGTACTGCAGTTTATATACATATAAAACTAAGCTTTATTAGAAAAGTAGTTGTATGATATAATAAGTCCTTATCTTACATGCCAATGTTTTGATTTACCTACCAGCTAACTTCTGTCCTGTACAGGGTTTATAATTATGTCCTAATTGAAATCAATTCTGAACTTTTCTTTTCAAGCATTCTCCAATAATATAACCCAGAAGTAAAATGTAAAACTCACAACTTTGATAATGAATAGAAAAAGAAATTACCATATGCATTAGGAAAATATTGTGTTAAGAACACCTGCAATGTAAGCACAATTTTTCTTCTCCTCCTGCTGCTTAATACAATATAATATTGAATCCAGCTGCTGAAATACTCCAAAACAATTCGAAACTTGGATACGAGACTAAATACCAGACAAAAGTTTATGTTGAAAACTTTGCAGATCAACTTGCATCAGCACTCAACGGCCCTGAAATGCGATTTATCCCAGCAGCGTGACTTTCTTCTTACGTTCTACTCTTGTTCCCTTTTATTTGGTAACTTATTCTAAAAGGGAAACAAAGTATAGGTACGTTTAAGTTATTCAATTCATTCAAAATTTACATATGAATGCTCTAATTTAAGTCTCCTTTTTGCTACTACTGCTGCTGCCTCTGTTGGAGCACTTCGCCACTGGCAATGGCAGCGCAAAGCACCAGAACAAACCTGGAGTAGGTAAACACATAAATTCTAGACTTTTCCACGCTTGGGAAACTCTTCGTTTTTTCAGTGTTTTTAAAAGAACGCACGTCCTTTAGTTGCCTATAGGTATGGAGTGCTTCAGCGGCGCTTTTTCGCTGCTCCTGAATTCAAAGACGCGCAAAGAGCAATATTTTTTTTTGCAAAGCAAAAGAACAAAAAAGAAAAGGATTTCCGACTTTTATGTTGTTAACAGCCAACGAAACGAGTATATGAGATCTTCCCAAAAATTACACCCTTTTTAGAGATTGTAGATTGAACATTTTAAAGGGCGACACGGACAGTGTACAAAATCAAGCCTTTTCTAACGATGACACCAACTCTTGTGGCATGTAATTCGCTTAAATCTGTCGTCGGGGTTAGAAAAAAAGTAAATGTGAGATTATAAGGTTATTTGTGCAGTGAATTTTGATCTGATCCCTTTCAAAAAGGGTTCAGAGAGGGAGAGAAATAATAGGCATTAAGAGATGGCGAATGAATCTTTTTATCATTGGATTTCTGTGTGGTGGCCTAATTTTTGGGGAAGCATTTGTAATTCTTGGATTATTTTCAGTATGAGGGGACTTGTTTATGTTTTTTAGTTAAGCGAATGCATTCAATGCAGTAGAAAGAAGTTGTCGATGGCAAAGATGAATTACTTTATTTTAAAAGGTGAATCTGAATGGAAGAAACATTTTAAACTGATACCTTTAGAGTAGACAGTCAGATCCTAATTCGCAAAACTTTAATTTTGGAAGACCTCAATATTGTTAACGGCTAACATTCTAAACCTTTCGATATTAAAGAAAATAAACAATCAAGATTCGCCCCAATCGACTAGGAAGATTGAACTACTAAAACGGACAAATATTTGCAAGAAATTGACTTTTTTTGAAAAGAGACCGGACTCATCATTCCAACTTTTATAAAAGCAGAAAAAGAGAAGAGGAAACAAAGGAGTGCAGAAATCGATGTGATTTATTTTAATTGCAATTCTTTTCTTTCCTTTTAAACTGATAAGGCATAGCCTGAAATGTTATTTATATCTTTATAATAGCTCTTAGTATGATAATTCTTATACTACCGCTTATTAAGACCCCAAACTATATAAAGGCACGCACGCCAGCATAGTGATGGATGATGTTATTTGACACCGGAACAAGTAGACGTCGGCGTTGAGGAGGTTAACGCATGTTATTATCCCCAGAGCTCCTGTAAGCGTATTTTTATATCCCATGTTCAATGGTATTCTCTTGTAAAGCGATTTTTGTAAAGAAAATGTGTTTGACTCGGTGTTTCTTATGCTCACGCCACCGAGACCCCTGACACTTGGGCACGATACGATACATGAATTTTTATATTTTCAATGATTTGATGTGTGTTTGTGTATCGTATATGTTTGTGCTGATGATATTTACTGAATTAGAAAATAAAAAGGAATCATTTGCAATTGAATTCGCTAAAGTGGTGATAGATAGTGAATAAGCCTGCTTTTATTAAGGTGTGAGATTCTCGAAGAAACATGCAAATGAACCAAGCTGCGGTGTTAAATCGCCAGAAGACCAAGTGAGATAAAGATGGCTGGAACGCGTAGAGCGAGTGGACACGAACGCTATAGGCTATGGATCGACGAATTTTCGAAGGAACACTGGAGAAAGCTCACCAGAAATAAGGTTTGCTTTAGAAAAATTTAAAAAGTATATTCTCGTTCCGCCGCTTGGTGTTTTCCTGGATAAGGTTAATAACACACTTAAGCCAAGAGTTCGACAGGCACCACCAGCCCTTTGGATGATCGAACACATACAAAAACAAGGCCGCCCACTATGGGAAAACAGACGCCTTTTGTAGCCGCCTAATATAGGTACAGACGCTACATGCTGCTACCGTTGGCCTATTTAAATAGGCTCATCCGCCACCAGACTTCCATGCCGTTGACCACAATCTGCAGTTCTTCCACCTTTAGGGAGTTTTTCTTCAACCCAAGGACAAGACCGTGCCCTACCCAGCAATTGCTGGGTTGTCTGCTTATACCGGCATCCATTCGGGCCCCTTGTGCGTTAGCGTTACCCGCTCTCTACCGCGAGGAGGTGCACATAGGGATTTTCCTTTCACTAAGCCTAGGACCACCGAAGTGGCGTTTCCTAGAGCTCTCCAGTACTTTAGAGAACATTAACAGCTGCAAAGATGGAAGGAACACTTTTGTGTGCTGCTAAATGACGACAACAATGCAGACATGAATCCTGAACTAAACAACATGCGCAGGTCTTCTAGGGGTATTGACACCAGCCCCCCAACAAGTACAGAGTTAAGAAACGCGATCCATCTCCTAAAGAAAAACAAAGCAGCTGGACTTGACGGTATTCCCGCAGAATTCCTCAAAGTAGACCCTGAAGCAGCTTCCCGTATTTTGCTTAAACTGGTGCAAGCTGTTTGGGAGAGTGAAACTTACCCAAGAGACTGGAAGGATGGAGTTATTGTGAAGTTACCAAAGAAAGGAAACCTCAAAGACTGTAATAACTGGCGCGGAATCACTGTTCTGTCCGTTTTTCCGAAGTTAATGGCAACTATTATTCTCGAGAGAATAAAGTCCAGGATCGAGTCTACCCTCAAGAGGCACCAAGCGGGGTTTCGCAGCGGTCGATCGTGCGTCGACCACATCAACACCATGCGAATCATACTTGAACAATCGTCTGAATACCAATCACCCCTGTACCTCATGTTTGTGGATTTTGAGAAGGCATTCGACAGGGTAAATCGTGAATGCATCTGGAGATCGCTTATTGCGAGAGGTATCCCTGAGAAAATTGTTGCTGTTATTAAAGAGTCGTACAACAACGCAAGGTGTTTCGTTTTGCACAATGGACAGCTATCCGACTCCTTTGATGTTCGCCAAAGAGTGAGACAAGGAGATGTCCTGTCACCAATTCTGTTTTTGCTAGCAATAGACGATGTAATGACTGCCACTGTGGGTACAAATGAAAGACACGGTATCCAATGGGGTCTGTTTGACAAACTTAGCCACATAGATTATGCTGACGATATATGTCTCATGGCAAACAACACGCGGCTAATTTAAATCAAATATGTCATTCGCTGCAGCTAAATGGAGAAGTGGCTGGCTTAAGGATCAACGCAAATAAGACCAAAATAATGACCACCGCCCAAGGCACACAACAAGTTATTCTTAGGCAGGGAACCATAGAGAAGGTCACGCAGTTTAACTATCTGGGCAGTTTTATTGCACTTGATGGCGGAACGGACCTGGATGTTACCAATAAAATAAACAAAGCCCGCAGTGCATTTGGAATCCTTTCTCCTGTGTTGAACTCAAGCAAAATATCGCTACGCACCAAGTTGAAACTCTTCGAAACTAACGTGAAATCTGTGCTGTTATATGCTTCTGAAACATGGAAATGCTCTGTCAACATCTCGAGCAGGCTACAGGCATTCGTCAACCGTTGTCTGCGCTACATTCAGAAGATCCGGTGGCCGCAAACCATTTCAAACGTTGAACTATGGTATAGGACCGGACAAATGAAATTGGATGCAGACATCACTCAACGAAAGTGGCGTTGGATAGGCCACACACTGAGGAAACCTAACGACAACATAGCGAAACAATCATTCGAATGGAATCCTCAGGGTGAGAGACGAGTTGGTAGACCAAAAACAACATGGAGGTCATCTGTTTTAAAATAAGCTCAGTCTCAAGGTATTCAATCGTGGTCACAGCTAAGACACGTTGCGGCGAATCGGGACAGATGGAGGGATCTGGTTGCTGCCCTATGCTCCAGGAGGAGTTAAAGTGCTGCTACACTTGCAGCCGGACAACATATATGTATTAGAAAAATGTAGGTCAAGGCCCAGGTTCTTATAGAGCTGTAAGCTTTTAGTATCTTGAGCCCAAATAAGTTTCTTAACCCGTATATTTCTCAATCAAACTGAGTTATATTTATCATAACACATAAGAAGCGTCAGCAAGGACTCCTTTCTCTTCAGATGTACTTAAATGAGTGCGACTTGTGTGCAATAAAATGAAAAACTATTTGGGTTCGATGATAGCCATTACTAAACTATTTTTATATTATTTTATTTAAGTACATGCACACGACCTTCTTACTTTTCCAAATAAAAAGCCAAAGTTTATGTGCCACATAAGGGCCTGGATCTTTACTGAACCTGCAACCTTAATCGTCATACATAATATGATAATTTATTAGTTTATATGGTTAACTATCTCGTTTGTTGGCGCCGAAACCGACCTTTCACATAGCCACTCCCGATTGCCAATATTTACTTGAAGATCGAGAAAGACAGTTTGACAGAAATCCCCTCACTGTGAAAGAATTTTTGAAATCGTAGTTTCAAGGTTCCCGCTTACTTTGCCTTTCCCGTAGAAATATTGCGATTACATATATAACCCATGTCTTTCCTCAAGTTCTTGGCTATCTCTGAACAAAATTTCATTTAAATCGGATCAGTGGTTTGGGTGATGGTTACAAGGAAACACGTACTGACAGAATTTCGTAGACTTTAAGCATAAAACCACCTGTTCGTTATCCAGAGGGAAGGAGTGTAAGTATTTTGCACATGTTTCATACAACTTTCCATGACATTTCATGTTTGGTTTAATTGTTGAATGGAATTCGGTAAATTTACAGGTTATCACAATGATTGTTTTGCAAGACCGAATCCGAGACAATCGGTTCAATCAGGACATTTCTAAGCACTATTTGTATTGTTATCCAGATTCCAGAGCACATATTTTCAAAGGCTTTCTGCAATTTTTCTTACAACATAAGTACTAGTAGTTAAAAGTCAAAAACTGAATAAGGCCAGTAAGTGTTATTCGAGCGCCACGCCATCGCCAGTAGGCAACTCACAACTTGATTTACACTGTTCGAACGATTCTAGCGACTCCCAAAAAATCTGTGCAGTGCGGTTTTTGGTAAACTACGTTGCATATCGTATGATTTTGCAAACTTTTGAATCCTCTTAGTTTGGGGATACCTACATATGTATGTATGTATGTACAATGTACATTTTAAGTCTTAATAGCTAAGGTATCCGCTGAATTTTTCAGGCTTATTAGAAAGAAGTTCTTAATCGTCAGCAAAAAATAAACAGAACAAATGTTTGCAACAGAACACCACAGACTATACACGAAACATGCCACATGGCTCCTGTGCAAATAAAAGAACCGCCCAGCCTCAATTAAACACAAGATGCACCTTTCACATTCGCATACCTATGTGTAAAAAAATAAACGTATGGTATGTCAATATTCATTCAGATTCAGAAGCATATGTTGGATTGCGAGATTGCGACACACCCTCTCGCCACGCATTTTTATCAATCTCAACCATACCTACCTTTTGACACAATCTATAGGTACAAATTTACGTACCCGAAAGTTATAATTATCCCATCGCGTTGTATTTGCACAATAAAAATTCCTGGAAGAACACGTTCCACTGAGGAAAAAAGGACCACGCAAGCTGTTAACTCACCCCTTATTTTTGAAAAAAAATCAGAGTTAAAAAAACAAACACAAGGAAAACAATCCAAATGTTTTCGTCTTGATTCACAGATTGTATCTGCCTGGTAGTATCTATAGAATACAACAAAATCCGCTCAACACACGCCACATTATGGTGGTCTTATATTACGCTCCGTCCTTGCCAGGACATAAAAACAAAAAATTAAACGGCAATGATCCGCGAAGTGGGATGATGTGGATATGACGAAAGTGGAAGTTTTTGCACATGCCGGATATGCAATCCCTCGTTCCATATCTTTGTCATCAGCAAAGGTATTCCTCTATGTCGGTATGGCACGAGCGAACGTACACCGTACGAGTTTTTATCGTTCGCAATCTATATGTATATTCAGCTTCGTTTGCCATAGCAATCTTGGGTATACTAACTTCTGTGCGATGATGTGCACCTTTCTCGGTCTCTGCTAAAAACAAGGCAACCTTTGAAGGGAAGCTTAGAGTGCGATACTGCTGATGCTGATGCATCAACGTCTTTCATGATCGTCTAGAATTACATCCTTTTTGGTAAGGGAAGGTGTTTTGCTGCGTAGTTGTCTTGATGTTGCATAGGGTGTTCTTTCTGTTTCAATTTTAACTAAACTATGAAAATTATGTTTATATGGGATCTTAAAATAAAAATATGAAGTGGGTGTTGTAAGACGGCCCGCTATTGGCCATTCCTTTGTTTCTTTGTGTTTTCGTTGTATGAAGTGTACTGAACAGTTACAGTGTCATGGCTGGTGGGAAGAGGTACTCACAAGCTCACACGCCTTTTTAAACACGAAAATTAAAGACATTATGACCTATGTATATACAGCAGAAGTTGGCTAGCAGAACCAAAAAATGTTTTAGATTATAGAACTTCGAATAACTAAACAAAAACGAACCGAAAACCAAAAAAAAAATTAACTTCATGTCAAATCTTTTTGTTGAAGAAAGTCTGGTAATTTGGGAAAACTTTAACCAAAACACAAAAATCCTATCCTGAGCTAATTTATGAATTAATTACTTACTTAAACAATGTTTCGTGATTTTCTCAAAAGGAATGCTTGAGAGCTTGAAAGAAAAGCGCTTTAGGCTCGTTGTTCCACGATCTTTTGAGCCAGCCTTCTCTTTATAGAGCCATCAAATCAAAAATCGTCAGTATTGATGATCTTTTGAACTCGAGAGCACTTTCCAGAAGCTGAATTCAGCTTAAAGGAAATACCCAACATCCCATTCGAAGAAGATAGTGAAACAGGTAAGAACACCTAAAGGTGCTTTGATAGACCAGATACCTTTTGAGTTTAGGAAAAACATGGGGACATTGGGCTTAAACGTCTTACGATTCTCATCTCGAAACTTATAGGAATTGATGGTCTGCCCGTAATGCAGGAAAAATTACCAAAGGAAAACGAGACACACGAAACTGCGAGTTGAGTAGGCAGCAGGCATTGAGATGAAGATGCTCCGTATGACAGCAGCAATAATAAAGATTAATCTTATTAGAAGTATCAAAACCCGTGGAAGCTTTCAGATAAAATAATACCATCTTGGCAAAAATAGTGCACAATCGGCTCAGTTGGCACGGTCATGTTCAATGGAGAGATCTAGAGATTCCCGTCAAAAAGGCAATGTAATACAACAGTTCAACGTTAAAAGGTGGTACTACAATGGGAACCTTCTAGAAGTCACCAACGACATAAAATATCTAGGCGTTAAACTGAATTCCACTTTGAGCTTCAACAACCATCTAAAGGAAAAGGCCAATACATCACAAAGCTTGCTGAATTCGTCATGGCGAAACGTGTTCTCAAATAGTAGGATAGTTCTTTTTGTCAAGTTCAAGAATCAAGATATATGAACCAGTCGTTAGGTCAACTCTCTGTTATGCTTCGCAAATCTGGGGTGCAGATGAATATAATCAAATTGAACAATTCCAGAGAAATTTCCTGAAAAAACTCTTCAACTTCTCTCGAAATACCCCAAGTTATGCTATCTACCTGGAAACAGGAATTCCTCAACTATTTACAAGTATGTACATTGTACACTTAAAGCACAGGCTGATTTTATTATCAAAACATTATCTTATGAGGACTCACGAATAACAAAGAAAACGCTCTTATACGAGTTAAGGAAAAAAGACTGGTTCACTGCTAAGTGGGAAAGCCTTGGCATTGCTTGTGGTGAAACACTAGTTTTTAACGCAACAAACCCTAATAACATAAAAGAGCAGCTGTACCGTATAATACAAAAAAATGAAGACTCGATGCGAGAAGGCTTTATCCTAAGCGCACGTCAATCCAACAGTAGATTATTATACTCACAACTTAATTACAACCTGAATAAGAGAAACTACTTCCACGATTCGCTAACCTACCGAGAAATTTCTATTATTTTTAAAGCAAGATGTGAACTACTCAGCTTAAACGGATGTCCTTATAACGGGAGCTTCAATCAGTTTTGTACAATTTGCAACCTTAAGGCAAAGGAGGATTGCTTCCATTTTATTAGTATTTGCCCAATATTTAAGCCACACAGACTTTTCTTCTTTGGGAAACATAGTCTATCAATGCAAGATACCCTTAAAATACTCAACGAGTGCGACTGGAAAACACTAAGCAAATTTTTAGAAGTAATCTCCAAGTATAGAATGTTACTGATAACCGAATACGTTTAATTGCAAGTTTATTTATTATATTGTATCATTTACAATTGAACAGTCAATAGTAATTGTACCTTTATAAAAATTATGTTTGCTAACCAGGCTGACGGCTAAGCCATAGCTAAAAAATTCATGTATTATGTTCACTTTATGAAATAATGGATAAATAAATGAATTTGTTACTTACTTTACTTACTTACATACTTACAACAGCTCAAAACACACTAGTACAAAGAAGTGCAATGAAATCTGCATTTGGTTGGCCTCAGACATGGAACAATCCAAAGCCGGGAGGTTTGCCAACGAGCTCTTAGGTCGATGAGAAATACCCCAAGAGCGGATATTTTTAAGAACGAACAGTTTTTCTGAAACAACATCTACAAATCGATTGCGAATAGGTGAAATATGTAAAAAGCCAATGTCTCAGAGAATTAAATCAGATTTCATAGTACCTACATATACATATGCATTATTACAATTTTTTTTTTTTATCAAAAACAAGATTTTTCAAGATTTCCACCCACATCCCCAACTCTTTCATATGACTACTCGGCTTATGTTAAAAACGAAACTCGAACTCAAAATTTGTGTCAATATTAAAGCTCTCTCAAATCATAGCGACTTTATAGTTTTGACAGCAGGTTCAGATGCCAAGTTATCTTTACATTAGGTCTCTTCGTTGTAGCCCTGGCGTTGTCCTGTGGTAGCCACAAACCTTGTTTGGAAAACCTAAACTTGCCATGAATGTCAAACTGTGTATGTCTTTGGTTTGTCCTCAACTCTCTCTGAAGTAGTACTATAGGTAACAGGGCTGTCAAATGGCATATATTATTGTTCAAATTATTGGGATGTGTGGTGATTTTGTGGCTTTGCGATTTTTGAGAGCTGTAAACCCAGTTTTTTTGTTGACAACTCATAGGGTTGTCAAGCAAACCTGGGTTAACCCTAGGGAAAAGTTCAACGAATAACGAACCTTTGTTAACGAACGATAACGCGTTTCCATGTACTTGTAGTGGTCGCCGCAGCAGAGATGTCGCTGACGGAATCGCAAAATTGGTTTGGCCTGAAGAAGCCTTTGTTGTGTAAAATCAAATAAGTTTTTTGCACTTGTTTCGAATGTCGTTATAACATCTAGAATGATGGCTATCCAATCATATTGAATTCATTCGCTACACTGCTCCTACGCCTCAGTTTTATTTTTGGTTCCTTTAACTGCAACACCCTGTATAAACCAGAGCTTCTTGGAGGGTTGACAAAGTATGTTGCGGCCTTTGGGCTTGTAAAGAAAACAAAAAAGATCCTTATAATGGAGTTTCTTTTTGGCTCTTCAACTTTTGTTTAATGGTTTTTGTATAGTGTTTTGTTTTTATTTCTCCGGCTATACATAGTTTTGCATGTAATATTCCTTGTTATTACTGTTTGCAGAATAAAGAAAGAACGACACGTTTTCTGTACCCAGGTTGCTGGTAATTCAAGATGAGGCCAATTGTTCAAAGTTAAAGTGAGACCCAGAGTGGCAGATGACACGATAAACGTCGATGGAAATCACTTAATTTGGTAAACGAGATTAAACCTACGGTTACGGTGGTATCATTGAACGATAGCGTATGCCAACAAGATGAGGTGATCACTATCAAATTTGGGTTGTGCGTTATAGCTTTTGTTCCGGTATGCTTGCTATAGCTACTCAAACATGGAGAGCGGCTTATAAACTTGTTTGTAAGGAAATCCTTTTTGTTTTTTGTGTGATAGAGTGCCACACAAACAGAATTTGCTTTAAGTGACACGCTTTTGAAATGCGTATGAGCATGGCATAGTCTTAAGAGGAGATTGTATAATGCATGTCCAACAATTTTTTTTGCTTTTCATAGGCTTTTGGGCTGCGATTGAAAGTTATAAGCGGGCTTCATTTATAACAGAATTAAAACTAATATTGCAATAATCTTTTCTTTTGACATTCAGAGTTTGTCATTGAAGAGAATGATAGAAAATCGTATTGCTGAAAACGGGGTTCAGCAAAACACTCGCCTGCAGTCGAAGCTTACCTATATATCATTTTAAGAGACACAAATGTGTGTTTAAACGTTTTATAACATAAGTACCTACCTAGTTTGCTAAAAAAATGTTTACAGCAAAAGTGGATCACTAATATGAAGCATGAATGTAAGTGTTGGTGGAAGAGCTTTCATCACTTCGAGATTGTGATGCTCATGGTGGCCGTTAAAGCCCTGCGAGAACCAGCGTGACCTGCGTTAGCGATATGTGGATTGTGGAACCTAATCGGGCGGTCCGTTTGGCATTTATAACCTGCTCAAACCAACAATTCATTTTTCATCAGGCTTTTTGATTTCTGATGAAATTTTTGTGCTCATTTCTTTCAAATTTAAGGTATCTAGTTACTGGTTGGATTTTAACTTTTAAGTCAGTTCTAGTGATATCAGTTCAAATCAGGGATAAGTCGGATATGCGCCCACACCCCACAAAAGAGAAAGAAGATAATTTCATAGACATGTAAAAACCATTGTTGGATTTTAACGCAAAACTAAGGAAAGCGGAACGATTGTGTTCTCGCAATCGGTAAGCAGAGCTTACATGTTTAGGACCTCTGAAAACTGATGGTTGATCGATTTTGCTTACTAAATCTTGTTGTTAGTAGCACAAATATCCTTCCCGAACCTTGTTCGTAGTTATTGTACGAGTAAAAATATCCTGTCCACGACTGTGAAACGATTTGTCGCAAGCATTTCAATACAGCTGGAGATCAGTCTGAAAAGATGATCTGCATAATATGATCGGAATATGATCGGAAGAAGGCAATGCCCGATGAATGAAACCGTATGTCCGATCCCAAATAGTAGAGACTTTCAAAAGACTTTCAAGAGGATTAAGCACCCGTAACTTCACATGTAAGAACTTGTTTGTGAAAGTCGAAACCGCGATGTTGACAGTTTGATAGATCCTGATCACACACCACAATCGAAAAAATTTTAACATAAATGGAAATCTTGGAAAAAATCTGGGAGCTCAATGCGGATACACCATCTTTTTATCGATTTCAAGGGTCCGAATATTACAGTATATTCACAGAGACGAGGTGCATAGAGCCATGCCTACTTTCAGCATCCCTGCACTACTCGTACGGCTACGCAAGATGACTTTGAAGAATTCAAGCTGCTACCTTGAGTCGGTAAAAAATACACTGAGATCTTTGATGTTAAAACGGGCTTTTGACAAGACGACACACTATCATGCGACTTTTTTAAATCAAACTTAAAAATACACAAACATCAACACCTGAGGCATAAAATCTGGCCTAGGTTTTTTTGACGTAATTGACATAATGGGAAGAAGCGTAATATCATAGGCGCTTTTGCGAGCGTTGAAACCGAAGCAGTGGTTGACGGTTAATGGGGGCCAAACGAAGTATATGCTGAGAACACAGACGAATTGGAAAAAAGTCACAATAGACAAAGGCAACCCTTTACCTTAAAGCATTAACCTTACCTAAAACGGATGAGAAAGACTTTGGTCGTTTCGAAAGAAAAATATTCCGAATGATCTTTGGTTCCGTACAAGAAGACAATTTGTGGAGAAGGGGATTCAACAACGAACTGTACCGCGACATGGG
This sequence comes from Melanostoma mellinum, assembly GCA_914767635.1. Taxonomy (NCBI): domain Eukaryota; kingdom Metazoa; phylum Arthropoda; class Insecta; order Diptera; family Syrphidae; genus Melanostoma; species Melanostoma mellinum. The sequence continues at coordinate 127,897,558 of OU612058.1, forward strand.
CATAGAGACTACGATGACTTAGGCATATGGAATGGAAGGACACCAGTCGTCAAAAGTGACGCAATTAAGTTGGGAAGGAAACCTAAACCGAAGTCAAAACTGTTGACGAAAGATTTTGGCTGAGGCCTAGGTTCCCTTCGAACTACAATGTCCACCTCAGTGAATTGAAAATAAATTAAATAAATAAGGACGCGCAACAGAGCGAGGCCTAGCGCATTTCTCACAACCAGGCGCCTTCTGAGGGAATGCAGGGGACCTACAATTTTCTGCCGGTTCCGAACGGCTAATTGAGAAAGCGCGGTGTGGAGCTACAAAAAATATTTGGTTCTCTCTGAGATTTTTTTTTTCAAAAATGCGTTGTAACACCACCTACACCAACTACACCGTGGGTGCATATATACTTATACACGTCCATAAAGAAAATGGAATTACCATATTATGTGTAAACAAAATGGTGATATATAAGAACACCTACAACGTGAGCTTAATTTTCCCTCCCCTCATGCTGCAAACTACAATAGGGGAGACCGGGGGTAGTAGACTAGAAATTTCCTTATCTTAAAAAAAAAAAAAAAAACTAAGAGAGATATCAAAACGAAAAAAGGCATTTTTATAGAACATCATTTTTGCTATTAAAAAAAAAAGACTTGTAAACTACAAAACGACCTCAAATTGGTCAACTAACCCCAAAACCGTTGTAAGTTGGCAAAGGTTATGGTTATGGGGTTAGTTGAGTTGATTATACTCTTATTTCCAGCTTTTTGATACTAAACCTATAAGCAGATATAATTTAATTTGAACCTTAAAATTATAAAACAAATTATATATACACACTTGAAAAAACATTTGGTTTCGGCGCTCTTGCGGTTTTCCGCACATAATATGTCAACTTTTTTTGAAATTACTATGGAAAAAAGATGAGTCAACTTACCCCCAAGAAAAATAGTCAACTTACCCTTACTTACCTTACTTGTTCGGTCCTTCAGCACTCAACGACTTTTTTTTGGCGCTCAGACATCAATATAAAAAACAACTACCAGGTGTTAACAATGGCCAACTAACACTACACAAACAATCACAAGAAAGAAAAAAAAAGAAAACAAAACAAAAAAAAAACTACTCACGAAAGCAAAAATTTGTTTTTTGGGAGATAACACCCGAACGACCGACGTGTGACACCAGTGAAAGACAATATGAGAGTCAGCAAGCAGGTGTACTCGATGTAACAAGTACAATAAACTTGAGTGAAATGGTTTTCCTTTGAAGTTATTGCCGATTAGTCTACTTGCCCCTTGGGCCAACTAGCCCCGGTTACCTCTACTTATACAACCACCGAATCCAGCTGCTGAGATATTCCAAAACCTAATTTCGCACTTAACCTCCCTCGTTGTCAAACTGCGCTTTCGTTTATTCGTTTTAAGTAATTTATTTTTTTGTTCATTTTTCGGATTGACTTACCCTTTCAATTCAAAAACATACTGTTTTTATAGTATGATTCCAAAGGATAACGTTGATATCAAAAAATCTTCCAATTTCTAGGCAAGACACAAGACGGGGCTATCTTTTTTTTTTCTTAATTTTTACTATCGCCCTTAAATTAAAAGGCTTGATCCAAGTCATTAAAAATTTTACGCTTATATTATACTAAGTTGCAAAGCAAAAGAGAAATCATAAAACTAATTTTATGCAGAGTATTAATTAATTTTTTTGTCCAATGCAAACAACAAGTAGATATGTACTAATAAGCCACAACCTAACTAAACTTCAAAACACACAAGTTATTGAAGCCCGAAACACATCTTGACACCTATGCAAGCTGCACTTCAGATTCAAACCCTTAATCCATTAATTGGTAAACGAACATTTTCAATTTCCCAAAAAGTTTTTCGCCATCTCATCCTCATCTCGAAAGAGAACGATGGCCACTAGAACTCCTTTTGGAGGAACGGTTGGCATTAAACTATTCTCAAACTTTTACCACGAAGAAGAAACGTTGTCGTTGTGTTGTACACATATAGTTTGGAAAAATTGTGTTATCCATTAGTGGAATGACTATGAAACTTTACTCTGACTTCAAGGCTTCTTCTTTTGGATTTCTCGTTAGCTTTTTTTTCATACGCTTCGACTTTCCATCCGAAATCGATTTCTCAGTGGGTATAGGGTAATAATACAACTCCTTCCAATCTTCAATGCTTCAAACTTCAACTGCATTGCAAGACACATGATAATGCCGGAGGTAAGTCTAACCGCATCCTATAATACAACTGACACTGGATTATGTCAACTGATTTATTTATTAAGCAACCCTTGTCTCACACCCTTACGGTGCTGGTGGTGAAGTGCAATGTGTAACCCCCGAAACCTGCTGACTTTTATGACCACCAGGCAGAGGGCAATTCCTGGACTTACATGCATACCAATAATGCATTTTGGAGGCTTCTTTCTTGTTCTGCAGTAACTGTAGACGGGGAAACTCTTTTCAAATGCATTGTGTGCAGTGCTGTCAATACTCTCAACCATTGCTATCTTTCAATGAATGAAAGCATTTGCTTGGAAGAATGCAGAAACTATGAGTGAAATTGCAGTTTGTATTCAAATCAGGTGACAGCTCTGGTTGAAATAAGCATGGATTTGTTCTTGTTTTGTCGGTTCTCGGTTATGACGGAAAAGAAAATTCCGTCTAAGGCGGCGAGAATGCTAAGCCAGTAAGCACATGAAAGTGTTACATTACGAACTACAAAATGAAAAGGAATAATTAGCTGGCTGGCCGGCTGGCCGTCGCGGCACGGTGTAGTGGTCGATGCTCGCTGGTATGATATGATACGAATACGAGTTGTTCAATCTGTCAACCTTTGCACTCCACCGAAGGGATTAGTGCCGGTCTGGCTGTATGTATGTATGCCTAGTTGCTTTTAATTCATTGTTCTCGGTGGAACTAGAATGCACGACAACTTTGTTGTGTAGCACGGAATACGGCCTAGGTAGCTTCGACTGCACCGAAATCGGACATACGAACACGTTCTACGATAATGCGACTATGTACAATGAAACTAAAGCCCCACCCTGTCTGAATTCAATCTGAATATTGTCACTCGTATATCAAGGGATGAAGATATATCAATTTCACCTTACCCAACACAACGCGTCACACCATCAAGAGACAGTAGCCTAGACACAGTGGTAATAAACGATTGCATAACCAAAACAATCCCCTGACCGTGGGAACTCTCCAAAAGCCCTTCGAGCAATGTTTTGTGGACATTATTTTGATTTCGAAACGAAAAGGATATGTTAGGTCAGTTTGTTATCGCTAGCGCTTGTTTTGTTGGTTTATGGAGGATATTCGTGTTTTTTTCTCTGCAGATAAACAGATCCTAATGATACCCCGAACCGGTTAAGCATAGGCATGTCCTGGCAGCACTAATTGAAGTCAACACCAAACGTAATTAGACCAGGTGTGTCTAGAATAGGCTTTCGGTCTCTTTTGTTTGGCACTTTGTGTGTTTTTTGTGATTGTCGGTTTCGATCGCATTGCATCGTACCTCAGTGCCGCTGTGCAATTATACTCTGTTCTTTTGATTCGGGTCATTAGTAGTTCATGTGTGGGTTTTTCTCAGCCGTGGCTTTGTGCCTCTGCTGCATCGGTCAGTAGATAATTACTTGTTTTCTGATTAAAATTTTTTTTTTGCTTACAAGTGTAAGCAAAATGGAAGCAGAGATCTACACCCAAAGTTAAAAAATATAATTAGGTACGTAGGAACCTAGGTACTCTGTATTTTTGTGTTTTATAAGTTTTTCTAATGCTGGTCAATATTGTATAATATAGGTAATATTTTGACTTGAGAAAAGATTTGGCTTAAGGACAAAGAAGATGTCATTGCTAGGTCGTAGATAAGCTTAAAAGAAAAATGTTTCTGGCTAAGCTGTATCCCTCTGCAAGTTTTTCAGTTCATCTCTTTATTTGAAGCTGTAGGTATCCATTGGTCCTAACTTATTGGGAAAGAAATTTGCTTTCATTTGTCTAAAGATAAGGAACAAAATAGGTATACCTATCGCTACATGTAAACTCCTACTAAGACAAGACGCTTCAAGGATAGCAAAGAGCAAACACTAGAGACTAGATGGACTGAGAGTACCAACTACCTTGCAGAACCAAAACAGTTTGGTCATGTGTAGACTCAAAATGCTCTAAGAGTTTGCTAGCCTTGAACCGCCTGTATCTAGGTTATACCATAGGTGTTCTTACGGGACAAGAACACCTATGACGAATGATTTCTGCAGAATCTGCATGGACGAAGAAGAGGAAGAAACCGTTAAACATTTTCTTTGGTCATGCCCTGCACTACTTCATAGGTGAAAAACTCATATCGGTGAATTCTTCTTCGATGATACTAGCGACTTAGCTTACATAGACGCTAAAAGTCTTTTAAAATACATTAAAAGCTCCGCGTGGTCTCATAATGGAAGATTAATGGGTGATCAACTCGTTAACAATAGATCAGTGAGTGATTAACTTGCTGATCTCTGTGGTATTACAATGGGCCCTTGCGGCCTAAGTGTGTCAGGTAATGAACGTAGGTATTACTCATTGGCTGACAGCCACTTCCACCTAAACTAACCTTAGACCAAAGATAATTCAAGTAGAAAAAAAAATTCTCTGGGCTATTCACCACCGATTGGTATAGCATTTGTTATTCAATTTTAACAAATAAAATAGTTATACCCCATTAGGAAATTCTTCCTGATTCGCTTTCCTGATGGCGATATCTGCTTCCCCCTAACTGGCTGAACACAATGCAAAAACGGAGCTGGACTGCAAAATCGGAACTGGATGAGCTGTCAAAATTGCTGTACGTTTCGATTTTAGCCGGCCCACAATGCAGCAGGCTTGTCAGATATGGCGATTTGTCGCCAAACAGGCGATTTCGAATCTGATTTGACGACACAAAATCTTTTTGGCGATAAACATAAAAAACGGGCGATTTCAGGCGATTTGGCATATTGGATATATTTCCTTCCCTCTTTTTCTTCTAACCTTAGACACTCTAGGTACTTATTATTTCACCACTTAAATGGCAAACTCACCGCACACACTACAAAGATACTGTGCATTGAATCAGGGCCATTGTATTTGTATTTAAAAAACAGAGTAGCATCACGGAGGGGAAATCGCAACCATCGCCATCTGTGGTATCGTTTTTACAAACGGTATCGAAATTAACCTTTTTTAAATGTCTTCTCTTATTAGTTTTCTGTTTCCTAAAGCCTGAACGAAATTGGGCAAAGTAAACAAAGTGTTTTGTAAGTGAAAAGTGGTAGATGTTTTATATGTTTTTTAATAATAGTTTTGATGAAGTCTGATTTATTTTGTTTTATAGTTTCTTCTTTTGTTGATTAATATTATTTTTGATGAAGTTTGATTTTGTTTACGTTTCTTAATACAGAGGTGGTCCAGTATAACGAATGCCGATATAACGAGTGATCGATATTACGAACACTTTTTTCAAGTCCATCAGGTATTCTATATAACGCACAAATTACCGGATTTCAGACAAAATGGCACTGAAAACTCTAAAGTCTTAGTTCTCAAAAGTTTACGGAAAGAGGCATTCAACAGTAACATTCAACCCCCGAAAAAATAAATGCATATTAAAGATTCTTTTCTTAAATTTGAGTACAAGTTGAGTCTATTTACCTAAAGATTCGTATGACAAAAGGTTTCGATACAACGAATTTTCGATATAACGAATTGACTGGACATTATATCGTTCGTTATACTGGACCACCACTGTAATAGTTTTGATGAAGTCGGATTTATTTTGTTTCTAGTCTGATTATGTTCCTTGTGTTAATAAATAATGCCTTAGTACTGATGAAGTTTGTTTTTGTACCTTATGTTGATAAATAATAGTATTCATGAACCATGAATTTAGTTTTCGTATTTTATGTTCTTAAAAGCAATTAATTTCATAAAATGTTTTTATGAATAAAAAAATAGTTACTCGTTTGATTAAATTTGATTTGTATGTATGTGTTTTGTATTTGGTAAATTTTCAGAGTCTGGCGACTTTTTGCGATTTTTTTTTTAGGATTGGCGTTTCCAAGTTTTAAAACCTGACAACCCTGCAATGCAGCTGTACAGCTTTTGACATTTCCATCATTTGAAACATTATTTTGTATTTTCTAAATTCGGTTTGAGTATTTTATAAACAAAACAAATTTGATATTGTTACTATGGATGAGGAAATAAATGATATTGTGTTGCTTGTTCCAATTATCAGAATGTTTTATTTGTATTTAAAGTACTATAAAAAAAGAAATAGGAGATGGTGGGTGCACAAAATTGTTATAAATTAAAAGTAAAAACCAAAAAACAAAAAACTTAAGTTACACTTGGCTGTCACACCATAATTTACACACAAAATGTCTTTTTTTTTCTTCAAAATAATAAACGTCAAATTTGCTGTACAGCAAAAGTTAAAAGTTGGTCAACTTGTCCAGTTCCGATTCCAGTTCCGTATGAAGCTCCGTCACATTGTGTTCGCGCTATTGAATTTGTGTGTATTCAATAATTTGACAGCTCTTCCAGTTCCAGTTCCAGTTGCAGCTCCGTCTTCATTGTGTTCAGCCAGTAAAGCAGTGTTTGATAGTTGTAAAATTCGGATAGACTGGGCTGTTGCCTGGTACCCACCACCCCTGGTGGAGATAAAGAACACTACTTTTTTATGTTTTCTTTCTTCGACCACCATCGAGAACGCAAAATATTTATACCTGGACTTCAGCATCTTAATACATGAATCTACATTTGACTTCAATAATTATTCGCTACAAAACACATCGACTGAAAATTAAAGAAATTCCTTATTTCTGCGTTTCGGAAAACGGGCTGATCTCAGTTACAAAGCTGACAGGGCTTAAGACACACTATGGATGACGCGTAGTAAATAACTCGTTTAAATAATAATTTTATTTTTAGAAAATTAAGTCAAATATTGATAATTTCGTTTAAATGAAGGTATAGCTTCCCTCCAAGGCGATTTTTTAATCTCTGAACCCAACCTAACCGTCCTGAGTTGTTGTTGTATCTTATGCAAAACACCCTGTATATTGAATAACAATTTATGAAGCTATCTATAAAATATCGAAAATAGTTATTCATATTTCTACTAATAATAGACAGTAGAAAACTTAAGAAAAACTCATCTCTCAGGGCAATATTTTTGGTATAAGTCCGTGTACAAACAAATTAAACGTTACGAACAAACTGCATGGTTTTCCCACCGCAGAACATGCCACAAATTGTTGCTAGTAGAAAAAGCACGGTGTTCCCAAAGACTTATGTCTATTGGTGTATTACGAGTGCCAATCTAATTAGAAATTGAATGCGTTTGAATTCAACTGGCTGATCTGTACTGAGATTCAGTTATTTCAGATATTGAAGTGTTCTGATTCACTTAACTCACCTTTTATCTCACTTGGTTCGAAAAAATGATTTAGGTATTTCAATGAGAGGAACGTCAATGCCTCTGTTGTCCAATGCCAATAATGGCGCTCATAAAAAAATTGTTTTTGAAATTTTTTGCGAGATTCGGCTTTTGATTGGGCAAAGAGTTGACATTTTTAGGAAGCAGTTCAACTTGTTGGTCAGAATGTCTGCCTGTTAACCAGGAGGTTCGAATCAAAACAGAAGCGAAAAAGTTTTTTGGTAGGTAGGTAAATCGCCTTTCGCGAGGAATTGGCAGTCTTCATATAGTAAATTCATTGCCATGGAAAGCGCTTTCTCCATTAGCCGTTCGAAATCGGCAGAGATAGTAGGTCCTCTCCATATCCTCACAAAGGCAGTGGTTGTGAGAAATGCGCCTGGCCCATGGGCTTTTTAGTCCTCGGTCTGTGGTGCCTTGTGACACCCTCTTTTTATTTTTACTCCAACACGTTTAAAACCGGAGTTGTCAGATCAAGAAAACTTGGCTTCATAGCAATTGAGGTACAATTGGAAGTTTTTCTTTTCTTTTTGTTAAATTATACTTAATGTTTTTTTTTTTTTAATAATTTATTACATAAATGAAAGCTATAAAGGAAATCTTATATCAAAGGAAATATGCTTTACAAATAGTTTTTAGATAAATAATCCTGGACGTAAGTACATCAAGTCACAACTGAAATGCTAAGTGAGTAATCTGACAGCTCATCTCAAGAACTCACTTACTCACTTTAACGAGCTTAAATGCTTTTCAGTGAAAAGTGACTCACTATACTCACTTATAACTAAATTTCGGCCCTGTATAGGAATCATCATCAGTTGGTTCTCAACTCTAATCCGTTATAATGCGTTTGGTATTTGAGGTGACAACAGTAGACACCTAGCGGGAATATCTGATCGATTTGTAGTTAGAAAATTTGAAGTTGTAAGTATTTTTCAAAGCTTAGTCATAATAACAATAGAAACAAAAACTTTTGTTTAAAAAAACTAAATTATATGGTGGACCACCTATTTGTGGGTATGAGAAATGGATGATGGCCGATACTCAGATCTACCCGATATGTTCACATAAATTTTCATACAAATTTGGAACGCGAATCATGGGTTTTAGTAGGTTTTCTTGGTCTACCTCGCGTTTTTTTGAGTGGCACAGAAGCTGGTTCCATTTGAAACAGCAAGGAATACAAGAGCAGCGCGAAATATTTAATAAGGTATGTTGGCAGCACGTTATGTGTTACTCTTTGTTTATAAAAATAAAGTTTGTACACATATTTTTTTGGCACACTACAGTGGGTAGGTACTACGAAATATATTTGATTTCAAACCTTGGCTTACATACGCTTTCAAAAATACACACTATTATCGAATGGCAGCTCTTGTGAATTTGAATTTGTGCCGCCTGGTGGCATATTGGTAAGCAGGTCTGCTTATTACGTTGAAGTTTGAAGTTACAATTCCAGAAATGTTGTCGGTGTTGCCTTTCACCTTCCTTCAAGAAGAAATGCATATATTCTAATGGTCAAGATTTTAGTTTTGTTATAAAAGGTCTGTTTCTTTACTTTGTGCACAGAAATTCACAATATGTCATATTATGAGGAGTGGGGTAAAATTCTCTCAGAAACTCTCTGAAAGAGCGTAATTGTTTATAAAGTAAAGAAATGACTTGAACAAAACATTCACAGCAACGCTTGGAATAACGTCTGTTTGACGGTTGTTTTATTTATTTGTTTTGGCTGTGAACGCTTTCTGAGGTTTTGTGCACAGCTACGAAAAGTCGCGAATAAATTCCAACAGAGAAGTTCAATTTTCGGCCACATTTTGCTGTATAAGGGGCTCCGAATAATCTCTTCCAAGCCGTCAATCGTAGCGTGCTTGTCTGCGAAGACAAACGACTTCACATAACCCCACCAAAAAGTCCAGCTGTGCTAGAACGCGCCATCTTGAAGGTAACTCACATGTTTAAAACTCGCAGTTATGTAAAAATTGGCGTCAATAGCGATTTCATTTCGAGGCAATTTCTTGAACGTAAGCAGTGCCCAGTTGTGCGGCTTCAATTCTCATACGGTAAAACGGCAGGCCAATCAGAGCATTGATTATGTGACAGCTGTCAGAAAAGCCAACTCCAAAAAAGTATTGAAAACCACTCGTCTAAAAACCATTTCTTTGTCTACACAAAATCTTGGGAGTTTATCGACCACACAAACTTTACAGTTAGGAAACCTTTTACATCTGTTTCGAGCTACAAAACCTTCACAAAAATCAACTAACATTTTCCACTCATTTATGATCTAAGCCAACAATTCTAAACTGATAGATTCAAACCTACGGCAGTAGATAAATAGAACACTCACTGTATGGCTCTGGCATCACAAACTGAGTTCAAGTAAGTACCTACCTATAAATTACTACGAGCGAAAATTTTAAACGCGTTTTTCAGCGCCGTGGAACAAGCTCAAAAAGTAATGAAGCGATTAGCTGGAGACTTTCCACGATAGAATTTTTCTCAAACTATTTGAAATCGCATGAGCCTAAAGTTTGTAGTTGATCGTCTTAAAATTGGGAATCTGGCAGCCTTAAGCCTATAGGAGCTCAATTAAAATACAGTTTTATTATTTCTACAAAAAATTATTTCTAAAATGTCAGGGTACCTACACCAAAGTTAGATTTTTTTTTTTGTCAAAAAGTGATGTCAAAGTTGAGAAACGGATTAAACCAAAAACCATTTTTTCTTAGAATATGACCAAGAATCACATTGCAAAGTATGTTACACGAATTACGGGACACGTATATCTACCGGTATGATAGGTAGCATACGACATACATACATATTACACAATAATTATGTAAGTAAATAGGTACCTACATTTCATATAGCTCAAGTAGCGATCTGGTCATGTAGGTACCTTTTTCCCCCTCTACCTACTCAAAAAGGTAGAAAAAAAAAACACTGAAATACGTTGCACTGATTGGAAGATCATTTCAAACATTACCTGAGGTTTATTTTCATGGTTTTATGATCGGTTACAGGTTACAGCCCCCATTCCAAAGAGTATAATTTTTGATGGTAAGTATCTGTTCTGTACTGTAGGCAGGTAGGCGTAGGTACTAGGTACTTTGTGGGTTTATTTGTTTTGCTAACCTTCCCTTCATTCTTAACTGAGAGTGAGAAAGAAAGATCATAAATTTTGCCGAGTTTTTTGTTTGAAGAGAATAGTTTAAGAGAATAGTTTATTTTTTGGGACAAAATTCTCCTTCACTTTACAGAATTTTCCTTCACTTTACAGATTACTTTACAGATTATTTCGCAATAGGAGAAAAGCGAATAGTTTCTCTCTCTTTATTGTGTCCCCTTAAAAATTTGTGAGAATCGCGATCGATCGAATTAATCATTTTGAAACTATTTCTCTCTTAAATATGTTTGGAAAACGTTCATGCTGGAATGCAGTTCCTGCTTCCGATTCCGATGCCGATGCCGGTGCATTAATCATATTTTAATTTGTATTTGTTTCTAAGTTAGTACACTCTGCGATTAGTAATATCGCAATAGCTATGACATGAGTACAACTGGAAATTGCTTCGCATCTATGCACATAAGTAGGCATGTGGGGAAGACTTTCTGAGGCTTGTGCAACTTGTGTGTCATTCGACCTACGGGGAACTTTACCTTTGCTAAATGAGCTGTTTGGTAAATAAAATATTCCTACACATACCTACATAGTTTGTGATACATTTATATAGGTACATATTTGGGAAATTTGAATCATAACTGGTAATTTTGTAGGTAGGTGGGTGAGGAAGTACCTACATAGGAACATACTTAGGTAAACAGCTACTTCTTATTAATCTAAGTCTGGAGCTCTTGATCGTGCCTACCTATTTGTTAGGACTTTATTGATTTTTCCTTAGCGTTTAGGACTTCAGACTTTTTTTTCTACTTACTACTTTCAGTAGGAATCACCGGTACCTGTATGTATCTGTTTTACGCTTTGGAAATTCAAAAATTGACGCATCATCAGTGGCAGATTAAGGCTTATTGCCGTCCAGGGCCCTGTCTGATACCGCCCTTTTTGATCAGTAAAATTCCATATACCTTTTTTGAATCACAATTGTTATTGAAAGACTATGTAGCTTTCATTTTTTACGCGACTCATAATGCTCCATTTTTTATTCAAATATACCTATAGTTATTAATAATTAATATGTGTATTATTAATAATACAGAAAAATGTTTATTAAACTCTAGATTCTTCTTCTTCTTCTTTTCCATTTTTGGCATTACGAGTAGTGATCTTGAAGCGATCACAACTCTCTTATTAAACTCTAGATAGCATAGCAAATATTAACAAACATTTTTTTCAAAATATTATTGCTTAATTTGTAAATCTCTTCTTCCTGACTTTTGTCCAAGCAGCAAAAGTATCAACTATGTCATCATAATCAATTTCTTGAACTAGTCGAGCTTCAATAGGCAATTATGCCAAATCATTAAGTCTGTCTTGGCTCATACTTGCGCGTAAATAAGATTTAACCCTTTTCAAGGCAGAAAAAGATCTTTCTCCTGAACAATTGGTAGCGGGAATACTCAAAAAACTACGCAGAGAGCAATGTCTAATACTACATTCGGATAAACATCTCAGACTTCGAGAATACATGTATACATGACATTGTATATTATATATTTCTTGTGCGGAGCGCACATCTTCCGTATTTGCTAGGGAATCTTTGAGCTCTGACATTGTAAATGAATGCATTCATTCCCTAATGTCTTCAAAATCATTGGGATACTTTTAGACTAATTTATTCGCAAGATTTTTTTCACTCGTATCTATGTCAGATAAATTATCCAAAAAATTAAAATTTTCGTAAAGTTTTTGATCAGCACTTTTACGTCCGCCAATTGTACGCTTAAAGTATCTAAAATTCGGTAATACACATTGGTGCGAAAATATTCGTGGCCAGATGAAGGTATTGCTTCATTCACCCGACCAGTATCATAACGATAATAAACTTGAACTCCAGACAGTGCTTTTACCTTTTCTGCACATTCAGAGTATTGTTTGTCCCTCATATCTTGAAGAAATAATCCCAAAGAACCATAAATTTGTACCACCGATGATAAATCCGGATGAGATTCTTGAAGCTTCTGACTTGCAGCATTAAAACGATCTAAAATAACATTTCAAACTATGACTAAAATTGCCGTTTGTAGATGCTGTAAGTTTCACTGCAATCCTGTAGCTTCGGATCGCGTATAGTCGGTTTTTCATCACGATTTTGAGCAATAAAGTTCAGTGATTATTCCAGGCCATTATTTTTGTAACGCATAACATGCACCATGAAGAGCAAACCAACTAGTTTGAGATGGACTCTTAAGTCTTAACTTGTATGCTGCACTAATAATATCATTCATTCATTGAAAAAGTAAAACACTAAACCAAAGTCTTTCCCCAACAGATGTTTCGATGTTCCATTTTCTCAAAACCACCAGCGACTAGCCTAGGTAGCAGCATCACCAGCGCAGCGCCAGCACTCCAGCATCCTGCTGCGAAACCAAAGCACCAAGCACGCACAGGCACAGCGCACAGGTCAACGCAATGTTCATGGCTCATCAACAAAACGTACACAAAATATCAACACAGCACGAGCCAGTGTTCCCAGATTGGTGGTTTTTCCCACCAAAATGGTGGGATTTATACTGTTTGGGGGGCAAAATGGTGGGAATAAATTGATGGTGGGATTTATGGTTTGAAAATATTTGAAAAACTTTTTATATGGTGGGACAATAATTTTTATTATATTCGTGAACTATCTCTATGTACATAGAAATCTTTCGACTTTGTTCATTGCCTATTCTTTTTCGATCTGTACTGTACTCTTCTCATTTTTATTTATGTATGCATATATTTAGTGGAGTTCAGACTATCCAATTTGTTTGTCAAGCATCGAGTTTGTCAAGCAAATTTGTTAATAGCCGAGTTCACACTGTACAATTAGTTGGAAAGACTTCGTTTGATGGAAGTTGGATGGTCGGATGTAGTTTGCGTTCACACTCTTATCAAGCTTGTCGTCCAACTTTATGTCACATACTCCGTCCAACTTCTAGAGTTTCAAAAATATTTAAAAACCATCCAACAAATTGGTTACGCGGTCGTCTGAGGGTTCACACTATTAAGCATTGGTCTTTAAAGCCAAAGTTAGTCCAACTAATTGTACTGTGTGAACTCTACATCAAGTGGCTTGTCAAATTTGTTGGATGGATTTCAAAATTTTTTTATATTTTTGCAAGTTGGACAACAAGTTTGATGAATGTGAACGCTAGTCGTCAAACTTGAACGAAGTTTCATTTCAAAAATGTTTTCAAGTAGTGCACATCGCACGGAAAGAATATTTTTTCTTTGTTGGGTACATTAAAAGTGGAGTTTATGATGGTTTCAGGTAGTGGACTTCGCAAGGAAATTTTTTTATTTTTTTTTTTTGATGGGCGCATTGAAGTAGGAATCTACAATGTTTATAGGTAGCCCACCTCTTTAGTCCCTACACACTTTCTTTTGTTTTTCTTGCTTTTCTAAAATTTAATCCTTAATAAGCGCTGCTACTGCTATGTCCTTTATGGTTGAAACTCAAATCAGAATGAAGTTTGACGATTTATTTGATGAGTGTGAACGCTTTGGGTTTTTTCCGTCAAACTTTTCATCCAGAAATTTGACAAACATATTGGATAGGATTTTGTGTTGACGTCTGACTATATTCTATATTTCACACAGACTCAGAATAATTACTCATTTTTGTTGTACCTACAATATTACAAAATTTAAATATATATAACATGAAAATATTACCAATTTCTTCTAAAACCTAACAGAAACAGTCTAATTTAATTTTATTTATTTTATTTATTATTTTGATTGATTTTAAGCAATAACAAAAAATATTTTATTATTGTCGTGTTTTTTTGTCCTGGAGTTGACAATTTAATTTGATTAAAAATTTAAAAAGAAATAAATTTCTTGTTAGAAAAGTTGTTCTTTTGCAAGACTTATTTATAGTTTGCTTGCTTGAAATCATTAGAAGTAAGTATTGATCCGCATTTCTTTCTTAAAAAAAGTTTATACTTTTAACTTCTGCTTTGGTTGTTTTTTTTTCCTTGTAGTACAAATACGTTGGGATTTTTTTTGGATTTTGGGGGATTTTAAAAATCTCATCTGGCATCACTGGCACGAGCACACACTAGTACGCACCAGCTCTACTCCAACTAGCACTAGCCTCGAGCCAAGGTAAAAATGACTCATGTGTCATGTCAGATCACATCGACCGACATAAATGGCTATATATTTTCTTTTAATTGATAAACCTCTTTAAAGTGAGTTGCACAAAGTTCTCTTCTTTCTTTTCCTTTATTCGAACTTTCGAACTCGAACAGTCGATTCTGTTTTTAGGATTTGTCGAAAGAAACACTGCGCACTCTCTTCAACTGAAATATCAAAGAGAGAACTCGTCTTTGCTCTTTGGTGCTAGTTCGAATAAAATAACTGCGACGAGCGCAGACCGCAGAGCGCCATCCAACCCCAACCGACACCGAGCCAGCATAATACACAACGACAACATCCCAATTCACAACATCGAAAATGCAGTCATGCTCATGGTTGTTGTTGCTGCCGTTGCCGTCCCGTATGCCGTTGCCGTGTCTTCATTCTGCTCCTCTCCTCACAGTATTAACAACAACAGTTGCTGTCGATGGTCGACCAGAACTCAGAAGCCAAAGTGCCAGTGCCAGAAGCGAAAGAATCGCCTGCCGGAGCCCGGAGGAGGTGTTCTATAAAACTATTCATTCGACAGCAAGTCTCATTCAGTTGCGAACGGTTCGTTGTTGAGTGAGGATAGAAAAATTTTCTCAATCGTGTTTCCCTCGACCAAACTAAGGATAATATATAAAGTAATGACAGTTAATAGTAAAGGATAATAAAATAAATTTTAACGCTTAAAACCAAACTCCCATTCCAATTGGTTATTTTTCGTTTTCTATGCGCAGTTTCGTCATCTAAATAAAAAGAGTGAAGAAGATTCTTGCAGAAAATCGGTGCTAACGCGAATCAATTGTGAAATAAGTGCAAGTGTGTTTTCCGATAAGGAAAAAAAAAAGAAATCAAATAAACGTGACAAGAAAATAAAAATAGTTTTGGATTACTTTACTACAACTGCTGTTGGCCTTTACGTCAAAAATTCTGTGTACCAATCCATTCAGTTTTGTGAAATTCTAACGGATAAAGAGCAAAAAAAAAAATCATATCTCATTGTCGGAAGGAAACTCTCATATTGTGTGTGAATGAAAATCGAATTGTAATAATTTTTGCAAGGTGAGTTGTATTAACTTCTTTCTTTTTTTTAATTTTTTCTGTGTCTGCACTGAAAGAGAAACGTCCTTCTTTGAGTTTAGTGACTGTCACTACTTTTTAAACTTTTTAATGACTAATAAATGTGTGTGTTGAGATAATGCGGCGACTGACTACGAAAAACGGCAGACAGACGGCTGCTTTTGCTTGCTCTCGGCTGCGGCTACAATCAATTGGCAGGTGTTGTTATTGGCTTTTGGGTTGGCCCGTTGCCGTTGGCCGACAACGAACGAAAAACGAATATTTTTATTTATTTTTGGTGTGTATTCGTATCGTTCCCGTTCGTATTGTGTTTTGTGTGTGCAATTATGTTGGCACAACAAATTCGGTGTCGCATGGCGACTTATACATTGTACTACACCTATGTTTATCAGCAGAGTGCGATTGTAGAAAAAACAAAGGGTGACCCAGTGGCAGAGTCGAGTCTCCTATGAATTTACTTTTTACGGCATGAGTTTTGAGTTTTGATGGTTGTGCGGCGAGCTTTGGGATTGGTATTGTATTTTTTTTTTTTTGGAATTTAGGTAATTCCCAAGGGGTGGCTTTTGATGACTAAGACTGAAAGGTGAATAGTTTCATAAATTGTGAAAGCCGCGAAAGGTTTATTCATGTGAGTTATTTGTCACGGAAATGTTAAATTTCAAGGCTAACAGAAATAGGTATTCCGATTAAGTCTGATTCAAGCTTATGAAATCTTCAATGACGTGCCAAAATTCTGCATTCGTTGAAATTTCTTGTGTTCCCTATTTGTTTGATTTGCTTGTGTAGGTATGGTTACCTCGTTCGTTACAAAAGTTTTCCCACAGCAATGAAAATTATTGCGAAGACAATTTAATTTAATTTTTGCCTCATCTTCATCTCCCTCCCACTTATCTATTTTTTGTCTCTAAGATCACCAATGTGCTCTTTTGTTGTCGTCAATTAAATTCATTTTATCCTTTCGTTTTCTTTTCGCACATTTTATTTATTTCGCTTTGAATCGTTGAAGAGAGAAAAAAAAGAAAGCAAAAAGGCCCATTCCTCTAACTACCCCCTTATTCATCATCTCCATTCAACACATCACACCATCTGAACACAAATAATACGCAAATATCCATTGATTGAGTTAACTGTTAATTTAATAAAGTTATCCACCACGATGATAATACATATAAACACTCAATAGCACATGTGTTTTTCTTTATTCTTTTTTTTTTTTTTTTTTAATTGCGATTATTAGACGTTGAAATTTGTTGGTGGAATCGTGGAATATGAAGTAAGCTAGTTGCTTGCGAGCAATGCATTTCTGTTCATCATGCACACCCCATTAGAAGTCTACTCATGTTACGGATGAATGGATAGTATAGTAGTATGTTGTACACTGTACACTGGAGAAGAAGAATGAAAGAAAAATGTAATATGGTCATGAGGAAGTGAGCAAAGGTGGCAAGGTACATTTAGGTAGTCAAGCAGGCAGGTAGGTAGGAACATTACTGGCTGCAGACAGACAGACAACAGAGACTATGACTTGAACGTGTGTGGATAGAAGAGGGGATTAAAAAGCGGAAATTCACACGGAAATAAAAAACGGAACAAGTAGCTACGTGTGTTGTTGGATAGCTGGGTATAGAATAATTTCACTAAAAATGAGTAACATGACGACGAAGAGCAACATTGCGTGGATTCATCAGAGTTCAGAGTCCTTTAGTTGTTATGACCGATTGGAGTCAGTATACCTACCTACCTATGTTTATTTTTTTGAAATACATTTTTACCTCCAAAGATGCGACCACAAAAGTTCTTCAAGTAAAAACTAAAGACCACCTCCAATGTTTGTAACGTTTAAAAGCCTAAGGAGTGTCTTATGTCTTATTGTGCCCATTGTCGAAACGAATGCTTTAACATCTGCCCATGAAATCATAATGGTAACAGTAAAACAACAACGTTTTCATTCAACAAAAAATGATTTGTGTGTAGGGGTAGAGGTTCTCCCAAATCAAACTAAAAAGCGTGGGCCCAGATGCCATTCAGAGAGCGATCTTGTTTTTTTTTTCTTCAAGCTTTTACTTCTTGCCCTTCTTGTCAAGAGAATGATAATGTTTAGTAAAAAATTATTCAAACTGAGTTCGATAGGTAGGTATGTAGGGTGATGGCACCTAAGGTCGGCCATCTCCAGTAGTCGGCCACCACGTCGTAAAATACCACAAAATAGTAAATTCCTTCAGATAACTTCCAAACAAAAAATATTTTCGATTAGGTTAACTGTTCATCTTCCTGGCTGCAAAATTTCATTCAATTACAGCTGCTGGTTTTCTCGTAGAAAATGTTAGTTTAAGTCGAGATTTCGTTTGTGGTCCATTTGTGCTTTTTTGAACAAAAAAAAATAGTGGAAGTGGTTTTTTGAAAAAGGTTTAATTGGCAAGATATCGAAGCTAAGTGCACTATGTGATCATTTTTAGTTAGTTTATAGCTTATATTTGAATATTTTCGCAAAATATCTTCAAAAATTTTTTTTGGTAATCAATTACAAGGGGGGCCGACCTTAGAAGACAGTTTTTTTTCGATTATTCCTAGCTCGGCCCCCCCCCGGCCGACTACTGAAAACTACTTATTTTATGTTTTTTTTCAACTGAGTATGCAAAGTTAACGGAAATTTAATTCTCTTTCGTTCCAATCGAAACTATGAACAAATATATGCATGGATTCAATAGTCGGCCGGCCTTTTAAAGTGAAGAGAGAACGGTGGCCGACTATAGACAACCAATATTCTTATGTCGGCCTACTATGTTTTATATGTAAGCCTAGGATTACAAATGTTAGATCTACTTAAATAACTTAGGTACTAATGTTATTAAAAACATAAAAAAACAAGTAGGGTTTTTTGTAGGTAAATTCAGGTAGAAAAAGCCATAAAAATATATTTTATATTTATCGATGATTTTATGTAATTTGGAAAAACTATTTTTTTTTGTCACTTTTTTAGTTCATAAACTTTAGGCGCGTTTTTCTCAAAACTACTTTTTCAAAGTCCGTATTCACTATCATTTCAAAACTACTGGGCCGATTCATTTCAAACTTTGTATAGGTACCTACACATTTTTGACACAAAAAAGACTGTCCCCAACGTTTAGTAAAATTTTTTTTTATATTAATCGTGTTTTCTACACCCAAAATAGCGGATTTTTAGTGGAAAACAACAGTTTACACTTTGAATGGCCGCCGAAAATTTTTAAATGAAAAAACAAATTATCAGAGAACGTTGGGGGGAAGATTTGATCATAATTTGGCAAATTTTTTTTTTGGTTTTTTATTTTCAAATAATTTCCAGCCCAGTTATGGTGAACAATGAACACCGCAAATTGTTTTTTTCTCAAGACGTTCTGTGTATATTGTGGAAAGTATGCTTAATACTGTACGAAAAGTTCGAATAAAACTACTCAATCAATATTTAAGGAGCAAATTCGCAAAAAAAAATTTTTTTACCATGAAACCCTAAGACCCTGGAAGAAGTAGATGCGTCTCGAATCTTTAATTTTTTTTAATTATAATTTTTTTTTTATAATTAACGCGCACATCAAGGGGTTATGACTACCCTTATAATGTTGTTAAACACAGTGCGAGCATTTAGGAAAATAGGAGAGGATTTGAAAGGGTACACCGATGCACGTTGCTTTTGAATTTTTGTGAATCGTAATGAAGGGGAAATACGAAGCCAGGTAAAGCATTCCACATTCGGGTGGTGCGACTGAAATACGAATCTCTATACTTGACTGTACGCCCGAAGTTGGGCTCAATGGCGATGAAACATCCTTCTACTTATCTCCAAAATCAGGAATTTTTTTTAGCTATTACAAGATGGAAAAATTTGTACAAAGTCTCAGCAGGAAATGATAAGGAGACACTCACTGTCCTTTTTTCAGATCCGTACATACCATCTACTTCAGCTTCAGTCAGCCCTGCTCTCAGGAAGTATTTATATTTTCCGAAACAGTTCGAAAAATCAGCCAAACCAGTTCGCGAGAGACCACCGTCTGGCATTTCCTCACTGGCATGAACAAATTTTTCCATAAGAAGGAAATAGAAAAAGACAAGAAAGCTAAGGAACTTGAGCTTCGAAAAGAGTGAAAATATTAAAGTATAGTTTACTATGAAATAAATTTTGTTTTTTATCACTACTACCTTTGTTTGAATATTGTTAAATGTAACTGTTTTATTAAAATTACTTTTTGGCAGTTATTAAATGCTTAACTGCTTCTTAGATACTTTTTACAATAGGAAATAGTATCAAAATATGAACTGGCCGACTACTAGACAACTATGCGGCCGACTACTGAAATTGAACGGGCCGACTACTCAATAATCACACTTTCATCTCAATAAAGGTTAATAACTTGTTTCATTTAGGAAACATACTTAACTCGTATAGAATTTCCAAATCTACACATTTCAACTTATCATCAAAACTAATAACTGTACCAAAAATTTAAATAAGTCATTTTTAAATGCTAATCAAAGACAAAAAAAAAGTTAACTGGCCGACTACTAGTGCCTTCACCCTATATAAGAGGGCTACAGAGATGTTCAGCATCAAATGTGCCCGGCACTCACTGTTGTCTGATGCTTATTACATCATCATCATCATCGGGAAGAAACGAGAGATTCAAAATTAGTTCCCATGGGCTAACGAAAGCAGATAATTTTTCTTTCTTAATCATTCTCACATACCTACCTAAGCCAACACAATCAACGCGTTATTGCAACGCATAACAAGATCTCATTATGCGATCAAGTGCAGTTTGATAAGTAGATACCTGCCTAGCTATCTAGATAACCATAGATATACACAAACACCGCAGAGTTAAATGGAACGTTAGAATCATTATCCAAGGTGAAGAGAACCAGCTGTAGTTTTGAGTGCAAAATCGAACCGTAAAAACGATCGAACGGCTTATCAAAACGATTAAATTGACATTGGCATCCAATAAAAAAATTGTAAACTTGACTGAAGCGATTCTATTAGCCTTTTGGTCTTTGTAAGCCTATAATTTCTATTGAAAGCTTCAGGAAATATAGGTATGATGATGTTCGCAAAGCAAGTTGTTAATTTTTCAAGATCTCAAGATGCTTAAAACAAAAGAATATTTTAGGCTCCGGGGTTATTTGTTGGTTAGCTAGAGGACCTGGATCGGAAACATTGGGACATTCTATGTCAAATTTAATTTGAAGCTGCTTACGACTGTGGCTTAAAAGAAAATTAAATGACAAACGGAAACCGACATCGACTAGGTATCGCGTCATCACTGTTATCTTTCCTCCGAATCAAACTCAGACCGCTGCTGGTTGCAGCCAAGTGCATTTCATTCTTCGTAATTTACATACCTACTCAGTAGTACACATCTACCTAGTTGTCAACAATTAAAAGTTCATAAGAAACGAAGAAAGCGTCTATAGTTTTTGATTTGTTCGCTCTACTTTTCAAATTGGTTGAATGCGCTCGTTTATTTTTTATATCCTACTTACGACAATCGCAAAAAAAGAAGAGAGTTATCATTCAAATTATACAAAAGAAATAACCTTCTCTGTGGTGCAATATCACGTACCTATCTATATATCTACAAAGTATTGTAGGTAACTCATGGACAAGAAAAGAAAAAAAAACTTGTAATTACTGACCCGCAACGAATTGTTGTACCGACTTACAAACTTCTACGCTAGTTTCGTTTTTTCTTCTTCTTTTTTTTTTCTCCACTACTCTTTCGCAATGTGCTCTGTTTAAGGCTTTCGAAGAAAAGCGTGAAGAATGTGATCTTTTTATCTGAGTTTTCTTTTCTTTGTGGCTCCTAAATGTCTAGCAGTCTACATGTAACTATCGTGGTATTGCAGAATAATAAGATGCAGTCTACAAAAATTACTTAGCATTATTGCTTGAATTTATGATAAGGCTTGAAAAGAAGACGGCTACAATAATAACTTCCAAACATGGGAAGACAATAAAATTAACGAAAGCATTCGTGAGAAAGCATTTACGCACTTTAAAATAATTTTATGTGTGAACCGCAAGTGTGACGAGTTTCTTTTAATAATCTTGTTACTGTGTAGGTATGTATGCACTTACTTTTAATAATCTTGTTACTGTGTAGGTATGTATGCACTTACTTTTTTCCATGAGTTGCATGACAGCTGAACTTTGGTTTTGAAACTTTCGGAAAAATGTGAAAACAGGAGAGTTTCAGCTTGGATTTATATACTCCATGAGTTGCATGACAGCTGAACTTTGGTTTTGAAACTTTCGGAAAAATGTGAAAACAGGAGAGTTTCAGCTTGGATTTATATACTTTTACATTGTAGTGGGATCAATTGGTGTGGTATGAGTCCAAATACCACGAGTCTAAGCCCCATGTTGGAGCAAAAACCATGAAACGTTTTTTGAAAATTGAAATTTATTAGTTGAACTGAAATCGGGCTCAGATATACTTTTGTATGCTCCCTGTTTTGAGATTTTGCTGACAAAGTGCGTATGTTTTATCCGATAGTTTGACTTTGGGAATAAATAACTGTGGGATGAGTTTTGTGTGGGATGAGTTTGTGTGGGATGAGTTTTGTGAGGGATGAGTTTGTGTTGTATTAGTTCTTTTATAAAAATAAAAAAATAAATAGGGTGGCGCAACAGACCGAGGAGCCCCTGGGCCTAGCGCATTTCTCACAACCATGCCTTGAGAGGGAATGAAGGGGACCTACAGTTTTCTGCCGGTTTCGAACGGCTTTTGAGAACGCGCTTTTCATGGCAATGAATTTATTAACGGAGGACTTGCCAATTCCTCGCGAAAGGCGATACCCGTGGAAAAACATTTTTGCTCTGCTGGGATTCGAACCTCTGAGTTAGCAGGTGAACATGCTAACCATCAAGCCACGGGTTCTTTACTCAAGTATAAATTGAGAAACTGATATAAAATCAATCTATCTACATATCTCTTAAGTGTTAAATATCATTAAAAAAAAAAATTACCTAGGTATGTAAAAAAGTCTTTGAAATTGCAGATTCCGTAATGGAAAGAATTGGAACTGAGACTGACGCTCTTATGTGATATTGACTAATGACGAATTCAGGGAACATGCAAACGTAGGAATGTAATCTTTTCGAATAAATTTGGTTGTTATAACAAACATGAGCTACACATAACTAACTTCTTTAAACAGAGCCAACAGTTTTTGTTTAAGCTTTAGCAAAAAACGCGACGTTACAAATGAATTTCATTCTCAGCTGGCGCCACTTAGCTTTTTTGCGTTTCATAGCGTTCGCCTCCCACATGTGTTACACAGGCTTTAATTATTATTTGAGCATTTTCGCCATGCCATCCATTGATTATGCTAAAGGGCTTTGCAAAATGATTTATGCTAATGTCAGTTGCCTTTCCGTTTTTATTACAACTTGGTCCGCGACTTATACTTTTTTTCTGTCTATACCTATGTGTGGCAATGAAGTATATGCATGTAACTCCCTACAAAAAATAACAAAAAAAAAAAAAATAAAAATGCTGTCAAGTTTGCTATTGCTACCCTTATCATGGGTATAAAAGATTTTCTGATCGAATGATAAGCTGAGTATAAATTTGTTTCTTGTTCGTTCTGTTTTTCTTTTTTCCTCGTGCATGGCATTGCTCGTAACTGAAAATGACATTGGTAACAGATGTCTTGA
This sequence comes from Melanostoma mellinum, assembly GCA_914767635.1. NCBI lineage: Eukaryota > Metazoa > Arthropoda > Insecta > Diptera > Syrphidae > Melanostoma > Melanostoma mellinum. The sequence continues at coordinate 127,921,103 of OU612058.1, forward strand.
CGGTTTATTTCACTATTAGTCTTCGTCTTTCTGCCCTTGGTTATCCCTTGCCAAGGGATCGTTGGTTGGCTTACAAAAGAGGGTTGTATTTTCTGTGGCCTCAACAACTATTAAATATAAAATATGTACATACATACCTACATAGACATACCTATCAATGTTTTTGTTTATTCAATTTCGTGATCAGATTTATTTGAAGAGCAGTTTATTTTTATAAAATCATGAAATAAAATTTTAAAATAGATGTGAATATTTGGTTACAAATATTGTGGGGAATGCGTTCTTCGCCACAAAAAGACCCCAACATTTTATTCTGTCTGCGATTGAAATGGGGACAAAAATGCAGAGCAATGTAGGTAGGTAGGTGCCTTTTGAAGCAGACAGAAAGCGATTTTATTTATGTGCTATTTTTTGTATTTCATCGTATTTGTTTCTTCGTCTGCTGCTGCTGATCTTTTCATTTTTAATGCTGGTGATGGGTGACTCTCTTCCCCCAGGCACAGCGACAGTGTAACATATATTACAATAAAATAAAAACAAATACATACCTTACAAACTCAGCTGTGCAGCGTTAGACATTAAGCGAAACAGACAGACAGAGGATTTCCTTACCAAGTGGAATAGAGTGCCTATACCTACCATTGCCCAAGGAAGGAAGGAGCACTTTGGGCATCCACAATTGCTGTAGCAAGAGCAAAGAATTTAAATGTGTTAACTATCCAATGATCCCAAAAATACAAAACAAACAAGTAGACACGTTTTGTGGTTGTCGTGGTATTTAATTTGTTCAAAGAAAATTAATTAGGTATAGCCCGATTGACTTGGAGGGATTTATTAACACCGCGTGCTAAATGGGATGTGACGGGGTGGATTGGGAATTTATTGGTTTTGAAACACTGGCGCTCGTTTCTGTTGAATGATTAGTCTTCCAATGGCTATTAGGTTTGGCAATTCTTTGTTGAAAAAAACTCTGGTCTGATTCTCATTTTGAATCGCCTGACTTCTCTCAAAAATAATCGACTTATTTCAGTTTGTTTTTTGCAAAGGAGTAACTACTATTCTGTTACCTTCTATTCCTGCTCTGTTTAGTCCGAACGCCAGCTTGTCGTGGTTTGTGGTTGACTCGGTGTCGAGCTGTACAAAAAATATAAGTGGGTAGATACACCTGTCAAAAGTATCCTTTTCTTATTATATTTGCAGTTTGCACCCCTCTCCTGTGCATAAAGCACACCAACGAAAACATCAAAAACTCATTTGCAACCCCTTAAAACAACACACAGGTGTAATGCCAACACGAATGGTGGTGCCATATAGTTGAACTTATGTTGGTACATACACGCTAGTAGCATGATTGTCAAGCACGGAGCTCATCCCAAAACAGAAAAAAGGGGTTGACGAAAAAAGTGTCGGTCGAATGTGCATTATTATGTGTCCTGTCCTGATCCTGAGCCTTATTGTTTATTTTTCTATTCCTCTCTTCGTTCCTCGGTCAATCTGCTTTCGATTTTTTTTTTTTATAATTTCTTTATATAGGGGTGTTTGCCTGTGCAAGCAAGTGCCACTACCACTTGAAACTTAATCATTATTGCCATCGCAAAGCCGACATAGATCACCATTGGCGACGACTTATGCCACCAACAAAGCTCACTTAGTTTTTTTTTTACATCTTCATTCGTTCTATAGAGACACAGGCATTTGTTTATTTGTTTTTTCCTTTTTTGTGGCTCTTTTTCCTTTAGCAAAGAGCAAGAGGTTAATTGATGTTGATATGTAGGTAGGTGGTAGGTATACCTTGGCCATATGTTTTGTGTATCTGATGAATACTTTATTTATGTTTTTTTTATGTATTTAAATTGCAAATTTTAGGTTTCCACCCTCAAGGAGTTTTTGCACTGCCAAGCCAAGGTGTGCTTGGTATACTCGCCTGTTTCCTGTTTGCCGAAAAAGGGTTAAAATAAAATAAAAACCACGATAAAGTTTTTAAAAGAGAGGGAGAGAGAAAAGCAAAAAATAAATATTATGGGTCTGCGTTGCTGACGGTAATGAAATGGAGGAAAAATCAAAGAAACCATGCCATCGCGCATAGCCAAGGTCTAGACATGAAAATAGTTTTACAGAATGAGGGAGGTAGTGTGAGTGTGAGTGTGTGTGTATGTGGACTACATCAATTTCCTCCCTTTTATAACTAACTACGATAGTTTGTCCAAATGGATACCTATACATACGTACACTGTAAAAGAGGAGACTATATGTCGGGTTGGCAAATGTCCCGACCAACACGACAAAAAGGAGGAAAATTCTGCGGTAGTTTTTCTTTTTCTTCTTTACTTTAGAAAATGTTTTTGCAAATGTATACATAGTAGTACAGTGGGGTACCTACATAATGAGGCTGCCACTGCCAAACAAGCAAAAGAAAGGAGCAGATAAAATAAAAAAAAATTATTTCATTCATTCTCATGATGAATAGTGGCGTCAAGGCGAAGGAATTTTGTTGCATTTTTTTTTTTAATTTCTTTTCACTGCCAACTTGGATAGCATTCTGTTCTGTTGTCGGTACAAAAGTACCTTGTGCATTTGCCTTTTAAGTGGCGTACTTTCATTTTTTGCCTTCCATCTTGTCTATTTTTAATGCTTCAGCCAGCACTGGCACACACAGAACCAAATAAATTGTCGATTTTCTGTTGAAATTAACCTTGGACTGCATTTTCTAATTTTGGAATTTTGTTCTTTTTTTTCTCTCTCCAGATTGTGTGCACAACTCCAAGAGCGAGCTTCAATGTCTAATTACTCGACAGCGACATACGCGACACCAAATAACTAAAATAAAAAGAGTGCTGGTATCGTCTGGAAGAAGTATACATCACCAAAAAGGAAATCCCCATCCAAACTGACTGACAACAACATTTTTTGCGTTGCTGATGAGCAAATACCTACTTAGTCTTTGAATACGTTGCTGGAATCTATGTTGGGGCGAAGCGAAGCAATTGATTTATTACTTCCTACTTTGAGAAAATTCGATGATATCGATAATTTGTCATTATAAAACAATTGCAGAGTGAATTCACCTGCAATACACTCAATTAATATTCAATAAAGTAACCAAGTATGGTTCAACAAGAACAAGAAAGATCCACACTACCACCGCTAGATCAAGGGCAAGAAGAAGAAGAGGAACAACATCAGCAATATCACCAATCCACCGTTATTGACATCCCTTCAGATGACAGCACCTATGTGGAGAACGCGATCACCTATAGTACGGAAGAGGAGAAAAAATATCATGCAGATTACGATAGGTGCTGTCCACCGCCACTTTTTGTGATAATGATATCGCTACTTGAGGTAAGTAAAGTTTCTTAAAAAAGAAAACCATTCTCTATACGCTTCGACGATCTGGTCTTTTACCTGAAGTAGGTATATCGATTAGAATAGATATTCTCTAAATGGCTTGATAAAACGGGCAACACCGGGGCGAGTGGATATCTCTTAACCTCAACCATACCTTGCAAAGTGATACCCGTGGCGTGATGGTTAGCATGTCCGAGCAGAGACAAAAATGTTTTTTCACGTGTACCTATCGCATTTCGCGAAGAACTGACAAGTCCTCCGTTAGTAAATTCATTGCCATGAAAAGCGCTTTCTCAATTAGCCGTTCGGAACCGGCAAAAAAGTGTAAATCCCGAATGCTTAATCATAAAATGTCTTTTTTTATTCGTGGAAGAACATTTGGCTGTTTCTGGGATTCGAACTTCGAACTCCCACGTAACCATTACGCCTCAGCAAAAAATTACAACCATTCCCAGCCCATTTTCGTTCGAAATACTATTTTAAGTAGAAGTACCACAGGGCTTCTTAATTAGGCCAATTATATTCAATTAAATCATGATTGTTTGTTTGAGTGAGTGAACAAGTAGAACACAAAGCTGACCACTTTTGACAAAATATCATCAACGATATAAGACTGCCTAAAACTATCCACCCTTAAAGCAGTTTGTTTCCCTTAAATCGTCGCTGTCTCATGTTACAGACGGAGCACAATTTCATATTCCATACAAGACGCCAAGTCATTCATTACAATAAAAGTTTTATGAAGAAAGGGCAATAAACTATCAATCAACCACCCTCCAACCAGGAAAGCCTTATTTTGTTAGCAACAGCAACCCCCAAGTCCCCAGACCCCTCCTCTTGAATAAGGAATCTGTCTAGCATCGATAAAGACACACACTTATGGGTTGGAAAACAAAACCACAGCACAAAAACAATTTGAAAACTTTCAACTTGTGTTTTGGGTGAGTGGGTGGCGGGGGGAAGGGGGGAGGTATTATTTTTATAGTTAATGTAGAGTCTTGTACATAAGTGAGTTTGTTTGTATGTGTGTTCAGATTCAACCCTCTATTTGTTTCGAATGCGTGCTTTATTTTCGTGCGACGACGACGTCGCCCGACCAAGATAGAAAAAACAAACCCATTTGGTAGGTATTTGTAAGGATAGAAACCTCTGGAAACGTCCTCTCTACAAAACTAATTTAAAGGAACGAGGCACCAAATAGCTTTTACGAAAAAGGGGGTGAATTAAGTTTTCGGATTAGATTGATTAAATTTGCTCCTTTTTTTGGCACCTTTGGGCTGGCCAAAGACAAGACTCCTTCCTGAATGGAACAATGAATAGAACTGCAAAATGAACACCCATTGCGGCTATTGACTACCCACTACTCAAAAGTGATCATTGTGTGTAACCTTGTATGGTGCCATCCTCGTAGATTCACTCCATGCTCTGTGTTGTTTGAGAGAGACATCGACAGACGGCGAAACACACCCTCGTCGTGTAATGAATCTGACTTGACATTTTAAAAGACTTTTGATCTTCTCGGTGTGTTTATTTATATTTTTTATTTTTTTATTTTATTTTCAGATTGGTGTCTTTCTCTATGACTACATGACAGTCGATTTCCAACCCGAGCTGAATAGTCCAATATCATCAGATTCAGTGCTAATCTATCGGCCGGATCGTCGTCAGGAGATTTGGCGTTTCGTGTCTTATATGGTGCTGCATGCGAATTGGTTTCATTTGGGATTCAATGTCGTAGTGCAAATGCTGTTTGGTTTGCCACTGGAAACCGTGCACGGTTCGGCGCGGATTGCGTGCATCTATCTGGCGGGTGTGTTTGCTGGCTCGCTGGGTACGAGCGTTGTTGATTCAGAGGTGTATTTAGTTGGTGCTAGTGGTGGAGTGTATGCGCTGTTGGCGGCGCATTTAGCGAATTTATTGCTGAATTTTGGGGAGATGAAGTATGCTGTGTCAAAGCTTGCATCGGTACTCATATTTGGTAAGTTTTTATTGATTTCTTTATTTCATTTGTACCTCCCCCCCCCCCCAACTTCCTCCAATATGGCCAATGTTTGTAATTTTTTTTCGATTTATGTGCTAACCTAGTTGGTCTTTTTTTTTTGTTCGTTACAGTATCTTGTGACTTGGGCTACGCACTCTATTCACAATATGTTAATGAGCCGAATACAGCGCCCGCTGTATCGTATATAGCACACATAACAGGAGCATTAGCTGGTCTAACAATAGGATTATTAGTATTAAAAAATTTCGAACATAAGACCCATGAGAATCTCATGTGGTGGTTAGCGTTAGGTGTTTATACTGCATTTACAATATTCGCGATTGTATTCAATCTGATAAATACAGTGACTGCGCAAATACTCGAAGAAGAGGGTGAAGTAATGAAACAACATTTGCTTCATGATTTGGGTGTTTCGTAAAATAAACGTTAAAGTGCATTACACTTTTAACTTTTGTAATTATCTTTATTATTATAATTCTCTGAACTTTTTCTTTTGTTTTGTCACCCTTAATTTATTATTTATTCCGTTTAAGTCTCGAGAAAATCATCTCAAACTTTGATATCAACTAACAAAGAAAACTACTCGCAAGCTGATTTTTTTTTTCTTAAAACTAAAGGCATATACGTATATATATATTTTATTGTTTGTTATGTTAATTTTCTTTAATTTAAGTATTTTCAATTAATAATTTATTTATGAAATTGATCCCAAAACGTGAAACAAACTGTTGTGATATTATCAAAGACTGATTTGTATAAAGAAATGAATAATACCGTAAGTTAGTAGAAATAAAGAAAACACAATGGTGTAGATCCAAAAAATAACTATAAATATTTGTGTAAATATACATTCAAATGAAAAAAGTGTAAAAACAAAAATCAAAACAAAAAACAAGTGAAATTGTTTATTTGCTCCTCTCTCCTTCGTCTCTTCTTTTCGAATGCGCACCGCAAAGCAACAAAACGAAATTGTGAAGTGATTTTTTCTGTGTAGATTCATGGTCTACTGCAGGTTGAAAGTCATCTTCCTTCTTACTTACTGCTATTGAATTTAATTGTTCAGCTGACAATAATATGAAGTTGAGCCAATGAATTATCAAAAAATAGTTACTACACAAAATCCACCTTCAAACATGAAAATAGGAAAGAAATCAAAAAAACATTAATCCTTAATGCCTTCGCAAAAAAAAAAAAAAAACATATTAATCACTTAAAACTAGTCGACATTTCAATATTATTACTATTAAAACAAAGGAAATAAATTAGTGAAATAATTATTAAAATGAAAAATATCATAAATGAAAGTATATCTTATAAGTTTAAGGTTGTTGATAAATTATAATAACAGAAACCATTAAAAATACAGTTAATTTATGAAACTAAAGCCGCCAAATATCTTAGTTTTTAAACAAGAAAACCGATCAACACTCTTAAAAAGGCTTGCTAAATTAAACAAACACAAAAGAGTATTATTATTATTTTAAATATTATTTATTTGTTATTTTTTTTTTTTATTAATCTTAATATTTTTTATGTTTATTTTGTTTCGTTAATTGAAGTATTTGTGTACATTGGAGATGTAAAAGGAAACAACATACGACGAATATGTTCCACTTCATATTTTGTGTTATTTTTTTTTTTTTTTGTTTATTCGTTCAAACACAAAACAGCAATAAAAAACAAACTACATATATACAATGAAATAGCAAGATGAATTTCCAAACCAAAGAATATAAAATGATTTCATAAATGTAAATGTATTAGAAAACATTTAACCGTATTATATATGTCCACTTAAATACCAATAAAATAATAATTTTTGTTCTGCAAAATTAACGAAAGACAAAAGTACTCTATGTATGTAAAAATGAACCCATTTCGTTGCCAACACAACTGTCGCTGATGCAAGCAAAAGAAATTATAAAAAAAAAATAATTGTCAAAATGAAAACACTGCCAAAAAATAGTATATGTTACAAAAAATATCAAATAATAAAAAAAACTAAAAATTCAATAAAAAATATAAATTATTAAAGAAAAATTAAATTGAGTTTTTTCTTTATTTCTTCTTCCGGCTTTTCTTTGGGATATCTTCTTCCAACAACGAAAATGATAAACTTAAATATTGTTCGATCAGAAATCGGAAATCAAGGATTCAGATAAAATTTCAGATTCAAAGGGTAAGTACACGATTTTAGCAAATCTTAAAAAGGACAACGTAAGGAGTGTACCCACTTTGGACAGGCAAAATAGGGCTATTTTCACGATTTCTTTTCGCAGATTTATTAGGGTTATCGGGAATTTATTTTTCCATTGATTTTTTCCAAATTCGAAAACTTCTTTTCGAAATCGGGAATAAAAGTTCGTAGGGAAAAATACCTATCGGGAACTGATTTCTGATAACATTTGAATAAAATAAAATATTTCCCAAGGAATTCCCGATAAGGCTGAACGTGAACATACAGCAACATTATTATGAGTTTCACGTGAACAGCTTTTCGCCAGGAACATTTTTGTTCGCCCGGAATTTAAAATGCTATTATGAGTTTCCCCTGTACAGAATTCCACCATACATTATTTCGGCTTTTGTTGTTCACTTGTTCGCCTCGTTTGTGGTACCCGTGGTGTGATGGATAGCATGTCCGCCTGATAATCCAGAGGTTCACGTACAAATCCCAACAGAGGCAAAAATATTTTTTCCACGGGTATCGCCTTTAGCGAGGAATTGACAAATCCGTTAGTATTCGTTGCCATGAAAAGCGCTTTCTCGATTAGCCGGAACCGGCTGAAAATTGTAGGTCCCTCACAACTCACAAGGTATGGTTGTGAGAAATGCGCTAGGCCCAGGGACTCCTCGCTCTGTTGCACCAACCTATTTATTTATTTTATTTATTTGTTCGCCTCACAAAAATAAGTGAAATAAATTGCTCTCAACGTTTTCACATCACACGGTGAAAAATAGTTCGTAATAAGGGAATTTTTTTCGAACATGGAAAATTTTTCCCCCGGTACTCATAATAAGGGAAAAGTGAAATGGGATCTTTTTCGAGGGGAATGCTGATCACGTGAAACTCATAATAAGGCTGAGGGTGTCCCGTAATTCGTGTCACATACTTTGGAATGTGATTCTTGATCATATTCTTAGAAAAAAATTCTTCTGCAGTAAAGTCCGTTTCTCAACTTTGACATCATTTTTTGACAAATTAAAAAAAGGCTAACTTTGGTGTACCCTGACCTGTGCTAAATTCGATTTCTCTGTCAATACTGATGGTAGAGCTTTAATGAAGATCTCAATCAAAAAAGAAAAAAAACTCTGATAACTTAATTAACTTTACTTTATTGCTTGAATGCTGAACTTAGACTAATCTCATTCTTTTACTTTCTTCATTTACATCGTATGCTTTCTTTAATTCATATTTATTACAATTCTCTTTACTAAATTCTCTTATACGCGACTTATGCAGCGCTTTGGTAAAGTGACCAATCTACTACATTTAATTTTAGACTTATTTTTTTGTAGAAATAATATTCTTTAAGACTGTATCTAAATTCGGCTTTTATAGGCTAAGGGTTGCCAGATTTTCATTTTTAAATGGTGATATCTTGGATATTTTTGAAATGGCAGAGTATAGAAGAGAAGCATCTCGGGCGCTCGAACTCCACCCATCCCAACTTTAAACGCGTAGAAGCCTCTAGAAAGCCAATTATATTCCCTATATACCAGAAAGGAGATAAAACAGACCCGTCAAACTACCGAGGCATATCCTTCCTCACCACATCGCTGGAAATTTTTAGATGCCGCTACACAACATGGATCGAAAATAACCACCTTCTTAGCGAATTTCAAATTGGATTCAGGAAAGGATATTCCACCGTCGACCATATATTTAGCTTGACCAATATCGCAGAAACGTATATTCACAGACAAAAGAAACTATACGCTTTTTTCGTAGATTTCCGAGGTGCCTTCGATTCTATCGACAGAAAAGCTCTAATTTTTAAATTGTTTAGAGATGGAATTTCACTTAAGTTTGGAAAAATGATTGAGAACAATGAGACACTTTACGCAGTCTGGGACGGGCAAAGTCTCTCATATTGGTTCTCCGCGTCCGTAGGGTTGAAGCAAGAATGTAATCTCAGCTCACCAGCTTTTAGCCTCTATATCGAAGACCTGATCATAGACTTTCCTTGTGGCATAATGATAGATGGATTTCTGATTAAGGTACTAATGTACGCATATGATTTTGTCCTTTTGGCGGAATCAGCGCAATCCCTCCAATTATTGATAAACAAATTACGCAAAAAGGCAAAATGTTTACGGAAATAAAGACTTATCATTTAGTGCAAAGTAGAAAGTTTTCACTGCAACTTCCGAAACAATTATGCTTTATGCGGCAGAGTCATGGGGTTGGAGTCAGTCTGAAACCACGGAAAAATTGTTGAGGTTCTTCATAAAACGCCAATTTCGGCTGCCAGACACTACACCCAATTATATGCTGATGATTGAAACTGGATTATCACCACTGTACCTCACATCTTTAAAGCTCCACTTTAATTACATTGTCAAACTTATGAACAGCAGCACTGAAAAAATAGCAAGAAAGGTTGCAGTTTCAATAATAAGGTCCCAACGCTCATGGTTTGAAGAATGGAAAAAATTGGCAGACATGTGTGAACTCAATTTCCACCTTACTTTGGATAATTTGCCAGAGTGGAAACCTTTCCTTGACAACTTAATTGAAAAGCTACATTCCGAAGTGAGAGAAGACTATTTGGAACAGGCTAGAAGTTCACTTCATAGGGAAATCTATTTGAAGCTGCAGTACGATCTAGGCAACAAAAACTACCCAAGGACCCATTAGACCATGCCTTTAAAGATTTAGTTTAAAATTTAACTTACGATATTTCAAGGTAATCATAAGAAGTTTGTAAATTTTTCTATTGTGAAATAAAAGTCTTAATCTAATCTAATCTAATCTAAATCATATACCATTAGAATCATACTTAGGGTTCCTGTCAGTACAGCTTGCTTCCACTGAGAGAAGCTTTTCAAAGTTAAAATTGATCAAGACCTAATAGAGAAGCACAATGAGTCAAGAGAGACTATCTGCGCTATCAATACTATCATATGAAGCTGAAATAGCGGTTACTGTTAGCTATGACATAATCCTAAAACGGTTCAGTGAAACCAAAAGCCGAAAAGTTCGACTCTTTTAATTTCTATTTGTGTAATTTTTGTCATTTTTCGATTAGCAATAAAACTCTTTTAGGGTACTCAAACATTAGTCAAACTGTAATTTAGCGTTGTCTTAGCTGGGCAATGTAGGAGGCCTCGCAAAGCTAATTTCGCCCACGTTCGCGTGTGGCTTAGCGCCGCCACTGATCCACAAAGACACATTGCATTGGATTCCACAAAGACACAACAACAGGATTTGCTTGAATGTGCCGATCACTTGATGGTCGTCCTGGTGTTCCAACTATTTCCATGGACTGAACAAACATTTCGGCAATATTCAAAATCAGAATCTGCAGACCTTTTGAGCTTCAAACATTTCAGAAAATAACGTCGTCATATTTTGCACATTGAACTTCATCCAAGTCAAAAGTTATTTTCTTTAATTTCGAATACAGAATTATCTGTAGTCAGGATAAAGAACAGAAGTTGTTTATTTTTTTAAAGTTTCTTGTCTTCTGATTTATTTGAACCATTTATTTTAGTCTCAAGTCTAAAACGAGATCTTCATTAAAATCTTCCATGCAAATTTGTTTTTTTAAATTTATTCAAAACTCCTATCATTCATTCGTAAAAAAAATTTCTGAAACTCCAAATTCAAAGACAACTAATTTATTGAGGTGCCTTCATAAATAACCGCATTTGAATTTTTTTGGAAAATTTCTTGCTAAGGTTTTATATACAAAAACAATCAATGGGTTTCTACGGAAAAGAAATGGGCAAACAAAATACTAATCAATCGGATGGCAGCGCTGGTGGATATTTCAATCAGCGACATGACGGTCCCAGAATGCATCTTTTACTAGTTGCTTCTGATATTGGACACACTCTCTCAGGGGAATACAATTTATTTAGTGATCAAATGTCCCCAGGGGTCTTCATCAACATTGGCGGGAGCCAGAGTCGCTTAAAGCAAGCAGAACATCATTATCAACCGATCCAGAATGAAGCGACAATAATGAAGTGAATTCGTTTTCAGCATCGTCAAAAGAAAAGAAAAACAAAAGTAATAACACACTCTATATACGGAAAACGGATCAGTCAGGCAGCCAGCCAGCGCAGCGCAGTGTAGCGATTTAACTTAGAGGGCACGCATGGTCTGGTCATGGACCACACCGATGCGCCTGGAATTTGGTCAATTTTGGCATTCCGGCTGCGATCGTTGCAGAAAGGTCATTACTCAAATCCACTCTACTAAAGGATCTGCGTCAATCAGTGTTCAATAAAATGCATTCCGCTGTGCTCCTCTGGGGGATCACAATGAAGTTGTTCGGCTTCAGATTAAGTGGGATTGGAATTGCTGGACCCGTCTGAGCACCACAGCTCTTCTGTGTGGTATCGCCATAAGATGATTGTAACCGCCTGACATATTCACTCAGACGTCATTCGATGTGTACTTTTCCTTGTTTGTGATTTAATGAAGACCTCTCTTCTGACTTAACTTCGCAGGATGTCGTCACTTTGGAGTGCGGTTGGTATAGTTAGCTATAAAAACAATTATCAAAAGAAATGGAGGGAATTAACTTGTTCGCGAGTATTGCCATGTAGGGGAATTCACATCAAACCAAAAAATAAAACATCCTTTAGAGGTAAACTTTAACAGGGTAAATATTTTTTAAGAATGAAAATCGACTCTTGTAGATGTAGGTTAGAAATTCATTAAAGGCTCAGCGTTGTCCGATGTTGTATAGTATACTTTTAAGCTGAATTCTTAAGAATAACATTTTAATCTCTCGCTTCCAATACTTCTTTCTTAAAAGAGCAAGTCAAAAACAAAGCAATTTAATTGGACGAATTTGATAAAGACGAAGAACATGCGCCAGCCTCATGAATTGTTTTTTTTCATTTCGTGGAAAATCTTAAGGCCATTTAATTGAATAGTCATCCCTTTTTCATCCCTTTCGTATACGACAAAAAACAAACTCGAAAGGCTATACGGTTCAATGGCCAGAGATCAGCCTAATTGATGCCCTTTAGATGCTATTGAGCTCAAAGGACTTGAAATTTTAAATTTGTGTATAGCAAGCTTAATCCCTGCAATTGACAACCGAACAAACATATCATAAAGCTACAGCAAGTTGATCTCAACCGCCAATCATTGACTTGACGCTTGCGTGCAGCAGTCTAATCATAAGGCCACATCGATTGAAGCCAATCGCGATCAATGTCTATTTGCGGTGTCTGCCTTTAGCTTCTGGTCTGGTGGCTGCTGTTGCTGCTGATGCTGTTCGGATTGGGATGGGACATTAACCGACCAGCCAACCCAACGATCAAAATGACGATGAATGCCAAGTCCAGATCAAATATTTTGGAATTCTACTGGAAAAGAATAACGAAAAAAAAAAAAAAAATCAAACGCAAATTGAACTAAAAATCCTTGTTTTTCTTTTTATATATTATGTACAGCCAAAGCCAAGTTTGAATAATTCAACTCATGGCCAAGAACATCAATTAGAGATTTTGTGATCATTTCGGAAATGCAAAAGACTCGTGTATGAAGATAGGATCCTCTTTCAGATTTTGATGTCGGCGCGGCGCGGCGGTTGCGGCACCGGCTGGAAGGAAGACCAGACCTTCTGCCATTCTGTTGCTTCATCCCAGAGCATCAATTATCGGTTTTTGTGTTGCAGGGGGTATAATATTTGGCTGCCGAAAACCGAACGCCCGTCGTCGGTGGTTGAACCTGAATTAAGGATGTGTGCTTGACTTGCGAGAGAGATGAATTAACATGCGACCAGGTGTGGTTTTGGTACAGGTGCTAGATGCACGTCTGTCGATCCTTCGTTCGTCTTGTTGTTTTCATTGGAGTTCGTATTTTTTTAAGTTTTTAGTTTTTTGAGGGATGTTGTTGCGTGCAAGAAAATATGATCCGCTAAGCAAAGCGCATAAATAATTGAAGCTCTGCCATAACCAACTGTTTGAAAAGCATCACTTAAAAATGGATTGATGCTGGAGCTCGTGCTATTTTAATATTGAGGCTCGAAAGCAAGAATGCTACAAATGCTCATTGGTTGCTTGAAGAGAATCTGGTTTATTTTTAAAAATCAAAAAGAAAAGTTCAATTGAGCTTCACTCCTTATGCGTTTCGTCCAGGTACAAACAATGGGCTCATCAGTTAGATGTTGTTTGTACCTTTCTAAGACGCAAGACGTTTATTTTTAAAGACCAAGGGCTTCAAATAACCCTACAAGAAATAGTCTAATGGTGTTGAATCACGACTTCTTAGAGGCCATTCAATATCACCATTTCTTGAAATAATCGAATCTCTAAATTTTCTAGCATTAATTCAATTGTTGCATTTGCTGTGTGATACGTAGCCCCTTCTTGTTGAAAACAAATGTTGTCAAAATCAATTTCTTCCAATTTCGCCCATAAAAATTTGGTTATCATCGATCCATATCCATACCGCTCTCCACTGACAGTAATGGTGTTACCAGCTTCATTTTGAAAGAAGTCCGGACCGATGATTCCACCAGCCCAAAAAACCACACCCAGCTGTCAAATTAGGTGAATGTTTTTCTTGAATATTTTGTGGATTTTCATCGCTAGTTTTGTTTATTTACCGCACCAGTCAAATGAAAGTATTTGAAAAAATGATTTTCTTAAAAAAATCGTTATCGATTTCAAGTTGTTCCAAGGCAAAATCAGAAAGTTCACGACGTTTACGGTGGTCGAATGGTAAAATTGTAAACATATCTGAATGCAATAAAAAACAAATGGCAGATCATGATATACTACAACTGGACGAAACGCCACTGCAAAATCGTATCATACCTATTGGAAAACCCTTTATATAAAAATGCATTGCTGTTCGTTACTCTGGCTAAAACTCGAAAACGGCTAAACGGATTTGTCTTATCTTAATCTTAAAATGTTCGTGTAGGTCTAGGGAAGGTTTAAACGCTTTTATTTCATCCCTATAATCCCACGGGAACAGAAAAAATAACGAGAATGGGAACCTTAAAGTTACTTGACAGATTCCAAATGTTCTTTCAACTCTAGGATGTTACAAAATCCCTCAGTGACATAGACTTAAATTTCATTCACATATTTCCACAGATTCCCTCAGGATCGGGGTTGGAAATGGAAACTTAGAAACTACGGGAACCTTAAAGTCACTTGACCCATTTCAAAAAATTTTTCAACTCTAGGATGTTACATTATCCCTCTGTGACAAAGACTTATATTTCATTCACATATTTCCACGGGAACGGAAGATTCCCTCAGGAACGGGATTGGGAATGGAAACTTAGAAACTACTGAACAGATTTCAAAAATGCTTTCGGTACTGGGATGCCGCATAATCCCTCAGTAACTTAGCGTAGATCTCATCCCTATAATCCCACGGGAACAGAAACAGGAATGAGAACGGTAGCCTTAAAAATACAGACCCGAACAACGCCAGGCGGCTCAGCTAATTAAATAATAAATAGTATGACTATTGGATTCTTCGTTTTTAAGAGCTCTTTTGATTTTCGTCTGGTAAGAATAAAGATTTAAACTTTTTTTTTAGTTAAAAGTGTTACTTTAACAATAATCCAAACTGTTTTTACTTGCGATTATAGGTACTATAAGGCAAGTTTTGCATTCGTGCAGAAAAAAATTTTGAGATGACAATTAAACATGACATTACGATGATAGAGAATACGAAAAAAGTGGGCCCTACAATTCTGTCTGTCTGTCTGTCTGTCTGTCTGTCTGTCTGTATGTCCGTCTGTCTGTATATGGATCTACAGCCTGAACTGCTTTACCGATTTTCTTCAAAATTTGCAGTTAGGCTCTGTGAGGCAGCCTACAGAGGCTTTTTTTGAATTGGGTCTCTAGGTTTTGAAATAACGGTACCTGCCATACGACTTATATGATAAAACCTATTTTTCTCGAAAACGACTCCAACGATTTTGATAAGATTTTACGTAAAGAATTATTTTTGAATAACTATTCTTACGATCTTAAATTTATTTTTGGGAAAAGTCTAAAAACGGTACCCCCCATAGTGCCGTTTTTTTCAAACCCGACTTTCTCGTGAATGGCTAGCACGATTTTGACGAAATTTCATATGAAGGAAGCCCTAAATAGTTTAAGAAAAATTGCATATCAATATTTGAAAAATTTAGTATTTTCAAATTTTCATTAATTTTAAAAAAAAATTTTTTCTTCTTCGAATATTTTCTAAACGGTATATTTGATTTATTTAAAATTTTTTGTCAATACATCTTTCAATAAGATCTTCAAACTTGTTTGCTTGAATTTTTAAAGCCTGATTTAAAAAAAAAAATAAAAATAAAAAACCGTTTTTTTTAAAAACGGCTCCAACGATGTTGATTAAACTTTTAGCGTTTATATGTTTTAGCAAGTGCAAAAAAATGACGTTTTTAGATTTTCGCTTGAAGCCCCCGGAATATTTAATTTGATATTTTTTTCAATATTTTGCGTGATTTAAGTCAATTTTCATAATTAAATTGTAGTTGGTAACCCTGTACCACCAAATATATTAAGACAAAAACTTAAACCTTACTCAGCCTTAAGATTTTGGTACTGTACTTAGCACACAATCGCAAGTTCGTGCGACACAGTCGTGCCCATTTTTTTTATATGAAATGACAGCACATTGAACTTTATTTAAATTCGCAAAACAAAAAACGGTGATACTATACACTTTGACCTAAGCAATGACAGCGTCTTCTAGGGTCTAGGCCTTTGGTAGAGATAAGGATCTCGAAGGGATATAGGGTACGAAATGAAGTGGAAGTTCTTTGGTCAAGAAGAAATGAGTAAAGAAATAAAGGCTCGAAGAAAATTTTAATTTTGGCTCAGACCCAATAAGGGTATTGTAGAACCACTGTGACCACGTTGAACGGTGCAGATGCTGACACTTTGATGTACTCAACAAGTGTCACGAGCTTGTTAGAATGCTTCATTGCTCCTGAGTATTTAGAGACAATATATCTTTCCCATATTCTTTCGGGAACGGAAACGGGAATGGCGAAATAACCAGGAAACTGGAAAGTTCTGAACCGATTACAAAAATTCTTTCACTGTTAGAATGCTTCAATATCCCTGAGCAATCTAAACTACATATATTTCATCACCATTTTCCCACAGGAACGGAAACGGAAATAAAATTTTTTTTTATGTATGTCGGGAGCAAGCATACAATATATTTTAGAGTTCATAAAGTTAGTGACATTTTATTCAAACTGAAATTATATCTATTGAATTTTGCATATAAATCGGGAATAGTCAGACATACACTTAAAAGTCGACAAATATTGTTAAATCTGTTATGTTACCAAATCAAACATGTATTTTCTAATTAGTCTCAATAAATGAATTGAAAAAAAAAATTGATTGATTGCTTAGTATTAATATCCTGAGCATTTTCCTTTGCTATCGAGTTCTGTGTTCATTTTCATCTAAGCTATTTTGAACGCATTCCAAATCAGAGGCGTAGCGAGAGTCCAAGACATGGGGGGAAAGTTTTAGTAAAATGCCGACTAGTCTTAAGAGTTTGCCGACTGCATCAACAAAAATAGTAAATAAAACTAAAAGTAATTAAAAACGTAAGAGTTCATTTTACAGAAATTTTATTAATGACAAAAAATCAATTTATAATAGCAATATAACGAATAACAACAAAACAAAAAGTTAAAAGTATTTATAAAAGCTATTATTTTACTATAGTATTTGGTATAAGAAAATAGAGCACACATTCTTTGATTTCAGTTTTTTTAAATTATATTAAAAATTATATTAACAATGCCCATTGCTCGACAGCCTCACTAAGTTAAATATTGTCAACAATATCCTTTGAGGAATAAAGTAGCATTAATGAATTATTCAACCTATCACTACCCATCGCCGTACGTAAATAATGGAGAATCATTTTAAGTTTACTTAATGACCGCTCACAAAAAGCCGAAGTCTAACGGAATAACATCTCTTGATTTGAATACCTCTTTGACAATATCGTCGAACAAGTAAACAGAAGAATTTGCAGCAATTAACTAGTTCTATGGTGGCATCCGTCCTAGAAGCGGGCATTTTAACATGTAACTTGAGAACATGTAACTTGTCGAGTCACTTATTTATTTATCAAATAGTTGAGCAACCTACTATTCTTTCAATAACTATACTTATTCACAAAACGAAATATTACACACAGCAGCACTGGTTACAAACACCGTCAGCTGATACATCCACAAGAGATAACAGATCAGTTAGCAAATGACAACAGCACGCGGCTGTGAGAGAAGACGCCCCCCCCCCCCCATCTAATCTAACCTCAAAGAGCGTCACCTCGACCTAATTATTGCGTTCTAAAGAGAACCGACAAGGCCGTTGTCAACTACTTATTTACTAACTTGTTTTATTTTTTTTTGTTTAATTGTTTCCTTATTTATTCATTTATTTATTAAATTTAGTAAATTCATTTATTTATTAACTGTTATTTTATTTGCTTTTTATTTGTCTATTTATTTACTTATTTGTCTATTACTTGTTGAATTTGTAATATTTAATCAACTTGTATAAAAATATATTGCTGCCAATTATAATTTATTTATTTGTTATAATTTAAATGCCATTTTAACTAGTTTTTAATAACACTATTTATTTATTTACAAAATATCTCTTTATCTAATAAAATATGAATTCACTGCAACTGTAAAAACTCAAAAACAGTTTTACAAAGCACAGGCTTCAATTTTCTGTTCACCACAGATGATCATTCGCCTTTTGGCGACCATCTTTTTTTTTTTACTGACGGTACTTGAATGTTATCTTGAGTTATTTTTCCGTCATCGGCCAAAACATTTTCTATTTTCCTACTTGCTGCAGTAATGGATAATGCTTCTTTCACAATTCAATTCATATAACACCTCCGGTTTCTTTTTGTTTGCTAGACAGTAGACAGATAAAGTGCGTATACGAAATTACTTTTAATAAATACCATGCTTAATGAAACATAAAATTGATAATTAATCCATCTATTAGTAGCAAACTCAAAGAAAAAAAAACCGAACGATCATACCTACAAAAAAGAGTATTTTCATTGATCGTATGATACCATACGTCAGTTCACTGAAAGAATTTAATATCACCTGATGTTGTAAGAAGATACAATTAAGGACGGACGCTGGTCTAGAATTTTGAAGAAACCGACATTTAAAGGTACTTTAGGGTCTTAAAAATAACATACCAAAGGATGGATGCCGGCAAAAATGTCTAAATGCCCAAACTTTCCATTCTGCGGCAGCGCTCCTCAGGCATGCCGTATGATTTTATAGTTTTTGAAACTTTAAACGCGTTTTTCTTGAAATCACTTTTTTTTTAACTGGCCGAAAACACAACTCGAGCAAATCTTCACCGATCTATACGAAATTTTGACAATACATTCGAAATACCATTCTCCAGAGCCGTACGTAGGATTTTTTCTATATTGCATAGTTTTTATTTAATCAACAATTTTGTCGTTTTTTTAAGTGAAAATTTTAATTTTTTGTTCAAACGTGCACCATTTCGCCAAAAAACAAAATATCGAAAAAATCCTACGTGCGGCTCTTGCTGTTGTTATATATGTAGAAACTAAAAATTTTCGGGATTTTGTTCCAGGATCAAAATTAAGGAGGTTACATTTTCGGCCATGGACCCATCTAAAAAATGAGGTGCCTCCGAAGAAATGCTGGACAGCCGCCATTTTGAATATAATTGACACAAAAAAATTTGTATTTGTATATTAAAACCTAAACTATAACGGCCGATTTCTTCACATTAGTACTAAGGCGGTCTAGTACCCGGTCTAGCTAGACCGGGTACTAGACCGGTATTAGAGCTAGTACCTGCTCTAATACCTGGTCCTACATATAACTCCATTTCTTCACATCATTGATATGAGATCTAAATTCATTCTTCAGTAATAGTGACTTGATAAGTCTAAAACTGGTCGAATCCTTTTTACGACATTTGATTGACAGTTAAAGTTATAAATTTGAATTGAACTTCAGATTTCTCCGTTTTTTTTTTTTCAAAAATTTTGTAGTTACAGTTGGTTTGACTTTTCGAATTGGTTTTTGAGTTGATTAGATATGTACATTTGTGAATGATCTGGTAAGTACCGTTGTGTTTATGTATGTAGTTTGTTTTTTTACAAAGAATAGAACGTATAATTGCATATACATATGCATAAAGTTATATAAGTTAATATACATACCTACATATATAGAGCCGTGGGATGGAAGAAAAGAATAAAAATAGAAGATACCTTAAACCATGCCCAACTACGTCGTTGGATCCTCTTTTTTAAGTATGGTTATGCACTTTTATATAACTAGTATTTTTGGCTTTTTTTAATTTTAAAATAAAAAATAATATTTAAATAAATAATAATAAAAAAAATAAAACAACTAAAAATTTTAATTTCACTTTAATTTTTGCAATTGTAGGATGATACTTTCTCTGGCAGCATAATTTCTGTTGTTTAGGTTTATTCCGATTGAGGCGGAATCGCTTTCAATTGATCTGCTTTAAATAGCTCGACGTAAACGATCTTCATGTTGAGTTGACTCTTCAAATGGCTGCGGGTCGTTAGTATTGATAATATTGCACAGGAAATCTGCGTTTCCATACACCATACTGCCTCTCAACAACATTTCTGGTACGAATGATTCGCCTCTCGTTATTTTACATTTGTTGGTGTTGAATCATATCCGGATTGTTAATGGTGTATGTTGTTGCCAAATAATTCGTATTTGCATTACCAGAGTCACCAATCAATAAACATATATGTAGTTTTCAGATTTACCTGCTTCAAATTTGGCGCGCACTTCTGTATGTCAAAAAAACGATTGATCATGCACAGATCTAGCACAACGAGCAACAACATTCAATATCTTTAATTCGGCCGACTATATTGTTTGCACATTTAAAGAAAACCAACATTTGCGGCTACGAAACCGTTCACTCTGTTTGAAATAACTCAGCCGTTTTATTACTACTAAATAATTATAACTATGTACATATATAACATGGGTGCAGTCAATGGGCCTAATTGTTCGTGGGAACTGGGCAAAATTCAGATGAGGCTCTCTGTTGTCCTGTGAATGTTGCGGGATTTTTCACAAACTAGTTCAAATGTCATATTAATGCCATACAGACCTTTGGACAAACGCAAGAGGCCGGTACATGCATGAAATCAGCAACTGGCAACTGCTAATTGCATTGATCCCCATGCCATGAAACGCAAAGTTACGAGAAGGTGCTGTTTCGGTGATATAAAACGAGATCTATGAAAAATCTAGTTCAAAATTAGCTTTGATGCTCTACAAATAATATTTACAATACCGTTTTTGCATGTGTGCTAATTTTTCTGTAGCTAATTGAAGAAATAATTGAAATCTTGGTTTTGTTAATGTAAAAAACCAACAAAAAAGTGTACAATACTAAAAGTATAAATTAAATCCAATAAAAGGAAACATATTCAAAAAATTATACCCAATCAATTCAAAGCAAAGAACCTAAAATTTTTTTTCTAACGATACGACTTGATTTTGTATGCTAGACCCCCAATTTTTTTGTTCTAATTTTGGTCGGGTACTATTTAATTTATCGTATCAATTTGACAGAACTAGTGTGTTTATGTTTTGTCAAGAAATGAGTTGATACTCATTTGAGTACTAATGACTGGTATAATAATATATTTTTTGTTGTTTTTGAAGAGCTAGCTAATACCGGGTCCTAAGTAGTACTCGGTTTCAAACTGACAGAACTTATTTTAATTTTTGATGTGAAGAAATGAGTTGATACCGATTTGTTTGTTATTTTTAGGACTAGTACCAGATCTATCGTTAGTTCTGTGTGAAGAAATTGGCCGTAAGACCTTTTTCATAGATTTTCGATAGATCTTTTTGTTGAGTCTAGACCAGCGTCCCCCCTTAAAAGGAATGAACAGAGATCATAAAAAAGGTTCGTCGCTTTGACGCAGGATAACCATACATGATTAAATAATCCCTTTGAAACACAGTTTATATCACGCCATTTGCAACTACCCTACTTTGCTTCTAGGCTTATAGTTATAGTTATAGGTTCTAGTTCCTATAGCTCACTCACTGACACAAAAAAGAAAGCAAGAACTGCTGACATACCTACATATGGTCACTACCAAGCCACACTTGCCTTTTGGCTTCCACAAAGGCATACATGTGGTCTTACATTCAATGAATTTTTACAAGTTAGATGGCTGCAAAAGCTATCTACCCAACAAACGAACAATCCATTAGAAATTCATCGATTTTCTAATAGATCCCAATGATGCCTCTGGACCGAAATCCGCACCAAACAGTGAATCGTTTTGGGTGTATCGGGTATCGGCTTTTCAATGTATGCGTGGGGGTTTTCTGTGCCCCAAATGCGACAATTTTGCGTGCTTACATACCCGCCAAGATCAAAATAAGCTTCATCTGAAAACATAATTTTTTTTTTTTTTGCAAAATCTGCATTATCTCTAAGTCGATTTCCCAGCGTTGTTATGTGAGTCGCAGCTAAGCCCTAGGCGGTTAAAGCCTTTTCTGTCCAATTGTTGCAAAAATTTTCGAAAATTTGTTCTCCAGGCTGGAACTTATTTGATTCAGCTGCGGCGGCCATTTGCCCGACATCAGTTTTGAATGCAAATTTTTATCTTTATAATAAAGCTTGATTTTTGGCTTTAAAGCTACTTTTAAATATTATACCACAATTCAATCAGGTTCTCTTGCCTGAAATCAGATAGGCAGTTTTCGTCATCTTTCTAACCAGTTTTTTCGACCTTTCCATGATTATATCACTAGGATCCTTTATCATTAGTAGATACCATCCTTCCTATCTGAGAGATATTTTGAATTGAAACGTTCCCTCTTGAAAATTTGTATTAAATACTATACCTACTCTTTTGTGTTTGATCTATCAACAGATTATCCTTCACTTGAGAGAACTTTTATGTTTTCCTCATTTACCGTTTCAACAATTTCTAACCAAACAAACCAACGCACTGAACTTTTAACCTTCCGAATCGGTGCAGTTGGCCTTCAATTAGCATAAAGCTTATCCTCCTTTCACCTTCGCATCACAGTTATCAATATCTCATAACACGGCTGCCATAATTGGCATGTCCTTGTGAGAATATTTCCTTTGAAGGTCGTGCGGTTGAAAAAACATTTCATTTTTTAACCCATAAAATCCGGGTCACTCGCTTACAACTGTTCCTCTTTCGAATAATAAATTCATGTACATCCTTTCGAATTCCTTTCAATTGAACACTGAAAATCCTCCCTGTTTTAAGCCGTGTTCTTGAAATCGTTTCACATTAAAAAACAACGCCGCTCCGCTTTCAAAGGGCAAGTTTTGCTGAATCACACTACAAATCTGTAGCCTTCATTGCCCATAAAGCACCATGAACCGACGCTATTCATACTCAAACTCATGCCTCTACCGCCTGCTTAATGCAAATCCCCTGGTGTTTCCGCACCTGTGTCTCTATATCCGTTTGTCAGTTGCACCCGACTGGATTTTCACTCTCTGTATTTTTAAATGTATACCTGCGATACCAACCTACGCTTCGTTCAAAAATGAAAAACGACAATATACTGTACATGGCAGTCAAGGAAGTTTTTGTTAAAAAAAAACCCAAATGGAAGAAATACCATCGCCATCGCACAAAAAAATATGAGCTCCATGAGAAAAAGTTTAATAATAAAATTTCATTCACTGCTGTTGTCTGGCAACGACGCGAGTTGCCCACAAAAATCACACCAAACAGACAAAAAATGTGAGCTACCCGTTTCTGGAAAAGTCATAGGGAAACCTCATAACCGAAACAGCGACTAAAATGCTACCATAAAAATGTTCTGAGTGTTTGTACGTAGGTATACTATACTAGTTTTAAGTTGGATGCAATGCGTTTGTTAGTCGCCGTTATTACTAACTTTTATTACTCTTTAATACCGGCATTCATGATGCTTGTGCAATGTACATTAAATGGGAAGTAAAAACGGCAAGCGTCAAAGCTACTGGAATTATTAAAAAAAAAAAATTTGATCAAAGCTCGTTGTTTATTCATTCGGATGTAGTGGCAAATTTCACGAGTTTAAGTTCGAAGCAAAAGAAAAAAAAGAGGGTGTGTCCATAAAAATACGTTGCAGATATTATAAGTTGGATTTTTTTTTAGCTTGTGGTATTTCGAAATACCGCTCAATTCAAGGATTCTCACTGATTCTTATACCTTTGTAATTTGTTGTAGAGCTCTTTTGGCGGTAAGAAGGGTACTCAGGATGTGGCCATCGCTTTTTGGCCTTGATTGGATTGGAGTATTTAAAATTGTTTCAAATAATTGTGTGTAGGTCAGACAGAGTCAGTCATTTGAATTACAAACAAATTGAATATGGGCTCTATCTCTAGTGGTTATACCCGTGGCGTGATGCTTACCAAGTTTGCTGCTCTGTTACGCAGAAGGTTCGATGTTGGGATCCCAACAAAAGTCAAAAATGTTTTTCTACGGGTATCGCCCTTCGCGAGGGATTGGCAAGTCTTCCGATAGTAAATTCATTGCCCTGACAAAAGCTTTCTCGATTAGCTATTCGGATTCGGCGGAAAATTGTAGGCCCCCTCCATTCCTTCACAAGGCATGACAATGAGAGATGCACTAGGGCTCGGGCGCCCGCTCTGATGGGCCACCCTACTTATTTTATTATGCTCTCTATTTGTACACTCTAAGTAGTTGAGGTCTTCCATTATATATAGAAACTATAGTGCTATTACCGGATAGCTTTTTTTGTGAACATTGTTCGTCACTACGGTGCGCCGACATCAGCGGACAAGTTTGCGAAAAAAAGAATGCTCATAGTGGAATGTATGATGTAAAGCGCACATTTCTTATGGGTTAGAAAGAAAGGTGAATGGGCGTTGTACTATTCGGGTAGGCTCTGACTTGGCGGCGCCCAGATGCTGCAACTTATAGTACCTACACGTCAATTGTGCTTACTATACCTCCAAGCGGTATCCACTGGGAACAATGACTGGCTGCACGAATGTCAGTGGTCTACGAGAGCTTTCGTGTAAATGTCCCAGCGGATGAATCCGAAGGTCAGAATCAACGGTGGACTTCAGCAGCCAAAAAAGCAGAAACCCCTGGAGGAGCTACTCCAACATATTTGGTTTAAAGGTCTTTCAGAGTCTTTCAATACTAGGACAGTGTATTGAAGTAGAGATGGTGACGGATGAGCTCCTGGTGAGCCAACGGCAGCACTCACACCCCTGCAGCAGGGTACTGACACTGGATATTCCAGCCCTTTATTTTCGAAGGGATCCAAAAGGACCTGGCCCTCAAGGTTGGGGGTTGTGCGTAAGGCTAACTACCCAACCACGCAAAAAAATTATAGTTCTGCAACAATCAATAGCCTCGGATAACGATAATGATTTCAAAGTTGACGACCCAAGCAAACGAATAAAGGACAATAACCTCCGGATCTGCACGTGGAACGTAAGATCTCTTAACGGACTACGTGCAGCAGGAGAGTTAGCGGACGCCCTGGACTGCTGCAAAGCAGACATAATCGCCATCCAAGAAGTGCGAAGTGAGTAGACCGGGCATAAAAAAGATGAAAAACTGTGACATCTACTAAGGCGACTGCTACAGACAACATAAACAGCGCTTATTTGGGTGCGGATTTGTCGTAAGAGGAAGACTCAGGGATAAGGCGATTAGCCAAAATCCAGTCAATGAGCGTATAATGACCATCCGCATCAGGGCTAAATTCGCCAACATTAGCCTTATATGCGCCCACGCCCCCACAGAAGAGAAAGACGACGCGACGATTCCAAAAACTGTTTCTACGAGCTCCTCGAAGAAACGTATGAGCAGTGCCCTGGACACGACGTGAAAATCGTTCTTGGCGATTTTAACGCAAAACTAGGGAAGGAGGACATCTTTGGAAATACAAACGGGTAAGCATACCCTCCACGACAAAACCTCCGATAACGGGCTGAGGCTTGCTGCGAGGCTAAATCTTGTTGTAAGTAGTACACGCTTCCCGCATCTCAAAATTCATAAAGGTACATGGCGATCCCCAGATCAATTAACCGTCAACCAAATTGACCATGTTGCGATCGACGCAAGGCACTCTTCCAGTGTGTTAGATGTCCGAACTTTCCGAGGGTGTTAGATGTCCGAACTTTCCGAGGGGCCAACTTTGACTCGGACCACTACCTTGTTGTAGCCAAGGTGCGAATCAGGATATCGTGTTCACGACCTGCACTAACTAATGCTGTGAAGAGATATGACGTCGGAAAGCTCCAATCGCAAGAGATTGCCAATGCCTTTTCCAATCGAGTGTCTCTTCAATTATCCTTGAATCCCAATCCGCCAGCATTAAACATTGAAGACCAGTGGCAGCAATGCCAAGAAGCCATCAGAACCGCTGCCTCCGAGGTTCTGGATCTCACTCGGCCACAAACGAAACCCATGGTTCGATGAAGAATGTAGGCTGGCAAATGCAGCCAAGCAAAGAGCACGACAAATGCTTTTGCAAACACGAACGAGGGCTGCTTACGATCAGTATAACGAGATTTACAAGGAGAGAAGAAGGGAAGAACACCGACTTCTCAAAAAGAAGCAGCATGAGAAGCGCTCGTTTGAGGAAATAAAGAGCCATGACAGGAACGAGATTCGGAAGTTTAACCAAAAGGTAAAAAGATCCTGCCAGGGCGGCAAACCCCGAACTCAAACCTGGAAAGAACAGCAGGGAAACATAGTTATAGAGTCACAGTTGCTACTGAGGATCTGGAAAGATCATTTCTACAAACTGCTTAACGGCGATGAGGACACAAATTCCGATGATCAAGAATGTCGTCTTCCCGACCTAGAAGAGGTTAAGCTTGCCATATGCAAACTGCATATGCACTGCGTGCAGATGGCCTTGATGCCGAACTTTTCAAGGCAGCTGCAGATCAGTTGGAAAGGAGCATGCACCAGCTGATCTGCATGATATGGTCGGATGTAAGCATGCCCGATGTATGGAACCTCAGTATCGTATGCCCGATCATAAAGAAAGGAGACCCTCACAATTGCTCCATTTATAGAGGGATAAGCTTCCTTCCTGAACGAAGTGAAGACAGCAGTATCCAAGCTAAAGTCCAACAAAGCTGCTGGAGCTGACTGCCTCACTTCCAAATTGTTTAAAGCGGCAGGCGATGACCTGGTCAGGACCAGGAGTATGCACCAGCTCATTTTGAAAATATGGTCGGAAGAAAGCATTCTGGATGAATGGAACCTCAGCATTGTTTCCCGGTCCAAAAGAAAGGAGACCATTTGAACTGCGCCAACTACAGAAGTATCAGTCTTCTTAACATCGCGTACAAGATCCTCTCTGTCGTATTGTGTGAGCGTCTGAAGCCATACGTCAACAACCTGATAAGTCCTTATCAGTGCGGTTTTAGACTCAGAAAGTCCACCATAGACCAAATCTTCACACTACGGCAGATCTTGGAAAAAACCAAGGAACTTCAAATCGATACTACCACCTTTTTATCGATTTTAGTTCTATAGAGCCATGTCTAGTTTCGGCATTCCTACCAAACTTGTCTGAGTGTGGTACCCGTGGTGTGATGGATAGCATTTCCGCCTGTTAATCCAGAGTTTCGATTTCGAATCCCAACAGAGGCAAAAATGTTTTTTCCGCGGGTATCGCCTTTCGCGAGGAATTGTGGCAAGTCCTCCGTTAGTATTCTTTGCCATGAAAAGCGTTTGCTCGATTAGCCGTTTGAAACGGGCACAAAATTGTAGGTCCCTTCCATTCCCTCGGAAGGCATGGCTGTGAGAAATGTGCTGGCCCAAGAGCTCCTCGCTCTATTTTTTTTTTTTTTTTTTTTGATACATTCGATGTATTAAATCAAAAGATTAATATAATTTTCAACAGTTAAAAACACTTATTTTATTTCCTCCAATGCACATTTCAGAAGCAATGCTTCCATCGTCAGTTATAAATCTCACTGACGATGGAAGCATTGCTTTGAGATAATTAGACTTGGCTGATTGGGCTGAACGTAAGCTTCCATTTGGTACTAGTCTCATAGGTGTACCGTGTACGCCCTGGGCCCAGGCTCCATAGAAATATGCACCACCTCCTTTGGTATGTTTGCAGGTTAGTTTCTAGTACCCGAAAAAGTATCGTTTTTTATACCTTTTCGATACATAAATATTTATATCGATATGTCGATATATCGGTGAAAAAAATATCGTCGATATATATCGATATATCGAACGAAATATATCGATATTTTTTTATATCGATATATTTTTGACATCCCTAGTCCGGGCGTGGACCCCGAAAAAAAGGACGTCGTCGCAAACACGCTGAACAGCCGCTATATTGCAATAAATCGCTCCAAAATGGTAAGCAGTCACTGATATAGATAATAAAATCACTTTTCTATTATCTCGATTTATTTTGTAGTATTTCTGAAGAAAAAAATCCCCAAAAAGCCTATTTTTTTCAACCACACCAACACCAGCCTACATCACCTTTTTCTACTCAAAGTGAGGTATAACACCAACTAACACCAGCCTATACTACCTATTTTCAGTGCGTATAGGCCACAGAGAAGACAACAAGAGGACAAACCACATACACACCACGGCATCTGTCCTCAAACTGACTTGACAAACACCACTTTATTTTCAGCTTTCAAAACCAGTTTGAAATCCGAAAATAAAGTGGTATTATTTATTTCACTGCGACAAATTTATATTCAGCTGAATACGTGTAGGATCACAGATAGATCTCCTGTTACAAAACCAAATATTTAAATGAATGGGAGTTGCGGGGCAAGAGAAGTAATGGTTTTCCCTCTTGTTCTTTATTCCTCTATGCTCTATGGTATAGACCAGTGTTTTTCAATCTTTTAGATTTCGCGACCCCTTTACAAGTTGAAATGTTCTGCCAACCCTCTCTCGTTAAAGAAAGCCAAAGAATAATTCAGCTTAACTAAACTTTGGTTCATTTATCTATTATTCACGCGGGTTGAACTGCGTCGGCGACGCGACAGCGACGTTCCCACACCGCATTGTCGTTGCGGCGGCAAAATGTTCTTGAACAGGCAATGTGTTCCCGCAGAACAAGCAGTCAAAAAATTAAAGAACAGCCAAAATATTGCTTTACAGTTAGAGTAATCTACAGATGTTTCTGACTGTGCACAGTTTGCGGTATTTGTGCGCTTTAACTGCGTGAACACAATGGGAGCCGCAGACGCAATACGCAGCCGGTGCCGAAAGAGCTGTCAAACTGTGTCGTACGTGTTTTTTAAAAACTGCACACAATGCAGCTGGACGTCGTACGTGTTTTTTGACATAATTGATGTCAGCTGACTGCATGAAATTTAATTTACGAGTATATCAAATTTGAGTGTGTGAAAATAAAATAAAAGCTAAAATGGAAAGAGAAAATGAAGAGATTTTTTTTTTGATGGGTGTAATCCAGATTTTTTTTCTGGTTTTAAAATATTTCAAAGAAAAAAAGCGAAGATGGTGGGTACGACCATTGTACCAAAACAGAGAAACCGAAGGATATTATGAAACTAGCTTCCAATTTATGAAGGAACATGATTCTGACCTGTTTGTCAAGTCAACTCGCATGAGCAAAACTCAGTTTGAATTGCTTTTGACATTGGTCGAAAACAGCCTGACCAAAACGTCCATTCGGAAGCCAATAAGTCCAGAATGCAGATTGGTTCTGACACTCACGTAAGCTATTGTAAAATCTTATTTATTGAGTCTTAGTTTTCTTTCATTATGAAGGTATTTGTCACAAGGAGTATCACCAAACTATCTGGCATGGTCTTTCAGAATGGGGGCATCAACGGTTCGGAAAATAATTGTAGAAACCTGCAAAGTTATTTGGGACGTTTTGTCACCAACTTATATGCCCGAACTTACAACATCTGATTGGGAACGTGTGGGCGAAGGCTTCAACCAAACCTGGAACATGCCCAACTGCGTTGGAAGCATTGACGGCAAACATGTAGAAATTAAATGTCCACCGAATACAGGTTAAAAGTAGGCCAAGCTATTAAGGTTATTTTTAACTATTTTGTATTTTCTTAATACAGGTTCTAAATATATAAATTATAAAGGATATTTCAGCATCGTATTGCTGGCAATTTGTGATGCTGACTACACATTTATTGCTGTTGATGTTGGAGCATACGGTAGCCAGAGCGATGCTGGAATTTTTCGCAATTGTACCATCGGAAAAAAAATACTTCGAGACAATTTAAACTTACCGCCTCCAAAAAAACTCCCCTATTCCGACAAAAAAACTCCATATTATTTTGTTGGTGACAGTGCCTTTCCACTTAGGATGAATTTGATGAGGCAATATCCTGGCACCCTCTTGAATAAACCAGAAGAAATCTTCAATTTTCACGAGCACGAAGAGTAATTGAAAACACTTTCGGGATCCTAGCAGCCCGCTGGCGAATCCTGGGAAATGCAATCGAGTTCCATCCCCAAAATGCCGACAAAATTGTGCTTGCTTGTACAATTCTGCACAATTTTCTAAAAAGTACAGACACCATCACATATTGCCCAGAGTCCTACATTGACACGTACAACGAATTGGGAGAGCGCACCAACGGAGCTTGGCGTCAGGAGGCTAACACTTTGTTACCCATTCGCAGGTGTGGAACTAACAACCGAGCAGAAGGAGCAGCTGAGATGCGAAAAAAGTTGACTCATTACTTCCAAAATGAAGGAAAAATTGATTTTCAACCATAGGTCGTAGGAAACATTTTAAACTTTATGCCTTTTATAATAATAAAAAAACACTATTTCAACAAAAACAGTCACATTTATTTTTCTTGACATTAAAGGAACTATGATAACACAAAGTAAGTATTTATAAAAAAAAAGCACTTCAAAAATCATTCATTAAGATCTTAATATTAAAGGGACTATGATAACACAAAGTAAGTATTTATAAAAAAAAGCACTTCAAAAATCACATATAGGTATATATTGAATTAAAAAAAAAAAATTAAACATTAAGGGCTCCCTCATTGACTAAATCCATCTCCACCTGATTTACGAAGCGGAGTAGCTCCAGCTTCGTGCTATTCCGCACTTCTAAAGGAAATTTCGATATTTTTTGGATCATCGATCGACAAAACAATTCGTCTTCCGATGACTGCACTACTGTTGTATCTACTTTCGGCCTCGCTATATACTCCTTCATGCAGCTCAAAGTGCTCATAAATGTCTGCTCTACTGTAGACATCGACGGCCCTGTTCTCCTTCGTTTAGGCGCTGAAGCTGGAGCTGAAGATGAAGCATTCGTCGATGCCAGTGGAGTAGAGCACGACGGGAGTGTTTCTTCTTCCTCCAGGTCGTCGAAGACTGGGCTGCCTGGATCCACTAGGACCACTGGTGTCATTGCTGTTGGTGTTGGTGTTGTTAATCTTTGTTGCCTTTCTTCGATGTAGTTTCCCATTGTTCTAGGTATACAAAAAAAAAACTAAACACATCAAAATCATTCTTTTTAATTCCGAAGTATCTAAATACTTACGTTCTTGGCTTTACATGGTCTCTCAGGAACTCCATTTGCATGGAATACCTTCCAACGGGCTCTACATCGTCGGCAGCTTGTCCTGACACTTTCGATTTATTAACGTTCCTTAAATAAGTGTCGCGAAGAGACCTCCACTTTTTTTTGACATGTTCAACTGAAAAGAAAAATATATGTTTTGTCAAAACATAACCTACAATACCGGCAAACATGTACTTACAGGGCAAATTCAATTCCTCAGATATGTTTTTCCACTCCTTGGCTTTCATTTTAACATTTTTATAATTTCTGTTACACAAATTCCATAACATCTCTCGGCTTCGCACTGCTTCAATAATTTTTTCCGACTCGTCCATCTTCTACTGCCTTTAAAACCAAAACAACTTTATTGAGTACGCACGTAAAAGTTAAAAGTTAGCCAACTCTTCCGTCTGCGGCTTGCGGCGCGTAGTGCGTTGCGTATGCATTGTGTTCACATCAATGGATTTGCTACTTTTTAATATTTTGACAGTTCTTGCGGCTCCGGCTCCGTTGCGTATGCGTATGCATTGTGTTCACGCAGTAAAGCAGATGACAGTACCAAGGAAGAAATCTTATTTTGCAAAGCACTTCCTACAAACACGAGTGGCCAGTGATTGTACGACATATTGTAAGAGACATATTTTAATCATTTACGATATTAGAAATCCCAAGTAATATTCATCTGCCAGCACTCTTCTTTACGATCGCATGCATGCAAACATAAAAGCTTTTTGTTATTCATTTGTATATTAATGTAATCACATTCATGTTATGTATAATGTTTATCGGTAAAACATAACCGAAAGATCGTATGATCAGCAGAGACAGTTTTCTTAAGTAATATTTTACCGTATTGTTAAACCTCTTGAAAAGCTTTTCCCAATTTTGTAACACATTATCGATCAGTCTAAATAAAGCAGTCATACGTTGAAGATCTATGGTTTTATTTTCCTTTTGCACGTTATCTTTTTGCATGTCATCAGTTGTTCTTGCATGTTAAGATTTTAATAAATTGAATCGGGCTCTTACAATCTATCAGAAGTGGGATAGAGTACTCGAGATTAATATAGTAAATATTTGATAAATACGGTGTCAAATAACTATTTTTTTTATGGATGCTAATGCACGTGCTACACAGTTTTTGCAAACAGCTACTGTGCAAAAACTAAAAGACAAACTGGCTGAAATAGGTTTGGCCACAAATGGTTGTAAGGCTGCTCTAAAGGCTTGATTAAATGAGGCCATAGATTCACTCGAAGATGTTCAAATTGATGAACTGTTCCATGGGGAGGAGGACATTGATGAAGGTAATGAGGAAAGCTGCAATGATGGCTCTGATGACGAAGAGAGAATTGTTTCACAACGTTTGGAGAAATTGCGAGACATGGTAAGGAAAAAAGAGGAGATTCTTTCCTTGGAGAAGCGTTTGGCTGAGCTAAATTGCCGAGAATCTAATCCCGCATGTTCGTTCCGAGATATCGAAGACTCATTGCCAAGGTTTACTGGGGACGACAATTATCCTATTAAAAAGTGGATTCAAAACGTAGAAGATGCGAAACTCATGTACCATCTGACCGAGTCCGAGGCTTTCATATATTTTAAGAGGTTACTAACTGGTACTGCTAGGCTTTTTCTGAGATCGACATCGTGTAGGTCATGGAGTGAGCTCAAGGCTGCTCTTATGACAGAATTTCACCACCACACATCTGCCACAGATGTTCACAATGCATTGCGGAAAAGAACAAAAAGTAAAGATGAAAGTTACCAGCAGTATGTGCTTTGTATGCAGGAGATAGCGTCGTCCGCAGAAATAGAGGAGCAAGATGTAGTCGCTTACATAATCAAAGGTATTCCGGACTCGCTGTTCAACAAACAGCTATTGCTTACAGCAAACACCGTCGCGGACTTGAAGGCTACTTTGAGGAAGTACGAAAAAATGAAGGCTGATATACAGCCATCAACATCAGGTTACAATAAGCCTGTTAAACTATCAAATCCTTCTCCACAAGTCACCGCTATCAAGTGCTATAACTGCAGCGAGGACGGCCATATTTCAACAAACTGTACGAAACCACGAAGAGAGAAAGGATCTTGTTTCCATTGTGGAAAGATGGGTCATTCTGTTAAGGATTGCCCTTTCTCATCATCGATTCTGTTGGTTGAAGGAGAGAAGCTGCCGAAAGAACGTAAAAAACCTACTTTATGTCACGACTTCCATGAGGATCTGGATTTTGAGTTTGGGAATGTAGAAACTGACGGTGGAAGAGTATGCATGAATTTGAGTACTATGATCGATACCGGTAGCCCAATAAGCTTCATTCAACAACGGTTTGCTCCTACTTTCCTGATTACATCTCTGGAGTCTCAATCTGGATACGTGGGTATCAATAACTCGAAATTAGTTACATTGGGAAAATTAATTGGTAAAGTTAAATGTAGTGATGATTATGCTTATGTGAGTTTCTATGTTGTGAAGGATAATACAATGAAAGATCCAATCGTATTAGGTCGTGATTTTTTGTATAAAACTAATAGCAAGCGTACGATTGGAAAAACGCATGTGAATTTAGTTGAAAAAAAAGATTTGGAAAATGGAAATTTTGAAGACAGCTCATTCGATACTGAAATTTTGAAGATTGATATGTGTGATAGCTGATAGACCAGAAAAAAGTTTATGTTATTATGAAAAAGAAAAATTGAAAAGTTTAAGTTATGGAATTTTATGTAATTATGGTGTTTTATGTAATCCTATTGTTTGGATATGTTATGACATGAAAATTGTTTAGAATTGGCGTTTGTTATGTACTCTCAAAGCCATATTACGAAAGTTTTTAGTTAGTTTTCTAAAAGATAATATCAAATTTGAAAAAAGCATATTTTATGATGTCATACAGAAGCGTTTAAAAATGTATATATTTGATCAAGCATTTCGAAAGTTACAAAAGCTAATCAAGAAAGTAATTGAAGCAAATGTTCAACGTCAAAGACAAAAAATATATTTTGATAGAAGCCGTGATAAGCAATATGTTCAACCCACTTTTAATACTTTTACAAGTATCAATTCTTAACTTCGCCTTGTATGCATTTTAACTATTAGCAAATTTTGTATGCTCATTAATCAATGTAATGCTTCATGTTCATTTTAAGGCAACTATGTATCATGTTTATATGTTCATATGAAAGTAACTATATGTAAAATGATCGTATTTTTAATCAAAGTTTGTATAATTTCGCTTTTTATAAATATTTAGTAATGTTATAATGTTTTATATGTATTTGCAAATGCATGCCATCGTAAATCGAGGACGATTTACTGTCAGGATGATCGAGTTGTAAGAGACATATTTTAATCATTTACGATATTAGAAATCCCAAGTAATATTCATCTGCCAGCACTCTTCTTTACGATCGCATGCATGCAAACATAAAAGCTTTTTGTTATTCATTTGTATTAATGTAATCACATTCATGTTATGTATAATGTTTATCGGTAAAACATAACCGAAAGATCGTATGATCAGCAGAGACAGTTTTCTTAAGTAATATTTTACCGTATTGTTAAACCTCTTGAAAAGCTTTTCCCAATTTTGTAACACATTATCGATCAGTCTAAATAAAGCAATCATACGTTGAAGATCTATGGTTTTATTTTCCTTTTGCACGTTATCTTTTTGCATGTCATCAGTTGTTCTTGCATGTTAAGATTTTAATAAATTGAATCGGACTCTTACAATATTTTTGGAAAGCACTTGCAACTACGATATTGACTGAAAAAATGTATCGCAATTTGTAGCGATGGAGCTAAAGCTCAGTGGCGTAGCGTGCCTTGTCGGGGCCCCGTATAAAAATTTTTTTGGAGGCCCTTATATGGAGGTTAAGATTTTTCACAAAAGAAAAAAAATATTGTGAGAAGAAATATTTATTTATCACATAATTTACCCATTTTACAAATAAAATTCGAATTTTAAATATTCACTCTCCTTGCCTTTTTTTCGGCAAACTGATTTATTTAATCATTTATGGCTGATGATGATTTTAGTTTTTCTAAAGTTTCTGCCCCTATGGACAAAAGCGAGATGTCTGACAGCCGTTCTTGTCCCATCGAAGTTCTTAAGTAATTTTTTATTAGTTTTAATTTTGAAAAACTTCTTTCTGCCGTTGCGGTTGTAACTGGAAGGGTCAAGAATAAAAAGCATGCTGTGACTAACTCGGGAAAACTGGATGTAAGACTATTGAATTTTACTAGCAATAATTCAATGAGTTCTTTAATGGAATAAATTTTTTTAATTTCAGAGTTTAAGAATGTTTCTAGAGCCTTTAATTGGTCACATAGATTAAGTGAGATGTCTTTACTGTAATAAAGTTGTCTTTACTGCATTTAGCAGACAGTTTTCCGGAAGCGTTTAATATCTCTTCACTTGAAGAAGATAGGAGTTTCTCCGGTTGTAATATTTCGAATATACTACTCAGGTTGCAAGGCTCTGAAGTCTTTCTTTAGTTTGAGAAATTAATATATCTAAACAGCAATAGTATACATTGACTTTGAAATAGGATTCCGGGTCGGAAATTCTCTCATCTTGTGATGTGATAACTCACCAAAAAAAACGCTTCGTTATCTTTCGCCTACTGTTTTTAAAAACAGTTGTAACCCCCCACTCTTTTGCTATATCTTTGGATTCATTTAGCAAACTATTAAATGAATTCTGATTTCTTAATTGGCACAGTCTATTTAAAAGATTACTTAATAAAATACTAGATTTCTGTAAGTCATTATTTTCATGCTGTAGAGCTTTAGAAATAGGATTAATAATTTCAAATAGTGAAGAAAAAAAAAAATGTAACGAGCAATAAGAAATCAAAACTCTCTAAAATATTAATTATACTTTTACATTCTTCACGTTCATCTTTTTTATTTGAAATTAAATTTAGTTGGTACAAAGTTTTCATGATTAGTAAAAAATTTTTCTTTACTGCTAATAAAGCGTCGTTCCTAAAAGACCATCTGGTAGGACATACCTTTTTAAGGGTAATCAAATATTTTTCAGATGAATCGTCACTTAGCATAGCCCAGCGTTTTATGCTATTGCCAAAAAAAGTATATATTTTTTCTAAATTATCGAAAAAAGTCGATACTTCACGAACATGTCTCGCAGCATCGTTCAAAACCAAGTTTAAAGCGTGCGCAGCACAATGAACATAATCGGCATTTGGAGCATGCTCTTTTATTAGGGTTTATTATCCTCCATACACACCCGACATAAAATTTGCTCCATCGTATCCCTGTCCTCTATATTTATTCAAATCAATTCCATATTCTTTAGTCAAATTTAAAATGACAGTTTTCAGACCTGCAACACTACAATCGGTTACTGTTGTAAACCCCAAAAAGGACTGACAGATTTTTATTTCTTTAGGCACATTATCATCATTTTCTGTAACCGAGATATATCGAAAAACTACAGATAGTTGGTAAATTTTTGACAAGTCTTGTGTTGTATCCAGAATTATTGTCAGAAATGGAGCTTTTTTAATTTCTGAGATAATATTGTTCCTAACGGTGGTACCAAGCAAACTAATAATTTCGTTTTGAATCGTAGGGCTTAAATAATTTATTTCACCTTTCGGTTTTAGAAGAAGTTCTATTAAAGTTGCATCATAGTTAGATAGCAGACGTGAAATTGCCAGAATCAGAATCATGTCCCCCCAAAGGTAGATTACAAGATACTAAAGTAATTATAACATTAATTATACGATGCAGTACATCTCTCCAGAATGTAATTTTACTATCGATTTCACTTTTCAATAGAGTATCGATGGTATTTTTGCTACGATTATGTAAATTATTTGTAAAAATTTATTGAAAAGTAAAGTTGAACGACTAATTTGACAATGTGAAAGCTAGTAACAAAAGACTATCTAACTTACATCAAACCAACGAGGAGACAGAGACATAGAAAAGCGTAAAGCCTTGCGCAAACCAGCGCGGTTAGTGCGTGCGATGCGATTGCGTTAAGTCTAACCTCCATAAGGTTAAATGTATGTATTTCATTTTGACAGAAATTGGATCGCACTACGTTATCGTGCTGGTTTGCGTTGGGCTTAAGCGTAACTTACCCAACTGAATCCATCCACCGACCTATTTTTCAAACATCACTTTATTTTTGGATTTCAAATCATCAATTTAATATCCGAATATAAAGTGATATAATATGTAACTTCACTAATACTAATTAATATTCTGCTTGAATATGTGTATCACAGACAGATCTTGTATTACAAAAGCAATAGTATAAGCAAATGAAATATGTGTGTTAAGAGAAGTAAGCGGTCTCCCTTTTGTTCTATTCCACTCTATGCATCAAACCAAGTCTGTCCAACTAGCTGAGCGGTGTGAACTGCGCTATTAAAAAAATACTCTAACGTCAAATGAAAATATAATAATCACCTCACACACACTTTCATAAATTATTTCCGCACGTATTCACAGACATAGAATGTGATTACAAAAACAACAATGTAAACAAATGGTTGTTGCGGGGCAAGAGAAGTAAAGGTTTGCCATCTAGTTAATTTCTTATCTCTGTGAAGTAAGTAAAACGGAGAAGTCCCGCAGCCCGCCATAACGATGTAGAGTGCTGCCAACTTTTGAACGCACGCTTAAGGCGGGAAAAAAAGAATTGCTTTATAGAATTTTGTCATTTGAAAAATAAAATAAATTAGAAAGTTTATATTCTTTTTCCTTACACACTTTGGGGGCCCCCGTGGCCCGGGGCCCCGTATAATTGATACGGCAGATACGGCGGTAGCTACGCCCCTGCTAAAGCTATGACTGGCAAAAGTAGTGGACTCATTGCAAAATTAAAAGCGATAATGCCAAACATGTCCTGGACACACTGTTTTCTCCATCGACAGGCTGTAGCTGCTACAGCAGTACCATCTGATTTCATTGACGTGCTCATGGAGATAATAAAAATAGTAAATTCTATCAAAGGCAAAGCTTTGCAGAATCGTTTGTGAAGGTCAGGTGGCTATCCAAAGGTTAAGTTATTACGCAAGTTCTCGAACTGAGAGCCGAATTGTTAATGTTCTTAAAAGATACAAAATCTGGCACTTGAAATTAGCATTTTTGGCAGACCATTTCAGCCACCTCAACAATTTAAACAAGAACCTTTAAGGAAGAGAAGAAAATAATGGCCAAATACAGGGTGTTCCGCACTTCGTGTATTATCCCATTTTGAATTTTTAAAATTTCATAAGATATATGGATTTTTGAGTGTTTTTCATCTGTAAAAAATAAAGAAACTCTATGTTTATCGGGCATTTTCTGGAAAAAAAATGACCTCAAAGTCAAAACTTTGTTTCGGGAAGAAAATTTGAACACTACTTAAAATTGAAAATCTGGCAATCCTAAAGCTATGGAAGTTAAACTTAAATACAGTCTCAAAGTTTGTTATTTCTACAAAAAATTAAGTCTAAGATTAGGTCTCTATCATCAGTATTGACAGAGATATCGAATTTAACATAGGTCAGGGTACACCAAAGTAAGCATTTTTTAAATTGTCAAAAAATGATGTCAAAGTTGAAAAACGAGGTTTACTATACAAAAATTTTTTCCTCAGAATATGACCAAGAATCACACCCCAAAGAATATCTGCAAAACAATATGTTTGAGTATTTTCCAAGTGTTCAGAAGATTGTTGAAGATAATACAACATACCAAAGTCTTGCACTATCGGTTCACATTTCCTTGTATGATACAGAGCTTGCAATCGAAGCTTTTTACATACTTTTCGGATTTGCACTCTGAAGCTGACAATGGGCGTCGATGGATGTTTAACCATTTTTTGGACAAATCAATAGATCTGATATAGTAAAAAAAGCCGTGTTTTGAAACAGTAATATTAAAAAACAAAAGAAGGAGAAAAGAAGGGAAAAACAACGACTTCTCAAAAAGAAAAAGAAGCAGCATGAAAAGAGCTCGTTTGAGGAAATAGAGAGGTGCCATGGCAGGAAGTTTTATGAAAACGTACAAAGATCCTGCCAGGGTGGCAAGCCCCGAACTCAAGCCTGTAAAGACCAGCAGGGAAACATAGTTTTAGAGTCACAGTCGGTACTGAGGATCTGGAAAGATCATTTCTGCAGACTTCTCAACGGCGACGAGGAGACGAATTCCGCTGTCAGGCAGATTGCCCCATTCAGATTGGACGATGATCAAGACTGCCATCCTCCCGACCTAGAGGAAGTTAAGCTTGCCATATGCAAACTTAAATCAAATAAGACTTCAGGTGCAGATGGCCTTGATGCCGAACTTTTCAAGGCAGCTGGAGATCAGTTGGAAAGAAGCATGCACCAGCTGATTTGCATGATATGGTCGGAAGAAAGCATGCCCGATGAATGGAACCTCAGTATCGTATGCCCGATCCTAAAGAAAGGAGACCCTCACAATTGCGCCAATTACAGAGGGAAAAACCTCCTTAATGTCGCTTATAACATCTTGTCTGCTGTAATATGTGAACGTCTGAAACCCCACGTCAACAACTTGATAGGTCCTTATCAATGTGGTTTTAGAACAGAGAAGTCCACAATAGACCAAATTTTCACATTACGGCAGATCTTAGAAAAAAAACCCGAGAATATAATATCGATATTCACCATCTCCTTATCGATTTCAAGGCAGCGTATGTCAGTATCTACAGAGACGAGCTGTACAGAGCCATGTCTAGTTTCGGCATCCCTGCAAAACTCGTACGACTATGCAGGATGACTTTGGAGAATTTACGCTGCTCCGTCAATGTCGGTAAAGAACTCACCGAGACCTTTGATGGCGAAAAAGGTTTTAGACAAGGCAACAAACTGTCATGCGATTTCTTCAACATCATACTTGAACAGATTGTAAGAAACTCAAACGTCAACATCAGAGGAACAATCTTTCAAAAGTCTGTACAATTACTCGCCTATGCAGACGATATTGACGTAATGGGAAGAAAAAAGCATGTCATAGTTGCTTTTGCGAGTATTGAAACAGAAGCGGCAAAAATGGGTTTGATGGTTAATGAGGGCTAAACGAAGTATATGTTGTCATCAAACAAGGACACAGAACATCGACGAATTGGACAAAACGTCACAATAGACAGACATAACTTCGAGGTATAGTACAGGACTTCGTCTACCTAGGATCCGCTATAGACACGGACAACAACATCAGTGCGGAGATCAAACGGAAAATAATTCTTGTCAACCGTTGCTTCTTTGGGTAAAGAAGGCAATTGAGAAACAAAATCCTCTCTAGAAAAACCAAGGTAACCTTCTATCATACCTTATTCATCCCAGTCCTGCTGTGCGGCGCTGAAGCATGGACCTTATCGAAAGCGGATGAGGAAGCCCTTGATAGTTTCGAAAGAAAAATTCTCCGAATGATGTTTGGTTCCGTATGCGAAGACAATGTGTGGAGAAAAAGATATAACAACGAGCTGTATGAGCTGTACCGCGATGTGGGCATAGCCAGAAGAGTACGCATCGCGAGGCTACGATGGTTGGGCCATGTAGAGCGGATGGACCCAACGCTCCGGCTCGTCGGGTGTTCGAAAGCACGTTGCAGAGAAATCGCGGAAGGGGAAGACCTCGTCTTAGGTGGCGCAATCAATTGGATGAAGACCTCAACCGACTTGGAGTGCAAAACTCGAGAGAGCTCGCCCGAAATTGAAGTCGTTATAGAAGGATGTTGTTTGAGGCCCAGGTTAACCCCGATGCCCACCTAGGTAAGTAAGTAAGTAAGTTATATGTATTAAGAAACAGGGCTATTCAATACGGGACTTAAAAAACGGGTTTATAAAAACCGTGATATCAAAAGCCAGTCAGTCTGAGGCATCAGCAAGTAATATGGCTCAAAATATACAATAACATTGAGAGTATAGGTATGTCACTTGTCACATATAATCAATAAACTGACAGCAATTTTCGAAAGTTGGAAATTACTCAGCTACCAATCATTGAAATAAAATTAATTAAAAATTAATTTCTTATCTTTTAGGTGAAAAATCTTCCCGTTTCATAAACTATACGGCAAGATAAAAACTAAGTCGGTTAAAAAATTGCGAATAAGGAGTTGCTTATTCAATTGTTTGCGTACGTGCATTATAATTATGACTCACCGATAAAATCACCAAGAGTTCAAAATAAGAAAATCTTTAAAATGTATACCCGAAATTGATGAGATAACGCACTAAAAAAAATTAAAATATAATGACTTCACACAGGTAGTCCGTCTTTCTAATCTCCTCAAAAAAAAAAAGAAGAAAGAAACACTTGTCGCAATGCCAACAAATCGGCACTAAAGTCCCTACTAATTATGCACTTAGCACCGACCAATTAACACAAGCCAACCTAATTTGCGCATCGCTGCTGTCCAATTCATCTTCCACCTTTTAGGCAGGCTACCATTCCATCCATGCGTTTCTAATTCGGTGGTTGTTCGCAACCAGATAGGGAGCCGAAACAGCCAACAGAACCGAGAGATAAAAACAGTAGGGGATGGCAATCTGAGTACTTAAAAACAAGGACACACATGAGATTTTATTACCAAAATATACAACAACATAAAACGAGAGGGTCGACCAATTATTTATGACCAATTTGACCTTAGTACATGTTCGGGTAAACCAGTCATGCAATAGTTATAGCCATATTCCTCATCAATCCAACGGGAGTATGCGGTGGCAGAAAGATCAGCAGCATAGCATGAAAGAGCTAATGTTAACAAGGTATATCTCACTTTCATATATGCCTTAGCAGCCTAATAAAGTCTATGGGAAGAGGTGTGTGCCTGTTTATGGGCGCAATAATCCGTGCTCACCTTCCTACCTCGTTGCTTTTGGTCTTCTTAACCAGGGGCAGTTCGTCGTCTTCTGGCAAATAACATCCTGGGAAAATGAGTAGGTGTTGCCTATGTTGCATGTACGAGTATGCTTGCGCATGCATCACGTATGCCACACTATTGGTACTGATGGCAATTTTTTTGGCGCCATCGTGTATTTTTAGCCAACTTGACTCTGTTGGAAGTGGTATGGTACAGATCATGATGCTGCTGAAACTGATGATGACGATGAAGACGATGATAGCTGGGCATACGAACTTCGTCCTACCCTACCCTATACTCCAATAGTTCTGTGCTGTATATTGCATGTAAGTAAGGTTTGGTAAGAAGCAACATCTCTGATCTCATCTAGGACTCTAGGAAAAAGTATTTAACACTGAGTTACAATATGCAGAAT
This sequence comes from Melanostoma mellinum, assembly GCA_914767635.1. Classification (NCBI taxonomy): domain Eukaryota; kingdom Metazoa; phylum Arthropoda; class Insecta; order Diptera; family Syrphidae; genus Melanostoma; species Melanostoma mellinum. Next base: position 127,963,558 of record OU612058.1, read on the forward strand.
GATGATTCTTGGAACTGCAGGATGCCCACGCTAGTTGAGTTTTCGTATTATTTGGTGGGTAGTTTTTGTTTGCGTATTTTCTTGTGTAACTGATCAAGATACTTATTGCCATCGTTCGGCTATTGTGAGATCCCAATAAAAAGGGTTTCATGCTGAGTCTAAGTCTAGATCCAATGCGTGCCTATCCCTAAATTCAGTGACTTGGAATAAACATCGAACATTTGAAAGTACATATATGCGTCCAAAAGGGGAACGTCCTTCTGCGCCTGTCAAGATAGGCCTTGTGTGTCAGCCCGAGCCATCAATAAAATTAATTAGTTAGACATGAAGCTTTGAAATGATGCGTGTCCACTGAAAATTTCATCGGCGGTGTAATTGATTTGGTCCAAAATCTCATGACTGTTTAACGTGATATTCGGATCGTTTAGGAACGAGAAAATCAATATCAATGTAAGCAGCAAAACGTGTGGAGTATTCTACTCTTTCCTCAAAAAAACAAAAACAATCTGCCCCCTGTGCCCATTTAAGAAAAAGAAATAAAAGAAAACCAACACTTGCGCTTGCTTTTGGTCTTTCTATTCGCCCATTTGCGTGCCCTGTCTGGTATTTTGTCTCTTGCTTAAAAAGCAGACTTTATTATCATCACCAATTGTCAAAATATACCACAACGGCAGGCTGGGCCGCCGCCGCCGGCGCGCGTAGTGCCAAAAGAAGAAATATTTAGGTCCCATAGGCATCCCAAACACCAGAGTAGCAGTAGAGCGCAGTGGCGGGCGGTTCTTCGCCAACAATGTTCTATCTGTGGCTCATTGCAAGGTTTTACTGATGGCCCATCGAACAGATCATCACAAAAGATTATACAAAATTGAATTTTTGGTTTTCTGCGATTCTTTTTGTCTCATTGTTAGTTCAAAACAAAACAACTTTGAGTTCCAATGGTGCACTGGGATGACATCGACTTTGTCCAAGACGACCGACGCGACGCACGAACGTCGATCGACATCAACGACCATCACAAAGTCTCTGGAAAGATTTTCAAATGTCTTTGCTGTAGAACTGCGGCAGTTGTCCATCAGAATTTTAAAACAAGAGATCAATCCATCAAAGTATCTTTCATCGTATCCAACCTTTTGAAGGTGTGTGCGTACCTATGCCTTTTGGTTTTGGTACAGATGCAGCCTCCGTGAGCGGCAGAAAAAACTATAAAAAACACAAGAAGAATCTTCAGGCGGCTAACGTCGAAAATGTTTGCAGGTGAAGTGAAGATCTTTCGGACAGCGACGCGCAGACAAGATAACACGCAGAAGCTCGGTGGCTTTCGTGGATGTTCAATGTCCAGGCGCCGACTTACACCTGTCCTTTAGAATGAACTTTAAGGAATTTCTCCACACGTTTGTCCACAGCGTTCAGGTTCAGATAGCGATGCTGAAAATCAATACCACGATAGCCTTGCCACCTACCGATCGATTTTAAATCTGCAATGATATGGCGCAGAATGGTAATGCCGCTAGTTGATGGTGATTTCATTGGCATATGAAGAAAGTCCCCTGTCTCCCGCGCATTGTCACCCGAACCTTTGAATGAATTTTTTTTTATTTATTCCTTCAAAAATCCAATGGCTGTAATAAGAACAATTAAAAATTCCGCTTGCATTTCACTTGACTTCCGATGCATGCGGACAGGGTTCGATTTCTTTTTTTGTTTTCAACTTGTTTTTGGAGTGCGCGTTGTTGTTAGCTGTGTCTTTGTACGTCCATATTTGGATTCTCCTTCGATCAGCCGAAGATTGTCGTCTACTTGGGGTACGAAGTATAATGTGGATGGATAATTGTGGCTTCATTATGGTCATGTGTAATATTTCGGCAGCAACGATCAAGAATGGTCTTGGTCTTGGGACTGTGAATTTCTATGAATTGGGGTTTAATATTCACGACCATTACACTAGGCATAAGTGTTTCCGATAATTTGATTTTGAGAACAAAAGACAACTGGAAACTTTATGTATCTCTGAATCAATTGCTAGTTTTGGTGCGTGTATATGTACTAACATTTATGGTTGTGGTATGTTTTCAGTTTTCCTTTTTATTTTTTAGAATTGTCTTGGTTCATTCAGTGGGAATATTTTTAAGTACTTGTTTCAAATTAAAAAAAAATCAATCTGGTGACAGGGGTAATTGATCGATAAATTAGACTCTTGACTGTTAGGACTCATGCTGTAATAATTTAGGGAACAACTCGGACAATTTTACTACCTACACATACGAAAAATGATGTCGAAGAAGACTTTAGGCAAGGCGACAAACTGTCATGCGATTTCTTCAACATCATACTTGAAAAGATTGTAAGAAACTCAAACGTCAAACGTTTATGCTGCTCTGCGGGTTTTGTACATATCTGGAAGTTGTCTTCCAGTCTCCACAAAAATGACTATAGCCAAAACACTTGTCCTACCAACCCTTTTTTACGGTAGCCCCATTTTTTGTTGTCCTGATAGTGCTAACAAACGCAAGCTACAAGTTGCATTTAACAATATTGTTCGTTTTGTTTATGGTCTACGTCGTTTTGATCATGTTTCGGTAGAGGCAGGTAGTGTTTTTAATATGCCTTTTAACAAGTATACCAAATCTCCTGGATGTCTCTTCGAAAGGCTTAATTTTCCGCTACTTCGAAGTAGTAATATTCTGATCGTCCCTACTTTGGAACTCCTAACCTGCCAACCTGAGAGGAATAAATAGCTACAAACGTTTCGAAAATTCCATAAAATCTTTTTATTTTCTCATCTCTTTTATCTTAATATATATAAATTACGTGTCACAATGTTTGTCCGCGATGGACTCCTAAACTACTTAACCGATCTTAATCAAATTTTAACACCGTGTGGAGTATGATCCAACTTAAAAGATAGGATAGCTTACATCTCAATTTATGATCGACCACCACATGTTACTGACACTAAAGTATAGTCTAAATTTATTTTGAAGTAAACGAAATACAGTGAATTTTACTTTTTTAATTTTTGGAGTAAGTGTAGCCGGCTACGTGTTACTTGACTTAAGTATAAATTAAATATGAATTAAATTCATCTATCTATATTAGGGTGGTCCTTATTTTTTTTGCGAAAATTGAGTGCGACGCCTAAAAAATGAGAAATAAAATTCCCTAATTTTTTCATATTTTTATCTCTAACTTTTCCTGGCCCTACTTTCCTGTCATTTTTGAACTAATCAACGAAAAGACTTCGAATTAGGCTCAAATGAAGCGTCTCTGAACACTCTACAGCCGCGTGTATGTTTGATAAAATTTAGATCATTTGTTTATAATCTATTGTTAATAAACAAAAAGGATGATTTCTTACTTCGCTCAATCCGCCAAAAGTAAGCAAGATTTTGATATGGATTATTTTTTCAAAGATATCTATGGCAATTTTAAAGACCTAACATTAAATTAGATCTTTTTTATTTATCATTTCATTTGTTATTAACAAAAACTCGTAAAACATTTTTTTTATAACAGCAGACTTTTTTGAACGGATGATGGAAAACGGATGAATAAAAACTTCTTCATGAAATAGGGTCAGGAAGGGTTAGGAATAAAAATTTGAAAATTTTTTTCTGATTTAGAACCAATCTGGGGGGCGTCCCCAATATTTTTTTTCTAAGGACCACCCTAATCTTCTATCTTCTATCTTCTATCTTCTATCTTCTATCTTCTATCTTCTATATATATAAAGTAGGATGTATGTATGTATGTATGTATGTATGTCCGGGGTATACTCCTAAACCACCCAACGGATTTTTATGAAATTTTCAGGGTAGACATAGTTTAGTCCAGAGATGGTTCCTGTCAAGGTTTGATCCCCATATTCCCACAGGAACGGTGTTGGGAACGGAAAATAAGAAACAACTCCACAGATTTCTAAAGTTCTTTCAGCACTACGGGGCTACATTATCTCCCTTCATCAGTAACCTAAACTATATTTCATCCCCATAATCCCACAGGAACAGAAACGGGAACGAGAACGGGAACCCTAAAGTTACTTGACCGATTTCAACAATTCTTTCAACTCTAGGGTGTAACATTATCCTTCAGTGACATAGATTTATATTTCAATCACATATTTCCACTGGAACGGAAGATTCCAACATGAATGGGTTGAGAACGGAAACTTAGAAACTACTGGACAGATTTCAAAAATTCTTTCAGCATTAGGATGCCGCATAGTCCCACAGTAAGAAAGATTATATTTCATCCCCAAATTCTCACGTAAGAGGAAAAACGATAACGGGAACCATAAAACTACAGACCCGAGCAAAGCCGGGAGGCTCAGCTAGTCTATATATAAAAAAGGTTGTATGGTATGTATGTATGTATGTATGTCCGGTGTAGAATCCTAAACCACTCAACGGATTTTTTTTAGGGAAGACAAAGTTTAGTCCAGAGATGGTTCCTGTCAAGGTTTGATCCCCATTACTACAGGAACGGGGTTAAACTGCCAGACAATTTCTGCACTGTTCTTCAGGAAAAAAGTGAATTTACTCAGAGTATTTTTCCGGATATACAAAGTAATTAATTAAATAATAACTGGCTCAGTCATCGGGCTATTTTGGCAGCAAAAAATGTTGATGTTGATGAAATTAACCTCCAGATACAATAGCTGTTCACAGGCGATCTGATGTCTATTAAATCAATTGATACTGTTGTTTTGTTAATGAAAATGATAGTGTAAATTTTTCAGTTGAATTTTTGAATTTACTGGATATACCCGGAATGCCACCAAATGACCTTCGATTAAAAATTGTTTAAACTATTATTCTCCTGCGTATTTTGAAACCACCTCAATTATTCAACAATACACGTTTGGTCATTAAAAAGATCACCGTAAATATTCTTGAAGAAAACATGGAAAAGTGGTCCTGTTGCCACGTACTCCAATGATACCGTCAGACTCTACCATACCCCTCAGAAGGTAACAGTTTCCAATTCGTTTAGCTTTTGCAAAGACAATAAATAAGTTTCAAGGCCAAAAACAATGTCCATTTTTGGTTAAGATCTAGAAAACCCATGTTTTTCTAATTGTCAGCTATATGTTGCCTGTTCACGTGTAGGAACGCCGTCGAACCTATTTGTGTTAGCGAAAGACAGGTTAGCCAGAAATATTGTATTTAACGGTAAATTAGAATTAAAAGTATTTATAACTCAAAATAATAAGTATAATTCGTCGGCTGAGTTCTATCTTGTTCAATGTCCAATTTTCAAAATGTTGGGAAATCGATTTTTAAGGTTCAGGTCGAAATTTTTTTGTTATAATTAGAGATTATTGTTTGGAAGTAGATTTTTTCTGCAAGCGTAGACAATTTTAGTTTGAAAACAAGTCACACTAGATGTTTTTCTTTTCTTTAAAAAAAAGTTATAAATTAAAATCAATAAGGAAGTCGTTTTATATATGGAATTTGTATTGCTCAACGTAATACACAGAACGAATCAAAAGTGGTTTATTGAACAAAAATTAAACCCAAAACAGTTCGAAATGTGTCCTATTGAACAAAGCAGTTTTCCATAACTTGAAAACTAAAAGATAAAGAACAAAATGGTTTGCGCCAAACAAAAGAGCGCCCCCAAATTATGAAGACTGCATACCTTACTCAATTTCGTGAAAAATGGCCTATTGAACACAATAGAACTCAGCCGACGAATTGTTTGAAAATTTTAAACTATCCGCCCTACCTACCTCATTTATAAGTTTAAGGGCCAGTTGCTCAATCGAATCATAAATTTAAGTTCTACATAAAGTTTTCATTTTTGTATGAGATGTTCCGGAATTCTTAAGTTCTACATAAAATCCCCATACTAAAGTAGAACTTTATGTAGAACTTAAATTTATGATTCGATTGAGCAACTGGCCCTAACTGTCCCATGTTATTTATGTAATATACTCATTTCTTACAAACTTGAATAAAAATGACAAAGAATCTTAAATCTAATTCTTTTGTTTTGATTCTTGTTTTATATCAACTTTACAAAAATGTTGATCAATTGTGTTCAAAGTCCTTCCCTTTCAAATCCCAAACCAGTAAACTTTTATACCAGCTTTAACGTTTGCGTCTTCTTTCAAAAATAATAGTTTTATTTGAATAAGGGGCAACGGTGGTAGAGAATCAGTAATGAAGGTCGACATGTTTTGTTTTTGCAAATAGCATCTATTAAAAAAAGCATTATGGTGCCCAGGTGTGATGTTCTCCTACCGTTCCCATTAAATGCTTCATAACAATATCATGACAAAAACGAGCCACAGCAACGCGTGGCCGGGTCAGCTAGTATATACATATATAAAATAATTTAAATTAACTTAAGCTCATTAAGGACCAGTTGCTCAATCGAATCATAAATTTAAGTTTTACATAAAGTTCTACTTTAGTATGGGGATTTTATGTAGAACTTACGAGTAAGAATTCCGGAACGTCTCATACAAAAATGAAAACTTTATGTAGAACTTAAATTTATGATTCGACTGAGCAACTGGCCCTAGCAAATATATAATTTTCCAAGCTTTATTTAAAAAAAAACAACATTTTTGTTCTTTTCCTTAAATTCTTTTTTGAATAGTTTTAATTCTTTTTTAAATGATTACTTAAATTTAAATGTTCCATTTCTAATAAGACACTCCGTTTTAAAATGCTTATCGTTTAATAAACAAATTCAAATAAAAACAAATACAAAAAAAAAAAGACACCACAGGAACAATCTTTCAAAAGTCTGTACAATTACTCGCCTACGCAGACGATATTGAAGTAATGGGAAGAAAAAAGTGCTTTTACGAGTATTGAAACAGAAGCGGAAAAATTTTGGTTTGATGGTTAATGAGGGCAAAACGAAGTATATGTTATCATCAAACAAGGACACAGAACTTCGATGTAATACAGGACTTCGTCTACCTAGGATCCCCTATATAGGCACGGGAAACAACATCAGTGCGGAGATCAAACGAATAATAACTAATAACTCTTGCCAACCGTTGCTTTTTTGGGTTAAGAAGGCAATTGAGAAACAAAACCCTCTCCAGAAAAACCTCGGTAGCCATGTATAAGACCATGATCATCCCAGTCCTGCTTTACGGCGTGGAAGCATGGACCTTATCGAAAGCGGATAACGAAACCTTTGGTCGTTTCGAAAGAAAAATTCTCCGAATGATCTTTGATCCCGTAAGCGAAGGCAATGTGTGGAGAAGAAGTTACAACAACGAGTTGTAGGAGCTGTACCGCGACATTGGCATAGCCAGAAGAGTACGCATCGCGAGGCTACGATAGTTGGACCATGTAGAGCGGATGGAACCAAACGCTCGGCTCGACGGTTTTTGAAAGCACATTCCAGGGAAATCACGGAAGGGAAAGACTTCCCTAAAACTAAATGCCTGAAACAGGCACAATGCATAGCATACCAGTAAAACCCTTTGAATTCCGAATTCGAGAGGCTTCTCTCTATATAGCAGACTAACAATTAGAATATTGATGTTCTCGAAAAGACAATCCCCATAGCCACAATTCCATACCGCAAAGGCGCAAATACATACGTTATAAACCTATAATTTTGCCATCAGCAACAAAGAAGTCTATAAAAATGCGATGCTTGATGTGCTTTCCTGATTTAATAGCGTCTCAAATTAGAATCTCTTTTTGAATATCATGCACGCGATCGCACGCGCAAGCTGCACATGCACAAGACGAACACACTCGCTCTAGTTTCAACACCTCCTCGCAAGCGAGCCATCCAGCGTATGTGTTGTGTCTGGAAGTCAATGTTTATTATTTGAAGCGGATTCTTTTTTCCGTTGCCGTCTTTTATTTTGGGAAACCTAGAAGAAGTTAATTTGAAAAAAAAGAAAAAAAAAAAAAAATGTAAGATTATTCATGTATCTACATCCTATACATACTACAATGCTATACATGCGCTTTCTTGGGAAATGCATAAACATTGCGGCCGACTGCAGCAAATAAAGAATTAACGTGAAGAAGACTCTCTTGTTCGGAAGTCTTAGGGTAGGTATTGCAACTGAATTCAGAAACAACTAGCAATTCTACTGCTTGAGCATGTTTTTTACTTCAACAATGACAAACTAAAGCTGTTTCATTTTTTGAGAATTTTTCGACTGTTTTAATCTTTGCAAGCAGAGGAAGCTGACGATGCAAAATAATATTTAGTGTGCGCTAGGAAATAATGTTTGGGATGTTCGTAAAAAATCCAAAGTACACTGCCATGATAAGAAGCCTAGGTTGTTAGCTCTCACCATGTCTGCGCTGAGTATCTGTTACCTGATCCGAGAAAATGCAGGACATTCACAAACGAAGAGGTCCGCGTTGTCGTCTTCCTCTCCACAGGATTTACAGAGTGTGGCATCACGTAAGCGTAACACGTTTGAATGCTTGGCAAAATAGAATTGCCTTGTGGCAACGCCGATAAGCTTTCTACATTCTATTCTACTACCAGATAGCAAAAATATGGTATTCAATTCAATTCAATTTTTTCTTTATTTTTTCAAATCATAAATTACAATATTATAGTAAAGAAATTTAATTTATTAGAAAGCATGGCAATGTGCCGTCTGCCGTAAAGAAATTACAATTTTAAAATACAATGAGAAAGTTTTAACAAATTTGTGCTAAGTTTATAAGTTAATTTGTTTAAAAAGAAAGAAACTAGTAACAAACATACAGTGACTTTAAATAAATAAATTGATTTAGGTTTAAATCTATTGCTGTATAACATACACGTTTAGTGCACTCTTAGCGTATATAAATATTAAGTTTCTAATGTACATAAAATTTGATTTCTGGACTTTTAGTTTAGTCAAAACAAAATATATAAAATGGCTTTTAGTTTAGCTAAAACGAAAATAACTTGCTTTTTCGATATATGTATAGTTCAAAAAGTGGTTAAGATTTATTGTTTCAAAACATGTTCAAATAATCATCTCGATATTTTTTTGCGTGAGAAACATATCCTATAAGAGACTTCCAACCACGGCAACCATTCAGTACATACATTACATTCTTCTAACGAAAGAAAACTTGTGGAAAAGTAGAGTCTACGTATTTCCTGTAGAATTGGACAAAATGCTGTAAAATGTAAGACGTTTTCGTTCTGACCGAGATTGCAAAGCGAGCAGATAGGATTTAAATCAGATCTATGAGGTCTACAATTCAGTTCCAGCATTTCCGTTCTGACTTTGAAAATTAAACTCATTTGAGAAACTGAAAACTCATCTCTGAAATAGTTTTTTTCACCTAAAGAGAAATAGCGTCTCATCTATGCGAGCTATGCAGTCGTATAAAGAATCTCTTAACGCAACGACATTGTCAGTTGGCAATGAAATTGCAAAATTATGCGTAACAGCCAGATCGTACCAGTTTTTGATTGGGCTATAACCATTGTGAAAACAGATCATAAGGATCCGTTTCTGGATGTTTTGGTCTGATCGACTCATTACCTTGACAATGTAGTCCGCACTAGCCTTCAAGTTTTTTAAAAATATTTGTGGTAACCCAGATTCCGCATATATGGCATAGTTAGGGGTGTTTTTAGGCAGTTTGAAAATTCGTTTGAAAAAGTATCTTTGAACGTTTTCTAGCTCTTCTAGCTGTTCATGTCCACATACTTCATTTCCATAGCAAAGGCAACTATTTACTGTAGCGTTGAAAACTATAAATTTTGATGCTGGATCAACAGAATGGTTACAAAAAAATTTTTTCCACATGCTATTCAAAGCTACTTTAGCGGCTTTCGTTTTTTTTTCAACATGTGCATGTGGATTCAGGTTATATGTGAGAATATATCCAAGATACTTAAATTTGGTATTCTTTTTATTAACGTTGGGGAACATACGTTTTGTTTGAATGCATCCAATGGAGGCATGCCATCTACGGTTGTGCTCTTCACAGATCCAAACGTTGATTGAAGCCCTCACTGAGGACGCTGGCACACCGAGCGGCGGTTTAGAACCTGAGACAGCTGTCTGAGATCCCTGGCTAGCGAGTTCATCGGCAATCTCATTTCCAGTTATGCCGTTATGGCCTGAAGCCCAAAAGAGACTCAAAGAATTAAGTCTTCTGACTGCATTCAGAGAAGTCTTGCATTCTTGGAACACTGTCTAAGTAGTTGGAGGGTTGAGTAGGACCTCAAGTACAGCTTGGTCATCGCTGCAAATACTTATACTTTTCCACATTCAGTCATTGTTCTTAACGTAGCTTATAGCCATTTGGATAGCATACTTCTAAACTTTGAACACGGATGCGTATGTGCCTTATGATGCGTGGATTAGTATGCGTCATCCACTGAACCAAAAATGGTTGTCATATTGATGAATTTGTTCATCATATTGATGAAAAAAGTTTGTTAATTTTCAGCCAACGACCGCGATCATCAATATGATGATTTGGAAAACCGCTATCATCAATATGATGATTTGGAAAACCGCTGTCATCACATTGACAACCGCGTTCATCGTATTGACTACTGCTATTATGATATGATCATACTGAACCCTGTGGTCATCGTATTGACTACCAAGAATGTCAATATGATGATTATGGTTGTCAATAGGATGATTGTAGTTGTCAATATGATTATTGTGGTTGTCAATAGGATGATTGTAGTTGTCAATATGATTATTGTGGTTGTCAATAGGATGATCGCAGTTTTCAATACGATTATTCCGATCATCATATCGACAAAACGACGATCATCATATTGACAACCGAAGTAGTTAATATGACAACGGTCTTTTGCTTTATTTTGTCAACTACAGCTGCAAGGAGGTGATCATCATAATTAACAACCACGATTGTCAATATGACAACCGCATAGTGACGATCATCATAAATTTTTGTCAATATGACAATTGCAAATCAACGATCATCATATTGACAATCTTTGTTTTCATATTGAAAATAACCATCATCATATTGACAATTGCAAATTGATAACCGAAATTGATGACTGCAATCATCAAATGCAAAAAACAGGTTTTCATATTGATTATTTTGTTTATCACCTATGACCATTTTCAGTTAACAACCACCGATTATCAATATGACAACCAATATTTTTTTCAGTGTCGCTTTCCACCAAAGCACCAGCGTCAGATCCATCATCGGTTTCTTAACCATTTCTGAAGATTTGATCACAGACTTTTCCTGGCCCAAATTCTAGAGTGAACCAGTTCTGAGGCGAAGGAAAGTTGCGAGATCATTTCCCTAAACGAGAAATGGCTTGAGAGTACAACCCACGATTTGAGAATGCTGCGTGGAAGGCCCCAATCCAGCTGAGAAGTATTGTTCTTTGAAATCTGGCGCACAAGGCAATAACGTAATTACGTGAGAGCATATTCCACCCAACACCTGACGCAAATGAGATGAGTGGTCTTATTATAGCCGTATAGATCCAAAGGACAAAGGAGACTAACAGTGGCTTAGCAAATTTCGACATGACACGTTTGAATCAAAAGAAGGATTATTTCAAAATGTTTGACTTCCTTTGGAAAGGGAACGTTGACGCCTTTAAGTGAAAGTTCGGTCAATCAATTTTCTACATCTCGTAAGAGCACAACCACAATTTTAAGAAAATTGGCGGTGAGACCGTTTCCAACACACAAGATATCAATCATATTTTGCATAGCCTATATGCTTTGACAGACAGCTTGGAGGTTGGATTCAACCAAGAGCACGGCGACATCGTCGTCATTTGCTTGAGCGTGTGCTTAGGATCCGTTGAGCATTTCAAGTGAACTCGATTTGCATACTCCACAGAAGAAAAGTTAGAACGCCACCTTGTAGACATTCCTCATTCACTTCTATTGTAATATACATTCCATACTCTGCTTCAACGATTACGGTTCTTCATAAGCCCTGCTATAGTCTCCAAGAGTAATGTTTCTTCCATACAATGCTCTCTGGTAGCGTTGCACATACTAAAAGAGTATCGTCAACAACATTTTCATCTACATAAAAAATTCGTCGATGGAAATGTCCACAAAATCTTTCAATACTTCTTACCAAAGTAGAAAATCCTGTCCGGCACGCTGATAAGATTTTGAAGTGCGGTCTTACAGGATTTTCAGCGTTGGTGAGTATGTTACATCAGAGGCTGTACAATATACATGCAATGTGGTTTTAGGAACAAAAATTTCAACGATTCTTTACAGCGCTTTCAGTGGTAAGTAAGACCAATGAGTCTAAGGCTCTTGTCAAGTGACAACCCTCACTTTTTCCACTTTTTAGTATGAAAGTGACTCTAATACTTTGCCAAGAATTGGGATGTACGCTTAAGCTAAACTACCAGTGAAAATATTTTGCACAGCAGGTAGCAAAAGGATTATACTTTCTTGCAAAATAGCTGCACAAGTACGCCGTTAGTGTCAAAAAACTAGAATCTGTTAAAAGATCCTACAGTAAATTTGATGCCCTCATCACTAAACAAACCAGCTAATTCCTAAGATGACTGGTTTTGAACATCGCAATCGCCAAAAAATCGATCAAAAATATTTGAAAATCATAAAAGCCAAATAAAGAAAATGAAAAACAAACTTTAAAATAAATATGAATTCAACTGACAAAAAAGATGGTACCGGTTTGGCGTGGTCGTTAGCATATCCGCCTGTTAACCCAGAGGTTTGTGGTGCGAGTCCCAATAGAGGCAAAAATGCTTTTCCACGGGTATCGTCTTTCGCGAGGAATTGGGAAGTCCTCCGATAGTAAATTCATTGCCATGATGGAAAGCGCTTTCTCGATTAGTCGTTCGGAACCGACAGAAAATTGAAGGTGCCCTCCATTCCCTCACAAGGCAATGGTTGTGATAAATGCGCTTGGTTCCGGGGCTCCTCGCTTAATTGCGAGGATAATATTTATTTATTTATAAACTTTGCATAAGTAGTGTTCAATGGCAATTTATCACATCAGAACAGCACAGAAGCAGTGAAAAACGTCACAACACGAAGACTTGTCAGAAAAAGCAGCAACTGAAAACAAAAACAAAACAACTATAATTTTTCTTTTCACAAATATGTTGTTTTAATTTCAGCTTAAAACAAGAAACTATATTTCTGACTCTTTTTATATTGTTGAACTTCTTTTAAACATTGCGTTGAAAAACTACGTGCCGAAAGTTAACAGCTGTTTTTGAAAGTTTTTACCAAACTTGATCTTGTTCAAAAGAAGGTGTAGAAAACGCTGTGCTAAACTGTTCTAGGACAGCTCATTGAACACAAAAAAGATCAGAAAAGATCAGAATAGTTAATTGAAAACTTCTCGAGCAATTCAGCAACTTGAACAAAAAAACATCAACAAAAACACAAAAACTTACATTTACAATTAAATTTGAGTAGAGGCAGAAATATAGATGGCTTTCTGTCACCGCTATGCTGTTGAAGATAATATCAAAGATGCCATATTCCGTGCTACGTTTTGGAACTGGAGTATGTTTTAAAATTGGACGTATTTTAAATATCCAATGGCTTCGTTCTAAGAACTAAAAAGAAAAAAATGTACGTTCAAGTTAACATAGGAACAAAGATAGACTCTAATGTTTTTTACATGAAAATCTCGAATGGAAGAACCAAACGTGACAAAAAGAAACTAAAAATCGCCAGTTTGGCACCAAATCATCACATCTGGTAAGCCTGGCTGTTTCACTGAGTGTATCGATGTTTTTATATATTGTTTTCTGGTTGACATTCTTTGATTTTCGAATTAATCGTCAAAGTCCTTCTGTTTTGATTGATACAGGTTCAAGTCGGCCTATAATTTGATCTTGAGGGATCTGTTCAGATGAGCTTGAAGTTTTTGGCTTACTTCACCAACGGAACCATAGATCCACTAGACATTGGCCTAGCTGGACATGTGAGCTGAGAGGTTCTTTTTAGGGCACAATCGACGATAAGAACTTTTCGCTTTGTTGAGAGCTTTGGTAGAGTTTTGACGAAATTACCAAGCTCATCATTGCAAAATGTCTGATACACGACGGCCGAAACATTATGAATGTCATGTGTTTTTTTCTCAAATTGACAGTCATTTGATCAGGTTTTTGTAACATAGTGAAAAACATATTTCTGACTACTTAATTATCAAAGTTTTTATTTTTTAGCAATTTAAACTGTGGAATTTTCAGCTCTATAACTTTTTAATGCCGTAATATTTGCTATCGATATTGGACAACCACTTCAACAGTTTTTGCATAGGGTTCATTGTTCTTAAAATATATAATAAAACAAGTTTTAGAACACCGCAGTCCTGGCAATCTTGGCGCCACTTTTCTTAACATTGCACAGACCTTTATAACTATATAACTCCAGTACTATTTCTGCAAAATTGTGAATATATCCAAGATCTCATGTTTTTTTCCAAAAGAATAAAACAATAAAATATACCCAAACACATTAATTGATTTCTAATAATAATATTAGCCACTTTAACCTACTGACATTACATTGAAAATGTCATAACGAAATTAAATTCAAATCAGACAACTACACCCTCTAAAACAAATACCTAATATAGAAAATCATATTCCAATTAGCACTCATTGGCTTGTTAATTGTTATCCGTGTAAATCTTATTAAATTTCTACCAAATGTCCTTTGTTCTCCGTCTATGGGCATTGTGTGCTTTGTCGAATACTTGAATACCCAGACCAGACAGTGGGTAATAGGTAGAAGGTAGCTTTGTCCTATGTTCGTATCTACTCGTTTAAAATTTTTCCCGAGCTGTCAATGTCTATTAACTGCACATTACCATGATAATTAGCTCCTTAACTACCCAACTTCACAAGGCTGAGTTTACCGATTTTTTGTTTTGTATATAAATTGTCGGACGCGTTTGGGTAGCGTGTACAGATCAATTTCAGTTTATTAAAAATTATAATTTTCAACCGATTTTGTGTCGACTTCTGTACCGAGACGATGTTAATTGCATCAAACAAATGCATTTAACTATGAACACCAATATATTTCCAAATGTCTCTTATTTTGCTGAAGAAGAACCCTTTTAAAAAGGGAATACCTAGTTAAAAAAGAAATAAGAACAAGTATATGTGTATTGAAATCCGCGAATGCTGTAGGTCAAAAATCCGACGTTTGCTTCTTGCTGAAAGCTTGCATGAATCAATGTGCAAAATTTAAATAAAGCAGAACCAAATGACAAAATGTTTATTATTTCTAAATTTTACAAAATAGGCCTTTTGTCAACAAGGAATACGTGTCTATGCAACAGTACCCTGTGTATATAAATAAATCTAAACTAAAGAATGTTATTATTTTAAAGTCATTTAAAAATGTGTTTACGGTAATCGCTTACTTTTCACTCGGGGAGAGTACGATAATTTTGGCGACAAAAAATAATAACGGTTTCTGATAGAGGGGTTCAATACAAGCATTTTTTACTATTTACCGTTTAGGTGGTAGGGGCAATTTTATAAAAATTGACTTAAAATCTAAAAAAAAATATTGTAGAACAACGGGAAAACTTACAGATACAATTTATACTTTTTAAGAAAGCCAGAAACTTGCACTTTATAACAAATTTTAAATGAAGTGGTTTCAATTTATAGTTTTTGAAATAACTGACAAACAAAGTCAAAATTTACGAAAAAAAATTTTAAAAAATCACTTTGAGTATTATGTTTCTCGTGATTACAAATGCCAATAAAAAAAATTTTGATGTAGTTAGTTGCTTCAATAAATTTTTTATCAAACGATATAAATTACTTTTTTCTATGTCTTATAGTTTTTGAGATAATTGAAAAATAGTAAAACTATTGAAGTATGCATTATTTTCAAAAAATTATGGAAATACGTACGAATTTACAATAATGTTAGGAAATAGACTAGTGAAAGTATAAAAATTCATAAGACAGGTACTTATGTGCAATTAATTTCCGTATGCAACAACTTTCCGCATGGCCCGCTTCGCGGGGGCTCATTATTTTAACCCTTTTTCCGCAGGGTTAGGCTGCTCATGCTAAATATGAAAATAGCAATTAATTAATTAAAGCTCTCAACAAAGCTTTTAAATTTTGCAAACTAAAACTATGACTATTTTCTAACATATGTTCTGCAACATTTTAAATATAATGAAAAAGACAAGTCAAGTGTTGCAGAACATATGTTAGAAAATAGTTATAGTTTTAGTTTGCAAAATTTAAAATTAATAAGAAATGTAAATAGCAATTATGAATTAGATGATTTTGAATCATTTTACATATTTAAAAACAAAAATAATCTTATGAATAATGATGATGGACCAATCAAAGATTCAATATCCAAAAAATTTTTCAATAGATTCAACTCAACTCAACTGTAGTTTTGTTTAGAAACATTTTTGTTTTTTGTTAGTTTTTTGACAAATAATTTAATTTAATTTAATTTATAAATCTCACTGACGATGATGCATTGCTTCTGAAATGTGCATTTGAGGAAATAAAATAAGTGTTTTTAACTGTTGACAATTATATCAATCTTTTTATTTATTAGATTAAAAAACACGTGGAATATCTCTACTACAAAACTCATCAATTATTATATTTTTTATTATTATTTATTCCCGGAAGTGAAATATGAAATGTGTTTTAAATTTGCGCAAGTTTTAGTTTTGTGGAAGGACAGGGAAGGTTAAAAGGGAAGTAAATATGGAAAAAAAAAGAATCGGAATATAGTAACAGTAACAATTTCTTTATTCTTAGCTGTAATGAATTAAAAATTAAATTCAAACAATGCTTTTGCTTTTTTTGGAACGGGAATGTGAACGGGATCGGGATCTTAAAACTCCTGGAACGAGTTCAAAATACTGGACAAATTCCAAAAAAATTTGCCTGATTTACAAAGACTATAACTATTTTCTTTACATACTCTTTCGGGAATGGAACCGGGAACCTGGAAAGTACTTAACAAATTCCAAAAATTCTGCCATCGCTAGAGTGCCTAATTGTTTGTCCCTGAGTAACATGAACTATATTTCATCCCCACTCTCCCACTAGAATGGAAACTTTGAAACTACTTTACTTAACTTTCAATTTGATAAAAGTAGGGTCTGAGCTACGCCCGCCGGGCGTGTAAGCTAGTAGGTTATAATTATATTATAGTCACTGTGTGATACAAGAATCAGAAATTAAAAAAATACTACTTAATTTTTAAATAAAACATTTGTATTTCTGGAGTACCCGTGGGATAATGGTTACATAATTGCCGGTTAACCAGGTGGTTCGTCGCTCGATTGTTCTAATCCCAACAGAATCAAAAAAGTTTTTCTACGTATATCGCCTTTCGCGAGGAATTGGCAAATCCTCCGATAATCAATTCATTGCCATAAAAAGCGCTTTCTCGATACTATTGTAGGTCCCTCGATTCCCTCACAAGGCGCATGGTTATAAGAAATGCGCTAAGCCCTTCGCTATGTTGCACGTTGCACCACCTAATTCACTTATTTATGTACGTATTAATTGATTTTTTAAATTTTCTTTAAATAATCATATTCATACATCTTAAGGACTTTGAATGAAAATAGAATAAATGTTTCGCATGTGAAGAATGGACAATTGGGGCATATCAATGACAAAAACTGGCATTGAATATGTGCTCTTTTGTAAACCACAATTTTTCTTATATGTATAAATAGACCTTGACAACATTGTAACATGGGGTCATGGGGTAGTAACAACCGAAAAGAATTCAATGCTGGCATCATGAAAAAGAGTCAGATAACTTGGTGTTGTGAAAGAACAATCAAATGAACATACCCAAATGAGCTGTCAACAAGTTATTCTGAGCTCATTGAGTGAGCTTTCACTTTTAGCGCGGCATTTTCTTGCGCTTTGAAATCTAACCTGGTAGCGGCAAGAACGAGAAATATAGTAACGAAAGTGTATCTATTTGTTTTTAGGAAAATTTTTAATACTTTTCACAATAAAGAATTCAAGATCTTCAACACTTGGTATGTGTGTAACGATGATCTCCGTTGAAATGACCGTATATTTGGAGTCGCCGAAAATGCTGCTTAATGCTAAGGTCTCTTAAGACGTAGGTATGTACAGGAAATTGTTCATCCCTTCACTCTGTCTTCAACTTATGAGGCATATCAAATTTGGGCTATTGTCCACCAAACATCTTTGCACCTACTCAATATTTGTTTTCTTTTTTCAAATTTGCTCTAAATAGCACATTAGTCTGCTGTTCATTTATCACCTTCATTTCGTTCAAATATTGATGAAAGAATGTCAAATTGTGATACCAAAGTGCCCAATAACGTGAACAGTGATGCCAAACACAATAATTCAGCTACTTTTCACTCGATCACATGTGGGGGAATTCGGTGCCTGGTTACTTTCTATGTTTGTGCATAATTTTACTTCAATCCGTTCAGCTGTTTTCGCGATGTAAGGTACATACCAACATACCATACAAACTTTGATCTAGGTTTTACATCAAAACATTTTCAATAACATCTAGGCATGGTATACATATACTATGTACATTTTTTAAAAAGCAAAAGCAAAAATAAAGTCATTATTTGACATGGAAAGCAAAGCTTACAACACATGAATCTGAAAAAAAAATTATCTTTAAAGGTTAAGGTGAAGTATTTCCTTTGGAAATTAGTTTTCATTGATGTACTCGTGAATGTACCCATTCGAATGCAATGACATATCAAGGTTTTTACAAGTGCATGGATGGCTTAACTCCATCTGCTGTGAGGCAACTTCATCAAAAACCACTGAACCGATGTGTTTAAACGAAAAGCCCTCTCTTGAGTCATCCTTATCTACATTTTCGTTCGCTTTCGATATTATTCTCCTCGTCATCCTTTCTATGATATTTTTCCTTTCTTGGAAAGTTTGTATGTACATGTTCAAAAAATTTTTTTTTTGGAAAAATGGAACCTTTGCCGATGCACTACTTTGCAATCGGCAACGGCAATGGCACAGCACATCTCATTCGATTCACAAAGGATATAATACGAATTGTACGTGGCTAGTCCTTTTCTATTTAAACCAGCCCGTCATCTGGCGGCAGATATAAGGAACATATTCAATTGTTATGCTTCGCTAGAAAGGGCCTTACAAAGATGCAAGCATTACATAGAGTCCTTTATTTCTTGATATTTATGACTTTGTTATGAAGTCGAACTTTTTACATTAGATCGAAGTGCATTGCTTGTGGGAATAATAATGATACAGCGATGTATCTCAGTCTCTGTACCTATGTTCATATGGTTCAGAGTATTCGGGAAAAAAAAAACTTTCAACGAAACTTATTTCTGTCCAATTTTGCGCACAAAAAGAGTGTACTCGCAACGAACCCTGCCTGACAGGGTTTATTACATAATTAATTGGGTGAGGATTCGTTTTTGTTTTATTTTTTTTTTGTTTTTTTTTTTCTGTCGTCGTCTCGTATCCATCGTTGTTTTCGTCCTCGCCGTTGTTTCTGTAATGTGAAAAGTTTTTAAATTGTTTTTTAATGGCAGGAGAAGGAGATTACTTAAAACTGAATGCAATTGTTTCTTGAAAGTTGTTTCAGCGAGGGAATTGGTGGCGTTCACAAAAAAAAAGGGAACGCCAAACAAAATAAACTCTGGTACAACCATGGTAAATTAAGAGAACTTTTTCGATTGATGTAATGAGATTGTGATAAATTTTGTGAGTGTTTATAAGTTGTTTTATTGTCAAGCTGTTGCTTTTGAGGAATTAACTTCAGTGTAAAAGTGTTGAATAATCATGTCAAAAAGACCTATGGTGGCAGTAAGTGTATTTAGAGCCTGCAGACAGCAACGTCCTTTCATATCCGATGAGTAATTTCTAATGGTCGTTATGAGAAGACAAGTGCTTCTGAGTGTTTGATTTATCAATTGTCTCGGTTGTGGACACAACTACAGGTATGCAAAAGATTTTGCAATTTGTTTACACCATATCAGTCGGGAAGGCTCTGACTGGTGTCAACTTGGCGGTCCAGATGTTGCAAATTATAGTACACGTCAATTGTGCTTACTATACTGGGCCCTTCTTGAATGCTTGTCCGGAGCTGACCTGCTAAACTAGTAAGTGCGAGTGCTGGCAAAGTACTGCGGAACAAAAGATTGTGATCAACACTCTGCGAACAATGACTGACTGTCCAAGTCGAGAATAATGTTAATGTTCCTGCGGATGAATCCGAATGACAGAATCAACGGTGAACTTCATCAGTCAAAAAAGCAGAAATCCCTGAAGGAGTTACTCCAACATATTTGGCTTAAAGTTCTTTCAGAGTCTTGCAATACTAGGACAGGGTATTAAAGTAGAGATGATGGCGGATGAGCTCCTGGCGAGTCAACGGCAGCCCTCACACCCCTGCAACAGGATACTGACACTGGATATTCCAACCCTTTATGTCCCAAGGGATCTCAAAAGAACCTAGCCCTCCAAGTTGGGGTTGTATGTGGGGTAAACTTACCAACCACGGAAAAAACATATGGCTCCGAAAAAACCAAAATCCTCGGATAACGATTATGATTTCAATGTTGACGACCCAAGCAAACGTAAAAAGAACAAAGACCTCCCGATCAGCACTTGGAACGTAAGATCTTCTGGACAACCAAGAAGTCCGATGGGCTGGGCATGAAGAAGATGAAAAAGTGCAACATTTACTATGGCGACTACTATACTGACAACAGAAACAGCGCTTATTTGGGTGCAGATTTGTCGTTAGAGGAAGACTCAATTTTCAGGTTATTAGTCAAAATCAGTTAATGAGCGTATAATGGCCATAATGATGCAAAGCTAAATTCGCCAACATTAGCCTAATATGTGCCCATGCCCCCACAGAAGAGAAAGACGAAAATTCCAAGGACTGTTTCTACGAGCTCCTCGAAGAAACAAATGAGCAGTGCCCTAGACACGACGTGAAAATCATTCTTGGCGATTTTAACGCAAAACTAGGGAAATACAATCGATTAACATAGCCGCCATGACAAAACCGCCGAAAACGGACTAAGGCTAATCGATTTTGGAGCAGGGCTAAATCTCTTGTTGTGTGTAGTAAACGCTTCCCGCATTCCAAAATTCATAAAGGTACATGGCGATCCCCAGATCAATTGACCGTCAACCAAATTGACCATTGTTGCGATCGACGCAAGGCACTCTTCTAGTGTTCTAGATGTCCGAGGGGCCAACTTTGACTCGGACCACTACCTTTTTGTAGCCAAGGTACAAATGAGTATATCGTGTTCGCGACTCGCACGAACTTCAATCGCAAGAGATTGCCAATGCTTTTTCAAATAAAGTGCCTTTTCAATTATCCTTGAATCTTATGCCGCCACCGCCAGCATTAAGCACTGAAGACCAGTGTCAGCAATGCCAAGAAGCCATCAGAACAAATTTTCATTCATTATCATTTCTATCGGAGTTGGTATTTTTTACAACTCTCACTTGGTTTATGATCACTTGGTTTAACATTTCATTGATAAAAATTGATATGCAGTCTTTCTTTAACAGTTTACGACTTTCTTAATCCAAAATTTCGTCAAGATCATGTCAGATTAACGAGAAAGTCGGCTTTGAAAAAAACCGTACTATGGGAGGTACCGTTTGTTGCCTTTTTCAAAAAATTTTTTGCATCATGAGAAAAACAATCCAAAATTAGTCCTTCACACAAAATATTATCGAAATCGTTGGAGCCATTTTCGAAAAAAATTAGTATTATTATTATCGGTTGTATGGCAGGTACCGTTATTTCAAGACCTAGAGACTCAATTTCAATTTCAATTTCATCCTCTGTAGGCATTTCCACAGACCCTAAAACTGCAAATTTTGAAGAAAATCGGTCCATTGGTTCAGGCTGTAGATCCATATACGGACAGACAGACAGAGACACAAAGACATACAGTAACGGAGACAGATAGACACACAGAGAGAAGAAAGACAGACAGACAGACAAACAGAATTGAAGGACCCACTTTCTTCGGTCTCTATATCATCGTAATCTCATGTTTAATTGTTATCTCAAAAATTTTTTTCTGCACGATTTCAAAACTTGCCTTATAGTACCTATAATCGCAAGTAAAAATAGATATTGAGTTTCAAATGTTTCTGAATTTCATATCATTTGAGATATCTCAAAAACTTTACTATCACCATGAAATGTATTCAAAACATTTATGAATCGACTACGTTCATATGATTCTTTGGACCCAATAAGAAGCCCTGGAATTTACTAATCTGGATCGTTTGCTACGGACGCCAGAACGGCAGCGATATTTTCGATATTTCGACCAACACGCTGTCTCAATGATATGGGTACAGCACATGACGAATATATAGCCTCAGGTATTTGCACGAGGCTTGATATTGCATGTCTACTAGGCCGAGAATTACAACCAAAAAATGGAGTATCACGGTCTATCTTCGCAGTCGTTACTCGTTTGTGTATTTTAATCACGGTACTGAATCTACTGAATGAACTGACAATGACAGTGCAATGTTTAGTGAAAGAGTGCGTTCAGATGTAATATTCAAAGTTATCAAGTCCTTTTGTCAAAAGCTTTCATAACAATACGAAAATATGGTGTTGTTCTATAACAAGTGGCATTAACAGAACACTAGTCCTGTCTTTCTTCTATCAAAAAAAAAAAAAAGAACGGGTGGCGCAATTGAGCGAGGTACCCTGGGGCTAAGCGCAGTTCTCACAACCATGCCTTGTGAGAAGATGGAAGGTACCTACAATCTTCTGCCTGTTTCGAGAAAGCGTTTTTTAAGGCAATGAATTTCCTATCAGAGGACTTGCTAATTCCTCGCGAAAGGCCATACCCGTGAGGAAACATTTTTGCTTCTGTTGGGATTCGAACCACAAATGCTAACCATCACGTCATGAGTTGAGTACCTACCACTATCTTCTATCCAGTAGCTTCATATATCAAAAAATATAACAAAAATGGAAGGAAATTTCTAATGAACGGTGTTGAAATTTCAACTAATTCATTCGATTCCATTAAGTCGGCTACAGTTAAGCTGAGAGGCCAACTTTACAATTCTCACAGTTGAGGCAAATTGTTGTGAGTCGCATTTTGAAAATCAAAACCTCTTATACCAAAAAAAGCTCCGATAGCTCAGAAAGTCTATTGATTAAAGTTGGTTTTTCACAAAAATTTTTTAATTATTCGTAATATGTATATCAAAACCGCCTTGTAGTAAAAAACACAAACTGAAACACTTGTCACAAATAAATATTAACTGAAACGACTTGTTCCACGAATTTTGTCTCAAAAAAAATTTATCAAACGATAAAACTTTTTGAGTCACTTGGAATAAAAATATCTCTTTTCTTTTTGCTGCTTGGCTATAATTGTCAGATGAAAACACAAATTATATCGATAAATTGCTCATCAAGATGCATCTATCTGTCCAAAAGATGAAACAACAAAAATCAGAAAAATTCAAATAATAAAAACAACCTATTAAACTCATATAAATCTCATGCAATAAATCTCGGCCCAGCTTGCGGTTTTACCTTTTTTTTTTCACCCCAACCCACCCCCACACAATCATCAGACCTGTCTACAAAGTCAACACGATTTTTTCAATTTCATTTTTTTCGCAGACAATTCAAATAAAAAACTCAAAATAAAAGCAATTTGTTACGCAGATTAAAATAATAAATTGCTTGTGTTTCAAAAATACAACTTCCCCTCATGAAGTAAGAGGTAAAAATGTACGAAAGCCCATATCACTGCCGACCGCTGCGTTGTCTTCGTCAAGAACCAGACATGTTTCGGCTACGTGTCTTTTTGAACGGATTCGGTGGCAGGGGGCGGCGACTTTTCTCCCACGAATATTTTCCATGGCCATTATTGTGTCGGATAGACACTGTGGAGTCAATAGATATGCCACACACACACACGCGCACAATCATCATTCGCACAGATGTTAATAATTGTACTCGTTTGTGGATGGAGCAGATGACATAATCAGTCGCAAGTTAAAAAGACTTTATATCCATCACAAGAACAACACGTATGGTTGCCCATTTTCGGAAACCAATTCCTCCAAAACAAGAGACTCACCTGACACTACTTGTCTAATGGCGTGGGTTTTTTCATTAATTTCACCAACTTAAGCATTGTCACCTGCCCACCCATGCAACAGCGACAAAGAAAAACAAAACAAAAAAAGATATCTCTACCACCAAATGCTTGAAATGCGGTGGATCCATCTACGACTGGTCTTGGCTGTTGGTCTCCCAAAAATTGAGAAGGAAAATTCCAATTTGGATCTCTGCAGGTAGTTTGCCTTAACTACATTTCTATTCAAATGACCTTTGGGTGGCATGTTGGTGGGACTATAAAGTTCCAGGTGACATCTTAATATCAAGGGGGCCCAGACCCCAGACCGCATGGAAAATAGACAAGTTTCAGGGAGATATTTATTGGACAAATATATATATACCATTTTTGGGGGAGCGCCCCCATTGAACGGATATTCCTCCAGACGTGGATATGGACTTTATACGTACGATACGACTAAGATAACTCTTGGGTGGTGATGGGAATGTTGTGAAACGAAAAGGCTGACAATAAACCGTTGCTTTCAATATTTTATTGCTTGATGGAGGTGGTTTGGAATTGAAAGAAGAATACTTGAGAAAAGTTGTGTTTCTGACGCCTCAAACGATAAAATGTCGACTGAACCGCATTCCGGCCTAGAAATCAATCGACTTGCCATCTTCATGGACTGTTTTGGGAAATTGCACATTTCATCGGGCCTATGGTGGACTTTAGTAATGATATGACTAAAATTTCTTCAATAGGTTCCTGAGAATGCTTTTCTACAGGCAAATTATTTGGGGGTTTGAGTTTTGTGCACACAAAACACCGATTTGTGTAGTTTATTCTCAAATAAACATTTTCTTTTCTCCCAAATACAGTTTTTGGCATAAAGACCCAGCCTTGAGGTTGTATGCATTAAGATTTGACTTTAATACATTGTCGACTTCTATGAAATTCCTTGCACTTAGATATAATCACTCTGGAATTTTTGAGAATACGTAGACTCCGACAAAAATCATTTCAGTTCGAAAATTTGTTTGAAAGAAGCAAGTGGGAATAGAAACCGCACGGTCACTACACTGGAATATCAAACAAGCACACTATGGCGAGTGGGTTAAATGTGAGACACACTCACTTTCGTTTCCAAGCCAAAACGTTGGCCGAGGGCTAAGCCTGCACCTTTCTGTGGCATCAGGTGGAATGTGGCAAAACGAGCTCCTTTTAAATATGTTGTTGATGGTCGCACATTCCTACTAAGCTTCTGAAGGAGTAGTTAGATAATGACGATGGGATGCCATAAATTTGCATCCCCCCACCATAAAAGTTGAGATAAATGGCTAACTGACACAACGTGTCACTGGTTGAACACCTTCTGAAGGTGCACTTAGAAATACGTATGTTGGATAACTTGCCTTCCAGTGGTGCCATTCTAAGAGTTTTGGTACTGTTGTCCACACCAACACCTTTCAACAAATAGAACATTTTGTCAGTTTTAGAAAAACAGATTTGCTTCACACAGTGTTTCTGGGAGTAAGTGATACGATAAGTGATTTTACGAATCTGGGAGCCTTTCTCAAGTTTTTAGGCTTTAAACAAATTTTTTAATCAGGTTTTGAAGGAGAGAAGGTGTGTACGTGGGTCGAAATTGACTTTTTCCTTTTTGCTGAAATAAAGTAAAATTCTCGCTTAAAGTAAACAAACAGCAGATATTTTCATGTCTATAATTGGCCACACTGCTTTAAATGCAAACGCTAGTGCAACTACCTACAGTTATATCGGATGAAAAAAGGGGGTAGAGTTGAAAGAAGGGCAGAGTTTCGCTCAGATGAAGATGAAGTGCACGGGCAATTAAATCCGAAGACCAATTGCTTAACATGTGTAGAGAAGACCGTGGTTCTTCCGTTTTATCCACAGCTTCGTTTACTTGGGGCTTCTCCTTCTTGCTACCCGACTTGCCTATGGCATTTAGACATTTTCTGTTAGTTCGCGGTTCGTCTGGTGGTCGCCATTAATGATGACCACTGCCTGCCATGTTGCTTGCGGCGGTTTGTGTTTATATTAGTCAAGAATGGATTTATATTTGCCTCGAACGGTCGTTAAAATCTATCCACGCTCCGATTTTTAATTGCAGCTCCTCTGTGTGCGCTGTTTTGCCGGCTGATGCCTTTCGGATTGATCGTTCGTTTTCTTTAGTTTCTCGTGTAATTCGATATAAACTATTTGTTTATAACTTTTTTAATATGATTGTGTGCATTTTGTGCTTCCCAGAAAAGAGCTCCTTCCATTACTTGGAGTGATGATTTTAATAGACTGGCAGTCATAAGTGAGTTGATTTTACAGACTCGGTGGCGCAGCCGATTCACTGCGGTAGATTTATTTACTTTTTTATTTTCGGTTTTTTGCTGTTTGTTGTATAGGGATGTGGTAGATTCAGAAATATCTACGGATGTTTCAGGTTCTGAGGGTTTAAGTTTATAGTTTTTTGCAGAGAAGTAAATATTGAAACATTGTTGGTGGGGATAATCATCACGTCGGTCGTCCGAACATGACTCTTATAAAAATAGTCGACAGTAAATCGGTTATTGTCTGCAAAAAGAGTCATTACCATTTGTTTCATTATCTGTCTTAACCCCCCCTAAATGTCGAGAATTTTTTTTTGTTTATAAAGATATGGTCTTTTGATTTAATTTCTTGTTGTTAAGGTACCTCCAAAATTTTCACTATCGTTAAATTCTAGTAGGTTTAGCTATTTCCTTTCTATTGCACTTCTATTAAAAAGAAGTCATTTAATCGGATATTCTTAATTCGAACAACTTGTTTGAGAAATTATAGCAATTGATATCTTCTATACTCTAGTTATAAATATGTATAAAAGAAAATCGTGTTAGTTACACTATTTATAACTCAAGAACGGCTGAACGCATTTGTCTGAAAAAAAAACAAAAAAAACTTGGATTATCATGATAGAATAAGGATAGTCCAAATATCAGCAAGCTTATGAGTCAGCGGAGATCATCGCTCAACACCCTGGGCTGCTTTAAACATATTCCTATACCCCTTATCCCTCGATGTCGACATTCACGGCAATGCTTAGGTCTTTATTTTTAAGGTTCTGTCCTTCTGTTTCCTTGGGAATATCTTTTCTTATATAAATATAAAATTTCCCTGTCACAATGTTAGTTATCGTACTCCTCCGAAACGGCTTTGCCGATTTTTACCGAATTTTATATGTGCATTCAGTAGGTCTGAGAATCGACTAATAATTATTTTCCATACCACTAAGTAATAAGGGCAATCTACTCTTAACATTGTTTCTTTAATTTACACTGTGACTCGAGAATTTTATAATATATTAGTACAGTCTCAGTGTAAATGTCATATTTACCAATTTAATTTGCTTCAAAATAAATTCTGAAGTCATAATTTTTGCTCAGAGAATTCATTGCGATAACAGTGTAAGCTTTCTTCTCTACTTTTATTTAAATCGAATTGAGTTTTATCAATTTAGTGGTTTAAATTTATTAACTTTTAACTACATATTTCAGATTATATTTAACAGATAAGCTGCTGGACTTCGTACTGATTGGTTGGGAGCTTTCGCACTGATTGTAATTATCGGTATTAAAGATTTTTAGTATATGCGCATGTTTTCCCCTATAAATTTAATTTTAATGTATGTTGCAGCAGCGCGCTAAGGAGCATTTTGCTTTCAAAATCGGACAAAAATATTTTGAGTAATTTTCAAATTGGAAATAAATGAAAATACATGGAAAAGCTTATTATAAGTATATTTTAGTAAAAATAAGTACATATTTGAAAAAAAATAATTTTATTCTTTTTGATCCATTAATGAATCGTCGTTATTTGGTTCGGGTTTGAAAAGGTCTATTGTTTCTTTCAAAAATGATGCTTTTTCGTCAATTTTTTTTGTTGGGCTTTCTTTGAAATGTATGAAAAGCGATTTTTGAGATATCTCCATAACATTAGATGTCGAACCTGCGACAAAATGAAAATTGTTTACAAAATTGACCTATGGACTTTAAAGTCCTTTAATTCAAAGTCGTGGAAAGATGTGGAAGGTGTTTTTACTGTTATAGCAGGGTAATATCCTATAGAATACTATGTAAAAAAAAATTTTACTCGATCTTCCTCGACACTATAACATAAACCCTTTTTTGTCAAAGAAAAAGAAAAAGTTTAGATGATGAGCATAAATGCCATAAGTTTTTTTAACAAAGTCTTAATGTTTTGGTTTTTAAATTAAGTACATACCTTGGTCCAAAGGATCTATAACTCAAACTTGTCACTTTAACTCCAAAAAACATATAACTCGTAACTTAAAGTTAACAAGAAATAGAGCGTATCGAAAATGTAGGCGTGCTTTCTGAAAGATTTCTAGATTCCGACTAACTGTGCAGCAGCCTTTCCTTTCCCTTTCCCGGATAGTTCGTTAGCTTAGCTACAAAATAACTATGGTCTTGGTGTCATTAGCTACACTTGGATTTTTTACTTTTGTCCGATTTTGAAAGCAAAATGCTCCTTAGTGCAGCGTTGAGCTCGATAGTGAAGCTCAGAAAATCCTCAAAAGTACTCAACACGTGCCACTAGCTCCCGCAAACAACGGCTAGGTATTGTGTTGTAAGTATAAATTATTCTTAATCTTAAAATTTTGTTTCCTTCTAACACCCGTAATTTTCCACCGTTTCTAATGGATCTTATTTTACGAAGAATCGGTTACTATCTATTTGTCATACCCGTAAATGTCGGTTCAGCAGATGGCGTTATTTCACGAAACGGCTTGGCTGACTTCGATGGAATTTTTAAATTATGTATTTTGTGGCTCCAAGACTTACTTACAACTTTTTTGGAACGAAGTTCCTTATCGCGCGTTGTGAAAGGGGGCTAGACGAACGAAAACTCGAAAAATTCTGAGCCGATATTATAAATTCTTTTGGTATTAAGTATCCCTTACATAGACTTTATTTCATGACAATATTCACACGGAAACTAGAAACTTTCCGGCTATTTTCAGCTTAGTCCAGCGGGTGTTCCTCACAATTTTTTAAATAACTTAGATCGGAGCAACGCCGCGCCGGGCGGGTCAGCTAGTAATATATAAAATATAGTACATTTTGAGTATCCGAAATGTTTCATCTAAACTGTTTCATCTAAAACTCGAAAGAACTTTAAAATCGGTCAAATAGTTTTAAGGGTCCCGTTATCGTTTCCGACCCCTTTTGCATTTGCTATGACCATAAATAAATCACAAGGTCAGTGGTTGAATGTTTTTCCCATGGGCAATTATATGTGTCATGTTCACGAGTCGGAAGATCATCTTCGTTATTTGTTCTCGCGCCTGATGAGACGAAAAATATCTATCACAACTCACAAGTTGCTTCAGTGAAAAGTGCAACCATGCACCAAAATAAATATTTAATAAGGAAACATTAAAATACTTGACTTTTTTTGAATATATTTATCATCCTAAAAAAATTTAAATTGATAAAATCCAAAATCTCTGCTCATTTATTGCCTCTGAGGCAGAACAAAGTTTGCCGGGTCAGCTAGATCGGATTCATCCCACGGGAACAGAAACAGGAATGAGAACGGGAGCCTTAAGACTACAGACCCGAGAAACGCCCGCCGGTTGAAAATAAAAATACAATTTTCAAACAACAACATGGCTTTGTACAAAAAAGGTCGATAACAACAAGCCCTGCATATATTCTTCATAAGTAAAAAAAAAAAAATAAACCTTATTTTCCTCGCATATCACGATTTTTGTAAAATATGGAAGATAGTGTATAAAGAGGTAAATATGATTTTAAAAATTTTACTGCAGTAATTCTGATTAAAAAAAAAAAAAATCGAAACATAAATCGTTTAACTTAACACACCTGTGCAACTCAAATCGATCGATATTTTTTTTTTGTCTTTTTAAATGTGAAAGATAAAATGAGGTTTATTTCCTAATTTTTCTATAGACTGGATGGCGTTTACCGACTTAAGTCACCATAAATTTGAAGGCTCGCTGTCAATAACCAGCGTAATTCAATACTTCCTTCCTTTTGATTTTGATAGTGTAGAAGAAGAAGGTATTGAAAAATTTTCCATGTGCCAGAGCACAACGTTTGTGGCCTTCAATAACACGAAAAACAACACAGGTTCACATCGTATGCAGATAAATATTTATAAAAAAAAGTTTCTTTCAAATTTGATGGCATGATTTTCTAATACACGAGCATTCTTATAAATAAACGAGAGCAGGCCATATTAACACACCGCAACTAATAAATGAATAAAAATTTAAATTAAATTGTGTGGGGAATGGTATGATATTGCGGAGGCGGCACGCTGCCACGATCATCTTGTCAAAGTGTAAAAGAACTGTCATAGATCGCTCGTTCTCATATAATCGTAAAAATCACAGCCATGATTATTTAGGTGAATATACATAGAGCGACATTTTTATCACAATGCGATACCTTTCAGCCGACAGTTTGTGTACGTATATGTTTACATATTTATCGTTACTTGTATTAAAGGTGGGTGAGATAGTTTTGTGTGTTTGTTGAATGGTATCTTCTTCTTCTTTTTCATTTTAGGCGTTACGAGTAGTGATCTTGAAGCGATCACAACTCTCCCACTTTTCTGCTTCACACTAGTGATCCGCCTGTGGGGTACGCCGCGTTGACCTCAGAAATCGTCGGCAAGCCTCCCGGTTTTGGATTGTTCCATGTCTGAGGCCAACCAAATGCTGCTGTTTTTGCATTTGCTTGTACCAGGAGTGTTTTGGCCTGCCTTTTCTTTTTCGTCGCGAATTTGTTGAAACGTTGTACGATATTGCCTTTTTGACGGGGTTCTGCGGATCTCTCCTTTGAACATGACAATACCAACTGAGCCGGTCGTGCTGAATTTTGTCCAAGATGGTACTTTTGACATGAAGGCTTCCACGGATCTTAGTACTTCTAATTCGATCAAGCTTTGTTACTCCTGCTGTCATCCGAAGCATCTTCATTTCGGCTGCCGTCAATTTGCTCTCATACTTTTTGTACATTGTCCAACATTGTGAACCGTATGTCAGAGCTGGACGGACAACTGCTGTGTAGAGTCTTCCCTTCAGCTTAGGGGGCATTTTTCGATCACAGAAGATAGCGGAGTTTTCTCGCCACTTCATCCACCCTACGCTTACTCGATGATTGATGTCGTCATCACAAGATGCTTCACTATTGATCATAGATCCCAGATATTTAAACTTTTCACACTTGTGAAGCACATTTCCATTCAAATAAATGTCTGGAATAGGCTTGTCTGGATCAGAAAAAGGGCAGCACAGGTATTCAGTCTTTTTAGCGCTAATACGGTACCCATTTCCTTCCAGAACATCAATCCAAACGTCAAGTGCTCGTTGCAGGGATGTAGGATCCTCGCTTATGATGGCTCCATCGTCAGCAAAGAATAATTGTTGTACTTTATTGTCCGTTACTTTTCCTTCGAGCAAATAATCCAGAACAGCAATAAAGAGCAGTGGACTCAAGACACTTCCCTGATGTACACCTACTGTTATTTGGAATTCTTCGGTGACTCCAGCTGGGCATCTCACTTTTGTAACTGCTCCCTCGTACATGTCCATAATTATTCGCACATAGGCTTCAGGAACTCCTCGGTGTCTGAGGGCCACCCATATCAGATCTCGTGGTTGTCGATCGAATGCCTTTTCGAAGTCAACCAACACAATATGCAAATCCTCTAAGGCATCTCGGTGTTTTTCCATAATGATCCTTATGCTTTGGATTGCGTCTGTAGTTGATTTACCCGCGACAAACCCGCATTGGTCATCAGACAGCCTTATTATTTTCCGCAGTCGGCTATCCAAAACCCGCTCAACGATCTTCATAGTGTGGGACATCAACTTGATCGAACGATAGTTGTCACAGCTTCTGGTATCTCCCTTTCCCTTGTACATTGGAAGAAGAAAACTTTCCCTCCATTGATTAGGCAAACTGTCACCTCTTATAAGTTTGGAGATGAGAATCGTGAGCCATCTTAACCCGATGTCTCCCATATTTTTCCAAAACTCATATGGTACCTCGTCTGGCCCAATCGCTTTGCCTTTTTTGGAGTTCTTAACTGCCTCCCTAACTTCTTCGACTGTGACGTCGGATACTTCCGTAAAGTTAGGTGCAGCTGTTGGAAAGTGGCGCCGAGGAAACTGTTCATTCAAAAGATCATCACAATACTGTCGCCACCTGTGAAGAATTTTGTCGTCATCCACAAGTAGCACTCCTTGAGCATCATTGATGAACTTCGGCGAACGAATCTCCTGCGCATTTCTCCTTCTCTGAGCGGCTATTTTGAAAATGGTTGCTCCCTTATTCAAGTTGCTTTGTCTTAGCTCTTGGATTGCCTGATTTGCTTCAGCAGCTGGGGCAGAAATCTCTTCCAGCTCTCGATACAGGCCCTCCGTGCTTTTTGCTTGAAGTTGGGCGCACTTTTTCTTCGCTTCTTTTCTGCAGCTCTTGTATTCCATTTTGAAACGCGCTTTTTCATTTGTATTTCTTGAGGGGCACTTCGACCAAGCTTGGAAAGCTGCTTTCTTCTTTCTAATCACTGCTTTAGCTTCATCATCCCACCACCAGGTTTCTTTAGCTTGTTGGTGGTGTCCTTTTGAGACTCCTAACAGTGATTTGGCTCTCTCTAAGCAGGTTCGTTGTAGGCGATCCCACATATTTTGTGCCGTGATTGCATTTGAAACTGCGTCGATGGTATTACACAGCTGACTTTGCATATACGAAATGAATTGCTGTCCTTTGGTTTTCTCCAGATTGTACCACTTGATTCTCCTAGGAGCCTTTGTTTGTTTGACTTCCTTTACCGCATCCGTAAAAAATTCTGTTAAAAGAAGACGGTGTTGTTGAGCGGCAGCTTCTCCTAGTATCACTTTGCAGTCTTTCACCCGAGATTTCATGTAATTGGTTACCAAATGGTAATCAATCTGGGTTTCATTTCCTCCACTGCTGTAAGTGATAAGGTGTCGGTCTTGTTTGATGAACATGGTATTTAGTACGATTAGACCGTATGACTTGCACATACTTAGAATATCTTCACCAGGAGTGTTCCTGGTGCCGAATCCCAAACCTCCATGGCAGTCTTCATAATCCTCGTTTGTCTTCCCGACATGTCCATTCAAATCTCCTCCAACAAACAAATACTCTTCTTTTGGGATGTTCTTAAGTAGGTTATGAAAGTCAAGCCAGAATGCATCTTTTTCCTCCTGCTCACACCCTATTTGGGGAGCATATGCACTGATTATATTCCAGACCTTTCCTTCCATCACCAATTTAAGAGACATCAAACGGTCACTGGACTTCAAAATGGTCAACACGCTGTTACATAAACTTTGGTCAAGGATGATACCGACTCCGTTCCTACCTTGTTCCGTTCCATAGTAGAACATCTTGTAAGCCTTGGTCTTTGCATCTAAGAAACGGGCTTTGTTTGCTGTGTTTCGCCATTTCGTTTCCTGAACACACAAGATGTCCACTCGCCTCCTTCTCATCATCTCTTCGAGTTCAAGACTTCTACCAGTCATACTTCCAACGTTCCAACTCGCGACTCTAAATTTTCGTCCAACTCGTCGCATTACTTTGCTAGCCCCCGGAATCCGTATAGCTCTGACCCGAACATTGCTGCTCGGTCCAGGATCAGCTCCATGCATAGCAATGGAACTGCCTGGCGGGGTAGTGCTTCTTATGTTCGCAAGTACTTCCATAATGCTCAAAATTTTTCAAAAATTTTCTTTCATCCTTTTCGACACATGCATGCTCCATTTAATGAGTTTGATTTCCCTTTTACTACACCGGTGATCTCCAGTCGTGTAAACCCCGGGATCTGCATGCATACTTGGGGAGAGTTTTAAGGTGGTATGTGTGTCGCTAGACTCACTTTGATGTTAGTCGTCTAGATATGATTGTTCCTTTAGTCGCCTTTTACGACAAGCGGGGAGGCGCTGCAGTGCTATTCTAACCCGACACTGCACGGGGAAGTTGAATGGTATAATATGCATATGCTTTGAGTCTAGTTAAAATAAGATACTATCGCAGACAGTATTTGTGAATGAACAAGTTAATAGTAAAGCGGTTGTTTTTATATATAGTGTGTCGTTTAGAACCAACACCTACACCGAAAATGTTCTTGTTAAGATTTTATCACAGGCAAAAAGGACAACCTTAACCTCACTAACAGATGTGTGCGTGCAGTAGACATGAGAAATCGAAGCTTATAACAGATTTAACAAGTTATGGCTCCTAAAGTATGGCTTCAGCTGACGTGATCACCGACAATTATCTGTAATTTGGCTCTAACGCAAAGGATGCTATTTGGGTTAACACCCAAGTCTTGAAGTGATTACATATTGAAATATAAGTGCAGTATCTTTGCCCTTTACTAACAATAACAAATGTGTCGTTCATTGTAATAATAAACTTACTCCTTGCAGTTCGGTTTCGAATAATTAAGTTTTTTTTGTAAAAAAAACTCAAAAATTTAATCAATGTTTCACATTTTTAAATCTAAATAATAAATATAAGAGATTGTAATTGTTACAAAATAAAGATATGATAAATTGTGAGCAAACTACGAAGAAAAAACCAAATTTTTATATAATGGAGTTACACCACTTTTACAATGACTGACACAAATGTCGATTTCATAACCGTGTCTTTTCTCCTCATCTTCGCTTTTAGATCCCGCATGTAAGACAGCTGATATTTTGCTTGTTTGAAGTAGCAAGGCGGCTAGAAAGGTGGCAGACGAGATCTTTTTAACACCAATCACTAAAAATAAGTTAGCTTCACAGATATCTAGTTATGCTCTATAGACTATAGATGAAGATGACAATTATTGAATCTCCAATGATGACCTAACAACAACTAAAACGAAAAGAAATTTCGAACTTCAATTGATACATAAGTCATCAACGACAATGAAGTATTAAAGTTATGTGATAAAATATAATATCTAAACTTTTTGTGTAATCTGTGTTCTGTGGTGCCCGTGGAGTAATGGTTAGCATGTCTGATGCATGCTATGAACCCCCCGCGCAAGGAGGTTCGTATTTTGAATCCCAATAGAAACCAAAAATGTTTTTCGACGGGTATCACCTTTCACGAGGAATTGGTATTCCGATATTAAATCTATTGCCATGAAAACGCTTTTTTGACTAGCCGTTAGGAATCGGCAGAACATTGTGGGTCCTCTCTATTCTCTCACAAAGTCACAAGGCATGGTTGTGAGAAACGCACTAGACCCCTGGGCTTCCTATTCTGTTGCGCCACCCTTTGTATGAATGTAGTTTCCATAAGACTCAATTTTATTAAATTTCCTTTCAGAGATTTCTATAAGTGTTTCTATTTCTATCTCTACAAAAGCTTTTTGAAAACGTCTTTTTTTTGTCTCGTGCCTTTTCTGAAATCTTTTGTAAGTCTATTTTAAGTTTGAAAAATTTTGTAGCTTTGTATATTGACCATGCAATAACATTATTCTTGTTTTTCAACGTTAGTTCAACATTTTTGTTTGAACCCTTCTCTACCAGTATCCCACTGGTGAGGTAACAATAAACAATAACAATAAAACATCTGATATGACGATGACAGAGAATAAAAATTGCTAAGTACAATATCAAATTTTTAAGTGCAAGGTATTCGTTCTTTCTAAATCCTAATATACTTGGTGGTATATGGCTGCCAACTACAAAATAATTTTGAAAATTGAATAAAATCACATAAAATATTTAAAAAAATTAAACTAAACATTATAAAGTTTTTTTATCGAAAATACGTAGCAGTTTTTTATTTTTCACTTTTTTCAAAACGCCAAGTTCTTAAAACATCAAGTACGAAAGTCCTAAAATTTTGTCACAAGATGTTTCAACAAAAAATATTAAAAAAATCCGGGTTTGAAAATATTCCAAAAATATATTTTCTTAAAACTAATAGTAATTTTAAGAATTGAAATTTTTCAAATGTTGATATGCCATATTTCTTAGCTTTCAAAATATAAAATTGTGTTAGCCATTAACGAGAAAGTCGGTTTTGAAAAAAACGTGCTATAGCTAAGTGGACCGTTTTTGGACTTTTTCAAACAAAAATTTTAACATAATAAAAAAGACTACTAAGAAACTACAAATTAAAAGTTTATCGAAATCGTTAGAGTGGTTCAATAATGTCATGTTTTAGTATTATCTCAAACAAATTTTTCTGCACGATTGCAAAACTTGCAAGTAAAAAATCATTGCATTTCCACAATTCATGTGTGTTTTTTCTTTGCATTGTTTCTTAAGTCGTCTTCTAAAAATTATAAAATTAAAAAAATTATATTTTGCTTCGTTTACATAAAAAAATGTATGATTGTATAAAATAAATAAATAAGAAACATACGTCCAAACGCGTATAAATTGAATCGACACACCTATAGTTATTACTGAGGTAAGTTTTTATTGATAAAAACAAGTGCATAATGGCTGCCATGTCTGCCCCCTGCCTGGGCATGAATTACTTAGATCGCCCGTTTAGAGCCAGCAAGCTATAAGTAGTAGTAACCAGGTTAGTTTCCCATTTTTTGTCTTGCACGTATGTATGCAAGTAGTTATAAGTTAAATTGAATAAATTAAAAAAAAACATGTCTGCCTGTTAACCCAGAGGACCTAGGTTCAAATCCCAAGATAACTAAAAATGTTTATTCACGGGTATCGCCTTTCGCGAGGAATTAACTAGTCCTCCATTAGTGAATTCATTGCCATGATAAGTGCTTTCTCAATTACCTGTTCGGAACCGGAAGAACAATATAGGTCTAGGTCCCCTCCATTCTTTCACAATTAAAGGTTGTGAGAAATGAGGTAGGCTTCGGGGCTCCCCACTCCGTTGCGCCACTGTACTTATTTACTTATTTAAGTTAAGATGCTCAAATTGGTATTTTAGTGGTATGTAGTACATATACTTTAGTCAACGACTAGTCAACGAGTCACTGTTTTCTTATGGAATTGCATCAGTTCCACCTTTTGAAGTTTTTAGTAGCTGCATCATGGAAGCTCAGACAATCGATAATGGTTCGTTTATTTCATACCAAACGAACTGCGATTTTCTGCGAGCGCTAGTGCGTAATTTCAATTACATTAGCCCTCGTCTTTCATTACATTAGCCTTAAAGTGCTTTCGGACGATAAGCTTTACATCAAGAAATTCGTCCTTAGAAATGCCTTCACCCTTTGCAAATGTTTTCTGAAGATGATTTTTTTTATTTGCGTACACTTAGCCATTAGTTTCAATTATCACTCAAAAAATCCATTTACATATACCATTTCGATTGATAACTTGTACTTACTCTACATCCCATACAGCGACTTCAATCATCTTTAATCTTTAAAGGAATCCAATAACTTTTCTGCCCCCGACTGAAGATTTCTATTTATCTGGTGCAATGAAATAGATTTCTTTTTGCTCTGAAGTGTCAAAACCACTATATAATTTTTTACCATATTTTCTTTTTGTGTAGTGGAGCTTGTCTTCTAAAGGATACGTACGAATACGAGAATACCATACACTGCGCATGCAGATGAACATCGTTTACTAATGTTGCGTTAAGATATATGTTCGTCTATTTACATCCACCCTCAAGTTTTCAATTTATTTCGTTCGCCCCATTGATAGAAGCTATCAATCAATTCGAGTGTCGATTTATAAGTTTCAATTGCACAATAGCCAGCAGGAAGCGGGCAATCGACCACCGACCGCACTGCATTTACTTGTAGGTATATGAGTTTATGTAGATTTATTTTAGGTGATATTTTTTTCATACTATGCAGCAGATAAAGTATAAGGTATTATTGGATAGTTGCTATGCTTTCATGGTTCGCTTCAAGCACACGCATCTGAGCCACGTCACCAAAGATAAGTTTTCGTTAACTTAGAATGAAATTACCACCAAGGTGCGAATGGTTAAATATGAAACGACCCCTTGTTTGACCTACAAAGGCCAACAGAAGGGACTAATGGCAAACTATATGTATAAATTAGGCTAAGAATTACGACGTATTCCACCGGTTGCTTACTAGTGTGAAGCAGATAACTGGGAGAGTTGTGATCTCCTTGAGATTGTTATGCTCGTAGCGCCTAATAATCACGGTTTCGAGGGAAAATCGACCTTGTGCGAATCGTGATCCAACACAAATGGTTCGCAAATCTCAACAAACTTCTAACCTGAGCTTCACTTTGTTATATTATAACTAGAATGGATCTCGGGAAAACATCAACGCACCTAGAACAAAATTTTGTGATACCACCAAAAAATTTAAATAAATTTTCCACACTCCGCTTCATCGATCATCGTTCTATTCATTGTTTTAATCCAGTTTTACTAAAACACTTGATAAAATAAATAAAACGTGTGGCGCAACAAGGGCTTATCGCATTTCTCACAACCATTGCCATGTGAGGGATTTTTTTATAATTAACGAGCACATCAAGTGGATATGAATACCATTATAATATCATAGAATACAGTGCGATCATTTAGGAAAATAGGAGAGGATTTATTAGGAGACACCGATGCACGTTGCTTTTGAGTTTTTCTGAATCGTAATGCAAGGGAAACACAGAGCCAGGTAAAGCATTCCTTATACGGGTGGAGTGACTAAAATAAGAGTCTCTATACTTGACTGTACGCTCGAAGTTGGGTTCAAGGTAAGGAATGGAGGGCATCTACAATTCAGAACGAGAATCGGCAGATTGCACTTTTTTTGGCAATGACCTTACAATCGGACTCGATACCCAAGGAAAAACTTTTTTTTTCGAACCACGAACCTCCTGCGTAACTGGCAGAAATAAATAAACAAATAAAGAAATAAATAAAAATAAATAAATAGGGTGGCGCAACAGAGCGAGGAGCCCCTGAGACTAGCGCATTTCTCACAACCATGCCTTGTGAGGGAATAAAAGGGACCTACAATTTTCTGCCGGTTCCGAACGGCTAATCGAGAAAGCGCTTTTTATGGCAATGAATCCTCGCGAAATGCGATACCCGTGAAAAAAAAATGTTTGCCTCTGTTGGGATTCGAACTCTAACCTCTGGATTAACAGGCGGACATACTATCCATCACACCACGGGGACCAACAGGCAGAAATGCTATCCATTAAACCACGGGCACCACTTTGAAGGAATCATTGGACAAAAAAACAAAAATAGACTTGAGATAAGTTTCACTGCTTGTGAACGAAAAAATCAGTTTGTTCCCCACACGTCTTCACTAGAAAGTTCATGAGTAAACTAAATTGTCGAAATTGTATAGGTTCACAAATATTAAACGGTGTTTTTAAAAATTGAATCAACCTTAATATAATGGTCGAAAACCTTGGAACAATCTTCGTGATTTGGTATTGGTACGCAAAAAAAGTCTGAGCTGCATAATACAAACGTAAATGAGTTGAATAAACAGTGTTTAACATTCTTAAAGGAATAATTGAAGCCCTGCGTACGTTCGGTGAATTCTCTCTAAAGGAAATCGCTGTTGACATCGATTTTATTATTTACATAATATGTAGTTTGCGGTGGCCACTTAGCCCGAAATCATTTTTAAAACATAATCGCAAGCCCCTATCTATAAGCTCAATTCTTGGTTATATTATAAAATTATGTGCGTTTTATTTCTTCTTAAGATCCACTCGTCTGAAAAAACACCCTTTATAAAGAGTGTCCCGTAATTCATGTTAAATACTTTGGGATGTGATCCTTGGTCATATTCTACAAAAAAAAAAAATTGTTATACAGCAAAGTCCACTTCTCCACTTTGACATCATGGATGGTGCTGTAAAAAACTAAGTTTTTTAAAATTTTCTTAGTAAGTTTAGTTGTATTAGTTAAAGTCTAAAATAGGTATATGTACTTGTACATATGAATATGGTATCTTTAGGCTAAAAGGCATAAGAATTAAGTTATTGAGTAATTTAAAGCACCCGCCTAAGGTCAGTAAGTTGAGTTATGTAAGCTAGTTTAAACATTTTTGCTAGCAAGTAAGTAGTAATACAAGTGATGAAAAAAAAAAATGAATTTAAAACTAAAACCAACATTATGGATGGGTTTTTGAGAAGGGTAATTGCGGGAGAGAAGCCCCGTCGGAAGAGATGCCGCACTCAACCAAACTCATATATCTAGTCGTCCACACAAAAAAATTTATTTTGCATTTTGTTCCTTAGGTATTTAACTAAAAACGTAATAGAAAAAATTGGAAACATCCGGCATTCAACGGGGCTTTCCCGTAATTTGATTTGTTTTGCGCACCTTTTTTTCAAAGGAAACTTTTTAGCGCGTTACACTTACAAGTAATCGATTTGAAATGATGCTATCGAGTGTTTTGTCCACGGAAAGTATTTTGCATAATAAATAGGTATTAAGGAATACTCGTGTGTGTATTTTTTTGTGTTTCCAATTTGTCTTATTTTTGTAATGTGGTGCGGCATCTCTCCCTTATTTCCTCTCAAAAACACGAAAAAAGCTTCGAGGATGATAGCGAGATGTGGACAAAAATGGATGATATGCTCAAGACGCAAAAAAAGTAACAACATCTGAGATTAATGCACCAGCTTTCTGTCAACATGATCTTATTTTTATTACTATCAATTTCAATATAATAACACCACCAACAATTTTCGAATATCGAAATATCGAGATTTCAAAAATAGCAATACCTTTGCTCTTGAACAAGAAGTGTCAAGTAGAATTCCTTCAAACGAACATAAAGAATCTTTTCAACTCGCATGTTCCGCTTAAACGAAAATGTATAACACATCAATCTCGACCTTGGTATACGCCTGAAATTTTTTCACTTATATTACAGCGAAATCAAGCTTACCTTATAGATGGAAAAGATAGAATTTCATAGATCTTATCGCTCGGTAAGAAACCTAGTTGTGTGCAAAATAAGAAACGAAAAAGCAAAAATTTTTTTAAATCGAATCAATCTTAATATTAATGGTCGAAAACTTTGGAACAATCTTCTTGATATTGGTATTGGTACGCAAAAAAGTCTGAGTTGCATAATATTAACGTAAATGAGTAGAATAAACAATTCCTCTGCATCTTCAATTTCACCTAATCCTTATGGATTACGCAATAGAGAAGTTGATCGTTCTTCTGCCTCTGAATTCGACTTTGAGTTTTCTGCAATCAACTGTACTGATGTAGCTGAAGCTTTTATGTTGGTGCAGTCAAATGCGGTTGGGGTTGATGACATACTACATCATAATTTTGTAAAAGCTTTACTTCTACTCATTTTGACTTACATCACTTTTATATTTAATTCTATACTTAATACTAGCATTTTTCCGAGACAGTGGAAGCAAGCCATGATAGTTTGCAGTACCTATAAATTCAAATGGCACAGATTTTCGTCCAATATCAATATTACCCTTTCTGTTCTAGGTAAGGTCTTTGAAAGAATAATGCAAAGACAAATCAATACTTATCTTAACAGATCAAATAAGCTTACCCCTTTTCAATCTGGCTTTCGTCCAAAACATAGCAGTATCACAGCCCTTTTGAATGTGACTGAAGACATACGGCAAGCAATTGATGATAACAAGGTGAATTTCTTGGAATTACTAGATTTTTCGAAAGCTTTCGACACAATTGATCACTCAAATCTCATTTGTAAGCTTCTACAACAATTCAATTTTTCAGTATCTGCAGCTAATCTGGTCTCATCTTATTTAAGTGAACGAAAACAGGCTGTATCTTTTGCTGATAAACTCTCGACTTTTTTGCCTGCCTCAAAAGGTGTTCCTCAAGGATCTCTCTCTCTCTCTCTCTATGTAAATGAATTGCCATCCATCCTTAACTACACACTATTAAAATCCTGTATTTAAATCCTTCAAAGATTAAATGCTTAGTTATTTCTAAAAAACCGTTTGATCTCTCGTATTTTCCCCGCTTATCTCTCAATAATACAGTCATTGACTTTGCAGAAACAGCCAAGAATCTGGGAGTCATCTTTAACAGGCCCTTAACCTGGGAAAATCATATAAACTCAATTCTCAATCGTCGGTAAAGTCTACGAATCCCTTCGTGTCCTTCAGGAATCTCAATATCTTACTCCTATAAAGACTCGAACTATGTTGGCAAAAACTGTGATAATGCCTATTCTTATGTTCGGCTGTGAAATTTATTGTAATTGTGGTTCTGAGAGTAGAAGAAAACTTACAGTCGCCTCTAAAAGCACTATTAGATATATTTATGGTCTGAAGAGATATGACTGGCTACGTCCCAACTTTTTACTACATGTAGTTTCTACAGGTTATTCAGTATCGAACACTCCTTTTATTCTTCAGAATCAAACATACACATCAACCTCAGTACCTGTTTTTTCGACTACAATTTCCTACCTCTAACAGATTAAATCAATTTATAATCCCGCGACATACCTGCCAAACATCAGAACGACAGTTTTTTGTCAACGCTGTACGTCTCTGGAATTCTCTGCCAAATGATATAAGAAGATTTGTTGATGCTCACACTTTTCAACAAAAACTTAAACTTTACATCTCATTTCTTTAGTAACTATTTTTACCTTTAGTAAAATTTTTTAAAAATTTATAAAATTAATGAACTAAAAAAGCAATAAATAAATTATTTATACACAAATATAGGTTGTTAACTAAACTACTCAGTTTTCCATTTCTCCCATTAAAATTTTGAATTTTTTTTGCTTAATGTAAATATTTTGTTTTTTGGTGGTACCCGTGGCGTAATGGTTAGCATGTCCACCTGCTAACCCAGAGGTTCAAGGTTCGAGTCCCAGCAGAGGCAAAATGCAAAAATGTTTTTCCACGGGTATCGCCTTTCCCGAGGAATTGGCAAGTCCTCCGTTAGAAAATTCATTGCCATGAAAAGCGCATTCTCAATTAGCCGTTCGGAACCGGCGAAAAATTGTAGGTCCCCTCCATTCCCTCACAAGGCATGGTTGTGAGAAATGCGCTAGGCCCAGGGGCTCCTCGCTCTGTTGCGCCACTCTATTTATTTTATTTATAAATATTTTGTTAATTTCTCGC
The DNA here is from genome assembly GCA_914767635.1 of Melanostoma mellinum. Taxonomy (NCBI): domain Eukaryota; kingdom Metazoa; phylum Arthropoda; class Insecta; order Diptera; family Syrphidae; genus Melanostoma; species Melanostoma mellinum. The sequence goes on from OU612058.1 coordinate 128,006,701, forward strand.
TATGTTATTTATTATTTTTGTAATGCTAGTTTTTATACCTAAACTGAACCTTATAAAGCTATCACAATTTATAAGATGTTGTATCTTAATGTGTATAGCAAATCTAAAAATAAACTTAACTTAACTTAACTTAACATGGTTGTGAGAAATGCGCTAGGCCCAGGGGCTTCTTGCTCTGTCGCGCCACCCTGTCTATTTTTTTATTTATGATGACGAATCTGAATCCATTTTCTGCCATTTACATTTTTTCAAATCTAACTTAAGATTTGTGATTCCGAAAACTTATATGGTATTTAGGTTGAATTTTGCAAAGCTATTAGTAGTTTTGTAATCAACGGGCACAAAACCCCCGATTCCCCGAATGCAAATAATTAGAATTAAATATGCAGTAGAATAAAGTTTGACAACTTTGTCGAAATGATTAGCTCAATTTCACGCATTTTTTCCGCCTTCTACCATCTTGGATCCGCCATTTTGAATTTTGCTTATATAGCTAAGGAACATATCCCATGGCATTGCCAGAGGTCGCGCGAGCTTAAGGTGTTTTAGTTTTGTCATTGAAATTAAAATTTGAAACAATTTCATTTTTCAGTCACACAACTCACACTTAGAAAAATAATGGCTTGAAGTCAATGACAAAACTAATAGGATCTTCGAATGCGCTTGAACTCTGTGAACGCCAGGAGTTTTTCAACTGAAACATTTGTGCAGGGCTGGGTAAGGAGGTCGGTAGTATTTGAACCAGCATGTTTTCGAATTAGTCCTTTACAAATTACACTTAAAGTGTCCAGATTCAAAACAATTTTTTCGATTTTTCGAGACCGCGAAGGTAGGCGACCCCCTTAAGCGAACCAACACTACCTGCACCGTGGGAACATGCAATATGCAAATAGACACATCATTATGTATGAGCTGTAGGTACCTACAGCTCAGGTGGCCAGGGTCATAAGACTCAGGAACAGGTGAAGCGCAATAAAAGTCTGGTATTCCATGAAACTCTAGCCTCTCCCTTTTCAAGACCGTTATGCGTTAGCAAATAACATCCTGCTCGAGGTGCCACTGCAACTTGCTTACGCAATAACCGAACATAACGGATCTAGACCAGTAAAGGTCGATAAACAATCCTCAAGCCAGTGGTTGAACAGCGACGCCGAGGGCTGAATGGCTAAGGAGTTCTTAGTCGCTAGTTGCGAACTCTGGATACCTAGGCAAATCCAGTTTAAATTATAAGTCCTTTACGTTGGCATAGGGCTCTGCCAATGGTGACCTCCTTTCCCTATTACTCGTGGGTACAAGATAGATATTTTTGATGTAAATTTTAAAGAGAGTGATGCTGCTCTAAGTGCATCCACACCAATGGAGACAGGTCTTGACGACCTTCCACCTATTGGTTCTTTGGAGGAGGCGAAGCTTCTCAACGAGGCTGCCCCTACAACACACACTGATCAAACGATCAAATCCACACAAAAAGCGCGCGTCAAGCTTTGCGGAGCTGCTCGCAAACGCTTTAAATTCCTTCTGGCTAGCGGCCTTAACGAAGCCGAAGCCAGGGATAGAGCCAGAACGGCTGTTCCAAAGGGAGAAAAAAGGAATCGCTCTGAATCCTTCCCTAGGGACACAAATCGTGCCAAAATAGCAAAACCCAACATTGCTCACAAGCAGAGGTCTGTTGATGTGCCTATCACATCAAATCCGCCTCCAAATCAACAAAAAATAGAGCAAAAAAATTTTAAGCAAGCGCTGGAGAGTTACAAAATAGGTATCCTTGCCTCTGACTTCCCGGAAACGCTACTTAACACTGACCAAATGACAGCAGTGCAAGACACCATCTTTGGTTTGATCTGCAGCCAAAAGACAGGGGATATCAGCCCCAAATTCTTTAGCACCAATTTCAGACCAGGATGGCTTGTCTTCAACTGCAAAAACAAGGTCACGGCTGACTGGCTAAAAGGCGAAATTCCAAAATTAAAGCCTTGGGAGAATGCCTCACTGAAGGCGGTTGAAGAGGAAGAAATTCCCAAAAACCAAATTCTGGTCGGCCATTTCCCCGTTGGTCCCACCTGCACGAACGAGCAGATCCTCACGGCAATCAAGGTCCAGAATGAGGGTCTCCCCGTTCCTGAATGGAGGATCATAAGAAGAGAAGCCAAAGGTGCCGCCTGTATTCTTACCTTTTCGGTGGACCACAAATCTGTGGCTCTACTGAAAACCAGAAAGGACATTATAGACTTTAGGTTTGGCGATGTTCAACTCCGCCATCCTAAAGCCCCTCACAAAACTGGTGCCCCCAAACCCCCACCTAACTCCCCTGTCAAGACAGCCTGTATGACTCTGACGACAGGTAATAGTGCTCCACAGCCTTCACCAACGTCAGATCTACAAAACAGGCTGACAGCTCCAGTAAACCTAGTTCCTCCCCCCTCAGTTGCTAATGCCACACATACCTCACCAAAGGAGTCAGCCGTTAGGCCTTCCTCACCAAAAGGTACTTCTGGTAATGCAACAACAACTCCGCCCCCTCCCTGCTCAACAACCGTCGCCAATACAACAACAAAAGGCGTAAATGCAACACCAGCTGCAAGAAGCAGCTCAGCCAAATTAATGGCTCCAAAACGGGACCCCAGGCCCAAAGGTAAAGCTCGGCAGAGGCTATTAAAAGCACCAGCGAGCTTTACCTCAACACCAAAAACAAAATGAATTACACCACCCTAAAATTCCTGCAGATAAATCTTATGCACGCCAAAGCTGCCTCAGCTGCGGCAAGCAGAGAATTTGTCAAGCAGGATCTGGACTGCTTACTAGTCCAGGAACCATGGGTGGTAAGAGGCCAAATAAAAGGCCTTCCAACACAATCGTGTAAGTTAATATACGACAACACGCAACTCCAACCACGAGCTGCGCTTCTTATCCATAAAAGAACTAACTTTCTTCCCATTCCAGAATTCATCACAAATGATCTAGTTGCGGTACCAGCTGAGATCCCCACGGCAAGAGGCTTACAAAATATTGTAATAGCCTCAGCCTACTACCCGGGAGATACTACCTCCGCACCACCTGAAGAGGTAAGAAAACTTGTTAGATACTGCAACGCAAGGGGAAGACAGCTACTACTTGGTTGTGATGCCAACTCCCATCATACCATATGGGGTAGCACAGACATCAACAAAAGAGGTGAGTCACTTTTAGATTTTCTTATGCACTCAAACTTAGATATTCTAAACAAGGGAAATGAACCTACTTTTGTCACCTCCACTAGGAAAGAAGTGTTGGATATGACAGTGGCAAGTTTTGCCATAGCTAACAACATTCTCAATTGGCATGTCTCGAAAGAGATATCATTCTCGGACCACCGGCACATCAGATTTGATCTGTCAAGGCCGAATCCCAACAATATAGAAAACAATAGGGTACCAAGACACACGGACTGGAATCTCTACACAGAAACACTTCGTTGTGAATTTGAACCATCCTATCAAAACATTGACTCTCCTTATCAACTTGAAAGGGAAGCAACACGCTTAAGCTCACAAATCACAAGCGCATACGAGTCCAGCTGTCACATTAGACAGATCAACTCAAATCGCGATGTTCCCTGGTGGAACAGTGAGTTGGAGAAGTTAAAAAGAAAGCTTCGAAAGTTGTTCAACAAAGCTAAACGAACCAATTCGTGGAGCGAATATCGAACAACTCTAACGACTTACAACTCGATGATAAGAAGGCAAAAACGACTTACCTGGAAAAACTTCTGTGAAAGTATCGATAACTTGCCTTCTTCAATTAGAGTTCAAAAAGCCTTAGCTAAAGATCATAACAATGGTATTGGTCTCTTAAAAAAATCGGATGGTAGTTTTACCCAAAGTTACAGTGAAACTCTGAGCCTACTTTTGGCCACTCATTTTCCTGACTGTATACATACCACTGATCAATCACTAACCACAAATGTGAGTTACACTACACCTAACAGCACAACAAGAAGTCTAGCTAGAAAAATTTTTAACGAAGACTCCATTAAATGGGCAATATCCTCCCAACAACCTTTCAAGGCGCCCGGGGAAGATGGTATCTTTCCTGCTCTCTTGCAGTATGGAATTGATACCATAATCTGCTCACTTATACTTATCTATAGATCCAGTTTTGAATTAAGCTACATCCCTCAAACTTGGAGAAAGGTGAGAGTAGTATTCATACCAAAAGCTGGCAATAGATCAAACTCAGACCCAAAATCCTTCAGACCAATCAGTCTCACATCCTTCTTTCTAAAGGTCATGGAAAAAGTGATTGATTTACACATTCGCAGTACGGCCTTAATAGCAAATCCTCTCAATGCTAACCAATTCGCTTACCAAACAGGTAAATCCACTGTTACAGCTCTCCATCAGCTGGTAAGCAAAATTGAGACTGCGTTTGCTAAGAAAGACATCATACTCTGCTCTTTTCTTGATATTTCTGGCGCCTTTGACAATACTACGTATTTGTCAATTCAAACCGCTGCAACTGTCAAAGGAATTGACACACCAACCATTAAATGGATTGACTCTATGTTAAGTGGCAGAATCATCTCCACAACACTAGGTCAAACATCAATAACAGTTAATGCTGTTAAAGGCTGTCCCCAAGGGGGTGTTTTATCTCCCCTGCTCTGGTCAATTGTAATAGATCAGCTCTTGGATGACCTCAATAAGCTGGGCCTTGATACACAAGGCTACGCTGATGACTTAGTCATCTCTATTCAAGGCAATCAAGAAGCACAGGTCACAAACCGCATGCAAAGGGCCCTGAACAAAGTTAATGACTGGTGCAACAAAGAAGGGCTTAAGGTCAACCCCACCAAAACAGTCATCATTCCATTCACCAGGAGACGAAAAATCGATCTCCAAACACTATCCCTAAATAGTGTTCAAATTAATTTTTCCAAAGAGGTCAAATATCTAGGAGTAACCCTGGATAATAAACTCAATTGGAAACCACATCTAGACAAAACCATAGCAAAAGCAACAAATGCTTTCTGGGCCTGTTCTAGACTTTTTGGTAAAAAGTGGGGACTTAGGCCAAAAATGATTTACTGGACTTACCTCACTATTATCACACCCATCATAACCTATGCTTCGCTGGTCTGGTGGCAAAAAACAGAACAAGTTTATGCCCGCAAATCTTTGCAAAAGTTACAAAGACTAACCTGTGTAGGTATCACAGGTGCAATGCGCACCTGCCCAACTTTAGCGTTAGAAAGTTTATTAAATTTTCCTCCGCTACATCAAAGAGTAAAGAAGACTGCTGCACTAAGCGGACTAAAGCTTCATCTCACTAATTACTCAAGGAAGGAAAACTTACAAGGACATATGAGTATTCTGCAGGTGCTCCCAATACTGAAATCGCCTGCAGCACACTCCTCGGACTTTATGCCTAAACGCATAATGTTACACCACCCCTTTGAAGTAATCTTTCCAAACCGCTCAGCATGGAAGAACCCTGTAATTCTTACAAATAACTTCCAATACATCTGGTATACTGACGGTTCAAAAACAAACAACGGTGTAGGTGCAGGGATTTACGGTCCCAACTTTAAATCATCTACATCCCTTGGTAACACAACTACTATCTTTCAGGCAGAGGTAATGGCTATAGAATTCTGCATTAGGGAATGCATTAGAAGAAACCTCCGAAGATCAAGCATTCTAATCTGCTCTGACAGTCAGGCAGCACTAAAGGCTCTGTCCTCGACAAAAATCGAATCCAAACTAGTTTGGAACTGCCTGACTTGTTTACTTCAATTAGCTACTCACAATAAAATAACTCTTTCATGGGTGCCTGGTCATGAAGGCGTACCGGGTAACGAAGAGGCTGACCGACTTGCTAGACTTGGCTCTCAGTCTCAATTCAAAGGCCCCGAACCCTACTGTGGTCTCCCAATAAGTAGCCTAAAAAACGAATTAGCTACCTGGGAACGACAGAACATGATCAGCACCTGGAACAACTCAAATGGCCATCGTCAGTCAAAACTATTCATTGACTTATCCCACAAACGTATGAAAGAAATTCTTGACATGAGCAAACGTGACGCAAAGTTACTTACGGACTTCTTCACGGGACACTGCTCTCTCAAGTATCATCTTAAAAACATGGGCATCAGCCAAGATGACACCTGTCGTCTCTGTCTTGAAGACATAGAAACAGCTGAACACATTTTATGTGAATGCCCTGCCGTAGCTAGATCCAGGCTTAAAATATTCAATAAAGGGTTCCCCTGTCCCCTTGATATCAGAAACACCTCTTCCTCGAAGATTCTTAGGTTCTTACATGACCTCAGCTTCGAATGAACAAACCTTTACACTTCGTGTAATTAAACCTAAGGGAACAGCACAAAAGATCTTTCAGGTCGACGTGCTTGTAAAGGTAATTTTCACCTTCACCCTACAAGTTAAAAAAAAAAAAAAAAAAAAAAAAAAAAAAGGTACCTACTCGAAATTTGTCGGTGGAAAAACAATGTGTTTCCTGAATTTTTGCAGGATCAATTGAATAACATCCCAAAATGTTCAAAACATTCATGGTAACTGATAAAATAAGTGAATTTCATTGTTTGTATGAAATTCGCTTATTTTATGTTCCAATATACAAATTATAAAAAAGAAATTTCTAGTACCGGACGACTTTTGTCACACAACATTTTAATAGGAAATCTGCTCCATAAACTTCTTCTACAGCGCTATGTAGTTCAGTTTTTGTTGTTGTACATCGCAGCTGCTGCCATATTTCTTATGGACGCAACGTACTCTCCTTTTAGATTAGAAAATATATTTATTTCTTTTAATAACTTGCAAACTGCTTAGTACGCGTTAACGCACCCTACATTCCGCCACATAAACCTCCTTTTTTCTATAAAATTTGAATCGATCACATAATTTCTATCGAGCTATGTATGTTTATCTAAAATCCCGATTATGCAAATATTATGTTAAAAAGCTCCTCAAATCGCCCCGAAAAACGAAGACTTGCTAAATTTTTCAATTAAAATTTTCCCGGAAAATGCAATGGATTCGAAATGAAAAGGAAAAAAACCAAGAACTAGGTAAATCACTGCAAATGACTACAAAGCTAAAGTCCAAGTGCGTGCGTTGTGTGTTTATTTCTTTTTCTCAATTTTTGATATTCCGGAAGAAAGCGTGTGTTTATTTACCATCTCCCCTGACAACCATCCACTCCAACTACAGACAGATTTTTCCCAATGTAGGAGGCATAACAAACTGATACTTCAGGTACTCGTAAACACAAAAACATGCGCTCCATCTTTGTTGAAAGGTGAAAGAAGAGTTAGGCAGCCCATGAATCTGTATCATTCAATGTTTCTTCTTGCAGTTCATCTGTCTTCATCTTGGTATTTTGGTATGCCACAAGAGTATAGACTTTGGGGACTGATAAAAGATCCACAGGGCCAGAGATATGGGTTTACAAAACTTTATGGTCATCTGTTTAGTTGAGCTTTGCGCCTCAGCCTCAGTCATAAAAAACTATACAAATGTGGCAAGGAATTCGTTATAAAGTTGGTGATGGAGTAAGTTGGTTTTGTATAAGTGAATGCGGTCGCTGTCGTTGTGGCACCACAAATAGATACGCGTGAGGAACAACTTCCATTGCACTTGGTTAGAATTTTATATTTTTATTTTCTTAGGTTTAAAGTTAATGAGAAGTTTCTTTAAACATGCGGTGAATGAAGAAGTATTTTAAAACCGCAATGCTTATGCTTGAATTTGTAATACAATGTTGATTCGTATCCGTTAGAGGATATCTTTGGGTGAAAAGTGATGAGGCATTGAAAGACACTTCATGTTTTGATTGAACTTTCTTTTAAACGGTCTGAGTAGAAGGTACTCATAACAAAAAATTGTACTTGGTGTGTGCTATAAAAAAAACAAGCCATCGAAAAGAAATTCACTTCTTTTCTTTATACTAAAAGAAGATAAGAGTCTAACCCTACAGCAAGGGTTATTATTTTTGTCTTTTCTAGACTTAAAGTGAAACTTTTCCAATAAAATGCAAAACAGAACACTTAACTTTTGTAATAAATGTACCATACCCACTTCAAAGCCCTTAAAACTCAAAATGAAAGAATTTCCTTAGCCTAAGTAGGCAAATACCTTCACAAGTTCTCCATATCTACTCACATATTAAATATCACAGCAACATAAAAAAATATTTTCAATTGTTTTTCCAAGTTTTCATCCTCTCACACCTCGAGTAGGTCCAATGTTACTAGGTAAGAAAGAGTTATATCCATCAACCATCACTACCTTATCCAAACAACATAAGGATTCTCAAGTAAAGAAAAGTCCAAAACAAAGAACTCCAACTTCAAACTTGACAAATTTAAAACTCGTACATATCCAAACAAGGCCAAGAGGAGCTGGAGCATAGAAGAATTACACTCAAATTCGCTTGGTGTACTGAGGAATAGAAAAACAGAGAAAAAGTAGGTAGGAGGAAAGTAACGATGTTCATAAAAAAGGATTACAGCAAAAGTTTTTAAATTTTCAGCCTCAAAGCTTCAACATAAATGAGGGCAGAATTGGAATGCTCCAGCGTAAAACTCCTACATGCTCAGCGAAGCAAACATCAAAGGGGATAGGTAGATGTTCCATTTACTGCCTTTGTAACATGCGGAAGTAAATTTTGCAACATTTAATAGCTAGTGCATCTCAAAAGAAACACTAATATACGGGCTAATTCGTAAACAAAGGGGAGTATTTTTGCCGATGTATGAATTCTTGATCATAGCTTTCAGAAGTTAACGGTGAAGTTATACAGAAAGGATATATGATGCTTTAGAACAGAATATGTGTAGATGGTCTCTGCATATGCAAATGATATTAGTTTTTCGTAGGTAAATAGAATATTTTCAGTTTTCAACTCCTTCCTTTTCCACAATACAACTTGTCAACTTTTCACTTTGCACTTATCAAATTTTTCGTCAATTTGAAAAGCTAAATGTTTCTCAGAACCATAAAATTTGTCAAGCGATAAGTTTAAATCGATAAATATTTGCGATTTTTTTCTTCTCTTTGCAGTTTCTGTTCCACGGACGTTCTCTTCTGAAAAGTGCAAAGCATGAATATTGAAGAGTGTAATTCGGAAGGACTTTGTCGAAAATTATGTTTTTTTGTTCCACAAAAACTGTTAATTAGATTTTTGCAAAGATAATTTTGAAAAGTTTGTCAAAAGTTTGTAAGGCAAAAGATCGCTTTAAATATTCATATTTTGTAACTCGTGAAACATTCGACGATATGCGCTTATAACAGGAAATTATAGAAACCGAATCAATTTTTTGGTATTACAAAGTCTTAATTTTGAAGAGTGCATTAGTTTGAATAAAATTCAAGTTGATTTCCTTTTAAGGGGGAAGCTGGTCTAGAATTTTGAAGGAACCGAAATTTTGTTTTGTCTTAGAAAGTACTTTAGGGTCTTAACATACCATAGGATGGATGGCGGCAAAAATGTCTAAATGCCCAAACTTTCCATTCTGCGACAGTTCCCCTCAAATATCCAATATGATTTTATAGTATGTAATTAAAACTTTAAACGTGTTTTTCTCGAAATCACTTTTTTTGAACTGGCCGAAGACATAACTCGAGCAAATCTTCACCGATCTATACGAAATTTTGACAGTACATTCGAAATACCTTTCTCCAGAGACGTACGTAAGATTTTTTTTATATTGAATCGTTTTTTTTTATCAACGAAGTTGTCGTTTCTTATATTAAAAATTTTAATTATTTGTTCAAACGTTCATCATTTCTTGAAAAAAATGCTGTTTCTGTGGTTAGAAACTGAACATTCTCGGGATTTGGTTCCAGAACAAAAATTAAGGAGGTTTCATCTTCGACGATGGACCCATCCAAAAAAATGAGGTGCCTCCGAAGAAATGTTGGACAGCTGCCATTTTGAATTTAATTTACACGAAAAACAATTGTATCTGAATATTAAACCAAAATTATAAAACCACTTACCAGATTTTCGATTGACCGTTTTGTTAAGCCACAAAAAATTCATAAACTAGCCCATTTTTTCACGTTCTAGACCAGCCCCCATAAGAAAATTTAAAGAAAAATTAGAGCCCATGTTGTGATTGCATTGGCTCGGAAATGGTTTCCAGTACCATAGAATTGCATCAACAGTTTGCAAGACCATCCATAGACGTGTCGACCTAATACTCGACATTTTATTTCATATAACAGTACGATAGCCCGATGACGTTTTTGAAGTTTTTTACGATGGATTCCCTTGCGGGTGTGGTTGCGTGAATGGCACACAATGATTAAAAATGAAGCTCCTATATAACACTAGGGAGGATATGATAGCCGGCATGGAAACCACTCATTCTCTGAGTGATGATAATATGCGGACCAGGCTACAGGTTTTGGATTGTAAATGCAAAAATGGGCAGAGCTCTAGAGTAGAAATTCGGTTGCAGGTTAAAGATTTGACAATGGATGGGACCATTTGCAGATGCTGTTGACACAACGCTTGATTGATAGTTTTAGCATTCTTAAAGAAAGGTTCCCGTTTCTAAGATATTTACGACCTTTATTTTATAATTAGCGCGCACATGAAGTGTTATGAATAATCTTATAATGCTATAAAACACAGTGCGAACATTTAGGAACATAGGAGAGGATTCAATAAAGGACATCGATGCACATTGCTTTTAAATTTTTGTGACTCGTAATGTGAGGGAAAACAGAGTCCGATATAGCATTTCACATTCGGGTGGGGCAACAAAAATATGATTCTCTACACTTTGATACACGTCCGAAGTTATGGGTTCGAGGTAAAATTGATAAGCATTCCTAGCGAGACGGGTGGCGGTTAAATCGTTTTAGGGAAGGAACACAGCTGGATATTTCACAAGAGCAATGTTTGTGATGGATAGCATGTCCGCCTGTAAATCGAGAGGTTTAAGTTCGAATCCCAACAGAGGCAAAAATGTTTTTTCCACGGGTATCGACTTTCGCGAGGAATTGGCAAGTCCTACGTAAGTATTCATGGCCTTGAAAAGCGCTTTCCCGATTAGCCGTTCGGAATCGGCAGAAAATTATAGGTCCCTTCCATTCCCTCGCAAGGCATGGTTGTGAGAAATGCGCTAGGCCCAGGGGCTCCTCGCTCTGTTGCGCCACTTTATTTATTTATTTATTTTTAATGTTTGTGAAAAAAGCGATAAATGAGGTAATCAATCGGTTCTACGATTGAACTATCACATATCAGTCCATAAGCTCTGTTCTGTACCCTTTCAAGTAGATGCAAAGATGTTTGAAGAGCATCTGACCAAATATGGGAATTGTAATCTAGTTGTGGGCGGATGAATTGTTGGCAGATCAGAAGGGGTAAAGAATTTTCTGCATCGTTTCAAAAAACCTAAGCGCTTTGGACACTTCAATTATGTAGTCATTCTATCGGTCATCGTTTACAAACATACCGATTACCGACAACTTTTGGATTTCTTGAATTCAGGTACCATTCATAGATAATGGCAGTGGGGGAATGTTAAGCTTTAACGACAAATGACAATATTGAGTTTTCGAAGCATTCAGATCCCCTCGGTCTTTTTTACCCCAGCATGTCATGGTCAGAACTCAATGAGTTCACCATACGCAACTGTTACAGTTCCGCGTTTGGAGAGTAGGGACGTGATTTTGGTATTGAATATAAAAAGGTGGAGGTTGAGCCGGATCGAGAGGATTAAAAGTTTTAGACAAGAGATCGCTTGCGAAAATAAGGAAGAGAGTCGGAGACAAAACGGAGCCCTGGGGCACACCAGCATCTTTAAAGTGGGTATCAGACTTGAAACCATCAAACACAACTTGCATTGAACGGTCGGGAAGGTACTTTCTAATCCAACGAAGAAGAGACACGTCGTTACCAAAAGCACGTATTTTCGATAACAGAACTTGATGCCAAACTCTATGAAATGCCATGGAAATGTTCAGCGCATTAATCTTATTTCCTCAGATACAATGTTTCACTTTTAGGTGACATATGCCATCAATGCACCAGTGGACCTTTTGCTACGAAAGTCGTACCGACGATCATTGATAAGCTTTCGTTCTTCAAGATATTTCATGAGTTGATGGCTTATCAACCATTCCATGACCTTGGAAAGAAGGGACAATAGTGCAATTGAACGGTAATTGGAAGGGGAGGAGGGTTCGCCTTGTTAGCAACGGTAAGTGTGAGACTCAATCCATCAACAGTGGGTGATACAGAGTCTTTTCTCACTGAAATTGATCACAACGATATGAATGTGGAAACGATTCAAGCACTTGACGATAATATTATCAAAGAAAGCCATGAACTGTAATAGAAAGCCATGAACAAGTTCGTGAAAGCCTCCTGAAAAACATCGTTGTATTTCATTATTAATTGAAATGTTTTTTTACTAGGGCAGAGTGTGGTATGAACGATCGCTTACCCGACCTTTTGAATGGTTTCCGGATATTTATGACAGTTTTTATGTTGGACAGACAAATCTGATAATGTGAACAGGAGTCTGTGCAATGTGCAACTTCTTTTGAAATAAAATATAATTTAAAAATTATATGCGGCGGACGATAAAATAGAGAATATGAATCTGAGCTAGTATGAATGGATGAATGAACAATTGGAGTTTTATATTGCACCTCGACCTTTTTAGATCTATTGTACCCGCTATTCTTAAATGGTATTCCCTAATTTAAAGTACTTCATCCACATTAGTTCCTCTGATGAAACCTAGTATCTGCGTTACGCTTAAAAATTTTAGCTCCCTCTCCTCTACGTAGTAGAAGCCTGGATGCTTCTTCCTTTGGTGTATTAGAGCTTCGCAGTCACCTAAGAGTTCGTCAGGAGACTCTTCCTGTTCGTTGCAGTATCTGCATTGGTCGTCGCTCTCTATGCCTAGTACTTTTAGGTGTTTTCTTAGTCTGCAGTGTCCGGTTAAGAACCCGGCTAGCATTCTAACATTGTTTCTACTTAGTTTTATTTCGTCTTTGTAACGTTTTGTGTTAAAAGTTTTAAGAAAAAGTTTGGCTTGGCGCATTTTGCGGAGGTCATCCCAGTGTTTATCTCTGTTGTCTTCCTCCGACTTTTCTTAATGTGACTTTCTGTTAATCCACAAAAAGGTTCCAGTCCTAAGAGTGGTGATCCGGCTTCTGTCTTTGCCAGTTCGTCTGCCTGTTCGTTGCCTATGATTCCTACATGTCCTGGTACCCAGTAGATTGTAACCTTGTTATCACTGCCCAGTTTGTTCAATTTGTCAAGATTTGAGGAGATTGTGCAGGATCCTAAGGCCTTAATTGCAGCTTGACTGTTGGTCATTATTGCAATATGTTTGTTTTTATATTTCCTGTCAATGTTTACTTCCGCGCATTTGCGTATTTCATAGACTTCTGCTTGGAATATGCTTGACATTCTTCCCATACACTGAAAAAATTCCTTACGTAAATACAACGAAAAACTTCGTTGGGCCAACGAAATTTTTCGTACTTTTCAGCCGATGAAAAAATTAATTGGCCCAACGAAGTGGCCTTCATACTCTAATGAAGCGCTTTATCAGTCAACGAAACTTTCGTACTTTTAACGAAACTTTTAAATTGACGAAATTTTCATTGGGTTATGATTTTCTACATCGGCCTACGAAATTCTTTATCAACTAACGTGTAGAATTAATTAAACTATGATTTTTTAACGTTGAATCCATTATTTTTCTTCGTCGATTGATGGAAGACATTCCATCGAGTAATAATTTTTTTCATACCATTAATTAAGATTTACATTGGTTAACGTAGATGTATTTATTAATTTATAACACTTTTCGTTGCGCTAATCCTTTTTTTAATAAATTTATGAAAGATACATCCGTCAGCCTACGAATATGTTTCATTATTTCATGAATATTTTTACGGGGTTACGTAATTAGTATCGTAGACTTATGAATTTTTTCCCACCATTCATGAACATTTTCATAAATCTACTAAACAAATAATCGTAATCTAACGAAACTTTTCGTTCTGTCAACGAATTTTTTGGTAGATTGATGTTATTTGAAATTGCTGGCTAACGAATTCTTTCATACCATTGATGAATTTCTTAATATATCTACGAAAGATATATTCGTTGGCGTACGAAATTTTTCATTCTATTAACGAAAATTTTTTGTAGATTAATGTAATTTGAACTCGTTAGCTAATGAATTTTTTCGTTCCCCTTATGAACATTTTAATACTCCTACGAAAGATATATTTGTTGGCTTACGAAACTTTTCGTTCTATTAACGAATATTTTTCGAAGATTAATGTAATTTGAACTCGTTAGCTAATGAATTTTTTCGTTCCCCTTATGAAAATTTTAATACTCCTACGAAATTTATATTCGTTGGCTTACGAAACTTTTCGTTCTATTAACGAATATTTTTCGTAGATTAATGTACTTTAAATTCGTTAGGTAATAAATTTTTGCTTACCATTCATTAACATTTTCATAAATCTACGAAATATATATTCGTTCGCTTATGAAACCTTGCGTTTTGCTAACGAATAAATTTCGTAAATTCATGTAGGTATCTTACGAAATTCCTCATTTCATTTATGAATAATTTCATAAAGTGAAGCGATTTCTTACTCACCCTTATTTGTCCTTTGAGGCCTTTTTAATAGTAAAAAGGCCCTTCATCTTTCTCTAAATCTGGGGAAAAGAAAATCGTTGAAACAATTTGAAGAGAAAACACGACCTGTGACCTATTAACGACAAATTGAAGAACTGTTGTAAATAAAAAAAACATTATATAAATAGTGCAATGAATGTAATTATTTTATTGTAAAATAGCGATACCCATAAGGGAATTTTTCTGGTTTTTTTTTCACATCTAATTTTGTATAAAAATTCTTGAAAGAAATTATAAAAGTTTGTACACGCGAGAGGGTACTCTAAATTGAACAAATGAAATAGTTTGAACAAAACATCAAACCCTCTTAAAAATGATTTGAATGCATATTTAATGCCGTCAAAGAAAATGTAAAATTCTTTTAAATCTGTTATTGAATCACCAATCGCTATCAAAAAGGGCTGGATGCAGCTTGACCTGCTTCTTAGGTGTTCCAGATGAGGTTCTATCTCTTGAGGAGACTTGCACACATATAGGAAAGCCTCCTGCGAGTCCTTTATTGTATATTTGGTAGTGGATTTTTTCCCTGTATTATCTTTGACGACAGTTTTTTGCGTCGGTGTCAGGTAGCCATGCATTATGTACATGAGCACCGCATCTTTCGAATCTGAAAAATTAAAAAAAAGAAACAAAATACTTAAACTAAGAAAAAAAAATTAGAATATTTAAAATGGGAGTATTTAAAAATTTATTTAAAGAATTTTAGAGACAAGTTGTAATAACTTTTACTTTCATCCAGTGTTTCAGTCATTCACTTCTCAAGGAGAAGGACCAACCGCCTCTCTTTAATGTTCTGGTCTTTTGTCAAAAATGCACCGATTTTGTGGCGGTGCTCCGCCCAATTGTCCAGGAGAGAGCTGGCATCGAAACGAAGGTGTTCCAGATGAGGTTCTATCTCTTGAGGAGACTTGCACACATATAGGAAGGCCTCCTGCGACTCCTTTATTGTATATTTGGTAGTGGATTTTTTCCCTGTATTATCTTTGACGACAGTTTTTTGCGTCGGTGTCAGGTAGCCATGCATTATGTACATGAGCACCGCATCTTTCGAATCTGAAAAATTAAAAAAAAGAAACAAAATACTTAAACTAAGAAAAAAAAATTAGAATATTTAAAATGGGAGTATTTAAAAATTTATTTAAAGAATTTTAGAGACAAATTGTAATAACTTTTACTTTCATCCAGTGTTTCATTCATTCACTTCTCAAGGAGAAGGACCAACCGCCTGCTACTTTTCTTATTTACAAATAAGAAAGGTACATATTATTAATTATTTGAATTTGAAAAGATCTAGGTATAAGCTGTGACTGCCATTAGTATTCGGTTCTTGCTCATATATTTTTCCTAATGAAATATCTTGTTTAAAAACAAATGTATTGCAACTTTACTTTCAGTTGTGATAAAGAAAATTGTTTAGATGAAGTAGCCAAGTGACATTTTCAAAAATTTGAGTAAAATGCGTTCAAAGTTTCACCCCTATTACAGATGACAACCCAACTGAAAATTGGGTTGTGTGCCCGTGTTATATAAATGAGAAGACAACCCAATTTGAGTTGAGTTGTCATCCATAATAGGGGTATTTATTATCGACGAAATGCACAATTTAGCTTTAGTGAAATAACCTTTTTAGGCAAAATTGAGAATTGCGGATGATACAAGAATTTTATTTTTAAAACAAATACTTCATCTCAAAGAAAAAACGAAAAATTAAAAAAAATGTCACTCAACACTTTGGTAATGAAAAAGTTCACTACAAAAATGTTTCCAAAAAAAGCTAACCGAAAAATACAAAGTAAAGTTCAATTGTCATATAGGCTATTTATCGCATCTGACAGCTTAATAAACTAAATCTAGATTTTCAGACTGCTTTTCTTGACTGAAAAACTGAATCGGTAAAAACTAACAGCTGATGAGTGTCAACTGAAAAACTTAACGTCTGGCCAATCAGAGGCCGAGAATAGTTAGTTAATCTGAAAATCTAACTTGTGATGAACGCGCCCAATGTTAAGGGAAACATTATAAACGAATAAAAATTTCAAAAAACCGAGTATAAATGCAGCGTTGAAAAAAATTTTTGATAAAAATTTGGCATAGAATGAAGAATAGTAAATTAATATGCGTTTGGGCTTGGATAAGACACAATATCTGCTTCTTCTTCTCTTGGAATAGGGGATGAAAATTACAGCAAAAGTCTTACTGGACCTGTGTCCTGTACTGATTAAAAAAGACAGTTTTGAATACACACAAAACACAAGCAACCGATGTTGCGTAAAAATGTGGGCAGCGCAAAGGAGATCTTGAACAAGGGAGAATTCTCACACAAAAAAGCGCATCTGTGCACAAGCCTATTTAACAAACAAAAATACTAAACTGTACCGTGTAGGTATGCGCATACGAAAAATATGTTTTCAAACGAGATTTGTCATAAACTTTGAATTAAATCTATTCAAAAAGGAAAACAGACAATACTTTTTCTATTAATTAACATATTCAGTGAATGAGTTACACGTTAAGACACTATCAATAAACTAAGCAAAAATTAACACAGTTGATTTCAAAAAAGCGGACACTGGTCTTCATATGCAAATATTTTAATACGAATAGATATGCAGCAATTAAATTTTTTAAATAAATATCGTGAGGTCTTACCTTTTTTTTAAACGCTGGACTGCTAAATTTGGTATTTTTTAAAACACAACACTTTTACTTTTAGATTTTAATTTCACTTGAAACAATACTATGGCACAATACACTTGAAATTGAAATATGAACTCTGCTCTGCGTCTGCAGTCAGCACAACCGGCACCTCCAAAGAACGAACTGAGAATGATAAAACAACAGACGCCGAAAAATAATGAAGCGCTTGAGTGTGTATGTAGTGTTTTGGTAAATAGAGGCTATTTTTTCTTATGGCTACGATTTTTTTTCGTAAGGTTATGTAGATTGTCGTAGCTTGAGGATATTATTCATTAGACAACGAATTATTGTAATAGAGGTAAGTAGACTAGAGTAGGTCTATGCAAAACATGGTTATGTGATGCGGTTTTTTCATAACATGACGAAGTTTTTTATGGGTTGATTAAAATTTTTAATGAAGTTTTAAAAAATGTTCATAATGGAAGCAAAGAATTCATACACACATGAATTTTCTACATTAACCCACGTTACAGGTTTACGAAAAAGTCAATGGTTTATTAACTTGTTTCGTAAAGCAATGACAGTTTTTTTATTGACTAATGATGTTTTTCGTTGATAGATAAAAGGTTTGATAAAGCAAGTATTTATTTTAATTAAACGATGCATCATTGCGTTAATAAATGTAGAATTTCACACCGCAATTATTTTTATAATGCAAGTGTGGCAGGTTACCACCTATACGATTTGAAGTTTGAGCAAGATAAATCTTTTGATTGAAATGTTGACACGTTGGGATTTACTTTAGAAAAATCAAAACAGATACACTTTCGTAAAAAACAAGGTCGTTTTTATGAAAAACCAGGTGTCGTTAATTTTTGTAGAGGGATTATATTACAGTGACTCTGAGGGTGTAAGAAATTGAAATTTGGTAATCAATTTACAACGCATTTTAAATTTCTCCTTTAATTTTTGGCATAAAATTAACTCCAATTTATTACAAAGATGGTGTACAAGTAAGACATATAGTCTTTTATAGTACTATACCACATTGTAATTCGATATATACAGCTTAAATCGTATTAGATACAAACAGTGAAAAAAAAGAAAAAAATACTAGGTATGTAGTTAAAAAATAATTTCAATGACAAAATTACTGAATACAGTTTTTTTTTGTTTATCAAATAGACTGATTGAAGTAGCGAAAAATGGCATTCTCATATTTTAATTGTTTTGTCGAAGCTGGTAGGGAGCTCCAGAGCTTAATAACATGTACTATAAAATTAACAGGATGAATTAAGGAAAGTGTAAGAATGTAAAATTCAATTCATTATTCTTTCAGACTACACAGAGCACAATTTATTAGTTTTTGCACATCTTGTTTCATGAAATTTTTCTGTTTCGAAAAAGATAAAGTTAACTGAGGGAAGTAAATGGAAAGTTTTTTTTTAAATACAAAAAAGTTAGTCGAATCTGACGCTGTTATTTGTTGTGTTGAAACAGCTGTAACTTTTTCAATTTACAACATAATTTATTGAAACAGGATATACCTACTGTAAGGCCAGACTCAAACATTTTATTGACAGATTTTGATGGTTTTTCAGAACTGAATAGTTTAAAACAAACATGAAAAAAAAACTTTCTTCCGAAAATTTTTAACATTTTCAATATTTTCTTTTATTTCTTATTCGAAAATTTTAATTGCGAACGTCTATTTTACGATTTTTCCTATGAATTTTGCTTTGCACACGCACACAAAGAATTTGAAGTATAGTTAAAACCATAGGCAATAAAAGAACAAGACCGCAAACCTCACACACACAATTGCATCAGTCCTTAAGCTGACTTTACAAACACCACTCTATTTTCGGATTTCATAACTAGTTTGAGATCCGAAAATAAAGTGGTATTTGTTATTTCACTAGCCCAGCTTTACACTTTTTTGTCTCTAGTTCTTTGTTTTCTTTTGAGCAGGTTTTTTCATCGATCTACACTTTTTTCGCGTGAATAGAGAAAGGACTGAAATGGATATATACAATACACATATACATAGAAAGTTGCAATGATTCAGTATCTAGTATCTACTGTTCTTTGTTTCTTTTGCTATTCATTAGTAGGTGCATTTCTTTTACATGCAAAAACAAAACCATAGCACAGCAAATGTGATCGAAACCTGTTTCTCGCGAAGAAAAGAGAAAGGCGTTAAAAAAATGTTTCAAGATTTGAGTTTTCTGTACTTTTGGTTTTTTTTTCTTCAATTCTATATGAAAAATGATTAGAGAGAGTACTTGAAAAAGAAAACAAGTTTCTGTTTCTGGCACTAACGCGACGCTCGGACGCTGAAACTTTATCCAAGGGAGAAATAAAAACAATCCCTGGTTTTTACTTTTATTGTGTTTCATTCGGTGTTCTTTTTGTTATACTTTAATCAGTATTAGGATTTGCAATTCATTTTACAATTTTATTAAACATTCTTTGCTCTACTTGCAAACGAAATTTCTTTTCCTTATTATGACGGCAACCCTTCGTCCTGACACCAATTTCGTTGAGCAATGCGTTTCGTTCATACTTTATTAAAATTTTTCAACAAATTATGAAGTTTTGCGTTCGAATACGATGCGACGATACTAGATTCGTAGGATAATAAATTAATTTTTCGTTATTCAATGAAAAAAGTATCGTTGAGGTATGAATTTCGTTCATACTTTATTGAATTTTTTCAACATATTATGAAGTTTCGAGTTCAAATACGATGAGCCGATTCTACGAAAGTTTTATGTAGAAATTCGTAGGATAATAAATTAATTTTTCGTTATTCAATAAAAAAAGTATCGTTGAGGTATGAATTTCGTTCATACTTTATTGAATTTTTTCAACATATTATGAAGTTTCGAGTTCAAATACGATGAGCCGATTCTACGAAAGTTTTATGTAGAAATTCGTAGGATAATAAATTAATTTTTCGTTATTCAGTGAAAAAAATTTCGTTGAGGTATGAATTTCGTTCATACTTTATTGAATTTTTTCAACAAATTATGAAGTTTTGAGTTCAAATACGATGATCAGATTCTACGAAAATTTTATGTAGAAATTCGTAGGATAATAAATTAATTTTTCGTTATTCAGTGAAAAAAATTTCGATGAGGTATGAATTTCGTTCATACTTTATTGAATTTTTTCAACATATTATGAAGTTTTGAGTTCAAATACGATGAGCAGATTCTACAAAAATCTTATGTAGAAATTCGTAGGATAATAAATTAATTTTTCGTTATTCAGTGAAAAAAATTTCGTTGAGGTATGAATTTCGTTCATACTTTATTGAATTTTTTCAACAAATTATGAAGTTTTGAGTTCAAATAAGATGATCAGATTCTACGAAAATTTTATGTAGAAATTCGTAGGATAATAAATTAATTTTTCGTTATTCAGTGAAAAAAATTTCGTTGAGGTATGAATTTCGTTCATACTTTATTGAATTTTTTCAACATATTATGAAGTTTTGAGTTCAAATACGATGAGCAGATTCTACAAAAATCTTATGTAGAAATTCGTAGGATAATAAATTAATTTTTCGTTATTCAGTGAAAAAAATTTCGTTGAGGTATGAATTTCGTTCATACTTTATTGAATTTTTTCAACAAATTATGAAGTTTTGAGTTCAAATAAGATGATCAGATTCTACGAAAGTTTTATGTAGAAATTCGTAGGATAATAAATTAATTTTTCGTGATTCAGTGAAAAAAATTTCGTTGAGGTATGAATTTCGTTCATACTTTATTGAATTTTTTCAACATATTATGAAGTTTTGAGTTCAAATACGATGAGCAGATTCTACGAAAATTTTATGTAGAAATTCGTAGGATAATAAATTAATTTTTCGTTATTCAGTGAAAAAAATTTCGTTGAGGTATGAATTTCGTTCATACTTTATTGAATTTTTTCAACAAATTATGAAGTTTTGAGTTCAAATACGATGATCAGATTCTACGAAAATTTTATGTAGAAATTCGTAGGATAATAAATTAATTTTTCGTGATTCAGTGAAAAAAATTTCGTTGAGGTATGAATTTTGTTCATACTTTATTGAATTTTTTCAACATATTATGAAGTTTTGAGTTCAAATACGATGATCAGATTCTACGAAAATTTTATGTAGAAATTCGTAGGATAATAAATTAATTTTTCGTTATTCAGTGAAAAAAATTTCGATGAGGTATGAATTTCGTTCATACTTTATTGAATTTTTTCAACATATTATGAAGTTTTGAGTTCAAATACGATGAGCAGATTCTACAAAAATCTTATGTAGAAATTCGTAGGATAATAAATTAATTTTTCGTTATTCAGTGAAAAAAATTTCGTTGAGGTATGAATTTCGTTCATACTTTATTGAATTTTTTCAACAAATTATGAAGTTTTGAGTTCAAATAAGATGATCAGATTCTACGAAAGTTTTATGTAGAAATTCGTAGGATAATAAATTAATTTTTCGTTATTCAATAAAAAAAGTATCGTTGAGGTATGAATTTCGTTCATACTTTATTGAATTTTTTCAACATATTATGAAGTTTCGAGTTCAAATACGATGAGCCGATTCTACGAAAGTTTTATGTAGAAATTCGTAGGATAATAAATTAATTTTTCGTTATTCAATAAAAAAAGTATCGTTGAGGTATGAATTTCGTTCATACTTTATTGAATTTTTTCAACATATTATGAAGTTTCGAGTTCAAATACGATGAGCCGATTCTACGAAAGTTTTATGTAGAAATTCGTAGGATAATAAATTAATTTTTCGTTATTCAGTGAAAAAAATTTCGTTGAGGTATGAATTTCGTTCATACTTTATTGAATTTTTTCAACAAATTATGAAGTTTTGAGTTCAAATAAGATGATCAGATTCTACGAAAATTTTATGTAGAAATTCGTAGGATAATAAATTAATTTTTCGTGATTCAGTGAAAAAAATTTCGTTGAGGTATGAATTTCGTTCATACTTTATTGAATTTTTTCAACATATTATGAAGTTTTGAGTTCAAATACGATGAGCAGATTCTACAAAAATCTTATGTAGAAATTCGTAGGATAATAAATTAATTTTTCGTTATTCAGTGAAAAAAATTTCGTTGAGGTATGAATTTCGTTCATACTTTATTGAATTTTTTCAACAAATTATGAAGTTTTGAGTTCAAATAAGATGATCAGATTCTACGAAAATTTTATGTAGAAATTCGTAGGATAATAAATTAATTTTTCGTTATTCAGTGAAAAAAATTTCGTTGAGGTATGAATTTCGTTCATACTTTATTGAATTTTTTCAACATATTATGAAGTTTTGAGTTCAAATACGATGAGCAGATTCTACAAAAATCTTATGTAGAAATTCGTAGGATAATAAATTAATTTTTCGTTATTCAGTGAAAAAAATTTCGTTGAGGTATGAATTTCGTTCATACTTTATTGAATTTTTTCAACATATTATGAAGTTTTGAGTTCAAATACGATGAGCAGATTCTACAAAAATCTTATGTAGAAATTCGTAGGATAATAAATTAATTTTTCGTTATTCAGTGAAAAAAATTTCGTTGAGGTATGAATTTCGTTCATACTTTATTGAATTTTTTCAACAAATTATGAAGTTTTGAGTTCAAATAAGATGATCAGATTCTACGAAAATTTTATGTAGAAATTCGTAGGATAATAAATTAATTTTTCGTGATTCAGTGAAAAAAATTTCGTTGAGGTATGAATTTTGTTCATACTTTATTGAATTTTTTCAACAAATTATGAAGTTTTGCGTTCAAATACGATGAACTGATATTACGAAAATTCTATGTAAAAATTCGCAAAGGAATTAAATTTTTCGTCAAGGTATGAAGTGAAATTTTGTATATCAGTGAAAAAATTTCATAGAGCAAAAAATTCTTTCCATTGGACTTTGTAATTTTTCGTAGGTCAAAGCAAAATTTTAGTAAATCTATTAATTATTTTAGTAATATGAAGGATTTTCGTAAGAAAAATGAAAAATTTCATCAGGTCATGAGAGAAATTCATTATTCAATGAGACGTTTTACGTATTATGCTCATTTACATAATTTTATGCAGTTTTTCGTTAAAATAACTATGAAAACGCTTCATTAAGTGATGAAACACTTAATCAAAACGTTTTTTTCAGCTCAAAACCGGCAAAAACAGCGTATGAAGCGTTTCGTTAAAGGAACACATTTTTCATTCTACGAAAAATTACATATTTTCGTTAGCCCAACGAAATTGGTCGTATTTTCAGTGTATGAAGCGAATTTCGTACTATTACGAAAAATATTTTTTTCAGTGTAGGTACTGAAATTTTTGTTCTTGGCCCAAAAATTCTTGCTCCAGTTCCCTCCGTTGTTTTAGAGCCATCTGTATACCAAACGCTAGCAACAAACCATCCAACATCTAACTAACCAAAATCAACTATGTAGTTGTGCAGTGTGAACTGCGCTATTACTGATAAAGCCAAAGTTTGTGGATATAATCTAGTTTTGTTCATATTATTGCATTTTCAAGAAGAAAAACACTTCATATTGCTGTTTTGTACTTGTTGACCAGTGCTTGACTTCGTAATACAAAGCTGGTTTTCAATTCAATTCGCACCATTTCAGTACATTTTTAACCCTCCTTTCAAACAGGCAAAAGTAGTGTCCACCCGAACTGGGGTCCAAATGGACCCCACGATTTTTTCTTCGAATTTTTTTTTTGATTTCTGACTTACATTGCTCAGTTATAGTTCTTCTGGCTATTGTATGAATTGTTTCTAAGTATTTTATATAGCAGTGATAAAAAAATTTAAGCAGAGGTCATTATGCAGGTATGAAGGAGGTCATCAACGAAATTTTTAAATTTAAAAATCGTTAAAAATTGCCTAATTTTGCAAATCTGGGATTCCCGCTTATTTTTTCGATATGTCTGTTTTGCATGATTAATGAATCAAAAATCCATCCATGTCAGTTGTTCTTGTCAGGTATGCCTATCTAAAGAAAAAAATTGTCATTATTTCAGCTTTGTTCAGGTCATCAAACAACTTTATGACCTCAAAAAGGATTGAATTTTGCCAATACAAGCCATGCAAGCCTGCCAAAAATGGCTTGAAGTTTTGGTGGCTGAATGAAAGCTCAATTTTTCAATATACACTGGTGGCTCTGACCAAAGTACAGCACTTGGTCGGGGATATGATGTGCTGATGTCGTTGATGCCATCATATTTCAATTCTGGACGCAACTTTACTACTGATAATTTCTTTAAGTCGTTGGATTTGGTATTGAAGTTGCTGGATAAGAAGATCACTATTCTTGGCACGATTCGGAAAAACAAAAGAGATTTGCCTAAACCTTTTGTAGCGAAGGAGGTTCTTGATGACCATAATGAGCCTGTAAAGGTCAATAACAAAAAGCAGTATCGTCCAGTCCACTCATCCATCTTTGGATTTTCTGGAAAAATGGCGTTGGTTAGTTATGTTGCGAGGCCAAACAAACCAGTGGTATAGCTATAAACATAACATAACTGCCAGAAAGCCGCTTCCGGTCATCAAAGTAAACCTGCCATGATACTGGATTATAACCGCACTAAAGGTGGAATCGATGTATTCCAAATGGTCTCAATTTATTCATGTACACGTCAAACAAATCGCTGGCCGATATGGTTGTATTCTACAACTTACTGGACATAGCAGCCCTAGCAACTGTCATCATTTTCCGACACTTCAACCCGCCTAAAAGAAACAAAAATTTGTTCAGAAGTGATAAGCTCATCGAACTAGCGGAGGAACTGGTTGAGTCAGAATTGAATAACCATTCACAACCTGCAACACAATCACAATATTTTGGGGAGAGTTCAGAAAAAATTACCAACAGTCCCCGAAAGGCTCTCTTATAGAAGAAGTAGATGTCACTTTTGCCCAAGAGTAGACGACAAGAAAACCAGAACCACCTGTGATGGATGTGGCAGATGTTGTTGTCTTTGCCACCCTAGAACATAATGTGTTAAAAGTTTGCCGGAACTGCCAACAACTTCAAACTAAATCCATCTAAACATAAACTATGCTGCTTTTGAAATAAAATAATTAAGTATTTAATAAATGAAAAGATTAGTAAAATTTTCAACAGTTAAAACACTTTTTATATTTCCTCAGATGTACATTTCAGAAGCAATGCTTCCATCGTCACTGACGATGGAAGCATTGCTTCTGAAATGTACATCTGAGGAAATATAAAAAGTGTTTTAATTGTTGAAAATTTTACTAATCTTTTCATTTATTAGATTAAAAAACACGTGGATTATCTCAACTGAAAAACTGATTAAGTATTTACTAGAAAAATATGATTTTTCATAGAATTTTAGTATAGTGGGGTCCAAATGGACCCCAGTTCGGGTGGACGGGTTCTTTTCACAAAAAAAATTGCAGAAAAATCTGTAAACATCTGATAATCGTTTCAACTTAAGAAATTAATAAAAAATGGAATTTTGTTCACTGAGTAAAAATCCCATTAAAAAAAAAAACCAAAAACAAAAAAGTTATGAGTGTTCAAACATGCTCAGGGGTCCAAATAGACCCCAGTTTGTAAAGGAGGGTTAAAACTGTATTAAGTTTTACAGAAAAAAATTCCTGGATGGACTAAAAATTAACTACAAAAATGAAATTAAATACTTGGTAATTTATCAATACATTGACCAAATTAGACTGAAAATTATTGAATGGTGGTCTGTAAACTACAAAAATATTTTTGAAAAGTTGAATTTGGTATTCAAACAAAAACTTTTTCAAGTCAAACGTTTATTTTCATATTTTGAATACAAATTTTGTTGGAACTAAAAAATCCAGCCAGTGTCTGGTGCCTACTCTACGATGATGTTGATATAAAACCAAACAAACAAATACTAATATTTCTATTACTAGATGCTAGGCAAAGTATAGCAGAAAGACGTGAAGAACGAAGAAACTCCTTTATGGTTTATAGCTAATGACTTTAGCGAACTCAATTCTTAATTCCCATCGAAACGAATCGAATTAGTATAGTTGAGTTAATTAGACTAGAAACTACACACGATTGAGTTGTTTACTCAAAGAAGTTGTGATACGCTCACAGGTTTCCAACTATGTACAAACAACTTCTTCTCCTTTTTCTTCTTCTTCATTATTATTGTGGCACACTCGCTGGAGTGAGAAATGGAAAAAACACCCGCACTGGGGTGTGAAAAAACGCAAGACTCAAAGTGAACACGGTACAAGGCAAGTTGTTGGCTGTTTTGATGCTATCGGAAATTGCTAAATTAAGCTCAAGAGAGTTGTGTGTTGATTTTAAAGAAAAGTATTGTTCAAAGGCTATACGCTATTCTATAGCTAAGTATAACCATGGTTCATAGAGCACGAATGTATATCTTTTTAAAGTTTATTAGATTGGTTACACCTGAGAGAACGGAAAATAATCAAGTTATTATAATAAATATATCTACTGTATAAGTAATCGCAACAGCCAGCGCAAGATATTTTTTTATGTAATATTTCTGGGATTATATTTAGGTACAAATCCAGTTGTTACTTTAAAAGAATAAGGAGAGCATTTATTGACTTTGGTAAATAGCAATTAAGATGGTGGTCTACCTTTGCGTCAGAATTTCGGGAGTATTTTTGAAGATGGATTACGAAAAAACTACACATGATATTGACACAATTTTTTTTTCACATTTGACAAATACATTATTAAAATTCAAAAAATAGTTTATATTTATTTTTGCATTATTTTGTCCTTGAATCGTCCTAGAATCTGTATCTGTCATCGCGACATAGTAGACTTTGTGGCACGATTTCTTAGCTTCAGGACCTTGAAACATGAAAACTATGATATTTTTAAACTTCTTCTTACTTCCGACTATGAAAAATTTTGAAATTTGATGAAATGGCAGGGATTTAAAGAAATATTTTAATTGTCTACCCTTTTATTCTAGCTTGATTTTTTGAAACCGCAAAGGTAGACCGCCTTCTTAATTCATTCATCAGACAAGACTGAACCTTTTAATGAACTTATCAACTTCATAAAAAAAATGCAAATGTCATAGTTCAAGCAAGTGAGTAAACATTGATCCCGGTCTCTATATGGGGCTCTATCTATCCCTATGAAGGCTCTCAACTGAGTGGCTTGACATCAAAACGTGTTTTGTTTTATTTAACTAAAAAAAAAATACGCTCACGAAAAAATAAAGGAACATGTAAGCTCTGGAAGCTTACGAACAAGTATTCAGTTTGGTGTAAAAAAATTTCGCTCAAAAACTGTATAAGTATAATTTTAGGAGGCTGAATTGCTCGGTTTCTTTCAACAACAAAACAAAATTTGGAAATATTGCTCAAACATGTTTTTTGTGATGCTAAAAATGCTACCCACCAATTCCAAGTCAATAGTTTTTAAGGTTTTAAGGTTTTTAAGGTCCAGCAGTACAGGAACAGGGCAGATAAGGATGTTTAACTCTCACTCGATAGTTAAATAATTGAAAAAACGTCAACTTATGAAACATCTTGAAAAACGAAAGATTCCAAATGACCGACAGCACGGCTTTCGTAGCCAAGGGTTCATTGGTGATTCGATGGCATATCTCACCGAAAAGCAGAACCAATATTTTTTCACTGTTTTGGAGAAAGCAATATCATTGCTCATGATATGTCTAGATCAGGGATTCCCTAACGAAAAAAGTGGAAACTCCAATTCTGTCTGTCTATCTATCTGCCTCTCCGAATATATGGATCCACATTCCGAGCCACTTGACGGATTTTCTTCAAAATTGAATTTACAGTTGTGTTAGAATTGGGTTTCTAGATTATGAAAAAGCGGTACCAAATGTTAATACTTATTTTTCTCAAAAGCGACTCTAACGATTTTAATAAAATTTCATGTGAGGGATTATAGTTTTTCCTATTGATATACAAAACTAACCAACTTTAAAAATTTACAGTTGGTTAAGTGAGTAAGCTTTATTATAATTGAAAGTTTTTTAAGAACCTGTAATTTATTGAAAAAAAACGATTTCTTTTTTTCTTCAAAATGTTTGCAACCACACTGAAGCATTTTTCAACCAAGTAAACCAAATATGATGATGGAAAAGCAATGAGAATTTTTTTTTTCAGCAATATTTCTTCAATGCAGTATATCGTGTTTCAATGCTGCGCTGCAACCATAACTTCTGATAGACTTCATTGAACTTTTGATTAAGCTCTTCGTCAGTTTTGAGGTTGATCGACTCTTCTTGCCTAATCTAATCATTGGCTTCTTCCTTGGATGTCATACTGTGTCCTCTTGAAGGATTTCTAATAAATTTGACAAATGTGAAACTGTAAGTATTCTTTCCTACTTAAATTTTATTTATAAGAATACATTTTCCCACAAACACCGACATAATTAATTTTGTTTTGATCAAGTTCAGATCATCACCCTGCAGCTGCAAGTTGACTTTGTTGAACATGTCAAAAATATTTAATAAGGGTATGGTACATTTCGTCATTTTTATCTCGTTTATTGTTGTTTCGCCCAAGTTGTTTCGCATTTTGTTGTTAAATTTTTCGTTGTTTAGTTTATTTATTTTTCGATATTTCTCGCTTTGCTTTGCATTCGTTTCGTTTAAAGATCATTTGGCCTTTGATTACTTTATATTTGACTCGTTTCGCTTTCTATTGTTTCGCTTTTTGATTAGTTCTCTTTTGTTAATATAGATTTTGATTATTTCACTATCGTTTGATTGGTATTTTGAGGCTAGAGGTGTAGAAATTCGCGCGAATTTTTATTGAATAATTATTGTTATTCAAAAACAAATTAATGGAATGCGTAGTAAAATTGCGAATCAATAGGCACCTATTTAATAAATGGCTGATAGTAAACATCGGTCATTCAACTCTTCAAATTTTCTTCTTAAATCCTTCCTCCTCTATAGTCAATAACAACACCTAAATATTTTATCTCTGGTAAAAATTCTATATTTTCACTTTGTACATTAATTGGTCTGTACTTGAACTTCCATTTAAAATCATTGCTTTGGTCTTAATCACATTTAATTTCAGCAAATTGGTATCAAACCTTTCTTGCAATTTTTGTATGCGATGTAACACCAACCAACAACACTTACACCGTGGGTCATACTGTTATGTCCTTCTAAGGCATTTGATAGAGTATAAAGTCAAGCATTCTAATCGAAAATCCAAATTGCGTGCTTTTGGTATCGATGAGTTTCAACTTTGTTGGATTAGAATCTTTAGCTTTCCAACAGTTCAATACAAGCTGTGTTGGCTGGTTTCAAGTCTGATACCCACTTTATTAATGATGGTGTACCTCCAGGCTCCGTTTTGAAAGTAAGTTTGTTACGCCTACATGACTAAACTACTGAACCGATTTAAATGAAATTTGGTACAGAGATATATTCTAAGACCAATGAAAGGAATGGAAACGGGAATCTAGAAGCAAACTCAGAGTAGATACGATTAAAAAATTCATTTACATAATGCTTCTTTATCACCATACCCAAAAAAATACTTCTCCCAACGAAGCGCTTTCACGTTTAAAAAACAAGTAAAAGTAGAAATCATTTGTTTCGTTTATTTTGATTTTTTGTTTTTATAAAGTATTTGTAATTTGACAAAATCTTTCGTTGAAGAAATAGGACAGGTAAATTCTCAAAACAGTTAATCGAAGATTTGATAGAACAAAAGAAAATTTTGTTTATTTTACAGATCTTAAATATGGATTAAATTTCATCCCCATATCCTAAGACAACTGAAAATCCAAAGAGAAAGTAAGAAACCACTAGACTCATTTCAACAATTCTTTCACAAAGAACATATTTTATCTTCATAGCCCTATTGGAACCGGAACGTAAATGGGAACCTAAACTGGAAAAGCTGAAATGATTTCAAAAATTCTTTCAACATTCAAATTCTACATTATCCTCAGTAACATAGGATATTTTATGTAACCATAGTCCCGTGGGAACTTAATACTTAAACTTAAAATCAAAATATAGTAGAATTGAAAATTCTTGAAAATCTAGAAACTATAGCTATGTGAAAATTTTCATATTGTTAGTTGTTATTTAAAATAAATAAACAGGGTGGGACAACAGAGGGAGGAGCCCCAGGGCCTAGTGCTTTTCTCGCAACCATGTCTGTGCGGGAATGGAGGAGACCAACAATATTCTGGAGGTTCCAAACGGCTAATCGAGTAAACGCTTTTCATTCCTCGCGAAAGGCGATACCCGTGGAAAACAGCTAAAATAGTAAGAATTGAAAATCATTTATTTTTTGTTCCAGATCGAAATATTTTTACTTGTGTTGAAGTAAATATTTAAATAAATACTGTTCATCCCAACCCAGCAATAAAATACAGTTGTCATATTGATTCATTTTCAATGGAATGAAGTGATCTTTGATACTCATTTAGGGACTTCAACGCGAACGAAACTGCGATGAAAGTTGGAAGCTTTCTATCTTCTATTTCCTTAACAGTAAAGTAACTATACAAAGTGCGACAAAAGTATGGAAACCCCTGGAAATATGGCAGAATATGCGTTAAATCAAAGACCCTATATCTGACGTATTTTTCAACGAGGAATCCGATGGTGACCTTGAATTTGACCTTGGACGTACCTTGAAGCCCATTCTGAAAATTTTTGGTTTTGGGCAATTTGTGTTAATAACTTTGACCAGAGTAACGCCGGGCGGGTCAGCTACTGCGTATAAAAAAGAGAGAAATAATATTTTTGGTACTTTATGATTAAGGTGGGTCGTGTCAAGGTACCGATGGTTGGGTTATTTACTTCCTCATCGGTTTTGGCGTTATAGGTTATGTGCCACTCTTTTTACAGAAATGGTATGTCAATCAATGCCAATAATTGACAAGCCTTGTCTTACTAATGCCCGTCAGAAATATCTCCCAAATTGAGCCGGTGAATGCTGCTGTTCTTTTTCAAAAATACTTTAATTTAAGTCCTCAGTAAAATTCTAAAACTCATGCACTTTTATTCAAGAATTTCTTTCCGTAAATCCAGAACATGTTTACAATACACGTATCTTAAAACTTTCCCAAAAGACCTTAAACTGCAAACACAACAAGGTATCTGCAACCATTTCAATAAAATCAAAACAACATCACATACATAGTTTGCTACATCGACTGCTTATATTACTACATATTTCTGCTGAGATGTGTGTCTAAACAAAATCAAAGGAAGAGAATATTCTATTCAAATTATATCGTATGAACACAAACATTCGGCCATGATACTTTGAAAGCAATCCTTTTGGAAACTACACAACATAGATCGACCGTAGTTTTGGGCTACGGGAAATTTAGATAATTAAATGTGGTCCACTCTAAATCCATCTATTCTATGAGAATGGAGAATGTGTCGATGCACAGGAATCCAAAGACTCTTCTAAAAAAACTACCCCAAGGGTTTTGAAACAAATCCAAAATGTTCACAAAAACGCCAGCCTCTTTGCGAAATACTCCCACCAGTGCTCAAAAACATGCACACTACAAAGTCGAGCACTTTAATAAAAATTAATTTTCCTAAAATAAACAGAGAACGGTGGTCGGCGTTGCCACAAGTTGTGCCCTGGCAGCCCCTGGCATGGCTTCTTCCCAATTATATTCATATCTATGAATCTGACTCTGGCTCTGTCTGTATCTCCCTTTGGGGCTCTGTGTTTGCGGATAGGAGGATCACCATTAGGAGAGTCGAAATTTCTCAATTAATATTTCGTTTTGGAAACAATTTATCATACTTTCGGTTGTTCAACGACACTGGGGCGCAATGAATAATTTATTAACTTCCTTGGGGATTGTGTGTATTCACATTCTTCTTTTTGTAATTAGGAATTGTTCTTCGTTGTTGGGCAAAGCTTGAACGCCCAAACGTCTATAAATCTTTCTGAGCCGATGACGATGAATTAGCTTGTCTGATAGTCGTTTTGAATGGAGTGCCTGCTAGGTACTCTATTGAATTTGGGCTAAGAAGGAAGCTTCGATAAAAACACCTAGCACACACCTCTCACACCCTAAATGCCATTTATCTTGCAGCTTTCTCCAAACATTTCGCTACCATCTAATGGAACCTAGTTTATTCCTTGAGGGTAAATAAATTTAAAGCTTTTGATTTTATTACTGTAATCGCTTGTTTACAGGCAAAAGTTTCAAACGGGGAGGACCCCAAACCAATGGAAAAAAATGAGTTATAAAGACAAACAGAAGAAAACTCTTTCGTGAGGGAACTTAACTGTTTTCTGCAATGGATACACGAGGGAGTTAGCAATGGTGAACTGAACTGAGAGCCCAAATCATCGGCCCACCCTTCATACTAATGGCTAACCTAGATGCAGGCTTGCCATATAGGAAAGAGTTGATGCCAAGAAACAATGTTGTGTAACCTTTCGACTGGCGCCCTACACTGGTATATGTGTTAAGTGTGTATCTATGCTTGTTTAAGGAAAATTTTATGGTTCGATGCTTATTCACCTGAAACGAGGTTGCAGTATTTCACCGAAAACGGTCCCACGATAAGGAGACGCTCGTTTAGGTTTGCCAACAATAACAAAAAAACCAATAGATGCTTAGCCCCAAAGTTTTTACTTCAAAACGTTCTGATGTGTGGATATTTGGATTGTTTCGGGACCGAAAACAAGTAAATTGTTGCTTCGATCTTTATAGTTGCATCTATCCAAGAAAGATGCTTTCCAAAGCTCCATCACTTCGGAAAATATGATTTATAGACACACAGGTTGATTTGCAGTGAACGATGAGTTTTCGAAGAATACCCTTCATCAAGGAATGGATAGCTGACGTATGTATGGCTGACTAGGACATAATATGGATATGAGTAATTGGTTTTCATTTCGAGGTTTCAAAAAGGAGAAAATAACAGGGAAAATAAGGCAATTTCATTTTGGATAAAATATAGTTTCCAATCAAGTCTTATATTTGCCAACATTGGCCTTATTGCATCAAACATGGAATTCAGTTGTTGGTTGGTTTTTGTTGTCCTGTCAGTATGCACCATATCAGTAAAAGGGATGCATAAAAGTGAAGTAGAAAGGTGTTTTTTTAGAGGTATTCACTATAAAGGTGTTTTTTAAAAGTATACAAATTTGAAATGAAATTAAACACGTAAACATAAGATTCACTATCATATTGGCTTTAGATGAAAGATATTCTTATGTCATTAGTGCTTGGCAATGGGTCATATGGGCCACACGATTGAGAATGATGAAGCGTAATCGGGAAGTCTAATTTGTTGCACAACGGCGAATCGAATCATTTGGGCCCTCGTCATCTTCTTCCGTGCGCACTGTATGACGTATGAAAACGATCGATGGATCGATGGTGTTCCGGGTAACTTGCTCGTATGGACAATTATGTCAACCGTAAAATGGACTTCACTGTGAGCCATGGTTTTCAAAATAAATTTGCTATTCATATTCAATTTGCTATTCATATTCGATCTAACCACAAATATTCCGCCAATTTTCAAATTGACAGTCACTAACCAAACCTCCAAAGAGCACCTTTTAGTAAAAGGTTGTAGCAAGTACTATAGTATTGCTAGTGGAAGTAGAGACAAGTGCTAACTAGTAGAAAATAATTAGTTTATTCAATTAGATATAAAGTACTTAGAAAAAATTTAAATTTCAACCTTTTCTTTTTTTAAATTACTATTGTAACGTGCGCTTAGTTCGCAAAAATAAAACTCTACCTTTCAATTTAATTCTACCACTTTATTCAGTATCTACTTTCGATATACACTTTATTTGAACTCAACTCGACTTTTGGACTATCACTTGTATTTACTCTTAACTTTATCACTCTATAAACAAGACTCCCTCTGGTTGCCTCGGGCGGGCTATTTATATCGAATGACATGCCATCTAGAACTCTCCAGTAACTTCTACATTGTCTCCACATTTGCTGTCTACTCTCTGTCTGTCTGTCTCTCTACACTCACACACACTGGCTTACAAGCAACGCCTGTCATTTATACCATTCCATTAAAGTGTTGCCAGTTGTGTTTTCGGTTGAACGTTTTTCGATTAGGAAATTGGTATAAAATGTTGGGTTCACGTTACACTGCCCCCTCCTTAGGATTGTTCGTCCCGAATAATTCCATCTGCAGCCTCGCCACTATATCGATGCAGCCTGTCACAATGAACTACTTTTAACTTGCCTCTTAGTCCTCTTTGGATGCGGTAAACCACGTCGTTAATCCTCGTGACTACAGTATAAGGACCTTCCCAGTTTTGCTGAAGTTTCGGTGACAATCCCTTTTGACGATGAGGATTATAAAGCCACACACGATCTCCTGCTTGGAATCCTGACGTTGTCGCTTTTGTGTCGTACCGTGTCTTCATCCGGTCGCTGTAGGCTTTCATCCGTTCCCTTGTTCTTTTATGGATGTCAGCGAGTCTCTCCTTGAGGTCGTCCACATACTCGTTTGTGTCCTGTGGCTCCTCTGTGGGGCATCCAAATTTAAGTTCGCTGGGCAGCCGCATGGTTTTCCCGAACAGGATGTCAGATGGTGTTTGTCCTGTCGAGCTATGTACTGCACTTCTATAGGCCATCAGGAAAAGCGGTACGTGCCTATCCCAGTCTCTTTGGTAGTCGCCTACGACCTTGGTGAGGTGTTCTTTCAAGGTCCGGTTGAATCTTTCAACCATCCCATCAGATTGTGGATGAAGTGGTGTGGTTCTCGTCTTCTTAATGCCAAGTAGTCCGCACACTCCTTGGAAGATGTTTGACTCAAAGTTCCTCCCTTGGTCGGAATGGAGTTCCATAGGCACGCCAAACCTACTAACCCAGTTAAACACAATCTGGTCGACCACCGTTTTGGCTTCTTGATTTGGGATGGCATACGCCTCAGGCCACTTGCTAAAATAGTCCATTACAACCAGAATGTATTTGTTTCCAGCGTTGGTCTCTGGAAAAGGCCCAGCCACATCTACTGCAATCCTCTCAAAAGGCGATCCAACGTTGTACTGATGCATCTTACCTTGAATCTTCCTACCAGGTCCTTTGGTTGCAGCACACTTGTCACATGCAGACCCCTCTTTACCACTGGGCCTACTGGGCCCAGGCCCAGGGCCCCGCATCACCAGGGGCCCCCAAATTTCTGAAACAACATTCAACCTCTATTGATCTATTTTTAAGAAAAAAAAAAAAAATATTTCGATACATTTTTTTTTTAACAAAATAATATGCAAATTCAAACAAAAAAAAAGAGATCATTCAAGTAATGATCAGGACAACGAAACCATACACTCCATTGTGTTCGCTTCAGGGCACTTTTAAAAATCCAATCAGAAAAAATATACATACGTGTATCTTACGATCGAAGTTAAATGGTGTTGTGAAGATGGGAGTTTTAATTTTTTTTGTGTATCCTTCTGACTTTTGAGATGCGATCAATGGTCAGATAGGGTTACTATCAGAGATGGGAAATAATGATTACAAAAAGTTTCAATTGCAATTATTTGTAATATTATACAAAGTTATTGGTGAAAAACTGTCAGAAAGTTGGAGAATAAAGTGCGATTTCGCGATTATTTTGCTCAAAATGTAGATTCTGAAAAAATTTAATAAATACATTTTTTTAGAACACAAAATTGACTACATTTATGTATGCTCAGACTTTATAGAGCATGACAAAGTTGCGATTGAAAAAGAAAATAATTGAGAATTGGCGGAGAGTTTGCAAAAAATAAGAAAAATACGTAAAGAAGTTTTTTGAGGGAGAAGTTCTCAGCTTAAGAAAAATTGAAAACTTGGAATCCCCCTTATTAAGATGATGCCGGAAGAAAAATGGGCACTATTGGGTCGCACGAACTTGCGATTGTGTGCAAATAACGATATCAAAATCTCAGGGGTGAGTAAAAAAGTTTTCGCTACCAATTACTAAAAAAGTAATTACCGATGTGTTTTTTTCAATTACTTGGAAAAATGCATTACTTTTTACATTTTATGTAATTGTAATTGAAAAGTTTCAACTACCCATTACATGTAATTGTAATTGAACCTGTAATTCACTACACAAGGTAATCATTATTTCCTAACTCTGGTTACAGTTAATAATTTTTTTCAATAAATTGTCGGTTGCTTATTTTTTGCTGTCTATTTGTTAATGTAGGCGTTGCATTTGTGGCCCTGCTTATTATTAGATGTACTCTAAGATGAACGGCATTAAATTTTTTAAAGTTTTCAAAGATGGAGTGTGTTGACTTCTCATTTGGGTTCAAAAAAAAGTTGTAAAAAGTTTTTCTCAAACAAGATGGTCGGCTCGAGCTGATGCACTAAGTGCCTTTATAAATATAATGATCATCAAGAAATTAAAGAAGCTTTGATGTCTATCGCCAACGGTTTAGGACAGGCACGAGAGGCCAGATAGGAAGCTCTTAGTCTTTGAAGAAAAAATGTTAAATTTGCTGAGTGCAATCGATGACAATAATTTTGGTAACTTTGATTCATCATCCAACAAGAAAAACCCGGATTCCGAATATAAGAACCTTTCTGAGAAGACTAATTGCAGAACAGATTTTTTTTGACGGCTCTGAACCCTCAGTAATTTTGACTGGGAAAGAAAGGTTCGAAATTGAAACCTTTTTTCCCTTGTTGACACTCTTAGCATTGATTTGAAACAGCGATATATATTTATAGTTTTTTAAAAACAAAAAAAAATTTAAGATGAAATTTCAAGTATTGAATTTGCACTTAGAATTTTCTTAAGAATGAAAAACGAACTCAGAACTTCAATGGTTCAAGAAAGACATCCTCAGAGGTATGATTTTGTAGAAAGAATCAATGATTTTGCTAATCTTAAATCAAGAAAAAGACTCCTTCAATAAACATTCCTCTTTCCATCTTTTTGCATATCAAAATATTGCTCCTTAAACTACATTCTGAATTCAATTTTTTGTTGTTTAAATTTTGATGATTTTTGAACTTTTATTTTGTTTTTATATTGTTTATGTTTATGTTAATGCTTATGTTGAGACATAACCACGCTGCAATAATTATTTACCTTTTATAATGAATTGAAAAAAATATTATTTATTCAAAAAAATAAAAAAACAAATATTAATTCAAAGTCATGTGACTTTTTCTGTATAACTTTGTTGTAGGGATGTTGGAAATGGAAAAATATTTCGATATATGTATATCGTATCGATATATATAAAAAAAATATCAAGTATCGATATATCGAATCAGAAAAATATCGATATATCGATTTATCGATATATTTTAAATAATGAAATGTGCGACCTTAAAAATGAGAAAAAATTATAAAAAAAAGTAGTTAGAAAAACAAACATACAGAATTAATATTTTTTTCTGTATTTTTATTAATTAAACCAATATTTTTCAGCTAAAGAAAGCAAAAAAACTCTTTGGTTTATGTGTTCAGCTGTGAGCCGACTTCTGTTGTTGGGCACTGTGAGACTTACAGCAGAAGCAACCCTCTCTGATAAAACCGGAGAAGCAGCTGGTGTCAAGTACTTTAATGCTATTTGTGATAGAACTGGGGTGAAATGGCGACAGTCAAACCAGAATTTTTTGGAGTTTTCTTTCCTTGATATGATAGACTGATCCTGGTATTGCTTCGATTCGCTGGGCATGCCGCTGCTGGTTGATGCTGAACTGGAACTGGTGCTCGCAATATCCATAGCAATTTTTTCATGTGCAGACCACAACGACGAAGTTATATTTTCTGATACTGATTCTGTGGGGTTAGCTATAAGTTCAGGTGAAAGTTGACCTCTGCGTCTGGGTTCCAACCGAACCTCTTTTGCCAATTCTGCAATAGCTGAGGAAACCGTTTGTGAGGCGTTAAAATGGATCCGTTTGAAGCGAGGGTCCAATATCGTTGCTTTAGCGAGATGTATGTTGTTCTCGAGAGGATCTAGTCTGCAAACCATTAAGGCACGTAAACTGTCCTGAACAGCAATTCCAAATTTCCAACTTCAGTGCAGGGCTTCATTTGCGCAAGTCCCCTTTTGAAGTAAATTTGCAATGGAAATTGCTAGATTAGCGGTTACATATTGGTCACCGCTGATTTCTTCCGTTGAATGGGGGTAAGAAGGGATATCACGTCTCTTATGACACTCAACTCGGTTGAAGTTATCATGTTGGGTGTATTTCGCCGTGTAGCCAATATTTTCGCTACAATTGCTGATAGTAAGTTAAACCTTTCCAGCATTGCACACATTTTATGGGTATTTTCCTGTCTAAGATAATATAGTGAAAGGTATAGAAAAGTATTTTTTGCAATAAATTTGGTTGTTTGCAGGTTAGTTTCAAGTACCCGAAAAAAGTATCGTTTTTTATACCTTTTCGATACATGAATATTTATATCGATATATCGATATATCGGTGAAAAAAATATCGTTGATATATATCGATATATCGAACGAAATATATCGATATTTTTTTATATCGATATATTTTTGACATCCCTACTTTGTTGCACAACATAACATTTTTATAGCATCATACAGGGGCCCCATTTTCAAAAAGTGCCCAGGGTCCCCAAAAGGGTAAAGACGGCCTTGGTCACATGTTCGGCACCACTTCTCCACGTCATCTCTAGCATGTAACCAGTAGAACCGATGTCGCACCTTCTCCAGTGTTTTGTTTACTCCCAGGTGGCCTCCAGAAGGTCCGTCGTGCATCTCCCGAAGAACTTCACTGACTTTCGATTGCGGTACGATCAGCTGCATCACATGTGACTTACCGTCAGCGGATTCCCATCTTCGTCTGAGGACACCTTCTTGCACATATAGTGAGTCCCACTGTGCCCAATAGGCTTTGAGAACTGGACTCCTGTCAGAAATGTCTCCCCATTCCGGTTTCTCTTCATTTTCTTTCCATGCGAGAATGGGTTCGATATCTGGATCCTCCTGTTGAGCAGTCCTCACTTCCTCATTGCTCCATCCGCTTATGGGGTCAGCTCTTAGTCGCTGAGCGGTAATGATTTCTTTGTCTTCTTGCCGCTTGCAATGCTTGCAATCCACTTTGCAAGGTCTTCGTGATAATGCATCGGCGTTTGAGTGCAGCTTTCCTCTGCGGTGTTGGATCTGGTAGTCATAGGTCTGCAATCTTTCTATCCACCTTGCGACTTGACCTTCTGGATTTTTGAAGTTCAACAGCCAGCTCAGAGCACCGTGGTCTGTCCGCAGAAGGAATTTCTGTCCATAGATGTACTTATGGAAGTGCTTTGTTGCCAAGATGAGAGCTAGCAGTTCCCTTCTGGTCACACAGTAGTTTCTTTCGGGTTTCGATAGGACCTTGCTGTAGTATGCCACCACTTTCTCTTCGCCATCATGCACTTGGGATAGTACCGCCCCGATTCCAACGTTGCTTGCATCTGCGTCGACGATGAATGTTTTGCCAGGTGTTGGATGTGCCAGCACTGGAGCGTTACAGAGGCGGTATTTGAGTTCCTGGAAAGATTTCTCACACTCACCTGACCATTTAAACTGCTTCCCCTTTTCGGTGAGCTGATGCAAACTCTTTGCAACTCCAGCGAAGTTCTTAACGAAACGTCGGTAATATGTGGCAAGTCCCAGAAAGCTTCGGAGTTGATGTTTGTCCTGTGGTGTTGGCCAATTTTTGACGGAGTCAACTTTTTTAGGATCAGTCTTTACTCCTTGGGATGAGATGATGTGTCCCAAATACTTGACTTCGGTTTTGAAAAGTGCACATTTTTCTGGATTCAGTTTAAGGTTAGCCTCTCGAAGTCTCTGAAACACGGCTTTAAGGTTCTTACAATGTTGGTCAAATGTTTTCCCGTAAACAATGACATCGTCCAAGTAGACTAGGCAAGCTTTCCACGTCAGTCCTTGAAGAACACACTCCATCAAACGCTCGAATGTTGCCGGGGCGTTGCATAGCCCAAACGGCATAACCTTAAACTGCCAGAGCCCATTACCTGTAGAAAATGCCGTCTTTTCCCGATCATCAGGGTGGATGTCAACTTGCCAATATCCACTCTTCAAGTCCAGCGTCGAGAACCACTGCGCTCCCTCCATGGCATCCAGGGTATCACTGATTCTCGGCAGGGGATAGCTGTCCTTCTTAGTTACATCATTCAGCCTTCGGTAGTCCACACAAAAACGAGTGCTTCCGTCTTTCTTTTTCACTAGCACCACTGGTGACGCCCAAGGACTTATGGAATTTTCGATAAGACCGTCCTTTTTCATTGCTGTTATCATTTCCTCAACCTCACCTTGTTTGGCCAGTGGAAGACGTCTTGCAGGTTGACGAATCGGTCTTGCATCTCCTGTGTTGATGCGATGCTGCACCAACTGTGTCCTACCATATTGCCCCTTTTGCGATGCGAAGATATCAGTGTACTCTTGTAGGAGACTTTCAGCCATCCTTGTTTGTTGGTGATCAAGGTTGGATGAATTCAGTATTTTAGCTCTGATGGTTTCGAGCTCCTCCGGAGTTATAGGTTTTCTCGGAGCTTCGTCTGTGATCTTCGTAATTGCTGCAACCGATTCGCAACGTCCAACGACTTCTCCTTTCTTCAACCTTACATCGTACGGTCTGGTGTTTAGTAATCGTACGGGGACCATTTTGTTCTTCGGTGCTACCAGTGTTTTCCCAATGATGACGCTTTGGGAGGAACACTCTGGGTCTGGTTCCACCATGAGGTATCGGAGGCTTCCAAACTCACCTTCCAGTTTTGTCCAAACGAACACTTCAGAAGAAGGAGGCAGAATAAGATCTTCCCTGATGACAGTTCTCAGTGTCGACGTACTTTCGTTCGAATAAGTCATTGGAAGTTCCTTATTTTGGTACTTCAAAACCTGATTACCGATGTCCAAAATAACTCCGTGCTGTTTCATAAAGTCGATTCCAATGATGCACTCGTCACATATATCTGCCACCAGGAATTGATGAGTAAACACTAGGTCGGCCAGTCGGATCTTAAGACACACTTCTCCATATACTCTTGCTGCTTCTCCCGTTGCGGTTCTTAGACGGTAGCTATTGGTGTTATGAAGCCACGTCGTCTTTACCAGGTCTCGACGTACT
This sequence comes from Melanostoma mellinum, assembly GCA_914767635.1. Classification (NCBI taxonomy): domain Eukaryota; kingdom Metazoa; phylum Arthropoda; class Insecta; order Diptera; family Syrphidae; genus Melanostoma; species Melanostoma mellinum. The sequence goes on from OU612058.1 coordinate 128,048,122, forward strand.
ATGGAGGCTGTGGCACCGGTGTCGATGGTAGCCACATGTTTGTTCCCGTTAATAGTAGTCTCCACAGTCAGACTTTTGTTGTCTCGTTTGGTCTGAGAGACCTGGATGGTGGTTCTGGGGCCATCGATACAAGAAACCAGCCTCTGCCCCTCGAAGTTGGTTCTTACTCGTTTCCCTGATGGGAAACGGGCTGATAGGCAACGCTGGTGTTGTTGTTACCTTGCTCTAGGTTGGATCTCTTGCTTCCACAATGTTGACAACCTGCTTTGTTTGGTGGTAGTCGGCATTGACGCTGTAAGTGCCCGGTCTTGTTGCAGTTCCAACATCTTGCTAGTCCGCTCCGGTTCTTTTGTATTTCAGCTCTTTGGCACGAGCATTCTTCGACTATGGCCTCTCTAAGTCGATGTACTCCCTGAGAAGCCTGTTCTGCTGCTTCAATTGTCAATGCGAATGCTAAAGTTTCGGAAAGAGTACGTGTTCTAGCAGTTCGCACAGACCTCTGAAGATGTATATCGGAAATGGCACGAACGAAGGACTCAACAGCGAGCTGGTTGATGATTTCTTCTCCAGCATCCGGGTATGCCAGGTGAACCAGTCTTTCGACGTCTGCTTGGAGCTGCTGTAGACTTTCACCCCTTTTCTGGACTCTGTTATTGAGTTGGACTCGGAAGACTTCTTTCAAGTGGCTATCTCCAAAGCGTTTATCTATAGCTGCCACGAGAGAACTGAAATCGCCGCTCTTACCAGCTGGAACTGTTTGAAGTAATTCAGCTGCTGGTCCTCTAAGAGCAAGAGTCAGTGCAATGTACTTGTCTTCGTCATCCCAGCCATTTGTTGTCGCGGCTGCCTCAAATTGTCTCTTGTAGACTGGCCAAGAAGACTGTCCATCAAATGTTGGGGGTTTCATCTCCTTTTTCCTTGCAAACTCTCCAGCAGATTCTCGAATTTTTATTTTCCGGATCTGGTCTAATTCCTTGGACAAAACAGAGAACTGGTTATCGCATCGGCTTTCCAAACGATTCTCAACAACAGAAAGCTGTTTTTCCACACCTTCAACTCGTTCGTCAAGGGCACATACATTTTTCTCAATATTACCCAATTTTCCTTCTAGAATGTTTTTCTGACCTTCCAAAACATTCTGTTGCGCCTCAAGTCTTTCGAGAATATTCTGTTGTTCTTTCTTTTGTTCGTTTCGTTGCTCTTCCAGATTCTTTTGTTGTACTTCGAGTCTTTCGAGAACATTCTGCTGTTCCTTCTTTTGTTCGTTTCGTTGTTCTTCAATCAGCTTCTTTTGCTCGTTTCGTTGTGCTTCAAGTTGTTCGAGAACATTCTGTTGTTCCTTCTTTTGATCGTTTCTTTGTTCTTCCAGACGTCCGAGAACCTTCTGCTGTTCTGTCTTTTGTTCTAATAAAAGCTTCATTATACTAGAAAAATCTACACTTTCACTTGCTTCCTCCTCCTCCACTTCTGTTTCAAAAACAAAAGTGTTCACGTCTTCCCCTTGCTGTTCCAAATAGTTACGCAAGCGCAGGACGAGCTCATTTTTCGATCCCGCTCTAGAAAGACTTCGCTTACCTAACTCACTTTTAAGCTCAATGCAGTTGAGCTCTTCTAAAAACTTACCCATTTTCACTGTATATAATTATTATTTTTCTTTTTACTTTTTTTTTTTTTTTTTACACTTTACTAGTCAAATAAGTTTTATTTACACTTCTGACACCAATGTAACGTGCGCTTAGTTCGCAAAAATAAAACTCTACCTTTCAATTTAATTCTACCACTTTATTCAGTATCTACTTTCGATATACACTTTATTTGAACTCAACTCGACTTTTGGACTATCACTTGTATTTACTCTTAACTTTATCACTCTATAAACAAGACTCCCTCTGGTTGCCTCGGGCGGGCTATTTATATCGAATGACATGCCATCTAGAACTCTCCAGTAACTTCTACATTGTCTCCACATTTGCTGTCTACTCTCTGTCTGTCTGTCTCTCTACACTCACACACACTGGCTTACAAGCAACGCCTGTCATTTATACCATTCCATTAAAGTGTTGCCAGTTGTGTTTTCGGTTGAACGTTTTTCGATTAGGAAATTGGTATAAAATGTTGGGTTCACGTTACACTATATTTTCATTATACATTTCGAAAACGGCATAGTTTATTGTTGCATTTTGAATTTTGTATGCAAATGGCGCTAAAGCAGAAGCTCTGATTTGAAGAAAAATTCCAATTCCAAAATTCTAATATAAAATTTAACTACAGAAAAGATTTTCTTCATTTTACTGAAATTGTTAATCAAAGGAAATTAAGGTAAATATTTAGAAGTGGGGCTCCAGTCCCAATCGGTCCAAAAAAATTTTCTAACAATTCTGGATTATTTTATAGTTTAAAAATAGATGTTTTGAAGTGGGGGAAGACATTTTGAATTTTCAATAAATGTTTAGAAATAGAGTAGTGATAGTATGAAAATTCGTCAGGCAAGTGCTTATGTGCAATTAATTTCCGTATGCAACAGCTTTCCGCATGGCCCGCTTCGCGGGGCTCATTATTTAAACCCTTTTTCCGCAGGGTTAAGCTGCTCATGCTAAATATGGAAATAGCAATTGTTTTCCGTAAGCAACAGCTTTCCGCATGGCCCGCTTCGCGGGGCTCATTATTTTAACACTTTTTCCGCAGGGTTAAGCTGCTCATGCTAAATATGGAAATAGCAATTGTTTTCTGTAAGCAACAGCTCGGTAAAATGTCTTCCCCCACTTCAAAACATCTATTTTTATACTATAAAATAATCCAGAATTGTTAGAAATTTTTTTTGGACCGATTGGGACTGGAGCCCCACTTCTAAATATTTACCGAAATTAACATTGCACCTTTAGGTCTCATATTCAAATCTTAAGATCGCACAAGAAAAGATCGCACGCGTCCACATGACCTGGGATACTAACTTTGGAAATTAGCTAAATTGTCAAAATGCAGTTTTTTCTGACGAAAAAATAATCATGGAAATAGTGGTTATATCCTTCAGGACCACCTAGGTTAAATTTTTTTGGACAGAAAAAACTGCATTTTGACAATTTAGCTAATTTCCAAAGTTAGTGTCCCAGGTCATGTGGACGCGTGCGAAACCCCAACCGCTGTTTGCTCCTTTGGCGTTGAGTGGAGGCGTTTTTTTGTTGCTTTTTTAATTGAAGATGGTCTGCACTTAAAATAGCTCGACGAACAGTTAATGTGCTGGCTGTTACCCCCGCTTTTACCTTTATTTTACTGGTGCAAAGAGCTGAATTTGATGCATTTTTAAAAATTGTTCTCTTATCCTGAGGAGTTAAAGCCGTTTTTGCCCTTCCTTTGGAGTTTTTTATCATATGAATCACTGTTTTTAATAAAATTCCTCACAACATGGTCACTTCGGCCTATTTTTGTTGCAATTCTTCTCATTGAAAACTCTTCGGATTGCAACACGTCAATTTTCCCTTTTTCTTCTGTGGGTAAGACTTTTTTCCAACAGTTTGGACTGAAATCTGTGGCAAACACTTTTTCATTGCTAAAAATTTGCAGCTAACTGTAATCCACGTAACAGATCGCGGCCAACTAACTAATTTTACAGGTGCGTCTAATCATGTGAACAAAAAAAAGCGTACTTTTTCTTGGAGCATATAGACAAAAAAGAGAAAAAATGTCCGTTTACTTCCACTCACCTTGGACTTGTTTGTGTTATTTTGTTGAGAATTTAATAAGCTTTCAAATAAATGCAATTGTTTGACAATTGTTACCCACATTTACAAAAAAATTAGGGTTATGTAAAAAAAAACTTGTGCGTCTAATTAAGTGAACAGCAGTGTACCTACAACTGTCAAACTTTTGGTAAGAAATTAAAACAAAAATTTCAAAAATTTTAGTTCTCCAAATGTTGATACGCAATCTTTTTTAATCAAACTGCATATGCATAACTTCTTCAATATAAGATTTAATCAACATTGTATAAGCCATTGACGAGAAAGTGAGTTTTCAAAAAAAAAATGGTGCTATGGAAGAATGGAATGCACCATTTTAAGACTTCCAAAAAAAGTTTTTTACATCATAAAGTCAGCTCGCAATTTGTCATTTCGTCTTGCACTGATCTTGCTGAAACTTTAACTCGCATGAGTTATTAATCTTTTTTTTTTGCATTCCAATCAACTGGCTCGTAATGCAACTGGCTGATAAAATACTTTCGAATTCCCTTATCTTGCAAACAGGTAATTGGCCGGACGCTACTAATCCCCTTCTTTAACAATGATGTTAATGACGATTATTTGTTTTGATATGTTTTCCTTTTTGTAAATTGCAATTGCAAAACTTGCCAACCTATAAACGCAAATAAAAAGTTTGTTAAAGTAATGGTTACTTTTCACACTGCGGCTGCCTTCCGTTATGAACTTATGACAGAAAGTCAGTACCATACCTCTACGGAACGAAATAAGTCGCTTTAAGGTTGAACAAAGCTGGTATAAATGTTGAGAACTTATTTCCAAAGTTAGTGCTGTGTGCCGAAACGGTGCGTTTTTGAAAGAAGTTTCGGCCAAAATGAAGCAGCCAGCCCATCACTGTTAGTAGTTTGTGCAAAAAAAGACAGCTTCCAAGGTTCCCGTCGTACGGTCTGCACAGACTGGCTGATTTTTTTTTTATAATTGGCGCGCAAATTATGGTTTATAATACATCCGTCTTTATTAGCTCTCAACTTAAGACTAAAGTTACATAGCATCAAGTACAAATAATATGTTGTCCACTTATCTAATGTTAAAGCTTTTCAAAATATATATATGTAAGTTAATACATAAATTGGCCGAAAGTACATAACGCCCAAATGTGTCGCATTGCAGGTACGCCAAATGTAAGCTTCTTAGGTTGACATAAAAGCTATTGGTGCTCAACAGCTGTATCTCGTAGTGCTTGGTAATTGATGACGACATTGATGTCATAGCTGCTGGTTGTGATGTGAAGACGATCGTTGTTCTTGTATGTGCTAATTAACATAAAGACGATCGTTGTTCCTGTATGTGCTTATGAACATAAAGCACATAACTCCTCCCGCCTAAGAATGGACTTTAGAAACTGATGGTGCCAAGACTGCTGCATGTTGTTGCGACGTTATCGCACTTGAAGTTTTGCATCTTCGTCAGCTGTTTTTTTGTGTGTTTATTTGTGTGCTAATTTGATATGAAAAGGCTCATCCAAATTCAAATTTTATAAATTCCTCAGTGTAATTCAAAACAACATTAATTTCTGCATCCCAATTTGTTCTTAAGTAACAAATGCTAGCATGGCCTAAGCTATCTTTTATGTTAAAGCTCCAAGACTATGTAAAATAAAATAAAATAAAATAAAGTAAATGCTGTAAGCTTGCCTGTTCTTTTTTTATTTTATTTTTCTGTTGCACTGTGGTCAATACCAAACATACGATTCGGATCAAGGTCAAGGTTTCAACTAACGAATTTACGTTTGTTTTTCACTTTCTGTTTATGAACTTTTCTCTTGTTTGTGTTTAATGTTATCTTGTTATTTGTTACTACTAAATGTTCATTGTATCTTGGAGCTAATTTGTTTCTTCTATCATCCAACTCAAATACTCTTTCGTTTGGCGAGAAATCAGGAGGGGGCTTGCGACTCTTGTTTAGTTTCTCAATATTTTTTTGTTTATTAATTATATTTTTCTCTTTAATAAGTTTTGATAACTGTGCATATTCACTAATGTGCTGTCTTAGATATTCTTGCTTGGTCTTAGCTTCGCTGTTTGTTGGAAATGGGGTTCTTTTTGTGAAGTGACCAGTGATCAACTCAAAAGGTGTCATTTTAGTAGCAGAATGAATCGTATTATTGTAAGTTATGACAGCCTGATCAATGATTTCGGAGATGGGCTTTTCCTTATTTTCAGATTTAATAATACGAACTAGCTCGGTCAGAGTAGAGTGAAATCTTTCTACAGGGGAGTTTCCAGTTGAACTTTTTGCACAAATTGTGTGAAATGTAATTTTATATATGTCTAGGAAGTCTCGGAATATTGTAGATAAGAATTCATTACCATTGTCAGAAATAACTTTTTGTGGGACCCCGTGATGGGAAAAAAAGTGCCTCAAAGATTTGACAAGACTCAGGCTATTTCTCGATTCAAGTGAGTATACGCTGGCAAAACGACTAAATTTGTCTATTATTGTTAAGAAATGTTCTTTATTTATAAAGTATATATCTAAGTGCAGGATTTCTAAGGGCCTACTCGGGGTCTCCGTAATTTCGAATTTCAGCTGATCTCTGTTGCGATCGTATTTATACCTTTGACAAGTTTCGCAATTATTTATGACACGGGTAATAACATGTTTCATGTTGGGGAAGTAAAAATTTCTTTTGAGATGATTAAGGCTCTCGTTTATGCCTCTGTGATCTGAACTCTTATGATAATCCCGTACTATTTTTTCTTGGTCATCAGAACCTGTAACATCCTCAAGCAGAATATTGCATCTTACAACTTTCACTTGAGCATTGCAAAAATATTTAGAAAATACCGATTGAACAGTTTTAAATGTTACGTCATCTGTTAGTATTGCCGTTAGCCTTTTGGTTGCCGTATAATCTTTAAATATGTTGACTATAAAACTTTCATCGGTAGTTTTGCTATGCTCAACCGTGTAGCGTTTTTTCCTTTTGAAGAGAATTTTCAATTTTACATCTGGCTTGGTTTTATTATTATTAATCTTTATAACTATTTGGTTTGAGAACTCATTTAATGCTCGTTCTGAAATTGGTATGCCATCGTCAAAATTTTCGACTGCGGAATGGATCGTAGACAACATTTCTGTGTTAACATTATTTTGAACAGATAAAAGGTCAATATCCTCACAGTTGCTGGGACTCTCATCTATCTCTTGAACATTTATCTCTATCCTCGACAGGGCATCAGCGTTTAAATTAAGACTTCCTTTCTTGTATGATACAAAGTAATCAAACTCTTCTAACCTCAACCTCCATCGGACAAGTTTGGAATTTGGTTCTTTCAATGAAAACAGCCATGTCAGTGGCTTGTGGTCTGTTATTATTTGGAACTTTCTCCCGAAAAGATACGGTCGGAAATATTTGGTGGCCCATACAACAGCCAAAAGTTCCTTTTCGATGGTACTGTAGTTTTGTTCTGACTTCGATAGGGTTCGACTTGCGTAGCAAATCGGTCTATCAGCACCAATAATACCTTGGGATAGAACTGCGCCTAAAGCAACATTACTTGCATCCGTAGTAAGGTTGAAAGGCTTTGAAAAGTCGGGATACTGCAATATTGGTTCATTGCATAAAAGTGTTTTGCAGGTTTCGAAACAGTTTAAATATTTTGAATCAAGGATTATACTCCTACCTTTTCGTAAACATTCGGTCATAGGTTTTGTGAGCTTAGCAAAATCTTTGATAAATTTTCGGTAATAACCGAGAAGCCCAAGAAAGGATTTTATTTGCTTAGAGGTTTTTGGTATTGGAAACTTTTTTACTGCCGTAATTACATCGGGGTTCGGTTTTACCCCATCAGCAGTCACCAAATGTCCCAAAAATGAAACTTCTTTGCGCATAAATTCTGACTTTTCTAAATTAATTTTAAAATTGGCAGCCCTTAACTTTTTGAATACCGCTTCCAAATTATCAGTATGCTCCAGCAAAGAAGTTGAAAAAACGATAATATCGTCCATGTAAACAAGACAGACTTTGCCCTGAAGATCACGCAAGACGTTGTCCATGACACGCTGAAATGTTGAAGGGGCATTTTTTAAGCCGAATGGCATACGAACAAATTCGTAGTGCCCGTGGTCAACAGAAAAAGCTGTCTTTGGAATATCTTCTTTCTTAACTTCAATTTGATGGAATCCAGAAGCAAGGTCGAGTGTGCTGAAGTATATGGACCTGCCCAATTTATCTAGGATTTCTGATATATTAGGTATAGGGTACTTATCATCCACAGTTTTTTCATTTAATTTGCGGTAATCTACCACTAATCGCCATTTCTCTTTTCCGTTTAAATCACGTTTTTTCGGAACTAACCAAATCGGAGACGACCATGGGGAAAAACTTGGCCGAATAATACCTTGTCTAAGCATATCAATAATTTGTTGTTGGACTTCAGTTTTATGTATATATGGGAAACGAAAAGACTTAGTATAAACTGGAATATTGTCTGAAGTTTTAATTTCGTGTTTTATAGCATTCGAGAAAGATAATTTATTTCCATTTCTAAAAAATATGTCTTCATATTTATTACATAATAATTTTATGGCTCTATCTTCCTCTGTGTTTAGATGATTTGTACGAAGGAACTTAGATATTTTTGAAGCTTTTAAATTGTCTTGGTTATAAATTGAATAATTATGAAACTCTGTAAACTCTTTCTTATCAATAGATTGAGCCTTGAGGGGCTGTTCAATAACAAACTGTTGCAACTCTTCTGTCACATTTGTCACCTCAATAAAGGAATACCAATTTTCAGCTTTGTAAATGCCTTCTGATATGGTCAAGTGATCATTTATCTTAGTGGGTTTGATATGAACAGTACCAAATTCGACGTCTACAGGTAAGTGACAAACCATTTTGCACAACCCAGGAACAATATAGCTTTTAGAAATTAAATTTGGCTTATATTTTATTGGAATTTTAACATTTTCAGTTTCTAGAAATGAATACTGGAGATCGATTTTCATGCCAAGATCTTTCATCATTTCAGTGCCTATAAGACCATCGAAATAGTCGTGAAACTTGAAAACGAAAAATGTTAAAACTTTGTTGGTATTAAATTCTTTAAGCCCCTTTAAATCTACTTTTTTTGTTATCCATTGCTTACTAAATAAAGTTTTTACTTCTAATGGCTCTACGGTTAATATTTTTTGTGAGTCAACTATCCCTGGACTTAAAAACGATTTATTACTACCAGTGTCTATTAGAAATTTCAGAATATCATTATTTATACTTTTTATAGTTATATATGGTAATAAGTACGAACTATGCTTATTCAAATCTAAATAACCTATTGGTTTTCCGAGGCATGTAAATAAAAATTTTCATCATCAACTTCGCTTTGAGTTATTTGAAAGGAACTAGTTGGTTGGTCAACGTTTGGATTTGGAGGTTCATTGTTTGCTCGGGCAGTATGCGGCTTTGTTTTCTCAGCATATTTTGCCCCAATATTATTTAATTCTTGATATGGTGTACGAGAATTAAGGGAATTTCTATTAGTTCTGGCACTGTAAGTGTCCATAGGTTCAGGTGGAGGATTTTTAGATATACCTGAGAAATTATAGGTCGAAGGGTTTTGATTTTGAGAATAATTTCGTGCACTTAAAGACTGCTGCGGAGTCCTTATGCTGGGCTGCCTTTGAGCTTGAGTTATGCTTCTATGTGCAGAACTATTGAAACTATTTGAATTTGTCGCATGATTAGGTCTATTTTGGCCGATTCTTTGGAATAAATTTGGTTGTGTTTGCTGCGCATTTTGAAAATATTGACAATTTTGCTCTTGAAGGCAAAAGTTTAGTGCTTCGGTCAATTTGGCCGGCCTCATTGACCTAATAGTGGATCCTAACGGTTCCTTAAGACCAGATAAAAATGCGTTCAAACACATTTCTTGATATAAGGAAAGCCTGGATTTTACCACATTCGCATCGTTTTCATGAACTTTTACATGATTAGTCATAGCGGACGAAATATCAATAATCTTACCATAAAAGTCCTCTACAGAATCGTGGTTCTGTCTCAGTTGATGCAAATCGCGAATAAGGCTAGTTTCGTTTCGTTTATCCGAGTAATGGACTATTAGATTCGACTTAATTTCACTCCAATCAATTTGTGTGCCATACATATTGAGAATATCATTAGCTGGGCCAATCACCTTGTTCCGAATCGCACGAATAATAATTCTTTTATAAGGAGTTTCATTTACAGATTGCATAAAGCTTAGAATTTCTTCAACATTGCTTATGAAATCAAATAAAGAACGTGGGTTACCATCAAAACATGGAATTTCCTTTACCGCGTCTGGAATTCTTAAGGAATGACAAACACTTGTTGCAATTACAGAATCGTAAGAATTCATTCTGTCGACACTTTCTACTATATTACCCGGTAATAGATAAGAATAATTAGATCTCTCTGTGCCAATAGGAGTACAAGCAAATTCAGAGCCAGTTACTTTATTTTTTATGTCACGCTTTGGAGCTTTAAACAAGATAGCCGTGGCTCTATGCCAACTTTTGCAACTCAAAAAAAAACTAGTTTTAGTTCTAGAAAATTTAGATCTTTTTTGAAAACGAGGCATATGTAATACTGAGGAATAAATAAGCATCAAAAATGGACTCACCTATCAAAAAGCTTGTATTGAAATGTGTTCTCCAGACATGTGGTTCCAAAAGTACAGTCAACTTCCGAGATTCAGGATAATATTCCACAGGAAGACATATGTTGAACGTTTTTGAATTGGATTTTTCTTCCTTTTATGGTTCTTTTTAGCATGAGCTAAAGGATTGAAATCCACCACTTCAAAAAAATTTTTTTTTTTTTTTTTTTTTTTTTTTTTTTTTGCAAGGTGCTCTTGTCTATGTAGCTACTTTGTATTCACTACTTTTTGGAATTTATTGCTTTTACCGACTGCGCCAATTATGGTTTATAATACATCCGTCTTTATTAGCTCTCAACTTAAGACTAAAGTTACATAGCATCAAGTACAAATAATATGTTGTCCACTTATCTAATGTTAAAGCTTTTCAAAATATATATATGTAAGTTAATACATAAATTGGCCGAAAGTACATAACGCCCAAATGTGTCGCATTGCAGGTACGCCAAATGTAAGCTTCTTAGGTTGACATAAAAGCTATTGGTGCTCAACAGCTGTATCTCGTAGTGCTTGGTAATTGATGACGACATTGATGTCATAGCTGCTGGTTGTGATGTGAAGACGATCGTTGTTCTTGTATGTGCTAATTAACATAAAGACGATCGTTGTTCCTGTATGTGCTTATGAACATAAAGCACATAACTCGCACATCAAGAGTTACCGCCCCATTTATTAGCTTAATACAAGCTTAAAATAACTTAAACACTAAACTTAAACTAATTAAAACTAATTAAAACTAAATCGAACTACAAGGATGAGAAACGGTTTAAAGTGTTGACTTTCAGACAGGGACTCGGAAGATTGAGGTCGAAAAGAAAAGTAACAGAATTAATCTTACTCATCATGCGGGTTTGCTGAGACCATAGGATGTACGATGAGCAAGAAGAAAAAAAATCGAGACAATCTTACGTTTTGGGGATTAGTGTTGAAGGATATAAGGTCTTAAAGGGGGGAGCAGTCAGTGTTACCAGTAAGAAGTCGGTGAATGAATATGATGTCAGACATTCCTTCTGTTTTCTAGGGAGTGGATATTAATGATTGCGAGGCGTTCGCGGTAAGGAGGCAGGGTGAGTAAGTTTCTAACGTCGTAGATATCCCGAAGGCCAAGGAGCAGAAAACGACGTTGAACACTTTCAATCCTTGAGATTTGATATAGAGCCCACAGCCCACACTTGCGATGCGTACTCTAGGAGAGGGCGAACCTAGGCAATATAGAGGGATTTCGTCACAATAAGGTTGCGGAACTCTTTGGACCATCTCTTGATAAAACCAAGGGCGGAATTAGCTCTTGATATTAATTCGTCAATATGAGAACGAAAATTTAACTCGCCGTCGCAGAGAATTCCTAAATCTCGGATAAGCTGCACAGGGTTTAAAGGAAGGTTCTGAAGATGATAGGATCTGGGGGAAGGTTTATTACTTTTAAGAGAAAAAGTTATTGCCTCGCATTTGGCAATTTCTAATTCAAGGAAGTTTTTAAAACACCAAAAGACGAATGAATCGAGGTCATTTTGAAGCTGGATGGAATCTCGATCGGGGTGATGACTTTAAAAATTTTAGCGTCATCCACGTAAAGTGAGATAGAGAAATATTGGATGACCTTTTCGACATCAATCATGGTAAGGATGAAAAAGAGGGGTCCAAGATTGGAACCGCAGAAGCAGAACGGAAACGAGCTCCATATTGGCGGTTATCAAAATATGAAGATATCCATTTGGATAGGGCTGAATCCGAGGAAGGAAAGTTTGAAGAGGATTGAAGTGTGAGAGATTTTGTCGAAACCCTTCCTGAAATCTGTGGTAATGTCGTCTACTTCGTTTCTTTTTTCCATCGCAGAAAGAAAAAAGGAAACAAACTCAACTACATTAGTGGTTGTAGACCTTACCTTACAGAAACCATGAATGTCTTTCTAACAAACATCGATGTTTGGAAACATCAATGGTTACAGGAGAAACATACGTATAAGAAAAGCACATTTTATACATATATTACTTATCTGGGTAATGTTCAATGGAAATGAGTCAGCAAGACCGATGTTTTACGGTTTTGCGTTCGATCTATCGGCGATGAATTGGTGTTCGGTGATCAAAATATCGATTTTAACATCGATGTTGACAATCGCAGCATCCCTATTTACTTCAATCTGTGAGAAGAAAGAGAATAACGTAAGAAACGTGATGTGCTCTCGTATGAAAACTTACAACAGGATTGTTAACATGCTCTAGTAAATAATGAAAAAAGTCAGCTGGATGGTGCCGTGAAATAAGGCCAAGTGAAATAAGGCCAAGTGAAATAAGGCCAGATGGAGGGATTTGGCTTTATTTCGCTTGTTAAAAGTGAAATAAAGCCAAATTTTAACACTTGGCATTATTGCACTTTGTTGAAGTGAAATAATGCCAAACAGATTAACTCATTCGAAGGGAAATAAGGCCGTATGTGCATATGTATGTATGTATGTATATACATACATATGTACATACATATATCCAATCCAGCCAATCTCATTTGACAGCGTTGGCTTTTCTTGTAAACCAAGACTGTTTTAAACTTATACCTTATTCAAGTAAAGACTTTTTCCTCGAATTCTATGTGGAAAAAACTGTTTTTTGCCCTGAGCATTAGAAAAAAGTTTTTAATTAATATAAATTCGAAGAAATCACTTAACAATAACAAATTTTTGACAGATTAAGACAGGAAGTATTAATTTATTTTAGAAGAGAGCATGCTTGTTAATACTAAGATTAAGGAATCGTTCAATTTCTCATTGCTACTTACATAGCTAAAATAAAAGCACTCGCTAGCACCATTTTCAGCCGTCTCCGTTCAATATTTGGCGAAGGCAGTATGTTAAGCATCGTTGGTTGCTCATTGTCTATCATTTGGAACTTACATTCATATTTTTCAGTGGTGTGGAGGTTATCACTCTGCCGAATGCTATACAACGCCTTAGTTTGAACTCTGATATACATTTCTGATTACCTACTTCATAGTCGTCAGAAAGCGTCGAAGGCCACATAGGGAAATTGCAAACGCTTCTGGATAATTTTCACAACATCAAAGAAAAATTTAATATTTACAAGAAAACAAATTCACTCCTGTTGGAAAGCCATCAAGCTTGCATCCAACCGTAATCGTTTTAAAACGCCAGTAAAAACTTGTTCTCTAATTTAGGTTAGAAAAAATAGCTTTGTAATGAAATTTAATCTACCGCATTCTAAAAGAATGCATTTTCAAATACTTATTCTTAGTTCATATCAAAAATGGAAGTATCTTGATGTCTAAACGTTTTTGCGGCAAGTCTTAGCTCTCATACATTTTCAAATTACCCTTGCAAAATTTCTGGGCTATTAAAATTCAGGCCAAATGGCAGAACGGCTCATGGTAGTTTTTTAAGGATAGATAAATGGCAATAAATGGAGATATTAACTATGGTAAAGGCATATGTGTTACGCTTATCCTACCAAATTGACGTTGACACAGAATTTCTTGGCATAAAAACCTCCTGAAATTTTTTTCTGGACAAAGACCAAATTGAGTTTATAGTTTCTTCCTTTTAAAAACGTGCTAGCTCACAACGATAACAGCAGAAAATTCCTCAAATATTCATTGCCACTGCCAAGAATGGGTTGGATTTTCCCTCTGAGCCAAACTGAATAGAGGATAATTCCATAAGACAAATGGGGAGGCAAGTATAAAAGCGCAAAAGTATAAATCGGTCCCAAGGTCAAGCAAACATTTCACACTTAGAGGAGCAACACACCGCGAAGCAGACTCTTGAGCGCAATAAAACGCATTCAAGCCGAACACTTGGCCAGTTCCGCCAAGCAATGAAAAATACCTCTTAACAACCATCAGCCGCAATACCATCGGAATCCTATTGGAGCTGAGAGAGCTATAGTAAAATGGTATAGGCCAAGCCAGCGCCCAAGGTAAATGAACTTGAAAACGTTTTCTTTCGTTTTACACAGCAGAGCGCACAACACCAGTTGCCCTAGTTCCGGGAGTCGTCGCGCTGTGAGGAATTTCCCCTGCGGGATTCTAATCGAATGTTGTGCAACCTTTTTTATGCGATCATTCTCCGGTGAGCTGGCGATGCGATGATGGTGCTGATGTTAGCATCCCAACCCACCTGCAGTATTCAATATTCTTTTTCTCCTGGCAACCTGCTTCCCGAGGAGATGCCCGATGCCAGGCATCACTTTGGCAGCAGCGACCGCCACATTAAATGCACTTAGGCAGTCACCTACCTACCAGGTGTGCCTCCCCTCTACCACAAGCGAGGCAGCTTGAATGTGTGAACTCCCATTGTGACCACGAAGCACACCACATCGAGGGTTGCAAAGAAGAGTTATTGCATTGTCATGACAGAATTGTGTGCTTAAGGTAAAAGAAGAAGCAGGCGACCAAGAATGAAGGTTAGGAAGCTGGTTAAAACTGAGAGCTGATGTTATATGACTGTGTGCATGGTCACCACCGGTGGAGTGATTGGAGTGAGTACATGTGTGCATTTACAACTAAAGCACATTAGCTGAATAAAGTTCAACTAATTCCAATGGGGATGCCGAAAACAGAAAACAGCTCTGGAGCTCGCATTCCGTTCTTGGTCGGATAATCTTTAGCCATAGCCTGCCTCTCAATGGTCACACGTGGACGAACGAGACGAAGAGCACACGATCGTGGTCATATTTTTTTTTTTGTATTGGTAGTATGGGATATGTAATGGTGAAAGATCAGTGGAGCGCTTCACTTTGGGGAACAGGTGCATCGCGACGAAGTTGTGGTTTATTTAATGCAGTTTGGCTTGTGGAATGTTGCAATGGATTGAATAGATTCTAAACAGTTTGCAACACGCATGGACAGTTGCAAGTCGGTTGCATAAAATGGAACACCGATAAAAATTAAAACGGAAAGCCAAAGGCAATGGCCTGAACAAATTTTGGGATTGACGTTCTCGTATGCCCGAGTTAGGTTTACTTTTGTTTCTTGGAGTATTGGGACATGATTCCACTTTGACTTCGCGTAAATCTTTAACTTATGAGCCTCAAATCAATCAAGCCTTTATGTTGAGAATTAAATATCCAATTTATTGCGATCATATTATTTGTCATTGAATTTTTCGAATGTTATACTTTCATTCCATTTCCTAACTCAGGTGTTTGAAAAATTTAGGACTGTTGTTAAGGATACAGTACTTACATATGAAATTATGGGTATGTACAATAATTGCTGTAATGATCAGTTCACGTCTTTAACGCCTGGTGCGTCTTTGTCCCAACTCAGCAGTACTATAGTCCGCTCTGCTATGGATTTTACCTCTAAGCACAAATACAAATCAATACTGAGCACATTAAAATCATCATTGCTTTGCTTTTGTGTAAAAAGCAAATTGCTGAGCTGATTATAAGACTGCTAAATTATCAAAAAACTATAATGAATGGTTTTCCAATAAGAGTGATATGATTTCTTTAAAAAAAAACACACTTGTAGTTAAGGAAATATTTAATGTTCAGTTCGACCAATACAATAAAGTTTCTTTTTCTGCTGCAACAAATTCAATGAACCCAGATTTCGAGCACTTTTTCCACTAAATCAAGCCGTATATCATAAATGGCACGTTCAATATTAACTTGTTAGTCTGGAAGAGGATCTGGTTTATTTTGAAAGACCAATCAGTTCAAATAACCCCACAAAAATAGTCTAATTGTGTTAAATCGCAACTTCTTGAAGGTAATTCAATATCACCATTTCTCAAAATAATCGAATCTCCAAACTTTTCTCGGAATAATTCAATTTTTATTTTTTTTGATTGATTGATTATTTTATATTATTACTAGCTGACCCGCCCGACGTTGCTCGGATCTAAGTTATTTAAAAAATTGTCAGGAACACCCGCTGGACTAAGCTGAAAATAGCCAGAAAGTTTCTAGTTTATGTGGGAATATGGTCATGAAAAAGAGTCTATGTAAGGGATAATTTAACATCCTAATATCAAATGAGTTTTTAATATCGGCTCAGAATTTTTCGAGTTTTCGTTCCCGTTCCTTTCCTATCCCCGTTCCCGTGGGAAAACTGGTATGAAAAAAAGTTGTGAGTCTATTCTCCTAGCCACAAAATATATTTAAAAAATTTCATCGAAATCGGTCAAGCCATTTCGTAAAATAACTTATATACTAACTGCATAAAAGATCCATTACAATCTGTTGAAAATTACGGGCGTTAGAAGGAAACAAAATTTTAAGATTAAGAATAATTTATACTTACAACACAATACCTAGCCGTTGTTTGCGGGAGCTAGTGGCACGTGTTGAGTACTTTTGAGGTTGTGTAACAAATCACTTAATTAACTAATCATGCAAACTGCACTTAATAAAATAGGAATAAATAATTTTTGTCCAGCAAATTTACTTGAGAATATAGTTGATATGACATTTACACTGAGACTGTAAAATCTAATAAATATGTAAAGTTCTAGTGTCACAGTGTAAATTAAAAAAAAAACAATGTTAATGGGAGATGGCCTTTATCACTAAGGGGTATGAAAAATAGATAGTAGCCTATTCTCAGACCTACGGAGGAGTACGGTAACTAATATATCAAATTCTCGTGGAAAATCCTGGAATTTTGTTAGTTTTAGAACACACCGTAGCACTTATCAGAATTGCGGGAATCCGGGAAACATTTGCCTTTGTAGTAACATTTTAAAAATTTATGAAAAGAGAAAAAGAAATGACAAAAGATGTGCTTACTCGTTTGCAGAAGATAGGACTTGATGATTCCACTGCTTATATATCGATTACGGAAATTTTCTATTTGACTCAGCGTTTAAGATTACTGACTTATCTTGTTTTTAAAAAGCACAATATGGGATTTCTATCAAAAAGCTATAGCCAGTAAGAAGTTTATTTTAGTTTGTGTAGCAAATTCTAAGCAAATCTCTCAGTCTCCCTATCCAGCTCAACGCTGCTGCAACATACATACATTAAAACTTTTAGGGGAAAACATGTATAAACCAAACATTTTTAATACCGATTGTAATCAAAGTGAAAGTTGCCAATCAGTACTAAGTCCAGCAGTTTATCTGGTAAAGTTATTGGAAATAGTTAATAGTTGATAAATTTAAACCACTAAATTAATAAAACACAATTCGAATTAAATAAAAATAAAGAAGCAAACTTACACTGTTATCGCAAAGAATTCTCTGAGCAAAAAATGTGATTTCAGAATTAAATTGATAAATATGACATTTACACTGAGACTGAAAAATCTAATATATAAAATTTTCGTGTCACAGTGTAAATTAAAGAAAAAATTTTAAGGGTAGATGGCCCTTATCACTTAGGGGTATGGAAAATAATTAGTAGCCGATTCTCAGACCTACTGAATACGCATATAAAATTTGGTAAAAATCGGTCAAGCCGTTTTGGAGGAGTACGGTAACTAAAATTGTGACAGCGAAATTTTATATATATAAGGATTTTTTAATAATAGTAAGAAGAGAAAAGGTAAAATCTGTTGTTTAGTGACAAGTATCGAAATTATCAAAAAAGCGTTAAAGACATTTCATAAATGATTTATTAATAATTATTTTTCACCAAGAGTTGTGAGGTAAATGTCGAGAAAGTTATTTTTTGATTTTCATTTATTTTATTAACATTTGCAATTTGAAAATTTAAAACAGAAAAATTAAAGTTGTATTGTAATAACGCCATTGAGTCAAAATCAAAGCAAAGTAGCCATTTTTTAATTCTCTTAACAAATAGACAAATAAAGCGGATACATCGAGTTTCAATGTGTAATGCATTAAACAACTTAGGTGCTACTGATGAATAAAAAATGGAAAAAGTTTTGACTGTTTTGCGCAGGAATCGATGCAAGGTTACGGTCACTACTCCGTAGAGTATAGGCTGGAGTATTGTGACTTACTAGATATCCACATCTTAAATAAAAATTTTTTAATACTTTATAAAAGTAAAGGTGCTTCATTGGAAGAATACACGAGCTGACAAACAATGAAAAACTGTGTTCAAATCTTTTCTTCTTCCATTTAAAATGTTTGTCTGCTTTTGGGTTACCATCAACGGTTGTAAAGTGTTTTTGAAAATTTGAAAGTACCACCCCAACAGATATTTCCATATTGAATTCTCGATTAAACTAGACCGTATTAAATTACCTCCATAAGTTTTCTACAACACAGTTTTCTTGAGTGAAACATGACATAAGTAGTCGAGAGTATAGTATGAGCTTTTCAGTTAATTTTATTATCAACAAGCTGACCCGCCCGGCGTAGCTCCGGTCCTGCTTTTATCAAATTGAAATTTAAGCAAAGTAGTTTTCAAGTTTCCATTTTAGTGGTGATGAAATATTGTCTATGTTATTAAGGGCAATTATAAGCACTCTATTTTTGGAATCGGTTCAGTATTTTCCAAGCTCCCTATATGTCCCAGTCCCCTTTCCGTTCCCGTATAGGGATGAAATATAGTGTATATGTAACTCGGAAATAACATCGTATTGTAATACGAACCTTATTGAAACTGATACAGTGGTTTTTGAATTCCCGTTCCCGTTCAGGAATCAGTCTATTACCGATTATATTTCCGTTTCTGAGGGAATATGTTATTTCTCAGATTCTAGATCATTTTTGTGTTCCAAATTTCATTCAAATTGTCTCAATAGTTTTGGTGCCTCTTCAATACAAACAATATTTCAGGACCATAGAAGAATACTGCTTGTTCCATAATTACAGGAGCACTACGTCTACGGGATCGCTCAAGTTCTTTATGTCGTGCTCGCTATTATTGTATGAACTCATTGCATTCTTAACCTATTCACTTCATTTCCACACATTATAGAACGTATTTCTGACATACGACTAATATCGTTGTATGTCTCTCACTGGTCATCAGTGTTAGCACGTGATGTTTCTCTTCGCACTTTTGATTTATTTTGAGGGCCTATGTAGGCCACATCTTTTTCTAATTGGCATTGTTAGTCTTGCTTGAATTTGAGAATGGGTATTCCTATTATTAAAATGAAATCCAGGAATTGTATGAAAAAATAGGTAGGATTATAGAAAAAACATCACTATTTTTATTTTAATCTAAAATAAATTAGATCTTGAATAAACCAGTCAAAAAATAGAAATTAATTTAAAAGAAATCCTAAAAACAAACAATCCAATACTCTTATTTTTTGCTGTCAAAAACGATAAAAAAAGCATTTTTTAAATTTTATTTTTAATTCATAACAGTTAAGAATAAAGAAATTATTACTTTTACTATATTCCAATTCTTTTTTCTCATATTAACTTACCTTTTTAACCTTCCCTAGACCTCCACGAACATTTCAAGACCAAGATAAGATAAATCCGTTCAGCCGTTCTCGAGTTTTAGCCAGACTAACGAACAGCAATTGATTTTTATATATATAGATATGTACACATGTAGATAGTTAACCCCAGTTATTGAAATTCAGTCACTAACTCTATATGGAAGCATTTCGGAGAACATATGGCATTCGAAATATTATTTGCAGCAACATTAGAATAGCAACAAGATAAACTATAAGCAGAGAGTTTTACACAGTCAAAGCTATGCTGAATAAGAATAGGATGAATTAGATCTAAGGCTTGTAAATTGAAAAACATAACCATTGTTAAAGGGCTAACACCAAGTTTATGAATGCCAAAACCCAATGTCTGAATGACTCCAAGTCATTATTAATATCAGCAATCAGTTCTAAAATCGTAAGACTAGCTATGTCATCGGCAGACCCACCTATGTTAATATAATTGGTTGTACTGATGTTATGACCTATTCTTACAATTTGTTTTCTATATGTTGCATTTGCTGTGTGGCACGTAGCCCCTTCTTAATGAAATCAAATGTTGACAAGATAAACTTCTTCCAATTTTAGCTATAAAAAGTTGGTTATCATTGATCCATACCGCTCTCCATTGACAGTAATGGTGCTACCGCTTCATTTTGAATGAATTATGTACCGATGATTCCACCAGGCCAAAAACCACACCAATCTGACAATTTAGGTGAATGTAATGATTTCTCATGAATATTTTGTGGACTTCCATTGCACCAGAGTCGACAATTTTACTTACATAGGTATTTACCGCACCATTCAAATAAAAGTGAGCCTCATCGGAAAAGATGATTTCCTTAAGGATCGTTTTCATTTTCAAGTTGTTCCAAAGCAAAATCAGAAAACTTAGGATGTTTACGGTGGTCCAATGGTGAAATTGTAAACACTTCTGAATGAAATAGAAAATAGAAAACAAATGACAGATCATGACATACTACAAATGGCCGAAACGCTACTGCAAAATCATATCATACCTATTGGAAAACCCTTTATATACAAAAAAGCAAAATATATATTCGGGAGTGTCAGGAGCTGGCTCCTAAATGAAGAAGCTTCCCATCAACTGCTTCTTCAAAAACATTTTCAGACTCGAAACTAGAATAAGTTGTATAGATATTTTTTTTTCTCAGAGAATTTGTGGCCTGGCATTCAATTGGTTGTTTCTTGTTTCTACACACCTTTTTTTCTTCAGTACACTTAAAGAAATTATTTTTTTACTGAAAATGGTTACATTATTGAAATCGTTTACACTACACCTTTCACTTCGAGAAATGAAAGCTTATTGAAAATATGCTTGGATGAGTATTCACCAGCCGATTGGTATGACCATGGACCAGAAAGATGAATGAGACATTAGTACCATTAT
The DNA here is from genome assembly GCA_914767635.1 of Melanostoma mellinum. NCBI lineage: Eukaryota > Metazoa > Arthropoda > Insecta > Diptera > Syrphidae > Melanostoma > Melanostoma mellinum. The sequence goes on from OU612058.1 coordinate 128,069,256, forward strand.
TTGCTTGATACTTTAGAGAACAGAACCTTCCAATTGTTGTTCTGTTGCGTAGTAAGTTTTATTGATGTCGCATGCAATAAATACGAAATCAATTCTTCCACTTCCTATCATCCGAGTCCTGCCATAGAACCATAGAATTCATTTTCAGTAATTGAAGAAGTTCTCAATTTTTCTAAACTGAAAAAAACTCTGAGCGATCATTGGCCCCGCCTGAGAGAACAGTAAAAAAAGATGAAGAGTTGGTAATTAAAAACTGAAAAGGCTATATAGGGACACCAGAGACTTACACGTGTATAGCGAATGGACACCAAAACTCTGGCTCGACGAGTCATTCAAATAGCACCAAAAAGATATCGAAGAAAATGAAAGTTACTGTAATTCTCTTACTAACAAGAAGGTAATTCAATATGAATCACCTGCTCGTCAATGGTCAATATACGTGGCGTTAAAAAATTCGATTCCTTGCACTATTGTGATTGTTCTTCAGCCCATCTCTGCAAACTCCCTTTTAAAACAACTTCCAAACTCAACATCTTTATACATAGCAGCTAACTGAAAAAATTTAATCTTCAAAAGCTTTTAGTTAAACTCTTATTCACTATAAGAACACAACAAAAGCAACATTAATAGACACTTCCATCGAATTGTCCTTAAAAATATATTATTATAGTTCAACCGAAGCCAGAATTTTCAATCACTATCAAAAACATATTTCCATGGAAGATTTCTTATCGATGGTCACATACCGTGCCGACATCAACAACACATCAACATCATCCATCAAAGAGAAGCGATTGCTTCTCATCATTCATTTGGTCACACAAACAGTTCTTGGACCAGAGCAAAGTGCAGTTCATGATTTCCAGTTCCATATCCAACGCCATACTCAAACAATACCACCTTCATTGGGACCCACCTGAAGTGTATCAACAACACACGAATCTTCTTTTCTTATCCACTTGTCGCACAATGTTGTTCTTGATACGGCCCCCATGAGAAAGTAAACATTGGAATTCGCCCAGAGAGAAATTCCTTTGGCTCTACGGTTGGTAAAACAGACCCTACATCCATCATTGGGGGAAGCAAAGGAGACCGAGAAAGGTAAACCTTAGTGAAGTTCAGTTGCCTACCTCTATCAGTTTTCCTGTCCCTCTTCCTTTGTGAAACTGCTTTGCGTCTTAATGAAAATAAGAGGAAATTTTGAAGAAAATGCATATATACTTCAACAGGGGTGAACTTGACCTGGGTGATGATTTAGGGCCTAAATGAACTTGTCATATACCAACTATCATTTGTCGAACACTAACCAGGTTTGAAATATTCGACAAAAATATGATCTAATACCTTCGTGCTCAGAGCTAAAAAAAAACCGTAGCGTGGAAAACAAAGACGAATATCTACAATTGACCTTTGGCTAAAACATAAGCCGAGTTTTATTGGGACTTTTTAAATTCACTTCACTCAGGCGCTCAATGAAAAGTTGTACTCCTTATACAACTTTATCCCATAAACTCCATTTACCTGCCATCCCTGTTGTTCACTTCTGCTAGTGAGTTGTTTTTGTCCACTTTAAAGTTGTTGTTTTCCCATGAGCGATTTTTTTGTGATGTTTTGCTGAAGTGAATATTAATTCTCACTGAAACACGGCTATAATTGCTTCACAAAGCAAAAAAAGACTGTGGAACTTTCTGTTTATGTAAGCCAGGGCGGCTGTCTGGCAATAGTTTGGGATTAGTCCGGACCTGAGCCCAGACACAAAGCGAAACAGGAAGAACACTTGATTCGAGTGCGATTCGATCGTAGAGCATGCAGGTAACTCGTCCACTATCCAGCAATAAAGAGCGATATTTAATGGTGAAGCACAGCGATAGGGCCATGCTGTTGGAATTTATGCACTGTTACATTATTAATATGATTCTTGTTCGTTTGTAGCTTGTAGCGGTGGCTTTTGCACCCGACAATGGGAGGATAATTAAGAGCAAACATACCAGCGTCAGCGTCGTCGTTAGGCAAACGCCCCAGAAATGTGCAGATGCCCATGAAACGCCCGGTGTTAGTAGTCTCCTCAAATAATCATCTCTCATGGGGCAATATAAAGATGCGGCACACGGGACACGGTGCAACATGGTTTTTTGTGATGCTGTTCCCTGTGCATGTGCAGTAGTTGTTGGCTCTGCAACGCACATCAGCAACAAATGTTTCCACGGGTGCACAACACAACAAAGTGATTTGTTTGTAAACAAAAACAAAAAAGAAGGGATACCGCGAATGCGGCTGCTGTGAGGAACAAGTTTGGTTTGGTGGCTTAGTCGCACCTGTGCGTCGGAGGTATTTCTGTTGGTGAAGCACTTGTGTTTGTAAAGGTAGAAAACGGGCTATTCATAGACTCGACGACGTGTTTCCTTAAACAGCATCTCGATTATTTGCCTCGATTTTTATAGCCGTCCTAATTGATATCAATTGCTGTGTGAACCTGTGGTTGTGATGCGTGCGACCTGGGTGATCTCAAGCATCAGGTGTGAACCAGATAATGTGCGTACCTGGCATACCGTGGGATCTATCAAACTAGATTGATATAAGTGGATGTTAATCTTGGCGTTATAAAGCAAACACACCCCATTTATAAATATGTATATATTTATATTTATGTATGTAGATGTAGATACATTTGTACATCGTATAGATACTATTTAATTAAAATGGTTCAAACGTCATTTCGGATGACTTACGGATTTGAGTTGAGTTTTCTTTTTCTTTTTGAATCAACTGAAATCAAACTTTTTTGATTTCACTTCCGTATTATGGTTCAATGAAACAGGGCCCCGACTCGACACGATATTTCGAAAGCACATTGCAGGGAAGTGGCGCAATCAAGTGGAAGAAGACCTCGATCAACTTGGAGTGCAGTACTTAAAGAAGCTCGCTTGAAATCGAAACTGTTGGCGAAAGATCTTGGTTGATACTTAGATTCATTCCGAACTATAAAAACATCTATGTAAGTAAGTCAGAATATTTTAGAATATTTTGCAAATATTTATTTTCTTCAGTAAAAACATGTTTGTTAGTTAAATTTTATCCAATATTGACCCAGTTTTTCTCGACAACCGTCGTTTTTGTCCAAAAAAATTTCTCAAAAATCTCTAAGCCACAAAACAACGACACGTACTGTCATGAATTTTTGAAATCAGTCCAGTAATTTTGGAGTACCCGTCCCAGTGGGATTATGGGAATTAAAATGTTACTGAGGGATACTGTGCCATATTATCAAAACATGTCGGATATGAGAGGTGATTTGATTGAGCTTCGTCGTGCCACTTCTTCATGTGAGTTCAACATTATTGTGCTTGTCGAAACATGGCTGAGAAATGATCACCTTGATGCGGAAATTTTTGATTCATCGTGGCAGGTTTTTAGATGCGACCGGACTCTAACCCCAAAACAAAACAAAGGAGGCGGTGTATTATTAGGAGTCCATACTTCCTTTTCCTGTTGTTACCCAGCCGCCGCCATCGTCCACTGATATTTTTTTTTTTTTTTATAATTTGCGCGCACTCAAGGGGTTGTGACTACCCTTAACATGTTAAGTAACACAGTACGAGCGTTAGGAAAAAGGGAGAGAGTTTAAAAGGAGATACCGATGCACATTAGTTTTAAATTTCTGAAGATTGTAATGAGAGTGAAAAATAGAGCTGGGCAATACATTCCACATTCGCGTGGTACGGCTGAAGAAGGAATCTCTGTATTTAGTACGTCCGAAATTGGACTCAAGGGTAAACTGATGGGCATTCCTGGGAGCGCGAGTATTACGGTTGAATTGTTTAAGGGGAGGAATGCATCTGGCAATCTCATAAGAGCACTGTCTTGAAAAAAAAAACGATTAAATAAGGAGAGACAGGAAACATTACGACGATGTTCGAGTGTCGTGAAAGTTTCGACGATGTTCGTATCTCCAATCATTTTAAAGGCTCTTCTCTGAACACTGTCCAAAAGATAAACGTGGGTTGAAGGAGCACCTGCCCAAATATGGGAGTTATACTTCATCTTAGGACGAATGAACGTTGAAAAAAATTTCTTGCATCGTCGAAGAAAACCTAAGCACTTTGCAGCGTTTTTGGCGATGTCAAGTATATGGTTATTCCACAAGAGGTGGTTGGTAATGCACATACCGAGGATTGAAAGCTGTTCTGTTTCAACAATGCAAGAGCCACTCATGGATAGTGGCAGGGGTGGTAAGTTTCGCTTCAACGACAAAAGACAGCATTGAGTTTTTGAAGCATTAAATTCTACGCGGTTTCTTATTCCCCACTGAACAATGCTGTCTAGATGAGAATTCAATGAACTCAACATACGTTGCCGCCCTAATTCCACGTACGAAGATGAGGGATGTGAACTTAAGAACGAATATGAAAAGCTGAGGGTACTGGTCGTCGACAAAACAATTTAGTGGATTAGTAGTTTCAGACAGAAGATCGTTAATGAAAATTAGATAAAGTGTCGGAGACAATGCAGAGCTCTGGGGCAACTTTATTTTGTGGGTCTCAGATTTATAGCCGTCCAAAACAACTTGTAATGAACGCAACGGTTTGAAAGGTAGCTACTAATCCAGCGAAGAAGAGACTCATCGAAACCAAATGTACGCATTTTAATAATTTGAACCAACCAACCAACAACCAGAGTATGGACCAAAGTTTCTGTCGGGGACAAAAATTTTTACATTGGCTGTTGCTATATTCATCCCAGTCAGCCTGCTACTATTTACGAGACAACAACTACAACTGCATTATCAGTTCTGTCTACTCTCGAAGACAATGATGACTTCTTTCTTTTTGGCGATTTTAATCTTCCTGAACTGAATTGGATACCTTGCGAAGATAATGACTCGATCTTCGATCCAATCAATATAACAACTGAGCAACAATCTCTTTTAATTGAATTTTGTTGAAAGTTGAGATTTGATACTTTGTTTTTAAATACTTTGTTTATTTTATTGTTATCAAATTGTTCTAATTTTTATATGTTTGATTTATTGAAAATAAATATTATTACTGTTCAGAATCTTAAAACATCAGGTTATGGGCCTTATCACGAACTAAATACAAAATAATAAGGAAATTTGTATTGGGAAAAGATGTCTGAAACGAAATTCAGTATTGAAAAGCTTCGGGGAAGCGAAAACTTCGAAGACTGGAAATTTTCCGTTGAAGCTTATTTCCAAATGAAAGGACTTTGGACGGCTGTTTCTGAAGGTAGTGAGACGGAGAAGGATGCAACGAAGCTCTTAAACGCAAAATCGGAGCTTATATTGCTTGTTGAAACATCCATTTATCCTCATATAAGACATTGCAAAAGCGCTAAGGAGATTTGGGATTCTCTTCAGAAAATTTTTCAAGATTCTGGTCTTGTGAGGAGAGTTGGGCTCATCCAAAAGTTTTGTTCTACAAAATTGAAAGATTTTTCTACCGTAGATGCGTACGTTAACGATGTGTTAAATGCATCATACAAGCTTAGGTCTGTTGGTCTCAACCTAGATGAAGAATGGATAGGATCAATGCTTCTAGCTGGTCTTCCCGAAGAATACAAGCCAATGATAATGGGAATCCAAAGCTCTGGGATTCTTATTACAGGAGACAGTATTAAAACCAAAATTCTTCAAGACATTAATCTGGATTCAAGTCAAGATACTGCTTTTGTTGGCAAGAACAAGAAAAACTTTGGGAATAAGAACTTTAAGGGTCCTAAATGTTACAACTGCAACGAATTTGGCCATATTGCTGCTAAATGTCCAAAAAAGAATAAGAACCTTCAAGAAAAGAAGAATGCGATGTTAGGATGTTTTTCTGTCTCGGCTCTTGAAAAAGAAGAATGGTATTTCGACTCGGGAGCGTCAGCTCACATGTGCTCAAATAGTGCATGCTTTTCAAGTAAGATGGAAAATCTTAATTCTGAGGTAATTGTTGCAAATAATTCAAAAATGCAAGTCCAAGGTATAGGTAGAGTCGATATGAAGATATATATTGGAAAATTCAAAGAAAGTGAGGTTGAATTTTTAGAAGTCCTTCACGTTCCTGACTTATGCATTAATCTCTTATCTGTCTCGAAAATTGTTCAGAACGGTTTTTCAATGATTTTTCCAAGAATGGATGTTTAGTAAAAGACCAAAGGGGTAATGTTGTTGCAACTGCAAGCTTGGTGAACAATATGTTCCGACTCAACAGACCACACAACCAAAGTGCATATTTTACAAAAAATGTAACTTCACACTTTGAACTTTGGCACAAGCGTGTTGGACATCCAAGTATCGAAACCACACAAGCTATGATTCCGAAAGTGGTGCAGAATATTGATTGCGATAGCTCAAAAATCAATTGCATAACATGTATCAAAGGTAAAATGGCACGCCAGCCTTTTAACTCAATTGGTAACAGGGCAGAATCAATTTTAGAACTGATACATACAGATCTCTGTGGTCCGATTGAACAAAAATCAATTGGAGGTTCAAAGTACATGCATTTATTCATTGATGATTTTTCAAGAAAAGTCTTTGCGTTTTTCATTAAAAGCAAGAATGAGGTAGCGGAAAAGTTCCTCGAGTTCAAAAATTTTATAGAAAATCAGACTGGTAACAAAATAAAAGCCATTAGAAGTGACAATGGAAAGGAATATTGTAATTTTAAGATGAAGAAGATTCTAGCAGATGCAGGCATTCAACATCAAACAACGGTTCCATATTCTCCACAACAAAACGGGTTGGCAGAGAGAATGAATAGAACCATAATCGAAAAAGCACGTTGTCTTCTCATCGAGTCTGGTTTACACAAACGATTTTGGGCCGAAGCTGCAAATACGGCCGTTTATTTAACAAACAGAACACCTTGCAAAGGTACAAGAGAAAAAACACCTGAAGAAATCTGGAGTGGAAGAAGAGTGAATCTGCAGCATCTTAAGGTTTTCGGTTGTCAAGCAGTTATTCACATTCCAAAAGAAAAGCGGAAGAAACTCGATGCCAAGGGAAAAGAAGTAATAAGTCGAGATGCAGTTTTCCATGAGCAAATTTTTCCAAAGGATGGTGAGACAAACGATACATCTTATTGTGATATTTTTACAGGATATGATTCAGTGGGGAATGAAGACGAAATTTCATCAGCAGATTCAAACAATGAAATACCAATCGAAATAAGTGACGAAGCGGCAAGTGAAAACAGTTTTTTGGATGCCCAAGATAATTTCATTGTTGAAGAATCTTCAGAAGGAATCATATCTGACAGAGGAATAAGACGATCTACCAGAATAAGAAATCCACCTGAAAGATACGGTTACCTATCGTACATGGCTAACGACAGATCCAAAGACAGTCGCTGAGGCAATGAAGAGTGAACATATGTCTGACTGGAAAAAAGCAATGAACGATGAATATACAGCTCTTTTGAAAAATGACACTTGGGAAATAGTTTCATTACCAAAAGGAAAGAAAGCCATAAATTCCAAATGGACATTCAAGACGAAAAAAGATGCAAGTGGTAATGTCGAAAAATATAAAGCTAGATTGGTCGTTAAGGGGTATTCGCAACGTCAAGGGATCGATTATCAAGAAACATTTTCTCCCGTCGTAAGGTACACGTCCATAAGGGTACTTTTAAGTTTGGCTGTACGATATGATTTGGATATCGATCAAATGGATGTTGTGACTGCTTTCCTACAAAGTGAACTTAACGAAGAGATTTACATGAATCTTCCTGAAGGTTTTGATAATGTTCAAAATAAAGTATGTAAACTCAAGAAATCACTGTACGGCCTCAAACAAGCTAGCAGAGTTTGGAATAAGAAATTGGATGAAACTTTAAAGAAAATTGGACTTAAACAATCCAAAACCGATCCGTGTATTTATTACAAGACAAACAGCACAGATAAGACTTTCGTCGCTATTTACGTAGACGACATACTGATTTTTACAAACAACAAAGATGAAAAAAGAATTATCAAAGAAAATTTGGCTAAATCATTCGAGATGAAAGATTTTGGAGAAGCTAAATTTGTGCTTGGTATGCAAATAACTCGCGATCGAGAAAAGGGAAAGTTATGGATAGACCAACGGACATACTTAAAGAATATTCTCAAGCGATTTAATATGGAGGATTGTAATCCGGTATCCACACCCTTAGATATTAACCAAAAGCTTATAAAAGAAACACATCAACAAAGCAAAGACGAAACTGACTGCATGAAAACCGTTCCATATCAAGAAGCTATTGGAAGTATTTTATATGCAGCACAAGTAAGTCGCCCAGATTTATCCTTTGCAGTGGGGGCTTTATCAAGATTTAATAATAATCCTTCAAAATCTCACTGGATAGCGGTTAAACGACTTTTCCGTTACATTAAAGGAACAATAAACTACAAGCTAGAATACACTCGAGACATTGAAGGACGTTTAGAAGGATTTTCGGATGCTGACTGGGCTAGTGACTCAGATGACAGAAAATCAACTACAGGTTATCTCTTTAAATACCAAGGAGGACCTATTTCGTGGAATTCAAAGAAACAACCTACTGTCGCTCTCTCCACCACAGAGGCTGAGTATATGGCTTTAGCCTCAACATCTCAAGAAGCACTTTGGCTTCAATCTTTATTGCAAGAACTTATTCATTGGAATCAACAACTTATATTGCAATGCGATAACAAGAGTGCAATAAACATATCTAAAAACAACGTTTATCACGCACGTTCAAAGCACATCGATATAAGGCATCATTTCATTCGAGATCTTATAGAAGAAAGTAAATTAGAAGTATTATATTTGAAAACTGAAGAGATGCCTGCTGATGTTCTAACCAAAGGACTCCCTGCTACAAAACATAACAACTGTTGTACTCTTATTGGCATAAAAGTATAAAAATCTAGTGGGGGTGTTGAAAGTTGAGATTTGATACTTTGTTTTTAAATACTTTGTTTATTTTATTGTTATCAAATTGTTCTAATTTTTATATGTTTGATTTATTGAAAATAAATATTATTACTGTTCAGAATCTTAAAACATCAAATTTTATACCAAAAATGAATATAATTGAATTTGTAGTTTAACAAATAGTTTTTCAAACGTACTTGATCTTGTATTTACTAATGTTTGCAATAAGTTTGTTTTAGAAAAGAATTCATCTATCGCTTAAAACAAAATAGGAGTGTTTTTCACAAAACATTTAAAATTAGCTTTGTCTATAGCGACAAGACTCGACCGAAAATTGATGAGAGGAAATTGTTCTTTGATTTTAAAAACCCTGATTTATCATCAAATCAACTAACACTTAAATAACATTGAATGGTTTAGTGAATCCTCTATAGCAAATGAAAAGGCTGTTGAGTTGCATAAGGTAATTGTGAATGATTTTAATTATATTACGGATCACAATGTTATCCGAAGCCCTGTTTCAATCATTATGGAAGACCTTATCCGTAACTTTAGAAATATCGATTTCAACAAAGGTAGTGGTCCCTCCTTTGTTTTTAAAAAAGACCGCTGAAACTATTCCCAAGCATTTGCTCCAACTTTTCAACCAATCTTTGTCTAATGGGATATTTCCTAACACGTGGCTTAACTCGTTTCTAACGCCAATATTAAAAACGGAGACAGATCCAGCATCAAAAATTATCGAGACCTGTCAGCTATTCCCAAATTATTTGGGAAACTGGTAACTGACAAGCTGAACGTGGAGCTGATTTTATTTTTAAGCGAGCATCAACATGGCTTTCTTAAAGGTAGATATACAACTACCAAATTAGCAGATTGTGCCTCATTCATTCTTTTAGAAATGGAAAAAGGGAACCAGGTTGATGCTATCTACACTGACTTAAGCAAAGCTTTCGACAAAGCTGATCACAATCTGCTTATTTTTAAATTTAAAAAATATGGCATTCATGACATCCTGTTACTGTGGATCCAATCGTATTTGTCGCAAGGAACGTAATGTGTCAAGTTTTGTGATGTCTTGTCACTTCAAATTAATGTAACTTCTGGTGTACCCCAAGGTAGCCATCTTGGCCAACTTTTATTTCTCCTTTTATAAATGAGTTGCCCTTTCTGCATGGAGGTTGTAGATTTCTGATGTATTCCGACGACCTAAGGTTGTTTCATACAGTTAACAATATTGCCGACACCCAATTATTGCAGCAATGTTTATTCAGCCTAGTTAAGTGGTATAAAACTAATGGAATGATGTTAAATGTGGAGAAATGCAATATAATTTCTTTTTTAAGAACAACATGTGCAATTAATTTTGACTACTCCATAGACGGACAAAAATTAGTAAAAATTGACGTAGTAAGTTTTAATTGACAGAAAACTAACTTTTAAACATCATATTGATAAAGTTCGTTCCAAGAGTATGGCTAGGTTTCGTTAAGCGGAGATCTATGGAATTTAGAGAACCCTACGTCAGTAAAGCTATATATTGATCATTGGTCCGGTCACTGTTAGAGTACTGTAGTTTCATATGGTCTCCGTTGTATGCTGTTCATATAAAGAAACTTGAATTGTTCAAAAGCAATTTTTGTTGTTCGCCTTGAGAGGTCTTGGATGGAACCCCGACAGTTTTGTCCTACCTCGTTATTCACATCGACTAAATCTTATTAATATGTGCAGCCTTGTAAATCGTAGAGAGTTGTCTGAAGCTTTATTTGCGTTCGATCTTTTAAATGGTAATATTAACTCACCATTTTTGTGTTCCAAAATATCTGTAAATCCTACCGTTCGTATTTTAAGGTATACCAAATTTTTAAAGGAGTGCAACTCAAGGACTAATTACGCCTCTCATGAATGTTTGAATAGATGTTCAAAAACATTTAATAAATATTTAGACTTGTTCAATGTAAATATAAATAGAGAAAACTTCCGGAGAAAAATCCTAAACAGAATGATGTTTGCAGACTCTTCTTGACTTTCTTTTGTATAGCAAATCTTTTATATACCATATCCGTTTTATTAATGAAAAAAATTATTTTTATAAAACGTAGTACAGGTACTCGAACAGATGTATTTTATTTTATTTTCTATGTTTTTTTTTATAATTTATGTTGTCTTACTTTGGCAAAATAAACTAAACTAAACTAAAGTTTTTTTGTTTAAAATCCCAGCCAACTTCATCGTGTTGCTTTTTGGAAGTCGTTTTCTGTTGGTGCACGGCTATTTGTCGTGTAATTTTTGAGTTTCCGCGTTCTTTGTCGTAGTAGCACAGGGATTTTGCTAACCGTTACTTATTTTTCAACGTATATTTCGTATTGAGTATCATTGAATTAAAGCTTAGTTTGCTTTCAAGTATTTATCAATAATCAAACTGCATGCTTGATTAAGCGTTTTATATTCTTTCTCTTATTTATACAAAAGTTTGCAATTAAACTATTTGGAAAACGTAAAAAAAAGCGAAAACATTGTTTACCTTACTCATAGGTTGGTAGGTACATGAACAGAATATTTCACTGACTTAATTAAGAACTTGGGATGTACAGATAAATACTTTCCTCGTTTTTATTTAAAATAAAATTTAATTAATGTCCATGGGATGGATAAAAATCATAGAGAAAAGTGCAAAAAATGTACTATGACAATCCCAATACGCTGGCTGCTTGCATTGCAATTTTATTTAAATCTCTCAATTAATTTCCACATCACACATCAACCATTTTTATGTTATTAAGGCATCATCAGGAAGCAGCTTTCATCTGTATTCGTTACCTGAATCAGTTCATAATACGAGCTACAAACCAAAAATAAAAAACCAAAATTTAACCCAACCTTGCATAAAAAATCATTGAGAATAATGTGGAAACACTGACAAACGAGCAGTTTTCCACAATAAAAACTAAAAAACGAAATGCCACGAGTAAACGCAGCTGTAGTGGATAAGAATAACCAACCAGCCTTCATGGCTAAAATGCAATGCCAATACCAACGAGGACTACAAATCATGTAAAAATAAAAGAATTTAGCCTGGGTAAATTACACTACTGTGCGACATTGATGTTTAAATGTTTTTGCCAGCAAATTTGTGAAAATTTTTAGTTTTATTTTTTTCTATTTTTATTGTGATAATTTATTTAAGCAAAAAAAAAATCTGCACCCTTGACGTATGCAATTATCTGATTGACATTTTCAAAAGCCGGCTTAGTGAGAATCTTGTTTTATTTTGTCAATAAATTTCCGCTCGTGGTAAATGGAATAAAAATTGTGACCAATAAAAGTAGATGGTTGTTAAGGGGCCAGTTATAGCGATCAGGAAAAAATTTTATATGGAATATTAACTGTGTTTTCGTTAATTTTGAATAGAGAATTTTTTGCAAAAAAAATGTGCAATTGAATAATGACTTTCTGTTAAATTTTTTCTATTTTCCTGTATCAATTTCAATTTTCTTGAAATTGATACAGGAAAATTGATACATTGATTCAATATTGGCTGAAATTCCAATCAGCTGAATTTCAGCCAAAATTGAACAAACCGTTCCAATTATTTGGATTCCATTTTCTATGTATTCCACTGACAGACTTACAGCGGATTATTTTTTTCTTGTGCAGTGCATAAGGAAAACCAGTTGCTGGCGTGTGGCTGCGAAGGGTTGAGAGCCTGCCAACTGATATATTTTTCCTGTTCGCCTTGAACGCTCATCAAGAAAAAAAATTCAAGGTTCCATTTATCTCAACTTTTTCTGATGGTTTTTCCTTATCGCTATAATTGGCCCTAGTTTGGGGCTACTTCTAATTCCATTTGAAAACTTTTCCTGATTCTTTTTTCATATCACTAATCACTATACCTGGCCCCTAAGATGGGACTTGGTTAAAAAAAAAAACGGCAAGGTTCAATCCTCTTCTATATGAACGTTTTTATTGAACGATGAGCTGCAAAATCCGTCAGCATTAAAATGAAACTAAAGCAAAAAAAATTTTTAAATTCGACACAGTTCCCTCTTTTTAGTAGCAAAGTAAAACATACAGGGTGTTTTGCAGAAGAAAAATTCGTGGGTGGTCATTTTTATGAGAAATTGACTTGAAATTAAAAAAAAAATTAACTAAAATTCTTTTACACCCGCTTATTTATAATGTGTTCTTTGACTAAGATTTTGCTTTAAGTTAATTTAGTGGATAGTGTTCAAGTCTAAAAGTAAAAGTTTTGAGAAGAAATTAAATATTTTCCTCACTAAGGGTTATTATTTTGGCAAAAAAAATCAATGGTTCTTTTACTCCTGAGTTAAGACTTAAAAACTGTAGATAAATGTTTTTTAGTTTTTGAGCTAATGCAAGAAAATTCACGCTACTTTTTCCATAAAACACCATTTTTTGTTCAGATATTAAAGTCCAATGAACGGAAAAGGAATCCCATAAAAAAAAGGATTTCCTGGAAGGAGGTACTTCACTTCAATTTTTAATCGAAAATCTTTCAAAAACAGAATGTGTAATAATAACAATAATGATAATAAGTGACTTAGTTGATTTTTCTTGAAAATTAGTTTTTTCCTTGTCTTGACGCAACCAATTCGTTCTCAGATTTTATCGAAACACCGAAACAAACTATGAGACCTATGCAATTTTTCATGATTTTTTTGAGAGGTCAACTGCTTTAAAATGTAGCAAAATGGAAACTACTGAAATTTTGTCAAAAGTATATGCTATATAAAAATTTTATGATAATCTAAAATCTAAATTTCCTTTTATTGATTTTAAAATATGAAATGAAAATGTGATTAATTAAAACGGTACAATTTTTAGACTTTATAAAAAAGATTTCTTACATCGAAAGAAAAACTATTAAATACTCTCATTTTAACAAAATTATATCGAATTCATTGGAGCCGTTTACAAAAAAAAAGCATTGATATATAGGTTCTACGGCAAATACCGTTATCTCAAGACCTAGAGACCCAATTCCAAAAGCACTAACTGCAGATTTTGAAGAAAATCGGTCAAGCGGTTCATGTTGTAGATCCATATGCTGATAGACATAGGCATCAGAGAACTGCTTGAGTGCAATCACTTGCGCTTTCGAATCATCCCTGGAAAAACAAGCCGTACACAGTCTCACACTCGCAATGATGAAACAAGTGTGATGCTTGTAGAAAAAGTACACAACACTCCTAAGTACGAGCCTTCGCATTGCTTGTGCTCATGAATGATGAATAAATGGACCATTCAAACTCAAACAGGTACACCATTCGCTTGCACTCGAAAAAAATCGAATGTACACAAATGATGAGGGATGACAACATATTTTTTCATGTTCATAGATAGGTTTGAATACACATTTTGTGACCTGACTAGGACGTTATTTATATTTTTTCTGTTTTGTTGTTGTTGTTGTTGTTGTGTTCTCCATCACAGTATTGCACTGTGAAGTATTCGTTGCCTTATAAAGTAATCGTTGCACTGTAGATGATTCGTTGCCTTAGACACTATTCGCACAAGTTCATACGCATACAGATTATGGATATAGTCATTGCCTGCCATTGTTTCAGATAAGTGAGTGAAAGTGAGAACCTGTCTTGTTGACTGAAAGACAATGTAGTGTGTGTTGGATTAAGATGAATGGTGTCTGAATGGCGTGTAAGGCAATGAATAAGTGAATGCATTCACAAAACGAGACATTCACTGTAGCTCGCTGATAGGCATGTCTCATTATCCGTGCACTGAAATCGCAATTGTGGGCGATTCCAATGTACACAATTCTGGTTGGCTTTGTCACTCTGGCTAGATAACACCCGAAGGCATTTAACTAAACATGTATAGATGAGCCCACTCAGGCTTCAGATAAGGCCATGCGTCTAACACTCTTGGCCTATTTCTCACTTCTCATCCCGAAAAACACATGATAATTATATTTATATGAACGTATATCTGTAGATTTTTCGTTTTCCGTCACTGTAAAAAAAGATACAGTCCATAAAAGAACTGTGTGGCAATATGTGAAAGCCAATTGGGACGGCCTGAATAATTTCTTTCAAAATTTTAATTTGTCATTGTGCTTTCTCGACGGAAACGTTGATGCATCAGCTGATATGATATCTAACGTAATTCTCAACGGCATGAGAAATTTTGTTCCTCACAGAACAAAAAGTATCATCAAGCTGTAAAGAGGCGATTAGGGATAGAGAAAGTAGTTTTCGGGATTTCAAAGATAATCCTACTGTAGAAAATCGAAATTTGTTCAAACGGGCCGGAAATATCTGTAATGCTCAAATACAAAAGGTCAAGTTTTTGCACGACCAAAAAGTAAGGCAAAAAATACTGTTGTGTCCAAAAAGAAGCTAAAGTTTTTGGTCTTTTGTTAAGAACATTAAGAACTCGACCTCGTCATCGGTCCCAACGCTCGTTTTCAATGTCTCCCTGTATGTTAGATCCATCGACAACGCGAATTTGCTGGCACCTCAATTTGCTGCTAACTCGACACTTTCTGATAGCAGTTGGCTCCACCTGAGCTTGAGTCTGTAAATTCTGTGAATCAGATATTTTTTCGAGCAAAGATCTCAATATTCATAAATTCACTGGCCCAGATGATATCCCCACCGTTATTCTGGACAGGTGCTCTTCTAAGCTGGTAAAACCACTGCATAAGCTTTTCTATCTATCCTATTTGGGCTCTTCCAGAGCTGATGAAAATGATGCATTTGGCCAACCCGTCCCTTAAAAAGGCGAATCTTCTTCCCCTTAAAATTACCGACCAATTGCACGTCCCTTCTTTCCAAGAATGAAATGGTTGATAAATCGTCAAATCA
This sequence comes from Melanostoma mellinum, assembly GCA_914767635.1. Classification (NCBI taxonomy): domain Eukaryota; kingdom Metazoa; phylum Arthropoda; class Insecta; order Diptera; family Syrphidae; genus Melanostoma; species Melanostoma mellinum. The sequence continues at coordinate 128,085,003 of OU612058.1, forward strand.
TGAAATATCATGAAAGTCCAAAGCTTCATAATGACCGAGAGTTTGGCTTTCGCAGCGCAAAAGGTACACTGTGGATTTGATGGCATATCTCACCGAAAAGTGCAACCAATCTTTACAATGTTTTGGAGAAAGTAAGGTTATTGCGCTTGATATTCCCAAGGCATTTCATAGAGTTTGGCATTAAGCTCTATTATCGAAAATGCGTGCTTTTGGTATCGATGAGTCTCTTCTTCGTTGGATTAGGAACTACCTTTCAGAACGTTCAATACAAGTAGTGCTGGATGGTTTCAAGTCTGCTAGGCATTTTGAAAATGCTGATGTGCCCCAGGGCTCCGTTTCATTTCCGACTCTCTTTCTTATTTTCATAAATGATCTCTTGTCTGAAACTTCTAATAATCACAACTGTTTTGCTGACGACTCAACCCTCAGGCTTCAGTTTTTCATATTCGATTCCAAATTAACATCCCTGCTCTTCGGATGTGGAGCTGGAACGGTTGCGTACAATAAGCTCATTGAATTCTGACCTTAGCAGCATTGTTACATCTTACATGGGGTGGTAAAGACCGATTAGGATTCAATTTTTCTAAAACGCAATGCTTTCTCTTGCGGCTAAAACTTAACATTCGCCCCATTACCATTATCTATGAATATTTCCTGCAGTAGTGAAACTTCAAAGCTGTCAAACACACAAAATACACAAATATCCAAAAGAAACGTGAGTCATGCCTACCACGAAATACTCGTAATTGATCTATTTACAAAAAATTAACAAGAAAATGTTTCGTAGGGATGTCGCGAAATTATTTTTTTGGTTTACTTTTGATGTGGTAGCTTTGACTACATTGAGAACTTGTAAGCAATCTGAGTTTTACTTGTAACGTTATTTGAACAAGTTCCGAGCAATTTATGATTTAATTCCTGCAAAGGAAATGCCAAAACACAGCAATAAGGCTCTCTCATACCAAAGCTACCTTTGAGCTGAAAAATGGTGCCAAACACTAACGCTTCAACAACTCTGTATATCATTTCTAAAGATTGAATAGGTTCATCAACATGTTCATAACTGAAGATTCGTTTTTTCCTGGCTACTCGTTTTTCTTTATACTGAGACTCAATTTCGAACTTTTCTCTACACATAGTCGACAACACAGTCGTCAAATTCTGTATTACGAAATTCTTGAATCCAGCAGCAAAATGACCGTAAAGTATCAATAACGACTTTCAAGTTGTCTTGAACCGATTGCCATAGTTTGCTTATATTGTTTACACGTAGTAAAACCTCGTACCATACGTGTATCGCAACAATAAACTCAAAAGTGAACATTTCATTTAAGATTGCGTCACAGTCGCTTAGAGTTTAAGCATCAGCACTTTTATTTTTTAGTTCATTCACGCATTCAATAACATCATCAAATTGTAAAAATATTGCTTTTACTGCTGCGATTCTACTCTCCCATCGTGTTTCAGACAGAGGCAAGTCAATTTTAATCGAGTTTTAACAATATCCCAACGCTAATTTGACTTTGAAAATATCACATTGATTTTATTGATGAATCCAAAAAACGTTTTGGTTGGTTGCAGAAGAATTAGCTGCACCAATCAAAAGCAAATTCTAACTGTGACAAACTCCAATTACAAAAAAAGGTACAGGTACCGGTGTGTTACAAATCACAAAGAAAACAAAAAAACAATTAAAAAAGTCACTGTTTTAAAATTTTGGGTCAGTTTACAGGAGCAATCAATATACCTAAACACTATCTATTTATTCACTAAATATTATTAAAACATTGAACACAAAATAGGTATGTACGTACAGTCATAAAAATAAACAATATTGAATAACACAATTATACGTTTCTATTGTTATGCGCCTAGCGACTGCGTTGCGTACTATGATTTGATTGGTTGACTTCCTAGTACAAATAAACCGGGGATTCCCCGCACTCTGGTCGGCGGCAAATGTTGCCAGACTAAGAAAACATGCTTCACAACAAAATTGATTTATATTTTTTTTTTGTTTTATTCTCGCTTTAAACATTTTTGAGTCGCGAGGCCCCTTGTACCGCGAGGCCGTAGGCGGTGGCCCACGTCGCCCACGCTTAACGCCGCCTCTGGCTTCAAGAATGACACAGTGTTTCGGTTTCCATACATTTCTAGATGGCGCAGCATTTCTGTCGCAGTCGCAACTACAAAATCGCTATGAGGAGAATCCTTTAACTGCTATCGATATAAAATTTTTAATTTTACACTCCCCTTTTATTTATGCATAAGCGAGGCGATCAAATTTCATTTATTGTTTACCAGCAAAACCAATACCTCTTCTCAAGCTTAGCTGGGGAAAAATGCAGAGGACAAATTCTTACGCTACGCCTCACTCCACAGTCCACCGCCACCGTTACTAATAAATGATATTTTTCAAACACACCAAGGAGCTCATAAAAAATCCAATTTATATCCTTTTATCCTCAAGGCCCCGGCCCATAGAACGCGGTGCGTGCGTGCGGCACCGCTTCCAACTGACAGCTCGATTAAATACACACGTTCTTATGAGAGGTGACCCATAAGCACCGCGAGCAACGCGCCGAACGCGCCAAGTAGCCGAACTTCTATTTTGCCGCGGCTCTCACGCGGTGACAGAAGAGAGACATGCGCAGTCACAACCAATTTGAAGTTTTCTCTTATATGGAAAAAGTGACAATGGGCGCGTTCAAGAACCTATCGGATAGCCTGTCTCGGATTGCCATATCTTAGATACCTTTTTGAACGATCAACAACAGACAATAGCTGTGAAATATTAAAATTCGACTTTTGAAAACAGAAAAACATTCAAAATATCATTGCTAGACGATTATAACTTATTTTTTTCGATTTCCCACACGTAAACAACAACAACAAGCTATCCGGATACGATTTTTGAACGCCCCCATTTTGACTAAATTTATCTGTCAAAACACCGCAACGGATTCTATGGGTCACCCCTATCAGTTGCGCGCGGCAAAACCCACCGCATCAGTTGCCGCGCCGCTTCTACCGCACGCACCGCGTTCTATGGGCCGGGGCCTTCAGGCTCACGTAGAACAGATATACATACCAACATATGTTCTTATTCTTACTTCTCTAGAATCGAACACGTAGCAAAAATAATATCTTCGAGCAAAGTGTTGTTTGTTGTTTTTAACCGACATGCAGCAGCAGTAGAAACGGCATCACGAAGATGGAAAAGGACATTCCCAGTGACATACTGATTCCATCGTGTTTTTCTGCAGATAACGAAGAGAAAGCAATAAAAACCGAGCAGCACTGCTTCGGAATGAAGTTGTTCCGACAGTGTTTTCTTGTGATACCCAAAATTTATGATCGTCGAATTGGTGGGAAGGCGCGCAGAGTTGCTTTCTGCCAGCATAGTCTATATAGCCGATGAAAACAACTCATTGTGGCCTATATGAATTTTATCGACTTTCCAAATAAAGATGTGTGTTGTAGGTACTTCATTTCATTGGCAATAAACCAAAAATCCAAGTGGAAGCAACGAGGAATTTAACAAAATAAACGCTCGCGCCTTAAAATACTTTTGGTATGCAATTGTGTCAAGAGTGTGGCGCCGGCACTTAAAATTTTCAACAATTACTTGGTGCTGTTCGCTCTTTTTTTCTTGTTTTATTCGTTTCATTGCTGGTTTCGATACTACCCCAAATGGAAGACGTGGAGGCTGAGAACATCTGCAAAAGATGGAATGATTTTTGTGCAACCAAAATTGTTGGTCTATAAAATTAAATCGAATGTTCGAGTTTCGATAGGAAATTGTTGTTTTATTCTGCTTTTTCTGTTTGTGGGGTTATTTACGAGTTGTTTGTGGTTCCGCCCAAGTGTATTTCTGATGTTCGTTTCAATTTTTTGCTGTTTCTGTTCCTTTTGAAGTTTTTCATATACGAAACTTTTCATTTTTTATTTGCAGGGGTTCCTTGTTGTGTTGACTAAGGATTTTGTTTTTCAGTTGCTGCAGGTGACGTGGTGAGGAATTGGGTTTGTAGAATTCGACTGTCTGCAGTTCTAAAATCAAACCCACTGGTTTTTGAGTTTATAAAGTTTCAGGTGTTTTGCAGAGGATGTTGTTTTCAAAAATGTCTACAAATAGTAAATACTACTGGCTGACATATACAAACTTTCACAAAGAGACTGAAACTTAGCAGAGTTTTGTTTACGAAAGTAAACAGCTATGTGAAATTCGCACAACCGTATAGGTCCGTATAAGATATGAGATTTTTAAATCGTGTCACAACAAAAATACGCTTCCTAGAACAAGAGCATGTGTATTTGCATGTTCTTACTCTAGTAGACTGCTTGAGTCAATTAAAAAGCACTGGTTTGAGAATTTTTATAGCGCGTTGAAAACCAAAGACCTAATAATTTTTTTATCAAGATTGTGTCCACAATTGTGGTTCTCTCAACTAAATAAGAGGTGTATGTTTAAACAGGTATAAGGCTTGATTAGGTGTACTGCAGTAATACGTACGGTATTCCTGTTTCTTTAAAAGTGTTTCATCTGCCCTAGCTCTGTTAATGTGTAACGTACGCTCGAGGTATGATGTTATAAAAAAACAGTTTTGAAATTTATTAGAGTAAGTCAAACCTAATGTAATTAAATGGATACGACATCTGAAAATCTCAATTCCTTTGAAGCCGCCTACTTCTTATGCAACCATTACCCATCGGTGTTTACAGGGACACGGCAAACGTACTGGGAGCAAAGCAGGTGGTTGTCCAGGATTCCAACCGCTTGGCATGCTTGCATATGCCGAGCTTCTCAAGGCAGCTGGACATCACTTGGAAGCTGATATGCATAATATGCGGTCAGACGAAAGCATGCCCAAAGAATGGAATCTCAGTATCGTCTGTCCGATCCTAAAAAATGGGAACAGTGAAAATTATAGAGGAATAAGCCTCCGTAACGTCGCGTTCAAGATCTTGTCAGCTGTAATATGCACACATCGGAAACTCCAGGTTAACAGTTTGTTAGGTCCCTTATAATATGTTTTGAGACCAGAAACTTCCACGATCGACCAAGTTCTTACAACATTGCGGCAGATATTCGAAAAATCCGGAAACGGAATATGACGAGCTGCGCCGAGCCATGTCTTTGTTTTGGCATCCCTGCAAAACTCGTACGACTATGCAGAATAAGTTGTATCAAATCAAAGTAAAACCTCTCGGTTTCGTGTCACGCATACATGTCTGTTGTATACATATACAATTAGCCTTTGAGTAAACTTACATACACTATAATAGATTATTACTGTCATTCTCCGGAATGTCAATCATCACACTGCTCATCACACTTCTTTGTTGAATTTTCGAATTTTTTGATCGTTTGCAGAATAAGAACATCATATCGCTGTTATTCAGGCCACATACAATACCAAATGGCTTCTGGATGGCCGTAGTTGAGGCTGAAGTTGTTTGGTCATGTATACTCTTGACCATGTAGTTAAATGTTCAATGACGCGTTAGCCCATCAAAGCCCACGGACCCACGGTATAATATTCAAAAGTCGATTGAAGTTCCAAGATTAAGAAGCAACTGACGCACATCATGAACAGGGAGCAATAATGGCATACAGTATACTGGCAATATGTGAGCACTTGCAGAAGCTTGCTTCCACTTGCAGGTACAACCTAGCATCGTAGTATGTGGCTCGGTGTGATGTTCCGTTTTTTATTTCATTCAATGTTTATGCAAATTAAATGTGTAAGCATGCTACATGTATGTATATATGTATTTTCGACGAAAATCTGGACATGGCTACACGTTGAATGGCCTAGACATCAAGGACAGCTTAAAACCATACCACCAACGCGAATATTGTGAATATTTATTACAGTATTTTCACTCACTGCATGAATAGTACACGAAAAAAAATATTTGTAAAACCAAGTCAGAAATTTAGGAAGCAAAAGTATAGGAAGGTATTATTGGAAGGTATTATTGGCTTATTTGATATTTTTGTTCCTCTATCTATAGCCACAACTGCATATAAAATGACATTATATTAAGATGGTAAGAGACATTTTTTTGGAACTTTAGTTGGAGTTTCTTTCAAGAGTAATTACACTGCCATGCAAAGCGCTTTCATAACAGCTAGGAACCAGCAAATATTTGATGGTCTCCTCCAATACTCACTGAACTTGAGAATGCGCTAGTGCCCGGGACCCCTCAAGCCCTGTGCCACTATATTCGCTTATTAAAAATATATTTCTAAATTATATATTGCAGGTGATTGATCAATCTTGTTGATATTTTGATAAATTCCATACATTCAATTACCATGAAGAAACTATCTGGTAAAAGAAACTTATCTCCACAGTAATTTGATTTTTCAGTTAATTTTTTATTTCGAGACTGATTTTTATGAATACTATACTTTTTGTAAATCTTCTTGTATTATTTTCCATTCATATGTTCACAAATCACAAACCACTTCTCTCCTATCAAACACCAACGTAAGTCAACGTGTAAGTCAAATATTTTATATATGTATCTATGTATGTATGGAATTTGTTTTTATTTTAACTAAAATCTCAAATATGTACATAGATTTTCATTTGCCTTGTTTTTAAATATTGTTAAGATTTCAAACTTACGACAATGACCTTAAGAGTCGTCTGTCGGGTAATTCATTATAAAATTTTCATAAAAAATATTGTTATTTTTAAATAGAATTTATACATTTTATCCACAATAAATATGAAAAGATATGACAAAAATAAAAAAAAGGTTTTTGGTAAACTGGGGCACATTCGTTACTTTTTTTCATAGGCTCATTTTGCCGTTTTTAGAACCTGCAACAGAACTTGTTTTTTGTGCTACAGTAATTAGTTTTTGGAAGAAATATTCTTCATATTATTCACCGTACTGGAACTCTTAGGCTGTGTGTGAATTGGGTTAAAATTGGGTTAAATGGGTTAAAATATAAATGGGTAAAAATAAGAGGGAATAAAATTTTAACCCATTTAGCCTGCTCACGGAGTAAAATGGGTTAAAATTTGACGTTTTTCAAGAAAGAGAGGTGTATCTAGTTCTTGTTGCATTCACAACTTTTTTTTGTCGAACAATCGGTAAACAAAGCAGGAAGTAGTTGTCGGCAGTATGAATGGCACACGAAAAATTGGACACCAAGGAAGAATAACGTGAAAAAATGTAAGTTTGACCTTTTTTTTATCAAAAAACATATGTACATAATTATAGAAATAAAATTGTTGTTTTTTAGGGTCTCTCGAAAAAAAACTAAAATTCATTAAATCCGAAGTTGAGCTGGACAACATGTTTACACATCAAAAAATGCAAACATGATTGTAACTATCAAAAAATGCAAACATGATTGTAACTATGCAAAATTATATTTTCAAACATACTTCACGAATTTAAATAAATAGAATTATTGTCAAACATTTATTCAAATGGTTATTCATTTTGTAAACAAATCTCAAATCGATGATTTTTTTTTGCTAGAAGTTGTTCTCAGTGCTGTAAGAACAAGTGTTCATACACCCATCATCAAACTGTCCGTGATGGGAAATATTTGGAAAAAATGCGGGACTATTATTTCAACATATGAAAATAGTAGTACAAGAACGAGAGAAATTAAGCAAAATGGAGATTTTGACACTTTTTGGAACGTAATATTAAATTTACATTTTTAAGTTGCTTTATTTTAAATAAAAACTAAATTAAATTAAACGATAAAAAGGAAATTTAGCAGGGAAATTTCTTAAACTATAAAGGAATTTTAGAGAAAATAGTGTTTCAAAAAATCCCTTTTAACCCAATTCACACAGCAAAAATTAAGCATCTGAATCCAACGCAAAACAAATGTCAAAATTTAACCAAGGTGAGAAATTTTAACCCAATTCACACACAGCCTTACCATTTTAAAAACATACCTCTGTTTGATGAACGTCATTCAACGGGGATCATTCAGCATCCAAAAAAACGTCAAAGAAAACATGAATAGTTAACTATCCATTTCATATACATATCGTCGGCTGAGTACTATCTTGTTCAATGGGCCATTTTTCACGAAATTCAGTTAGGTATGCAGTCTTCATAGTTTGGGGGTGCTTTTTCAACATATCTCCTTTAGTTTTCAAGTTATGGAAAACTGCTATGTTCAATATGACACATTTCTAACTCTTTTGGGTGTCATTTTTGTTCATCTATTTTGTTCAATGTCCACTGTTTTTTTTTTGTTCAAAATTCAAAAAAAATTTCCAACTTGTCATTGCTTCATACAACATTGTTTATTATCCAAAATGACTTCCATATTGATTTTAATATATAACTAATTTAGAAGAAAAGAAAAACATTTGGTGTGACTTGTTTTAAAACAAAAATTGCCTTTGCACGAGCAACACTTATGTGTTCTGGTTTCATTTCTCTTCATAAACCCATACAGCCAATCTTCCGAAGCATCCTTAGATACGTCCCAATTGAACGGACGTGGTATATTGTTCTTCAGCGCATATTCATACGCCAGCTTTCGAAACGAACTGTAAGTCAACCCAAAGTCATGAAAAGCCGACTTCTAAACATAAGAAACGAGTTCTTCCTCTTGAACTTTAGTGAAGAATTGTTTGGAGGTATAGGTACTTCTTGCTGCGAACGAAATAGTTTCATTTTGCATTAAGACATCCGCAACTGTCTTCTTCATGAAATCTTTGTCAATGGAGTTTCTATTGATTTTCCTTTTATAATTTCAAACCTTATTTACACTAAAACTAGAAATACTAAAATCAAAAATTATTTTCGGGGTACATTCGGCACCTGCTCAAACTTGTTTAATTTTTCACATGTTCTTAGGAGTTTTAGAAACAGACTTTTCCTTTATTATATTTGACTTCCTAACGTATAGTACTTGGTAATGAATGAAAACTGCATTGCTTATGGCAATTTTTCACTTAGAAAATCACTACTTACCAATTATCCAAAATAGCAACGGAGAGTGGGAAAACACAAAACTTTCTTGAATCCGGGACTACTAATGTCAAACTAGGAATGTGTTCGTGAGTTCAATAATGGATGCATTCAAAGAAATTTTTATTTCTTAATGCAGCAACCATCCAGTCGAAAATAGCTTTGACGAATGTATCCCAGTTAGTATTAGCAAAAATTTTTTAAAAATTTTTAATTTATGTTATTTTAAAAAGTCATTCAATTATATTTGCAACATTATTAAATATATTTCGATCTTTATTTCATTTGTTTAATTAAACTCTTCAACAAGAAATTTTCTGTAGGCTTTGGCCACAGTGAGATAATTGACCAGTTGGTCCCAGGCTAGTAAATCTTCGCCATTAAGCACACGTATAATATCGTTTTCTTTCAATGTCGGTTTTTGAAGTATCTGACTCTGAATTCTCGCAGTACTGGGCATCGGCCCTAATAGTGTTGAATATTTTCTCCCTCTCATGTTACAAAGGCTGCATTAGGATGATTCATTGCCTCTATATCTGCTTCCATTCAGAAAGATTAAATCACATCTCGCTTTGAAGATCCAGGTTTTTTTTTAAATTACTAAACCCTGAAGTGAAATAGTTAAGACCCTTTGAGTGATCTAAGACCTTGTAGATGCGTGAGCTGCTGGCCAATGCTTTTCTTTTATTTTCTTCAAGTGTTTTGAGCTTGAGAGATTCACACAAAGCAACACTTTTCATGATCCATTCTTCCTCTGACCCCAAAAGTTCGTCCCAAGGTATTCCGAATTCAGATCCGATTTCGTTTAACTCTTTTACCCAAAATTGATTTTTCTGTAAAAGAATTTTCGAGAGTCGATGTGGTAGTCTACTTTCGTTAAAATCGAACAGGGTTTTCTTGACATATCGCAGGTGAAGATCCAGAGTATAAAAATGGCCGTCTTCAGCACCAATTGCGAGTGAAAGCGCGTAGTTTGGTGTGCTCGCTGGTAGTTTTAATATCGGTTTTATAAAATAGCGTTGTAGCTTATCTACTTCCTCGAATATTCCAAGCCCCCAAACTTGCGCCCAATATGTTTGGATAGCCCTACATACCGCCAGAAAAAGTTTCCATTTTGCACTCAGACTTATATTTCTCATTGCCAAAAAGTTTTGCCAAGATGCGTTTATGCTGTTTTTTGCTGAGTTGTTCCTAACTTCCACGTGCTTACTAAATGACGTCTTTGGAGTAAGAAGGACACCCAAGTTAGAAGTAATTTTTACTTCCTCTCCTTTAAATGCCCATTTTTCCTGGTGAGAGAGTCAAATGTTTTATGTTTTCATATATGAAAGTATTTCCGTGAAAACATTGCTACCGAGTTGGGATTCACAAAGTTGGATTTCAATAAAAACACTTCTTTAACTTGAAATCAACTATAAAATTCATTTTGTGCTTCAAAGAAAAGCGACCTAAGAAAAAAATAAGAAAATTTGTACTGCGAATGCAGACGATAAAGAAAATGAAAGTGCGGAAAGTAGGTCACAATGGAAAACTTAAAAAAGGGGAAAGCTTTGATCTGAGAGTAATATTTACGATTCTCAGAAAATCTCTGTTAATTTGGTATTAGAAGAAAAGCCTCTATTTGCAGGGTCTTGGACTTGCAATACACTCAAAACCAACATAATAAAAAATTGGAATAGGTATCTAAAGTTTAGGCTGAAATTACACAGTAAAAATATCAAATCTAGTTTGCTTGCAATATTTGGTAGAATGCCATGGCCAGCTCTCTTTGCCCTAGGTATGTTTAAAGTCGGAAAACACACAATTTTCGTTCAGTTGTTGGCAAGTGCTGACTGCTGACTTTTCCCTAAGGCCGGCAATTCACGACACAAAATAACTACGCAAGTCGGTTTTTTTTTTTTTTTTTTTTTTTTTTTTTTTTTTTTTTTTTTTTTTTTTTTTTTTTATTTGATTACCTTATATCTACTTACGCGCTAACAAAAATGTATAAAACTAGCTTATATAACAACTTAACTAACTTACTGACCCTAATCGGGTACTCTAAATCAATCAATATCTTAATGCTAATGCCTTTCGGCCTATAGATAACTTATATATTAATAATCTAGAGCTACAGTTTAAACTAAGAAAATTTAAAAAACTTAGTTTTCTTGATCAATTATTTTTTGTTTTTCTTAAAAGTACTAACTAAAACTACTTAAATCTACTTAAAACTAGAGCAGCCACAGTAGCATTTTATGATTTTTTATTTTTTTTCGTTTTTGTATTTTATGATTTTTTTTAAATTTTGTGATTTTTTTGGATTTTTGTGTTTTAAAATTTTTTTTTTTTTGTTTTTGTTTATTTTTCGATTTTTTTGAATTTTTTATTTTGACGCCAGTTTTTTTTTTTAATTTTTGTATATTTTACAATTTTTTTTTTGGGTTTTGGTGCTGTTTTTTTTTTTTGTTTTTTGTTAAAAATTTTTTTTTTAATTTTTTTTTTATTTTTTTTATTTTTTTTTTTGCCACTGTGCCCACCCCCTATACCCTAAATCTTACACGCTAAACCTTTGCAAGCCAGCCATTGGTGACTCGCTATCTATTTCAATTTCAGTTTCGTGCTCAGACAACAACCAGAACATTTTCAGCGTTTTAACAACGTCACGACGATCGCGATCTGAGACCGCCCTACTGAACCGAAGAAGCTCTTCAACGTCTCCGCCTACTGCGGTGACAAGTCGGTTTTAGGGCGGCCGGGGTGCAGTGGTAGAGTGTTCAGTAGATAGGCCGGACGCGTGGGTTCATATGCACGCCGCCTTTGAGGTTAAATGTGAAATTACCAACACCTTATTTTCAACTACTGCAACACAAAAAAAAAGGGAAGGGCTGCTACCCTGATAGTACAATGGAACGGAAACTAGGTCTGAGTTCTCCAGATTATCATATAAGCCTCCTGTTTTTCAAAAAAAGTCGGTTTTTGTAGCAAAATTTTAAAAAGTTTTCTGTATTCAAGAAAAAAATCGCTTTTCTTAGACTGTGTTTATGCCCTGGTAATACAAGTGTACCCTGGTAGTACAATGGACCGGAAATTAGGTCTGAGTTTTCCAGATTAGCATATAGGCCTCCTCTGTTTAAAAAAAAATCAATTTTTGAAGCAAAGTCTTAAAAAGTTTTCTGCATTCATTTTTTCATTTTATGCCCCGTCCCCGCTCTTATTACCGTGGCAACAAAATGCTTTTAATAATCACTCGGTACGCAAACAAACTCAACAATAACCATGAAAATCGGTCCAACCATTTTCGAGTTATACCTAACTAACAAAAATTCGTCTTTATTTGATATGTGTACAGTTTACTCAAAGACAAAAATATGGACACAAAATGAAAAACAGCGGTGGATCATTGGTGTAAAGCAGATAAGTAGGAGAGCTGTCATTCCTTCGACACACGAAGCGATGCTCGTAACGCTGAAAAAAGAAGAAGAAGAATTAGAGCTCTCCATTGAAAGTAACTCTGTACAGTGTACACGTGCACAAATCTGTTTGCACTTCTGGACCTACAGTTCGACAAAACACTAATATGAAAAATGCGAATGCTTTTGAGAGTATAAGGCGTGTTTTTTCACAAGTCTGTCGTATATATAACATGTAAAATATGAATAACAAAAACATCATCCCCGACAACTGAGGTCGGCAACAAAAGGATGGTTAGAATCCTGCCGGAGATAGATTTTTGACGTTTATTCGAGTATCGAATGAGTTTTTCGATATTTCATTTTTAGATGTTGGTGCGGCTGATATGATCTGGATCAGATCTGAAAATAAAACAACTTGGATCAGAAAAAAAATTTATTTCTAGATGTTAGCTGCATCGTTTCAAAAATTTGACAGATTTAATATTTAATCAAATTTCATTTGTATATTTAATTGCAATAGTTGGTCAGCGATACTTCTCAAAAATTAACAACCGCATACCACAACTGGAGACCGAAAAATCTGGCGATACCCAACAATCTGGCGATGCTATTAAGCGTGGCTACATTTATTTCGCTTATCTCACCAAAAGATCCTAGTCAGAAAATCATAAAAAGAGTTGTCGGCCTAGAAGGTGACGTTGTTTCAAACTAAGGATAAAAAAACTGAATTTGCGCGGATACTAGACGGACACTGCTGGATCGAGTGTGATCATACGGGTAACTCTGTGGATACCAACACATTTGTGCCAGCTTCTCTAGGGCTGATGACGGCAAGCGCTAGTTAAATCGCTTGGCCTCCATCAAGATGCCAAAATTTACCAGCAAATCTGCAAAAACCAAGACACACTATTTCATCGTCTACTTAACAGTACTGGCATCTGCAAGCTCATTAAACTACTAACTCAAAATTAAAAGTTTTATGGAAAATAATTCAACTGCATTAATTTACTTTATTTGAATTAGGCCAAAGATTGTTAAATTCTTGAATGTTCAGACTGTTCTGTTCTGCTGACTTAACTAGTTAATGCTAGAGGTTCCAACTTAATTCGAAATGTATCTATGAACATTGCAGCGTAGTATAATTTTTAAAAAGGGAGCAATGCACTTACATTTGTCCAGTTTCCTATACCACTTTTAAAATATATTAAGATTTTAAACTTTTACGCGACGTATTTCGGTCAAGTTCACGTCATTTAAAACCTTAAATCCTTGTGAATTGTTAAAATGCCTTATAAAATTCGGCATTATTTCATTCGAAAGGGATTTCTTCAAAACAAAAGCATAAAAGAATGTCAATTGATGCATTCGTGCTTACCTAAAGGAAAGTCGAGCATTTTCTTTTATTTAAGAACAAAAGATATCTAAAACAAATAGCAGTATATGTTTCCACCTCGCAAAGAAATTTCAGTTCTCATTAAACTGAACCCATGCATGCATTTTATTACATGCAGAGATAAAAGGTCTGTTCGTTGAAGCCCTGGGTTTGCCCTAGGGTCGCCACAAAGCGTTTTTTGAGAAACCTAAATTCACCCTGAATGTCAAAATGAGTGTTTTTTGAGCCATAGGTTTGCCATAGGTTTTCCCCAAACTCGCCCTAGCTTTTTGGTGTAGCGATTTGAGGGCTGTCAAATGGCATGTATTTTTTTTTGAATGACAGGGATGTATGGTGGGTAAAGCGTTTTTTGAGGACTGGTAAACCCAGGTTTTTTTGATAATTCACAGGGTTGTCAAGAAAACCTGGGTCAACCCTGGGGAAAGTTCAACGAACAGACCTAAAGAAATACAAGAGAAACTTGCATACCTTTATGAACGATCCCATTTCTGACATTTCTTCACTAACAAAAACAGACAAATTGTGAACCTGTATTAATTTCACTATGAAACATTTTCATTTTCCATTCTATACAATTGCTTTAGGTTTTTAACAAACATTGTTTGCGTTTTTATGCGAATTTTGCAAAAAAAATGCATTTGTTGACTTTTATTGGTTTGACAACTGATCAAGAACACCAACACTGAAATAAAAAAGCCGCGCTGTCCGGGAAGCGTTTTTTTTTTTTGGATATCATGTTATATATGTATATGACAGCCTTGTGAAAAAACACGCCTTTTGTTTTCATATGCGATAGCAACAAAAAATTGATGAAAAAAGGAAACAATTTTTTCATTGTTGTCTGTTAAGCGTAAGTCCAACAATCGGAAATCAGATCCCACGACATAATTACAGATATTGTAAGAAATGTTCTTAAATGTGAAAAAATATGGAACAACTGCATTTATGTATATTTTTAGCTTTAAGCATAACACATAACAATATTCCCCCTTATGAATATCTTTATTTCTGGACTACACCATCATCACACCTCACAGGATGTCGCTTACAAATAAAGAAATAAATTGGGTGGTACAACAAAGCTATGAAAGGCTTGAGGTCTAAGCACCAATCATTGCATTCGACTTTGAACGATTAAATTGAGAAAGCGCTTTTCATGGCAGTGAATTCTTTTGGACGAATTGGAACTGAAAATCATTGAAAAACAAATATTATGTTTCTGATAGGAATCGAAAGTACACCAATACCCCTTACAAAAACCTAACACAAGCAGTCTTATTTCCTTCGAGAATTCTGAGTTTTCGAACAGTCTATGTTTTCGAAAATGATTTTTTTTTTGTCAAAATAAATAAACTGTTTGAGTTGCTCTTATTGCGCTTGACCTTATTTCCTGTCACCCATTGTAGGGAGCACATATGAATTAAGCAGCTTGTTTTCTGAACTCTGTTGCAATGGTACACTATTGCACGCAATGTTGTAATAGCTGTGCTATTAAATAATATTAAATATATTTATTCACTTATCATGTTGATTTTTCTACATATTTCGCTACAACCAGCTTTTGAAAAAAAAAACTGATTTTTACTGAAAAAAGCTGTCGCAAAAGGATATGGTTACAAATTTTAAGAAAAGAAACTTCATAAAAGTTCTTTTATAAAAGTTCCTCACAACTACGCGTAAATCTTAATCTGATTAAATCTAATTTTCTTACTCAAAATTTTTGTGCGTTTTTTGGGAACAAATCCTCTAGAAAATGGTACAGAATGGGATCTTTTATATCTATAACTCTTGTGGATTCATATTCTTATAACATTACCCTTAAAAAGTCTTTTTTTCATATTCTTTTTTTCTCAGTGTACGCTTTACGCCAGTTGTGCATTCTGTTGATTTTAGTTCGTAGATAATGATTGGAGTTTATTGAAATCGAACCACTGTCTTCTTACTATTCTTCTGTTTCTATAGCCTAAGGCAATTTAATCGAAACCATTATATTGCAATGACCATAGTAAAGAAAAATGGAATAAATATATATATAAAGAATATATTCTCCCTCTTTAGAGTAATTGTCCTTCTGTTCTATAGATAAACGACTACAGGCGATCAAGAAGTCCTGATTTTGATTGTTCTTTGTCTTTGAACAGTCTGGCCTTGTTATTCGTTGGCTTTATTCATAAAATGATTGGCAAATTGAAGATTTGTTTCGGATGCGTGTGACATCGATTCAGTGAAAAAAGAGAGATTGATTTATTTGCAGGCACTCCTCATTTGCGTCCGTGATTTCAGCGAGATATATGCGTTGAGTGAAGTTATTCAGTATCCATCCGTTGGTATCTTTCGATTTATCTATCTGTCATAACAGACATTCAATAAAATCCAATTTGCGATGGGATACGTTTATCTGATGTGTGCAAATGTGAAAACATAGACACATGTCCCTTGTCAGCAACAGGATTCGTGATGCAATCGAAGTTTCTCCTTTTATTTTCACAAACAACCAAAACACTCCGGAAATGGTCAGTAGATATGTATGTAGTATATGTAGATACTCTTTGAGGGTGCAGGGCTAAAGACGTTCGAAAAGTTCTCTCCTCATCAAAATTTTATACTGCCTTTGTAGGATCTGCATTGATTAGTATTAGACAAGAGGAATATACAAAGTGGAAGCCGATCAAACATCCGTAACTATACGAAGGGTTATATCCTTGAAGAATGAAAAATCAAACATGACGACTACGATGAGTGGAAGAAATACTGAATCCAATTTTAGTTTTATTTTATTTTCTTTCTCTCCGGCCAGTTTTGAAGATAGCTACCCGAGTAAATTGAATTTTCTTCATCTTCTTGTGTGTGCGAAACAATCGAACAGGATAAACAATGAATTCTCTCTTTTTGTATCCTAATTTGAAAATCACATATAGTAGTGATAGGCATACGCTACACAATTGATGGTATACAGCAATCAGCAAGTCCATGTGATAAATTTGAAGATGAACGAATAAATCTCAGGCTTAATCAGTATGCTCACCCACAAAGCTTGAATTGGTTGACAGCAAATGTTGGAATCGGAGTTCTCACTGATAGTTTTCTAAACTGTGTCTGCTTTGATTTCATCCACATCTGTAAGGCTAAGAAAATAAGTGAATTTGAAGCAAAAAAAAAAATCCTTCACAAATCCTAAAACGGGGTCGGTTGCAAAAATGTGTGCCGTAATCCGTAAACGCCATATTCATGTAAAAGCGACTTGAGGGTTTGTCTGCTTTGATATCCCATGTGCATTTACTTATGAACCGCTAGTAACTTGTCATTTCCATGTAGGTATTGTGTGGAAATGAATCGCAACGCTAGTGTTACAGTTGAAGACAGTTTCTTGGTTTCCTTGAATCACGCATACTTACATACAACAAAAGGTGGCGCAAAAGAGCGGGGAGCCCCGCATTTTTACAAGCATATGTTGTAAGAGAAAAGAGAGGATCTACAATTTTAAGCCAGTTACAAAAGGCTAATCGAGAAAGCGCTTTTCATGGCAATGAATTTATAATAGGAGGACTTGCCAATTCCTCGCGAAAGGCTCTACCCGTGGAAAAACATTTTACGTTTTCTATTAGGGTTTGAACCACGAACCTTTCGAGCAAAGGGCAGACATGCTTGCCATTAAGCTATGGGAACCATCTCAGTCTCATGAAAAAAGAAGTTAAGTTTAGTAAAAGCAGTCCATTAAATAGTCAACGCTAAAAAATGTAATTTTATAAAAAAAAAAAAACAATGACTAAACACAATAAGTGACTGGGCCTGTTCATTATCAAGAGGCAACAGCAGATAGGTTGTGAACCTCAATGACACACTGTCAAGATTTAGATAAAATCAATAAGGATACTTTGGGAGAAGATTGAATGTACCAATAAGTTAAAACCTTATAGGTTGAGTTAAGCCTTAAGAGGCTTTAGTTTCTCGAGCTCAAATGAAGATGATTCTTTGAAGGCGTGAAAAAAAACTAAAGCTTCAAATATTCTGTAATCTTAGGAGTTTATTACACATATATATTCATGTAAATTGTCACGAAATTTCGAGTTAAAATATTGAAATCTAAGAGAGATGGTCCATATTTCTTGAACTCCTTGAAATTAGAAAACATCAATTTGCCGCATTTTTTTGAATTTGTCTGGTACCTGTAACAAAAAAAATAAAACATAGCGTTAAAGTAGACCCTTTTTCCCATACAGCCCTATAATTATAGCGAAAAATTGAAAATTGACAAAATGGCAGCAATTAAAAAAAAGGTCCAAATTTCGCCAAAAAATCGTATTTCGATGGCTGCCAAATTTACAATTTTCATCCGATCGTAAAAGTTGTAGATGGCTGTATGTAAAAACATATGGAGAGTATGCAGTTAAAATTTCAAGATGATTTGTTAATATTTGTGTGAGTTACAGCTGCGGTAAATTTGAAAATTGCAGTTTTGTGAAAAACGCGTTTAAAGTTTTCGAGCAGTTTTCGATTCAACCAACAGGAAGGGAGTAGGTACAAAGGATCTACATGTCCTTGAGCATTCAAAAATTTAAGCCACAGGAAATACAAGGAATTGTAGGACGTTAAGGGGTATGGTACGTTTCGTCATTTTAATCTCGTTTATTGTTGTTTCGCCAAAGTTGTTTCGCTTTTTGTTGTTTCGCAATTTGTTGTTAGATTTTTCGTTTGTTTAGTTTATTTATTTTTCGATATTTCTCGCTTCGCTTTGCATTTGTTTCGTTTGAAGATCATTTGGCCTTTGATTACTTTATATTTTGCTCTTTTCGCTTTGTGTTGTTTCGTTTTTCGATTAGTTCGCTTTTGTTTATATAGATTTTGATTATTTCGCCATCGTTTGATTGGTATTTTGCTTTTTGTGGATGAAATAAGGGGCTAGAGGTGTAAAAATTCGCGCGAATTTTTACACCTCTAGCCTCTTTTTTCATCCACAAAAAGCAAAATACCAATCAAACGATGGCGAAATAATCAAAAATTGAACTTTACCGGTTACTTATGTTTTATAACAATTTGCTTAGCTTCTCATCAAACTTTATTGAAAATTGATTAGAATCATCAAAGATATATCACATTTTAGAAGCATTTTCAGAACCAATTAGTTAGAAATAATATCAAATTTCTAAATACAAATTGGGTGCATTGTTTTATTAACAAAAACATTCAGTTGAACACCAAAACTGAACACATCAATAATAATAATCTGATAATGAGCGAAGTAATTGAATGCCAAAACAATAGATTACCGTCGAGACAAAATGCGAAAAAACAGTTATCGAGATAAATAAAGTCCAAATAATCATTTGTAAGTTCAATGGAAATGCGAAACACATGATAAGCAAGATAAGAAATGCAAAGTAACTGTGCAGCGAAATGATTGAAAATCTAAGTAACAGAAAAACAAAACTCGCAATGCGAAGTAAACAAAAATAATTGTGTCAAAAACAAAATAATGGAATGCGTAATAAAATGTGCGAATCAATAGGCACCCGACGTTAAGGACCAGGCAGTATAGTCGGGCTCCCCGCCGCGTTGGTATGGGGGGAGTTCGAGCGCCCGAGATGCTTCTCTTCTATACTCTGCCATTTCAAAAAATCCAAGATATCATTCCAATATTTTAAAATATAGTTTTTGAGATGTTTACAATTTGCATATCGAAAAATTAAAAAAAAAGGTTTTTTGAAAATGAAAATCCAGCTGAGCCCCTTAAAGGCCCTTCTCATGGTTAAGCAAATTTAAAGCATTGAGACAGAGTCACTTGGGCCTGTCAATTCATATTTATAGTTCAGTTGAAGAAAAAACATACATAGCCCAGTCAAATTAGGTAGAAAAAGGGGTCAACCTCGGAATGAAAGATAATAAGCTGTAAATTGGTATAAACTTTTGTTTTGTCGTTCTAAATGTTTTCTCAAAAGTCACAAGTGCTATCGTGTCCGCGCCTTAAGATATTGAAAGCCACAAAATCGATTTTTCGTGAAAATCTCGCTTTCTATTGCTTAAATGAGCATCAATAAAAAAAATATAAAAAATGTAGAGTATAAAATTCTCCACAGCTTTTGATTTAATTTTTTTTTATAGGATCAACAGTTTTTGCGGCACACTTGCAACTTCAGTCATATGAATATCTAAAAGAAACTATTATGCATCTAAATTAAACGCATCGTTGCCATCCAAAAAACTCTGGTTAAACTTAAGAAGAAGTGGAGTAACTGAAAATAAAGGATCAACAATTTGCGATATCGATCCTGATGATTTAAATGACCATTTTTTAGATCATTGTACGTTACAAAGTCACTCTTTTGACTTTGGTGATATCGGAAGAGAATTTCAAAGAACTTTCGACTTTGAAGTTGTAACAGAGATTGATGTTGTCAAATGTGTGGCTGCCATTAAGTCAAATTCTTTTGGTGAGGATGGTAGAGTAATTTGGGGTAATGTGGTTGTCAGGAATGTAAAAGGTACCTTACATTGTAATCACCCTGTACTCTACACAGTGCCAGAGAGCACAAATGTTATCTAGTTATAAGCTTAGTATATAAGAGTTCTATTTAATAAAGTTAGTCTTAAGCTGAACACGAAGCTGTGCGTTTCATTATTACCCTCTCCATTCTTAGACACGAAAAGTGGTATAGGTGGGTAATGTGGTACAGGCGATTTTTTCTTAAACTAAGTAGCGTACTTCAACGTTTTCTAATTTATTAGGTGCAGATATAAATGAAACTAATAATGCGTGTTTCAACGAGCAAAATATCTTCATATCTGTCAAAAAAATAGTCAACAACAGTGATTGAGGGAGTTTGAGTTTTTTTTTTGGGTGATTCAAAAAGTGTTTGTGCGGTTATAAAAGTTCTGTTTCAACAGTGAAAATACATTATATTATATATATTTCGAAAAAATTAAAAAAATCCTCTACGAAAAATACATGTAAGTTTTGCTAAAAATGTGTTTAAATTATTTTTTATAACTAGTTTTGTAAAAGTATACAGCTTCGGCTAGTGTGGTATACTTGGCATGGGCTAATGTGGTATAGTATACCACATATAGTATAGTATACCACATTACATACTATAAAATTGAATTCCTTTCCAAAGTTGGCTATTTGTATTTTTTTTTTTTCATGATCTATTTGTTAAAATGCTTATACTTTTCAATAAAAATTAAATTAATGATTTATCTAAATTTTTTGATTAAAAAAAATACCGCTAGGTTGAATAGTATAGTATACACCACTTTAGACAGCATAGTATACCACATTACCCTTACAGTTTCAAAAGCGATGATTTCGAGGTCATATCAATATTTTGTTCACATCTTTGTTAATTGATTTTAGAATTCAGCGCAAAGAAATAACTTTATGGCTTATTAGTTTTTGGTGAAATGTGCAAGGATTGGGGTAATTTGCTTCACTACTTTTTCTGTTAAGTGTAAAAAACTAACAATGTATATTGTATACCACAATACCCCAACTTCCTCTATACCAATTCGTTTTATTAAAATAATTTTGCTGGCATTTTGAAACACTTGACTCATATAATCAATTAGCCTACTGGTAAATCCACCACTGAATGTGAGGAGTATGCTCTTCTTTCTTTCGCTTCATCCGAACGGCTTAGCGAGAAAAAGCATTCATTTCAATAAAATGAGTGCTTGCCAAATTCTGGCCAAATTTTACCCGTAGATAGATTTTTTTTCTGTTCAGACTGTAATCTCGAACCCCCCAACAATTTATCAGACAGGCAACCATTACACCACGGGCACTACACTATACCTAATGTTTTATAAGAAAGTGTGTAGTTAGACTGGCATAATATTTCAGAGCCAGTCAAAATCGAATCTACAACAAGACCCTATGAACGCTATTGAAACCAAAAGATAAAGAAACTTTCAAAAGAAAAATCCAATATGGTCTTCTGCTTGCAGTGATGCTTGGCATTTCATGAAATTTTAAAGTATTTATACTTCGGATTTGAAATTATTTTAGGTGTTGTCACATGTGACAGTCTGATTATCCACTGGTCACTGGACATCAATTGGGACGAATGTGCTGCAATCGCCAATAAGCGTGGCCTTAATTTCAATGCACCACCAACTGTTCAAAGTCTTAATGCTTCTTTGTGCACAATGGTTGCAGTTTATCAAGTAAACTACTCCGTCTTCGGCACGGGTGAGAATATACTCGCGTATCTGTGGCGAACTTGCTGGATGGCGTTTTGACAACCAGCATAACCACGGGTGGAAAAGTCTTGTAAAACACATCAACAAATGCTTCTAAATGTAAGAAAATAGGAATCGAGAGAATCGGGGAACATGTCTTGCATGAGGTATCTTCCCTTGAGAAAGGCTCGTATGTGGCGCTACGATATTGCCCATCGGACGACTTACTTCATGCAACACTATGAGGCAGAAGGTGGATTTATCCAAGGTGATGAGATTAAACATTTGTTTACTTGTGGAAATGACACAATGCAAAGGAACACAAACGGCAAATGGAAACATAGAGAGCAGGAGCAAAGCCAATAGTAGTCAAGTGATTTAGAATTCTTTTTACCATAAAATCAAACAGTCTAGTTGGTAATTGGTAATCGATCCACTTCAGCCTTTTGGTAAATAGTTAGGCAAAATGTTGAATCAAGCTAAGAAGATAATGTGAAAAAAAAATACGTTTAACAAAGTCTTTCCTGCTTCAAGGTGCTTCCAAACTTTGAAACTTCCAATATCGAACCGATATTGCCAAATTGCAATGTTGTTGAAATTCACCTCACGTTAACAAAGGACAACAGCAAATGACGAAGACTAAGGCTACTTCACCAACGGAGGATGGTGTAGCCCGGCTATAAATACTGAAGTCGAAAGTGGCAGGAGTTATGTGTTGCAACCTGCTACTCCGTGACAAGTGCGGTTTTTTGATATTTCCCCAGGCGATTGTTACATAAATTTTCATGGCTGCATTGAATTTTCTTTTCCTTTTTTGTCGAAACTCAAAAGATACCAATAAAGGAGAACGAACGGTCGCAAAGGCAGGCTAAAGAATGAACGAACGTCCTTGCCAATATCCGGGAGTGTGAGTATGTATAACGTTAAAAGCACTAGGTGCATTGTATGTGATTGTCAAGTCGACTTCTACGGCAACGACGTCGACGAAAAAGACAATGACGACCTAGTCGCTTGGACCCTTTTGCGATCAATGTTTCTGGCAATTTGCTTGGCGCGAAAAGCAAACTCTTGCAAAATGAAGTTCATTTTCCATGGGAGACAGTTGAGAATTGAACGTTTGACATTACCGTGAAATGGCTTTAGAATTTTCACTTTGTGTTCATGTGCTTGTGAATGGAATTCTAAGGGGAATGTGAAGAGAAAATAGGTTTTTGGAGCTATATCCCTTTTCGATTAGAATGCTTAAGAACCGAGCAGAAAACTTTTTCTTTGTTCTTTGTATCCTACACGGTTTTCGAAGTGAGAACTTATGTTGATTAAAAAGACTGTAATCAAAATGGATTTCCATTCTTACCATAATATACTCGTATTTGAAATCCGCAAATTTAATTTAAACCCACCTACTGCAATTAGATATGTGGTGGTTTTTCAAAGAATGAATCTGAATAAGATCAATAGTGCATAGTCGTAAGCTACAGTGAAAAAGTGACAGTCAACTATCAGCACAGTTCTCTGGTTTGTCATACCACTTCGTTTCTTTTTGCTTTAACTCTTTTCTTTTTTGTGCTTATTAAATTTCAGCACTTATGTTTATTTATAATATTTTATTTGTAATATTTAGTTTCAAACACTTGCAAGGATCGACAAATCAAGGAGAGCATTTTTAGTTTGATTTAGAGAGGCCATTTTAAGCAAAGCACTTTTAAACACCTGCACAAGAAGGAGTGTCGCATTACAACGGTCACAAGCTTTCTTCCAGTGGCGTACCTAGGGGGGGGGGGGAGGGGGGCGGTCGCCCCGCGGAGCTCCGCTGTTCCTCAAAATTGAGAAGTAAAACACAAAAAAATTTTCTCATACAAAATTTTTTTAATCACAATCAAATTGAGTTTTACATTTAAAAAGATGACGTTGACATTTTATATGAATTTTTGATGAAAAATTAAACTTCGATCTTATTTTCATACTCTCGAAACATTGAAACCTCAAACTTTTTCTTCATAACAATGAAAAAACTCAAAAGTTAACTTTTCTCGATTTCATTGCTGCAAATTCACGTATTATATCCTCGTAATCCAACATTGCAGCAGTTTCACTTTCGATTGAAAGAATTGCAAGGTTTGATAATCTACTTTGACTCATGGTTGATCTCGAGTAAGATTTGATCAATTTAAGTTTGCTGAATGATCTTTCACAAGAAGCAACTGAAACAGGTAGGTATGGTTAGTAAAATTTGCAAAGCTGTCGCTAATGTCTTGTAAGCTTCTCGTCCCATTGATGAAATGTATAACCGAAGTTGTTCAGGCGAAAATCCAATTTCCTCTTCGTTTTTCTTTGCTCTTTTTAATAAAAGTAGGACGTCTTGAATATCATTGAACAAGTCTTCGTTGTCCAAGTCATCTGGATAAAACTCGGCAAGTTTCTTGCATTTTCCTTCTATTTTGAGAAGCTCATCTTTGTAAGAATCTCTGGGAAGTTGTGTTATTTTTTCAAAGTTACAAAGGAAACCAAAACGTTCATCGAGCTTCTTCAAATTTGTGAAACGTGTAGATATTTCCATTGAAAGTCTATCCAAAATTTCAATCAGAGATCGTCGCATTTCTGCTTCCGAATTCAATTCAGAATCTTCAGATGTTTCTCCTGGCATATTTCGCTTTTTTCGAATTCTTTTGACGGTGCTCACACCCAACTCGTTACATTTTTCTGTAGCTTTACAAATGGCACGGTCGCACAAGTCGATTCTCCAATCATTCAGTTTGTCTGTCAACATTTGCAATTGTCCAAGTACATAAGTGAAACTGATTCCTTTTTCTTGTAACCGTTTTTGAACTCTATCAAATGATACGAGAATTTCTGCCCAAAAAAACAAAAGAGCGAAGAAATCAAATGTTTCTATAGCATTGATAACCAACGCTGCCTCTTGTCTGGTATCAATATTTTCTGTGACCGTGTCTCTCAAGTGTTCCAGCGCTGAAATGACTTCGTCCAATTGTGTTGATACTGGTCTCACAGCTTCAGCTTCTGAGCTCCACCTAGTTTCACAATGCCTTTTGACCGTTATACTCACGTATGTTTTGAGAAAGTCCCATCTGTGGGTAGAAGAGGAGAAATAAGTGAAGAGACGCTGTATTGTTCCAAAAAATGTTATCGCTCGGACATTGACGTGGGCTGCGTGTACTCCTGCCAAATTGAGAGAATGATTATCACAAGGAACGAAAACAGCTTGTTCATTCAGGTCGATGATTCTCTGCTGGACTCCTGTATGGATACCGGCCATTGTTGGTGCATTGTCGTACGATTGACCTCTACAATCTTTCAGGATTAATTCATCTTCGTCCAGTTTGTTCGTAATAGCTTCAGTAACTCCTTTTGCTGTTTTGACTTTCAGAGGTATGAAATCAATGAAGACTTCTCTGATTTTTACTGAATTTGGTTTAACTTCGACGAATCTGATAATTTGAGACATCTGTTCCTCATGTGCGGAATCCGGAGTTGAATCGAACATTAGACTGTAATATTTCGCATCTTTGCACTGAGAAATGAGAAAGTTACGCACTTTGTTCCCCATCACAGTGATGAGTTCGTTTTGAATTCTGGGAGAAAGATACGATAAGCATCCTGGTTCAGAAGAAATGTGTTCGAAGTGAGATTTCATGACAGGATCAAATTTGGCCAAATATCTCAGCAGACCCAAAAAATTCTTAGGATTTAGATTATCGACTGACTCGCGATGTCCTCTCAGAGGCAAATTGTGCTGTGCAAGCGTTTGAATAGTTGCGATAATTCTTTCGAGTATATTCCTCCAATATTTTTCCTCTTCAGCAACTTGGCGTTGTAAATCATCATCGATACCTCCACCTTGATTCAGAGTTCGTTCTAATTCCTTCCATTCTAAGAAAGCTAAGCGGTGAGCAGGACTATTTTCATGATCTTGGACACGTGGATTTAATTTACGCCACGATGAAAATCCCAAAGCATTGGTAAAGTGACTCTGACTGCTCTGACAACTTTTTTGTGGGAATAAGATGCAACAAAAACAAAACAAAGCATTTTTGATCAGGGAAAAACACATCCAGGTGCGAGCGATCCGTTCGCCATTTTTCAAAGTTTTCTCAAACCAAGTTTTGGATAAAGATCGTCCAGTATCATCCTGTGGGAATTCCGCATTAATATTTTGAAGTTTGCTCGTGCCTTGTCCAACCATAAAATCGCGAAAAGATGAAGAAGAATCGATATCAGTTTCCTCAGCTGATTTTCTCATTAGCGTTTATGATGTCAAAGAGGATATGGCTATGGTAACGTGTTTTCTTTTCTTTCTTTTGAAAACAACGCACAAGATTCAACTTGAACTGCAGACTACCTACCAATTGCATGACTTTTTGTTAGTGAATTCATTGATGACCTTTTCCCTTATGAAAGCACAAAAATGGGAACTCATAGCGTCGCCACTGTAGTGCTGCGGTCGCTGAGTTCTGCGAATGTGATTGGTCGCGAAGCGCGCGCACGTTTTCAAATTCAAATCAGCGGCAAAACACTCTTCATATTTTCATTACACCGTAATGTTACACAATGTTGTGGTCACGAGAAAATATCGGATCATTAAAAACTATCTATAGTATTGATCATTTTTATACCAAATATATCCGACCAAGTATTAGCGATTGGTCAGTAACCTAAGAATATGTACGCAAATTTGCGTGAATAATAAGTAGATCATTAAAATTGTAAAAAATTATCTGGAAAATTATGAGAGGACGTGATCTACGGAGTTTGTATGTATGAGGATCAGATAAAACGAAAAAGGGGGGGGGGGGCGGCAAATCATTTTTTGCCCCGGGCGCTAAATTGTCTAGGTACGCCACTGCTTTCTTCAGTCTTTTCTGGTAAGTGACAGCTATTTAGTTGATAGGAAAAAGGTTACAGCTTATCAGCATTACCTTAGTCAGAAGATGAGCCGTATACGGTTGACACTGTGACAGATTCAGCCACAAACAAAAGTTTTTACTAAGGCGTGTTGGCTTTAATCTGAAAATACATTTTTCGAAATTGGTCTTTTTGACAGTTGCGATGACGCCGATTTTTACCTTAATTTCGTTATTTGAAGCTATGAGTTACCTCCAAAAACAGTATGCGATTTAACACCGCTGGACTATTTTTTGTGGCCTAGTGTAAAGTTGTCTACGCAGATAAGCCCGACACGATTGCCGTCTCTAAAAAGAATATTCGGTACGTTATTGTTGACATACGGCCCTAAATGCTGCAAAAAGTAGTCGAAAATTGGACAACTTGACTGGAATTTCTTTGATCCCTTAAACATGATGGAGACGATTTCGAAAGAAGTGCATTTTGAGACTCGAATGATTCGAATGATAAACATGTAAAAATTTCGAATCGTTCGAGTTTCAAAATGCACTTCTTTCGAATTCGACTAACTTTCTATCGAATAGAATGTCAAAATAAGCATGATTGTCTTCTGAAATTCTACAATGTCTTTAGAACATTGTCCTAAATTTTGAAGTTATCCTCACTGTATTAAGCTTTAAACACGTTTTTCTCGATACTGTGTTTCAGTGGAAAGGATTTCTCGAGGACTACTCAACCTATCCAAATGTTATTGAACAAAACTCTTAGGTACAAATAAAATGAAGGAATTTTTGTTTTTTTGATGGCAACAATTTGTTACGGTAAATTTTCCCGCAACAAAAACCATTCTTACATTTAGTTATTTACATTTCGATATCCCTCTTTTCCTCAAACCCTTCCCTATCATTCTTCGTCCCATCATTTCTCCGTTGTTTGCTCTTAGCAATGTGATCGAAACATAGCTTTGAGCAAATGACAAAATAGGTGCATGTCGTAATCAGCGGATGAGCTGAACGGATGTCGGCGTTTGGTGTGTCGAGCCAGAAGCCTCTGGAGACTCGCACACCATTTATTTAATCGAATGTCATGTTATACTTTGTAACTCACAAACATCATCATACTCATTCATCGAAATTCACATCATAATCATCATTTACACATACTTACATCCATGTACTTATAACATCATCCACCCATTATCGTCATGCACATATATCATCTTTACACTCATCATCACACATACACCTCATTACACACACTACACAAGCAGGATATCACACACACAACACTATACACATACATACACATATCACAGAAGTGAAAATTGAAATGGCACGTGTGAACGCCATACTTCGTTATGAGACACACTGTGCAGCGTAGTGCTGCAAGTGTAAACATCCTAAATTTAACTTTCACTTTTGTAAAACCGAATCATAAGAATGAAACGTTAATAGTTTTCCCTTTTCCCCAAATCTGCGCAAAGATCCACCGAATAGGGTAAAGTAGTTCATTTTGGTTTTGGTAGCTTTTCCTCCCTTCTTCAATTTTCGAAAAGTTGTAACACAGAGAATTTTATCCTTTCTTTTCCGTTCTTTTCGTTCTTTTCGGGAAAGAACAATTAACGTTTCAATCTTCCGGTTATTTTCATTGTTTACTTTTAAACGGTTCACCTAACCGTCCACCATTGTAATTTTATAGTTGAAAAGATTTAGGTTTTTAGTCCAACTTTTTGTACGGTTTTCCCAACAGTTATACAAAATAAATAGCTTTAAATCCCTTTGGGAATTTAACTTGCGTATTTTATTTGATATTTTAACTATTACAGACTTCATTCTTGGTTTGGAAATTTCACCACAAAATTTCCTGGCGCCCATCTTTTCTTAGTACACTCTGTACTGAGAAATAATACATTTTAATTCATTCTTTTGATTATTAAATTAGTCAGTTCTTTTATTCGCGATCGATCGTCTTATTCGCGCTACGCTATCATTACATTGTTTACGAACCCAGCCCAGCTGAGCTTAGTCGTGGTGTCAGCAGCCTACCTGCTGAGTGTTACACTTTTACTTATCAGCGCGATTGACAGTTCGTTTGTTTACCTCGCGGCACACCGGTTGTGCATTTCTTTCAATCGTTTTTAATTTTGTTTATTTTAATAATTGTTTCTTACTAATTGGATTCGGATAATCCAATCGCGACAAGTAGTTCCGATTCATCGTAAAGTTAATTTATCGCGAAATAAAAGTGTAACATATTTTATAAAAGCAAAAAAAAATTAAAAATACATATTTTGACAGAAATTTTCATTATTTGTAAAAATATATACCGAAAGTCCAGTTTTCCTTCGTTCAAGTTCTAGTTTATGGTTTTAACAAAAACAGGTTTTATCGTTCCCTTCAGGTGATCATGTAAAAATTTCTGTTGTCTACGCGTACGCACCTATTTCCGGGGGTTCGTCCGAAATACTTTCACAAAGGCGTCTTAAATAATTTTTTAGAGAATTTCAGAAGCTTTTAATTAAATGCGTGTCCTTAAGAATTGTATAAGATATTTAATTTTTTACATAAATTGAAAAAAGTCTTTGTTCCCCTTTGAAATTGCTATGTTACCCATTTAATAAGCAGAGTTATAAGTCCAAGTAGATTGAAATAAGGTGGATTTAATTTCATATACATATATAATCTCAAGGACGGCGGCGGCGTCAAGATGAAACTGAGAGGCTGAAAGAAAAGTAGATGTCCAGAGTGGGATTCGAACGCACGCGTCTGGCCTACCTACGGAACAGTGAACACTCTACCACTGCACCATGGCTGCCCTCAATGGGAGATAGGTTAGTGTTGTGCCCGTGGCGCAGTGGTCAGTATATGCCTGTTACGTTGGAGTTCGAGAATCTAAAAGCTGGTTTTCTACTGGTATCGCCCTTCGCGAGTAATCCTCCGAGAATAATTACATTGCCATTAGAAGAAAATGTGTTAGGCTGCCCGTGCAGAAGTGCAAGCTTCAATTGGTGTACCTACTTAGATAAGAGATAACAGAAAAACAACTACTGATGGTACCAACTTGCATCCAATGCGTTTGGCTTGCTTGAAGGCTTAAAATAAAATAGCAAATAAAAACTACATAGGGTAGTGAACACAGTGACATTGAAAATTAAATATAAATCTAAAAATTTTATTTCATATTTTTCAAAATTTCGAAAATGAGGCTAAAAGCCGTTCACTAAATAACTTGAACTAAATTGTTTATTGAAGAACAAAATATTGGCTTTCAAAAGCACTACAGTAGCTAAAACAAAACATTTTTTAATAAAATATTATTAACCAAAACAAGATTATTTAATAAACAAAATTTTAATTTAGGTGGTAGTCTAAGAGCTGGATGCAAATTTTTGGAGTGGTGTGATAACCAAAAATAATGCACATGTATGTGTAGATAAACGCACCGTTGTATCAGATTAAACCGTCTGACAGGTTTCTTTTTCAGCCGGGGGCGGGGCGGGGTGGTCGTTCGAAAATGGTAATTTTTCAGATTTTGAGGTCGAAGTGATAACCACATAAATGATACGTCAAAAAATCAGAAAAAATTTTCTGATTACAAAAAAGTCGGTCCCAGACAATTTGGTTTCAGCCTTCTGCTTGCCAGACGCATTTGAACTTATGCATATTAATGAAAATCAAAAATTTCTAATGCCGCATTTTTTTATTTCATTCAAAAAATCAGTATATACTAACAAGCACGTGACAAGAACGAATCTGAAATTAGTTTTTCAAAAAAATCAAGTCTTTACCTTTTACAGGTAAAAATGTTTACACTGCCTCTAGGCGGAGCTAGGCCGTTACGGGAAAAAAACATAAGCATGTAAAGTTATGAAAATAATATTTTAATGAATGATTTACGTTGATAGAAGTCAAAGAAACACGACTTTAAAGTTGAATTGCAGAGACTCAATTTACATTTGGTGCAAAATACCTGTGTTTCGGATTTACATCCCGGGTTTTTACACATTTTTTGCCCTTGCGGTCGTGAAATACGCACCAATGACCCATGTTGTCATATCGAACCTCCGGAGTAGTAAAATAATACCTCTTTGGCTTGCAAGGTGGTGGTACTGGCGAAGAAGTCGGACGACCTCTCGGTTTTTTCGCTTCGTTCGAAACCATGCACAATGATTCCGCAACTTCAGAACGAAAATTTGGTAGTTCGGTTTTGACTCCCTTGTGCAGCCTATGGAAAAGGATGTAGGTGTTGACCATAGCCACATCCAACAGGTGGAAAAATATTCGGTTCGTCCATTTTCGGGTTTTCATATGAATATGATAGTGACCAAGTAAACCATCCATGAGATCGACACCACCCATATGCCGATTATATTCTTTTATTATGAATGGGCAGTCAACTTCTACTTGTTGTTGTTTTTTTCTGTCCCATCGCGAAGATTTGGAGGGTGGTGGAACAAGCTGTCGAGTCCTCACTCTGGTTTGTTACCAACATAAGTTGAAAGAAGTCGAACACTTTTGTTTTCCATCCACAAAACGCTGCTTATATCAATGCCGTAAGCGTTAGCGACATATTCCTCTGACTACCCTCGTTCAACTTTCCGCTTTATCAGTTCAGCATCGCTCGACAATTTGATGTTTGGTACTCGATTGGAGCGGACGGTACCCAAACTATATATACCACGGCTTCTTTGGTATGTCAGCAAACCCAATGACGTGTAGAAATTATCCAAATATACTATATGGTTTCACGTTGTCTGGAATTTTACTAACCAAACGAACGACGACATTTGACGAAGCTCCAAGATCTGGTGCATTTTCTGGTAAAACATTGTTTCCTGCGCCATAATAAATTTCAAAAGAATATGAGAACCCCATGTGATCACATAGAACAAACAGCTTGGTCCCTCATTTGGGCATTGGCTGGCATATATTGCCGAGTAGGGTTGCCACTCATTTTTGTAGCACACATCTGTTTGTCTACACAAAGACGATGAAGCATAGGAACAGACCCAAAGCGTTCGTTGAAATGGGTTATTAGTGGTCGAACTCGATGCAGCTTGTCACATCCAGGCTGCCCCTTCGGAATCATTGTCGAATTGTTATTGAAATGCAAGAACTTGCGCATTTGTTCGAATCTAGTTCTTGTCATTGTAGTCCGTATTGCTTCCAACAAATGTCTTCCCCAGTAGGAACGAACATTTGGAAAGCTGTATATGGACATGAAGAACATGATTCCGATGAACTGTCGAACTTCTTGTTTGTTGGTAGTAAATCGAGTTTCAATTTTCTGCTGGCACGCATACAAATTCATTTCATCAACCATATATTGCATGGTCACAAAGTAGTGGAAAAAGTCAAATGGTTTTTTTAAAGATTTTACTTCATCTGGCAACTCTTTTACCCCTCGAAAAACAACTTCTTTACATGCAACTGCATCCTTTTTTCTCCACAACATAGATTTGAATTCCTGGGCATCATTTTTCAATCTTTTCAGAACACCAATGAATTGGCCCGTGCTCGAGCAATCTGGGCCACCTTCCTCTTCTTGTAATTCGGTGTCATACAAGTCGCGTTTGCGTTTTCTATAACGTGAAGGAGCAATATTACGTACCACTTTTATTTACGTACCTGTTATTTTTTAATTTGATCAGA
The DNA here is from genome assembly GCA_914767635.1 of Melanostoma mellinum. NCBI lineage: Eukaryota > Metazoa > Arthropoda > Insecta > Diptera > Syrphidae > Melanostoma > Melanostoma mellinum. The sequence goes on from OU612058.1 coordinate 128,117,444, forward strand.
CGATAATTACAATTTTTTTTCACAAATGAAAATTATGTTGACATAAAAATATTTATTTCCATGCTGGCGAAGGCATTTTTCACTCTGAACAAGCTTTGCTTACAAACGAAACACACTACAGCTATGCAAAAAACAGCTATGCGTAGAAAAATATTTAGGCTATAGGTTAAGGTTATCAGATAAGACACAAAATCATGCCGTTACATGTAAATACCTTAAAGCTTCACCCCGCCTAGAGGCGGTTGTAGACATTAGAGCAGTGGTTCCCAAACTTATTTTTCTCGTGGACCACTTTCAAAATTTTACTGGTTTCGGTGGACCCCCTGCTGCTACATTTCTACCACATTCTTAAAGTCACCAAAAAATAAAAATTGAGTCGCTTCTGAGATCTTATTACACTTTTTTTCCGATTAAGTTAAACTATTATTTACGATGATGCGAAACTTGTAGACCGCGGAACTATTGGATTTTCGTATCCAAATATGAAAAATAAAGAAAATTAAAAAAATTAAATGGAAAAAAAAGCACACCGGTGCCGCGAAAATATAGTCGAGAATGACAACTGTCAAACTCGACGGGGTAAGCAAAAAAAAGTGCAATAAGCTGCAATAAAAAATGATATGCGGCTACTCCACGGCTACTCAGCTGGGCTGGGTTCACAATAGGAAAAAAAAAACGATCGCGTATAAAAAGTATGTGTGTGGTAAAAAAGTAGATTGTTTAAAAAATAGGTGATTGAATTATTATATTGATTAAATCAGAACAGGGAGTCCTAGATTTAAATGGGCGCCAGGAAATTTTTAAAGAGAAGGAATTTCCAAACCTTAACTGAAAATTGTTAAATAAAAAGGAATATAAAATGAAAAGAAAGAAAGATGATTTTAATGATTTTATTGCTGGGAAAACCTTGGTAAACCTGGATTAAAAACCCAGATCTTTTAAAGAAAATAAAGTTGTTTTTACAAGGTTGAAAGAAGTAAATAGAAATTTATAGAGACAGTATATATGTATATAAGACCTTCAAATGTCTTTCAAGAAAACAAAAGAACAAGGTACAGAAGATTGGACCGTTAAAATTCGGTCCCGAAAAACTCCAAAATGGGGTTGAAATTAACGGGGCGCGTGCCAGACAATCTTCTGGTAAATTCGTTGTTAAAAAAAAGAGATCCACACAGAAAAATGTTTAAAAAAGAAATCTTTAAACTACGCAATAAAGGATTATGTATTTATATCTAACACACTCTACTTATCTTTTCCAAGATGTCCTCCTCCTGTCTTTTCCCTCGTATTTTCCAATTTATCGTCCCGTTCTGACGATTCTGTTAACCTGGTTCCTTTTTTCCTTCCTAAACTCACTTTTCAAAGATTTTAAAAAGAAATTGTTAAAAAAATAAAACTCGCTAAAAAAACTCAAAGAATAAAAAAAAAACTTGTTTTCAATTTTTTCCACTTTCAGATTTTTCTCGATCAATATCAAAACCTCTAATTCGCTTGTCAGCTAGCCAAGAAGAGTCTCCCACTTCAAGCCTAGCTTCATGCCTGGCCTCAACCCCGCTCTCATTCACGCATACATTCAATCACTCATCCAATCACTTTTGTGGATTCAGTGTCTCGACATCAGCCACCGTTGGCGTGCTGAGCCATCGCTGTCGAATACCAACAAAAGTTTACACACACATTCACAGAGTTCGACAAGTTGTTGGTGTCGTCCAAAACTTGCCGTTCTCTTGCCAATCACCAAGTTCGAAAGTTCGACAAGTGGTTGGTGTAATCCAACACTTGCCAAACTTGATGGGTGAGTCCAGACCACCTAAAACCCTATATCAAAACCTTTTTGAGAAAACATCGAAATTTAATAAATTGAAAACAAGTTGAATCTGAGCATTTTCTCAGTTACTCTACTACGAGTGAAAAGTGAATCTAAGAAGACTAAAGATCAATTTACTATTTTTTTTTCTGAATAACAAATGCTTTTGAGGAAACCTATAGGAAGAGGAAATCTTTTACACCGCGAACCCTAACCTGACTCTGGTGGACCCTTTTGCAGATTAAGGATGAGGGGATGAACACTTATCGTTCCAACCTTTTTATACCTTGTTATGATAATTTAGGGTGGGCTTAACGCCATACTACTTTACATTGTTTCAAATTGTTTGAAATGATGATGTTTTGTCGTTCGCAATTTAGAGCTCATTAGATCAACGTTTTGGATCCATATGGTTGTGTATTCTGTATGATGTTGTGTGGTGTGTATATGGGTACTTTATGTTGACGATTTTGTGTTGTTGGTTTTGAATGTGACTCTCCAGAGTCCTTCTAGCTTGACATGCCGATCAATATTTCAGCTCATCCGCTGATTTGGGCTACCTGCTTTTGTTATTTGCTCAAAGCGGTGTTACGTTCACACTGCTAAGAGCAAACAACGGAATAATGGTGGGGTCAAGAAAAAGGATGGGAAGGTTAAGTGGAAAAGAGAGGATAAAAGAATGAAAATAAAGCAACAGCAAGAGTAGTTTTTGTTCCGGGAAATTTTACCGTAACAATCTGTCCCTTTAATATAATAGGTAAAATAAAATTGAAAAATGGTACATTTTATAACACTTAATTTATTAAAAGAATAGAATTACAAGAAAAAATTAATAAGGTAATATAGGTTCAGGTCATTTGATGGAGTTCAGGTGTATTTGATGGAGTGTCTGCAAACGATCAATGTTTGGCTTTATTTTTGTGAGCAGTAACCGCAAATCCGCCCGCTCTGTGATGTTTAATTTGCTTCTTTTTTTTGTTATGAGGTTTTCAACGGCACTAAAACTCCTTTCGCAATCCGGTATTTCTGCTTGCAGCCACAATGTTTGGTAGCCTTTTCTAAATTTCACCTTCAGCTCCTCATTGGTGCTTAGCTCGAGCAGCTCCTCTTTTAATACAACATTGCATTGGTCACTTCCGTTTCATTAAATGGATTTATGATCCATGGTGTTATATCCATCGTCAGCATATCTTCAAACCTGATTTTGAAGTCATCATGCAGGGCACTTAAATGTTGATTTTAGGTATGGTTATCCTCATCAATACATTCTATTATTATAGGTATCACACCGCAGCCTTTGTCAGCACGCGGAAATAGAATCACGGCTTGTAAAGGAACCAACTAATAAACCGCTAAGACCAATTGGTGTACTCAGTATCGAATACTGATCATATTTGTGTAAGAAAAAATAAAAGTCGAAATCGCAAAATTGTCCATAAAAACGATAACTAATTTTTTGATTTGATGAAATAAATCAATGAGTTCACGCGCTCCATGTATTTGCGTATTTTTTGTCTGCGGCTTCATTGTTAAAACGTGACAAACTGGCATCGAAGCTCAAGCCCCGCTCTTCCGAAAAGGAAATTTGATAAAATAGTTACTTCAAAATCAATTTAAAATGATTGTGGAATTACTGTTTTATAAAATTAGTAGTTATTTGCAAGAAAAATTACAAAATTAATTGCTCTGAAATATTGCTTATTCGGCCTTTTTAGAGAGGCAGTGCTTCTCTCGTGAAAAAAAAAAACAAGTGAATAAAACGTGCTGTGTTTGTTTTCAAATAGAAAGAGGACAATCAAAATATGTGTAAGTTACTAAGTTACCTATCTATACGAGCAGTTGTGATCAAACGATTAGTACACGCAAAAAAAAAATATTTAACTATACTATATCAAAAAAATGGTAGGTACCTACTTACTTTTCTCCGGCACTAGCAAACACTGATGATATAAATTTTCTTACACCTTTTTTTAGAATGAGTTCGCCTTTGGCATCAAGTATTTATAGTGGTGATCAAGTTCATGTCTGAACGAGCACTAAGCATTGTCGGGCGGATAGCGCTTTGCAAGTCTGTACACGAAATTGTACGTTATATCGAATACGCAAGTTTGGACAAGTAACAGTCGCTTGCCTTATTGAAATATTATCTGATTAGTTACTTATTAGGTACTTAAAACAATGTAGGTAGTAGGCCCTTATAAAAACTATGCTTACATTTTTGCTCTTTACTATCAGATAAATTTTCGTGGACCCTCATTAACATCTTATGGACCCCCATTTTTTGTTCACGCCTACGTAGACCCCTAGATAGTCTCCCGTGGACCCCTGGGGGTCCACCTGGACCACTTTGGGAATCACTGCATTAGAGGGTTAAATGAAATTTTATTACAAGCAATTATTCATCACCAGATTCATCGCTTGAAAGATCCGATGTAGTCTTCTTCACTTTTACTACCATCTTGGTTTTCATCATCTTGGTTCAATGGTTTTTGGGGGCCGCAACTCCTTTAAACCATTTCAGTTTGACCATCATGCCTGGGAACAACTTTTTTGTAATCAGGGAAATTTTTTTATTATTTTTTGTTGAATCATTTATGTGGTTATCACTTTGATTTCAAAATCTAAAAAATTTTAATTTTCGAACGAAACCAAACGTCATGACGAAAAATGAAAATCACCTTTTGACTTCATTTCAAATTGTAAACTCCCGAATGGCTTAGTACTCCTTTTGGTATTCAAAAAGCCAATCATAGTTCAGGATTTTGAAATTCGGGGTGTTGGAGTTGGGACTATCGCACTTCGAGATTTGCAATTCATCAAGAAAGTCATCAATAAACAATAGGAATAATAGCGGCACCAAATTGCTTCCCTGAATGACACCATATTGCACTAAGATTTTTGCTCACAAAATGTCTTCAATTTTAATTAAATATAAATTGTTTTCCAATAGCGAATTGACAACCAAACGACACGACTTGAACTCATGACTTACGGAATAACCTGTGCAAGTAGGTACTGTTGAAAAAACACTCTTCCTAAAAAATCCGGAGATCGATTCAGAAAAATGCCTTATCAATACAATATTAGGTGCGTTTTTGTCGGAAATCAGGAATCTTAAATTTAGATCAACCACAACAAACTAATACTCAGTGAGCTAAAAATGCTTAGCATTGATTTGTATTTGTGTGCAGTGGAACAACCCATTGCTGAGCAGATTCAAGGGTTGCTGAGTATTGGCAAAAACGCACCTTTTAATTGCTGTGTTGAAAATCAATCGAATGTCATAAATTCTTTTGCATCTTATCATTTATCAACTTATGTATTATGTTTTAGTTTTATATTATTTATATAAGCTGAAGATTTTTTTAAACAGGCTTAGAGGCTATCTCGAGCACTCATATAGTTGGAGAATGCTGACAGTTCAAAGTAAACAATATAGAAAAGCAGCAAAAAAAAATGTACACACTAATTTGCTGGTTCTATAGCAAACTTATTTTATTTCGAAGGCTATAAATATTCGATTAGCTGTTAGTGTTGTTGGATTTCCAGGAGAAAGTATTTAATGCATTCTTCATTCGTTTCTAATTTTATCTCAATCGAGCACCGGGATGGTACATAACGCTATCGTTACCATTCTTTTTTTTTTTTTTGTAGCTACACCCCTATCATGATTATGATCGCATCCTAAACACCTATTTTCTTACATACGCATACCTTACCTACAACTAAAGAACGAGAAGGACATCTTAATCATAATGCACACAAGGAGGTAGGTAGGTGTCCTATTGTTCTTAACACCAGAATGTGAGGAGGATAACAATGCACTGTATGTATATTGTCGTCGTCCCGAGGTGGTTAGATAATTTCTCACAGCAAAGTGTGGGGTATTTGTTGTGTCGACAAGGACATTTTACATAGCTTCTGCACTTCTCGGTTTCTAAATTTTATTCTATACCAGACCGAATTGGTAGCATTTGTTGTGGGTACTTCGTTCATGAATTCGAATTCGAAAGGTGTAGGTAGTGGTGGCGCTATGGGAATCATAAATTACAGATACATATCTTGTGGATGCATTTGAATTTATTTTTCTCGTGCCGTGACTCTTCTTTATACAGACTCACATCCATCGTAAATTGTATAGCTGTAATAATTTCAAGGAATTGTCAAAGGAATAGGATCAAGAGACAACGACGACGACGAGCGCAACGGATTGTTATAATGATTATAATGACCTGGGGGACGGACACTTTATGTCTCTATGGGAAAATCAGGTGCATTTTCAAGATTGTTGGGTCCTTCTGTCTGTTTTATTATTCCAGATTTGCTTTTGGGAAAATTTTTGATGTCTTAATAATGCTTCCTTCTTCCTGGACGACCACTTTCTCTGGTTTTTATTTACCTAAGAACCATCTCGTTTATATTGGGAACACGTTTTACTTTACTCTTTAGGTACCTACCTTGCAACAGTTTTTCTTGAGGTTAATTTTTTGTGATAGGAACGTGTAAAACGTACAAGATGTGAAAATTGTCGCATATGAAGTGAACTTTGAGCAAAAGGATACCTAACCGATTTCTGAGGCAGAAAAGCAGTGTTATAAAGTTGATAGAATACAAATCACGTATGTGCATCACCTCAACAGGGATTTCCCCGAAACTAGACAGTTTCTTTCGTAGTGGTCGGTAATCAGCTATGTAAATTCATGGGGCTTTGAGATTATGGTTTTATTTGCTTCAGGTACGATCTGTCTTATAAAACTGATGAAAACTTAAATTCAAGACGTACATAGGTAGAGCGCAGAAAATAACTCATTTGGCGAATATGATTTATGTAATTTATTGTTGCACAAAATGTTTCAGAATTATTACGCAACGATGTTAATTTTTCTTAATAGGAATAGTCACGCATAGGTTTATCTGAATAAGTTGACTGCCAACCCCATACAAGCTATTTGCCACGCTGCGCTGGTGCTGGCTGTGACTATGTATGAACTCCGAAGACTGCGATTGCCGCTGAGCTACGTGTACACGATTGCCTGGTCTGCAAAAATTGCCAGATGTGTCAGTGAAAAATTTGTCTGGAATGGCTGACAACCGTGTACACACCAAATTAATTTGGATAAAAATTTGTTCAGCAATCATTTTGAAGACTAATTAATTTGCAGGTGTACAATCGTTTGTACACAAATCTTGTTAATTTTCTGACGTTTCTGCAAATGTCTGGCAATAAATAAAGTTGCAGACCCAGTTTGAAGAATATTTGCATATTTATTCATTGGCAGACAAATTTGGCGATGTGACAATGAATTTGCCGATCCAAAAATGAGTTTGTGTGTACACGGTTTGCAGAGATCTACCTACAAATTATGTACTAAAAATCTATTGCCAGCTATTTGCCCAAATTAATATGTCGACATTGCGTCAGCCAAATACCTTGCTGGCAATAGATTTGCAGACATTTTTAGATTTCTACAAACCGTGTATACACAAATTAAATTTTCACCCTCATTGTCAGCTCATTTTCGCACATTGTCAGACGTTTGCAGATCTGACAATGATTGTCAGACCTACCAATCGTGTACACGTAGCTTTAATATCTTATTTGAGAGGTTGGTGTGTCATCCCGTGTCAGCATTTAGTCGGCCGATAGTTTGACGATATCATTTCGACGATAGAACTGCTTCTCGCAACACAAAAATATCATATTGTCTGAGACGGTAGATGATGGAACATATCTAACTGTCAAATAGTGACGACAGAGAGAAGGCGATTGTTCGATAGCATATCGATTTTGCTCTCGTCTCATTCAGTTCCCATTAGGACAAAAATCAATGTCTTGATTGAACTCGACACGTTTGTTTAAAAAAAAAAAAAAGTAAAAGTTACTTTAAGCATTCTATGGGCTATGAGATGGATATGCAATATAGCCAGTGCTACGTGATATAAAATTTTTTTTTTCAAATTTTTTTTTAAATGAACTCATAATGTCTCGAGAATAATGTGCAAAAATTCCAAGTCGATCGGAGTTACATTGACGAAGTTATGAGTATTTGAGCGTTTATTTTTCAATGCCGGGTTTTATACCTAAGCGGCAGCTGCGCGGCGCGCTATTGTATTTTTCGATCCCGAATACATTCCTTCATAAACAGGCATGATGTATAGTAGTCTGTACATCAGTTGACCTCTGTATGCTGCTAAACGAGATTTCTCATATTTGAAGTACGTGTGCAGTGCACGATAACTCAAAATCTACTGGACCAATCGCTTTAAAATTTTTAGTAGTACTTCTTCATATATTTCACAAGGTATTGTCTAAAGCTTTTTCGTTGTTTTTTTTTTTTAAATAACTACAAATTTTTTAACCACAAATTAGCAGATTTTTTTTTATCGAAAATCGAGTTTTTGGCTCCTAAGTTCTACGAAAAATCGAAAAATTGAAGAAATCCTTCCGTCATTACCTTGAGAAACATCTCCTTCAACGAATGCATTTTGATTTTTATGCTTCAGATGATTCTGTTGGGAGTTATGTTGCACACAGCCAGCCAATTTTTTTCGATGTGCCTCCGGAGCTTAAGAGCCAAAACACTTAAGGGCGTCACCGGCACGTCGACCTCACTTGACAGATAAATCAAAAGTTCAAACATACGAAATATATTGAGTCTCACACAATCACGCTTTCTCCTCAACCGTATCGTTTGACAAACGTAAGCAAACGTAACGAAACTACTACGATCTTTCAAAAAAAGTTCAGCTAGGTTGAACTATTGCTCGCTTTCTGACAATTTCTTAATTTCCAGTTTTTAAATAGGGAAAGAGTATTAATATCGATTTTAGATAAATATCGATTTCCTAAAAATCTAGAAATCGATACGTTGATATCGATGTCGAAGTGTATTTTAGCAGAATTCTATCGATGTAATTAATAAATAGATCTTAAAAATCTCGTTGTTTACTTGTTCTAAACTAGACTTTTCCCAGATTGTTCAATGTAGTTGATGTTTAATCACTTCAACTACTATAATTTTGAAAAGATGTATTTGATAAACAATCGATACATTGGATAATATTAGCTCGATCATAGATTTTTGTGACTAACAAATCAATTAAATTTTACATCAAATGTGTGTATAAGTGGCTTTAGCTGAATTTTTTTTGGATTAACTACTAAATAGATATTTTTGATTCTCGTTGTTAAACCTCATTTTAAGATGATTTTCGCCATATATTGAAGCATTTAAATCACTTTATTTTTGTAAAGTTGCTTTTAAAAAGGGTTGGGTTCGAAATCCCAGCTTTTATATTCCCGCTTATAAAAATCCCGGTTTTGAAATCCCGCTTTCTAGAATAGCATTTTTAAAAATCTCGCTTTTTTAAAATTCCGCCTATAATAATCCCGTTTGTGAAAATCGCGATTTTTTAAAATAAAACAACTAGTTTTGATTGCAAAAGCGGGATAAGGAAATCAAAATAAAGGAAGCAACAAGTGATTTGTTTGGAAAACATTTATTGTAGCGCTAAACAAATAACAAAAATTCAAATTATCAAAACAGAATATCAAATGGTACACATACATGTTAAAAAAAGAACATAGAAAAGGTACTCATAATTATCAACAATAGGCGTGTTTTTTTCACAAGACTGTCTGTTACATAAGCTCAATAGATCATATTACACATTTCACTAAGCTTCTTATATCTTTATCAGCAGTAAATAAGAAATTGGCAATCGGTTTTCTTAATTTGGCACAAGTTGAATGACAGTATGGCGCTTTGGGGATTTCTCATGTAACGTATAAGGTCCACGTGAAGTCGAAGCGACACGACACTTGATTGTGGTTTCACTTTAATTTTCAATGCTCTTCAAATGCTTTATAAAATGTAACTTTTTTAATAAACGAACAATACCCATTATGCAAAAAAAATCTTAGAAATATAATAGTATAAGGACAAAGATAAAGTTTTTTTTTGATTAGCGCTCACATTCATTGGGACCAACTTTTGCGTCAGTACTGGGTGGGTGCCCCACCTTTCCTTCTAGTTTACTTTCAATACTTTCAGTAATTTTTTTTCTAATCACAAACGGTGGTATGTATTCTAAATCATTATGGCCCAAAAATATTGACATGAGATCGGAAGCACCTTATGTGTACATTCCAAAAATACTTTAAGCCATTGAGTTGGAAATGGAATGTTCGTCTAAGATGTATGGCTTATTGCTATCTGCAAACACAGCACATAGTTTCTTCTTCGGCACAAGGCCTACCAAAACCATATGATGGTGGTTAACATCTTCATCATCTAGATTAAACCGGACAACCACAATTGCTAAAATACCGGTAGAGATCTAGGGACAGCATGTCCACAAGTCACATTCCACTACGCGGTATGTTGTTAATGTTACGTGTGTGAGAACAGGCGTAGTGATTAAAGCAGTCAAACTGACTGCCCACGTACATATTCGACAAACAATATTAGTGCATTGTTGGTTAAAATCCCTAAGTCAGTGCAATGTAATTATTGTTGTTTTGGGCCATTGCTTCTGTGTACCCTGTTTTCAATAATCTGCCAGCTTTCCAATCGGAAGTCTAATTAAATCCACACAATTAAATTCAAAACAGTGTATGCTTTTGGAGTATAATTAATCTCTCCCTTCTGTTCTGATCCGATTAAGGCAAAGACTGAGAGGTTGCGCTTGACCCTTTAATTCCTTGACTGTCTTAAGGCAACTTCGTAAGGTGTATGGTTGTTTAATCATAATACAACTGATGGACCAATAATACCAAAACCAACACTGAAACAATGGCTTACTTGTCAGAGATACGAATGGCATGCAAATTAAATGTTATCCATGGACAAGGACACATACAATTTAAGGGTGCGATGAACAAAACAACCAGCCAGCGCTCCTTGTCACTTTGCATGAAATTCGAATTATTCCAGTGCAATGCCATTGATCCAATCAGTGAGATTTAGACACCACATATGTGAATTTTATTATATGTGCACACTGCACACACTGGTGCTTGAAGATATCGAAATATTCACCAAAGATTATTGCAATTCACCTTCTTGGTATGACTATTGGTATTAATAGCTAAACAGCAAGCTTTTAACTCACAGTAAAATGAGGTCAAAATGTTTGCCAACATTTGACTTTATAGATCCCGATGAAACGAACTCTAGAGAGGGGTTGTTGGTCACCTTCATACCGCGTTTTTGATCAACGAACGGAATGCCCAAACGGCGACAACAATTTTCTTTCTGCATTTATCCTTACTCAGTTAATTAGTTGTATTGAAATTCTTTAATAGCAGGCTAGCTTTTGACCCAATGGTGTACTTGATATTAATGCTAAGAATTTAATGTTAATTAAGATTTAGTGTTAATATAAAATGTGTAAACAATTCCAACTCCCTACTTATAGATTTACACGTTAATAAAAATAGTTTAAAACAAAAATTTAAAACCGTTGCTCCATATGCATGATTTTTGTTCAATGTTTCCTAGTTTAAATGTCCATCAAAATATTTGTAAAGGGCCCGCCAAATAACATTTTTTTTATACTATAAAAAAACTACTGAATATTTCCTCAAATTTTCTTTTTTATTTGAAAGTAGAACCTCTCCGGTTGATATCATTCAAATGGCTGGCCATGCAGTAGCCTACACGATCGGTCCAATTTTTAAGCACATTATCGATTGTGTGCAGCTGTATTTCACCAATGGCTTCACAAATATTGTCCTTTAAAACGTCAATTGTCTCTGGCTTGTCGGCGTAACACTTATCTTTTACGGCACCCCACAAATAATAGTCCAACGGTGTCAAATCGCAGCTCCGAGGTGACCAAACGACATCAGCTGTGCGGCTGATAATGCAACCTTCAAAAACAGGGCACAAAACACCGAGTGTAGCTTCGGCTGTGTCCTGTGTGGTACGTAGCGCCGTCCTGTTGAAACCAAATGTTACCAATATCCTCTTCTTCAATTTTTGTGAACAAAAATTCGTTCAACATGGCCCGATAACGATCGACATTGACTGTAACGGCCACTCCTTGTCCATTTTCGAAAAATCGCCCAATTATGCCTTTGCACCAAAATCCGCAACAAACAGTGACTCGTTTTGGGTGTATCGGCTTTTCAATGAATGCGTGTTAGTTTTTCGTGCCAGCGGAAGGAACTAATTATCTGTCAAATCAGACATGAGCTAAGTGTTACCATTCACGAAATAAGCACTAATTAAAAAAAACACGTTAGATGGCGGAAAGATCACTTCTGCAGACTGCTTAACGGCGGGCGATGAGGACACAAATTCCGCTGTCAGGCAGATTGCCCCATTCAGCTTGGACGATGATCAAGAATGCCGTCCTCCCGACCTAGAAGATGTTAAGCTTGCCATATGCAAACTTAAATCAAATAAGACTGCAGGTGCAGATGGCCTTCATGCCGACCTTTTCAAGGCAGCTGGAGACCAGTTGGGAAGGAGCATGCACCAGCTGATCTGCATGATATGGTCGGAAGAAAGCATGCCTAATGAATGGAACCTTAGTATCGTATGCCCGATCCTAAAGAAGGAAGACCCTCACAATTGCGCCAATTATAGAGGGATAAGCCTCCTTAACGTCGCTTATAAGATCTTGTCTGCTGTAATATGTGAACGTCTGAAGCCCCACGTCAACAACTTGATAGGTTCTTATCAATGTGGTTTTAGACCAGAGAAGTCCACAATAGACCAAATTTTCACATTGCGGCAGATCTTGGAAAAATTTCGAGAACATAATATCGATATTCACCATCTCTTTATCGATTCCAAGGCCGCGTATGAATGTATCTACAAAGACGAGTTGTACAGGGCCATGTCTAGTTTTGGCATCCCTGCAAAACTCGTACGACTATGCAGGATGACTTTGGAGAATTCACGCTGCTCCGTCAAGGTCGGTAAAGAACTCACCGAGACCTTTGGTGTCGAAAAAGGCTTCAGGCAAGGCAACAAACTGTCATGCGATTTCTTCAACATCATACTTGAAAGGATTGTAAGAAACTCAAACGTCAACACCAGAGGAACAATCTTTCAAAAGTCTGTACAATTACTCGCCTATGAAGACGATATTGACGTAATGGGAAGAAAAAAGCGTGATGTCATAGGTGCTTTTGCGAGTATTGAAACAGAAGCGGCAAATATTGGTTTGATGGTTAATGAGGGCAAAACGAAGTATATGCTGTCATCAAACAAGGACACAGAACATCGACGAATTGGACAAAACGTCACAATAGACAGACATAATTTCGAGGTAGTACAGGATTTCGTCTACCTAGGATCCGCTGTAGACACGGACAACAACATCAGTGCGGAGACCAAACGGAGAAAAACTCTTGCCAACCGTTGCTTCTTTGGGTTAAGAAAGCAGTTGAGAAACAAATCCCTCTCCAGTAAAATTTAAGACCCTAATCATCCCAGTCCTGCTTTACGGCGCGGAAGCAGGGACCTTATCGAAAGCGGATGAGGAAACCCTTGGTCGTTTCGAAAGAAAAATTCTCCGAATGATCTTTGGTCCCGTATGCGAAGACAATGTGTGGAGAAGAAGATACAACAACGAGCTGTATGAGCTGTACCGCGACATGGGCATAGCCAGGAGAGTACGCATCGAGAGGCTACGATGGTTGGGCCAAGTAGAACGGATGGACCCAAACGCTCCGGCCCGTCGGGTGTTTGAAAGCACATTGCAGGGAAATCGCGGAAGGGGAAGACCTCGTCTTAGGTGGCGCAATCAAGTGGATGAAGACCTCAACCGACTTGGAGTGCGAAACTGGAGAGAGCTCGCCCGAAATCGAAATCGTTATAGAAGGATGTTGGTTGAGGTCCAAATTCACCCCGAACTGTAAAGCCCACCTAAGTAAGTAAGTAAGACGCCAAATTGTTGATCTGCTAGGACGATTATGACGATTGGACGTAGCGCTTCTAACTTAGAGGCCACTGACTCCGAATTTCGGTAGTAAATTTTAATTATTTCGACTCGTTGTTGGCTCGCATATGTCTCCATCTAAAAATGGCAAACCTTATTGAAGAGAAATGTCAAAAGAACGTTAAGAAATATGTTATCGTTTGCTGTCCCTGCTGCACTACTTTTGTAGCGTTCCTGTTGAAAACCCCTTTAGTAAAGCTCACGCTTATGTCAAGTTAAAGTAGGTTTTCGGAAAGATCATTCATTTTTGTTGTGAAAAAATTTTAAATCAAAACCATCTTCTCTTACGTTGCTTTCAGTTGTCCAGAATAGCTCTCCACTCACGTTCTTGTGGTTTGAGATTCTATCTGTCTCTTTATGCTCGCTCATATAGAATCATGACCAAATTGTAAATTATAGCCAAATCTTTCCAATTCCATGTCGACATAAGACATTAATTTAACTAAAGGTGCGTCTTTCTGCGATTCTATTGGAAAAATCAGAATCGAATTCATCTCTATTTTCGGAGAGGAATTTTCAAATTTCATGAGTTCTGTATATGACCGATCGATAACGACGCACGTAAGCATATTCTTACTGCCATCATTCCCTTGCAGTAGCAGATTGAAATATCTGCCTTAACCTTAAATCAACATGCACAACTGTGATTTCGTTCCTAATGTAGCCGCGCACAGACCCAAGAGAGAAAAACAGTGGCGGAACTCGTTTAATATGAAATTATCACAACTTCTTAGAAACGAATGAGCCTTTACCGCACTTGAATGTACATTTCCATTAATGAGAAAAAAGGTAACCAGTTCCCCACAAATTCATAAACAAACATTACCAGACGATACAACGTCCCTCTGCTCTCTTTACAATTCCCATTTTTAAGTTGGGAAAACCCTCAATACTTTGGGCAAATATTTGTGCATGATTAGAAGTGACACACACAAACACAAGTGTCTGGCTCTCATCAATCAAAATAACAATACCTAGTTATGGTGGGAAAGTTGTGTCGAATACCATCAGCGCGTTCAGCTTAAACATTCTTGGTGCACGCAGATCGTCATGCACTTGTCGTTTTAGCTGCACTGTGGTTGTCGTATTGCGTTAGCTCGCAACAGCTGTCATAACCAACTAGCAACACACGGGCCATTCGCCACACGCTCGCAGGGCTTGTGTACTTTTGGCGCATTCTTTGGCGTATTAAATTGAGGAGGTTCGCGATAGCTTGCGCTGAGGTATTTCGTCGCCTTGGGTTTCGACGTCTTATCAGCTTCGTCAACATTAACATAAATCGACTGACACAAATTTTGTTTGTATACGATGGTTCTATCCTTGGATAATGTATAATTTGTTTACACTGACACAACACTTGACTGGGAGAGACAATTCATGCTGCTAATGAAGCTGCTGGGGCTTACGCTGCGGTATGCCTGCACAAATTAGCATTTATCGAAAAGCTGCTTGAGTTGTGGACGAGGCATCACTCAATATTTTTGTAATAGATCAATTATTGATCGAAAACCTATAGACATAAGGCAGCTCATGTACTTTGTAGGGATGGTCGTTGCATTCCATCACGAGCCTTACTTTCAATTCGGTAAATATTTGTTTGGAAAACGTTTGGCATAAGTAACGCCTTTACGGGTTCAATGCTATTTTTTATTAAATGAAAATATGGTTGAAAAAACAGTTTTTTCTCAGCATGAAAACTACTTTCCACTCATTTTCGTATCTCAACACGTTTTAACGAAACAAATTAATCAAAAACTCACCTGCTGAACCTTAAATTATCATGATGGCGTTGACTTTACGAAAACAATTGGATTTGGTGTATTCAGAGATAAATCACCTACCTTTATGCAATGAATGCAGTAATTATGCGGAAACTTGTGCGGCAATTGTGTTTACTTCGGCTGCATGCACTGGAAATTTCTTATTTAGCCCTAGGCAATTGCATTTCGTATTAACTCTCCTGCCGTTGGAGTAAATTAAACTTCCAGCCAAATCTGTGAGTACCTACCTATTTGGCTGTTTGCTACCACAAAGAAGATTTGTTCGAGTTGACAAATTGCTTGTGAAGAAGGTTTCATGGGATAGCTTATAGCTAAAACAGTCACAGTGGTTGTTTCCATGCCTGACGGTTTGATAAGATCTGAATTGCATTTATTCACGGTGACTTATTTTCCGTGTTAATGTTGGGTGGCTGTTAACTTATGTCGCTGCAGCCTAGCCTAAAAGTGACAGGCTTTTAATTAAAAGTTATTAATTTTAACAAACTTTTTTCTTATAAAGTTTTCATTTTGTTATGTAGTTAAAATACAATCGAAAATGTACTTCGACATCCAATGATCCATTTTGTGAGATAATGAACTCATCTTTTTTTTGAATAATCAACAAATCCCATCAAAATTGTTGACTTAATTTGTTTTTCTAGAAACTTTTCGTCTAAGCAGCTATGAAGCACATTTGCGACTGTTAAGACTCACACATGTAGAAAACCAATCAGGAATCTGAATTTCCTCTCTCAAACGTTTTTTTAGAGACCACAGAATACGTCCATCGAAACGTAGATATTAATCCTTTCAGCGTGAAATTACTGTTTCAAACATTATCACTTGATGATTTGGTAAGAAGTTTTCAGCATAATTAGCTAAAAGCTCGAAATACACAATCAACTAAAATTTATTTCACTTAATCCGCATTCCTCAATTCTGAAATTAAACACTTGAGGTATGGATTATGGCTTATGGGTAGGGATTGCAATCCCGAAAGGTTTTTTCAATCCCGGGATTTCGGGATTCAGATATGTCAATTCCAATATGTCAATTCAATTAAATATTTTAGACAGTTAAAAAAATTACTTGGTTGATGGCTGATTTATATTTAAATCTATCTTTTGTGGTGTTTCGATGACAAATTGGTGTGAAAAACCTTTTGCTTCTTCTCTCTAATGATTTTAACTCTTTTGTGCAGAGCTTGCATTGGGGTTTTGTAGTTGTTATTGAACTAGTTTCAAACTGTTTTTTATCTCGTCATTTTACGAGGACTTCTTATAGAGACGTAAAATATTATGAAGGAAATGCACATAAGCTAATTGTCTTTTTGTTTTGAAATTAAGTTTAAATTTAGACCATCCTTGAACACAGCGATATTAGCACTCAAAAATTCAAAAGAAAAAACAATGTACAAAGGAGTTTAGAAAACAATAAAGGATACCACAAAAACTAGTTTACTATTTTTTTGCTTCTTAGAATAGTCAAATAGATCAAAAACAATGAAAAAAATGGGTCTCAAAAAACATACGACGAAACATACAAACTAGTTTAAAAGTTTTGAAAACACAATCTTGTTTTCAACAATTTTTAAGCCAATGATAAAGGTCTAGTAGATACTCAAAATATGTTCCTGCAATTAGGATGCTTTAGCCTTTAATAAATCGAAAATCTACTCTCACAAATGAAAACAAGATATTTATTCACAAAGCTATTTTTATGCAATATGGATGTCCAATATGGGCTAAAGTAGCTTTTTGGAATAAAAAGAAATTACAATTATCACAAAATGAAGTTTTGAAAAAAATGCTAAATCTCCCTTGGTACACTTCAACCCTAGATCTCCACAGAAAAGTGAATGTTGAGTCGATTTTTGAAAGAATTGCAAACTTTCACTTATTTTTTAATTCATCTTTTTATTTTGAATACTTCAGCCTATACTGATTATGTGTTTCTCTTTTCCTTTAAATATTATTTTCATTTTGAATATTTGAATACCTACTATCTTCATGTGTTCTATTCATAATGTATTGCCATCATTATTATTACTCCTCTTATTATTATTATTTACTTGAGAATATTATTACGATATAAAGAGCTATACACACAGGAACGACAAACTTTTTAACTTTGTTTTGGAATGCACCCAAAAAATGTATTGACAGTGAAAAAAATTGTTATTAATTATTATTATTTATTCAAAACCAAGTGGAATCCAATTTAAAATTTTTTTTATCGGATAAAAGTAATATGCCAAAATAATCAACAAATCAATCCCGAAAATCCCGGGATTTTACGATTCTATTCCCGGGATTTTCGGGACCGAAAAAAGACTCGGGTTCCCGGATTGTAAGATCTCATTAAAAAAGAAAAGACAACCTTATAACGGGTGGTTTTTCTACTATTTTTTTTTTTCATTTTGGCAACATTTGGTTGGGCTGCTTTTTGTGTTTGGTTTCACCGTCAAACATCTTCAATTTGGCAATAACTTATTCATTCATTGTCTTACAAACGGACAACGGTCGCAACGAATTGAATTTTTAGTCTATTGATTATGTAATTTCTTAAGGAACTCGATAAAGGGCGGATTTTTATTGCATGAATCGATTAATGGGCTAATTTTGGAGAAAACCCGAAATTGCTATTAAATTATATATAAATTATAAATATAAAAAAGAGGGTGCAATTGCAATATGGGTTGCAAACCATCTTCACTCGTTTTTTCAAAATTACTCGAAAACAAAGAAAAATTGTGATGCAATTTCACAACGTTTTGTGTAGAGAGCTAATTTTCCCATCAAAAAACACCTTTTGAATAATTGTAAAAAAAGTTTTCTAACGTTAAAATTCCTGACTAAAAAAAGTCAAAAAATAACGATAAATGTCTATGATTAAGGGGTAGTATTTCGGTAAATTTCAAGCGCAGAAAGTTTTCTCAAACAGCATTTAAGAGAAAATTTTATTTACTGTCTTTTTTATGAAGCAATGCTTATACCTATCTGCAACCAGAAAGAAATGCCATTGAAAAAATTGGAAAATATTGACTATTTTTTACAATTATTCGAAAGATGTTTTGAGATGGGAAAATTTGCTCTTCAAAATAACGTTGTGAATTTGTTCGTTTTCGAGTTATTTTGAAAAAACGAGTGAAGATGGTTAAGAACCCATACCTCCGATTTGCACCCTCTAATTTAATAGCACTTTCGGGTTTTATCCAAAATTAGCCTATTAATCGATTCATACAATAAAAATCCATCCTTTTTTGAGTTCTTATATATGCCTTTTTTTACGACCTAATCAATAGACTATATATTATAAAATTGAGTGCCTTTTTAATAAAGTTCATTTCGCCTTCTTTCATTTTTTATGATCAGTTAAATCGACCAATGAGGCGGTTGTTCTGCCTTATGTGACTGGATTTCTGACAAAATTTACATTATAAAATTACTCAAAGCACGCTTAACAATGGACCAAGTGAGAGGCAAGTTCGGTGAACAGTTTATTTCACGTTTACATACATATTACATACATAGGGTGTCGCAACAAAGCGGGGAGCCCCGTGGCCTAGTGCTCAAAACCATGCCTTGTGATTGTGAAGGAATGGATCAATTTTTTGACGGTTCTGAATGCCAATGGCAATGAATTTACTATCAGAAGGCTCTGCCAATTCCTCGCCAAAGGCTGACGACGGGGTTTGAAAAACGAACACTCCAAGTGGCACGTTTGGGGTCGGTCAATCGGCCCCCTAGATCGTTCGATTTAACGCATCTGGACTATTTTTTGGAGGCTATGTTAAGGCTCATGTCTTAAGCGATAAGCCCATTTTAATTGACGTACTGGCAGCTAACATTGAAGCATTTAATCTCTAGATATCACCCGAAATGTTAGAAAGAGTATGTCAATATTGGACTAGGCGGATGGACCATTTGAGGCACAAACACGGTAAACATTTGAATGAAAAATTCTTTAAATATGAAGTTATGTATATCGATCGTTCTATGGAGTGAGTCAAAAGATTCACGTAATTTTCGGATATTTTAAGGGTTTTTTTTCTCCAATTGCTCTTTAAAAATCACTATTCATAACCCATTTAACTAAAAAAGAGATAATTTTACTTTGCAGGAAAAAACTAATACTTTTCACATCGAGGTCGTTTGTGATGTTCTCTTCTTGTGATTAGTAGCTACTTCAGAGACAAAAATGACCGAGTCTTTGATACAGGTCTGTGTGAATGGGTGCTGCAGAAAGTCAAATTTGAAACTCGACGATAGTTACGCCTTGTTTAAAAAGTAACTCATCATAATTTTGAATGAAAATTTATAAATACTTTCAAATTTATTTTAATTTAACATTTGCAAAAAGACACGCATCAGCCATTCGACTTATCTTGAAGTTGAACGGATGATTTTGATATTGGAGGAAACCATAACATACTTGTGAAGCTTTTGGTGTGACCCAACCATGGTATAACTATCCTTACATAGTATAAAACAAAATACCTTTCCGCTGTCTGTACATAGTAGGATTCAAAAGGATATTTCATCCAATTATTCGCACGGGAACGATAACTCGAACATACACGGGGACTTAAAAACTGCTTGACCAATTTCCGCTACTCAGCCGATTTAAATGAAATTTGGAACAGAAGTAGTCTAAATCTTGAGAAATGATACAGGCTATATTTACTTCAATGGCAACGCGAACATTACCGCGAAACAGAAACTAAGAAAATACTGGACCGATTTCATAAATTCTTCCCCGGTTAGAGTGCTTTATGGTCCCTGAATAGTGAGCAACGAAGATTATATTAAGCATGTCTGCCTGTTGCCCAGAAGTTCGTCGTTCGAATCCCAACAAAGGCAAAAATATTTGTCCATAGGTATCGCCTTTCGCGAGGAATTGGCAAGTTATCCGCAAGGAAACTCATTCTCATGAAAAGAAGCAATTTCTCAATTAGCCGTTCGGAACTGGCAGAAAATTGTAGGCCACTCCATTTCCTCATATGTCAGCCAATGTCAACGTCACCTAAACAGAAAGAGTCCTTTACAGTACAAGGATCTTTACAAATTTGAATTAAATTTTTGGGTGTACTGTCACTATCAATTTATAAACATTTTCATCAAAATAAAGTACATGAGGGAGCAACGTCTGCAAACTTTAAAAATTTTCTGACGAAATTTGGAGTCGGTGACCGCAACTTTTAGGGCTTCCACTCCAATTTTCGGTCGTAATTCTCGCCCTAGAACACAAGTTGAATGCCAAATGTTGAGTCTACAAATTTTTTGTATAATGTTGTCATGTCATTATGAGCATATGGGTTGGTCGAAGAGTCACAAACATTGCTGCCGTACAGGCGTCCGTAGAAAACGATCCAAATCAGTCAATTCCTTGACGTCCAATTAGGTCCAACAAATCGATGATGATTTGGAAGAGAATACTCGGCTCGTTATAGCTGACATACAGCAACAAATACTGCAAAAAATTGTAAAAATTGGGCTTGTTATTATTATTTCTTATTTCATTCGATTCAGCCACTTGCCGAAATTATTTTTTAAGCATAAGCCAAATATTTATCTCTCAGATAAAGCTAAATTCTTGGGCATTACATTAAATTATATACATTGTTTTTCTTCATCGAACCACAAGTCTAAAAAACACAGAACTAGCTAGTGTTAGCCCATAGATGTATTGTATATAGATGGTAACTAGGTATACTTTCAAAGTATTTTGATTAGAGGCTTGTCGTATGGCTTTCTATTTGTATGCTGATTATTTCCAAGGAGTTATGTTTTTGAAATCTGTTTATGAAATCATTGACAATGCGAACGCAAGATAATAGGTAATAAACGGTCAAGGATATAAAACTTTGCGGAATAAAGCCAACTCCATTCAACTATAAAGAAATTTCATTTCTAAACTTATCTTCTTACTTTCAAA
This sequence comes from Melanostoma mellinum, assembly GCA_914767635.1. Lineage (NCBI taxonomy): Eukaryota > Metazoa > Arthropoda > Insecta > Diptera > Syrphidae > Melanostoma > Melanostoma mellinum. The sequence goes on from OU612058.1 coordinate 128,138,903, forward strand.
TGTAAGTTCAAACGATTCCTGACTGTAAGTTCCTGTCAATAGCAAAAATCCTTGCCAGTATTATTTGTCGGGGCTTTGTTTAGCTCTCTATTACTTATTTGCTCCGGGAAAAGTAGTCTCCAATTTGGATTAAGTTCTGCGAAAAAATCCTGTATTGACAATCAGTCTGCAATTGAAAGCCAGTAGATTTTAAAATGAAGAACATTGTACTTTGCAACCGCTTAAACGTTGCACACTTGAATGGAATCAATTTTCCTCCCATCAATCCCGATCATCCTAGACGTCAGAACCGTTGTTGTAAGCGGTAGTTGCGTATGCGACGGTGTATATGATATATGTATAAATAAAAACGAATCTACTGTCATCAGAACTTATGATTACAGTTGACAACTTCGAAAGGATGCACTCAAAACGAGAAACAGCACACAATGTTTCGTTAAAAAATACAACCCAAAATAATTTTTAATAAAGGATCAGAAAATCTCATAAATTTTCGCTCATTTACAGCTTATTCATTCTTTCAGCGATTCCAGTCAAAAGTTGTCTTTATTGCAGATTTATTACATTTTTCGCACTACCCGTACCCATGAGATGCGAAGGCTTCCCGTTTACAAGAAGTATCTTTTGGATGTGTTTCACGAAACTCATATTGAAATTCCGACCGCCAAAGGACGACAGTTTCGTGTCCAATGGATACAGAAATCTCTTACCTGTAGTCGAGTCATTTGTTGGAAACTTTTATATGGATTAACAAAAATATGAAAAGAAGGATGAACATGAACACTCTTCTCTGCGTTGGCATATCAAAGTGCGTTTTATATAAATATAAGCTTTTTTAACGGGAAAACATCTGTACCTACTGAAAGGTATAACTCTCCCATAGGAGAGTGCTTGTCGGTTGTGTAGATTTACTTAATGCCAGCAAATGAAGGATTTATATTGTATACAGAATCATATTCTTGTGCTTTCAGGTAGAATGCAGGAATGTCTACTTTATTTTTTGAGACTGTTAAAAGTCCCTGACAATAAAATCAGCGCTCTTACCACACCGCCCTATATCATTCACTGCGCAAATTCTGCTCTCTTATAAAAATAAAAGGTATACAGAAACCACTGTGGTGGAGCTAGGGTCTCAGGAAGGGTTATAGAAAACTTTTCAACTGAACTAAATAATTTAAAACCACAACAGACTGGGACTCCTACAAGGAATCCCATAAAAACATACAAATACCTACCACCTGCGGAAAAATGAAAGAACCTCCTGGAGAAATTTCTGTAACAAAATAGAAGATACTTCAGAAGCTTCTAGATTATGAGAAATCCTCTCAAATAGTCCAGTCATGCATAGCAGTTTAAAATCAGCTGACAACTCACTTTCCAAGCAGCTCCAAAAACTTATGCAACTCTGACTCTACAGAATCTGTTAGCTTAAAATAAGAAATCCCGATCTGATGACAAGGGATAAACTGCATTGAGCTATGAACAGCATTATAAAAAAATTAAAAAAAAAAAACAGGGTGGCGCAACAGAGCCTTGTGAGGCAATAGAAGGGGTCTACAATTTTCTGGCGGCTCCGAACGGTTAGTCGAGAAAGATCTTCTCATCGCAATGAACTTATTAACTGAGGGATTTCCAAATCCTCGGAAAAACATTTTTGCCTATGTTGGGGCTCGAACCACGAACCTCTGTTTTAACAGCAGACATGGTAACCATCACGCCACGGGTACCACACATTGACCTATACAAATCCGCGGGACCAGATGTAGTTTCAGCTGAGCTTTATATCTGAGCTGAGCAGCGGATATCACTATCCCCGTCCTTGAAGTGATTCTAAACGGCTGTATCACCTTGAGCTACACCCCCACACAGTGGGGAGAGGTTAAGATTGTATTTATGCTCTAGGCGAATCTTCCCATGCACACTCAAAAGATCTCAGACCGATCAGTCAGAGACTTACGTTAGAACAACGTTTCTCGTACCCACTGCTATAGATCCAAAACTTTTACCTATAGCACAACACGCCTACTGGAAGGAAAAATCGGTAGAAACAGCCCTACACACTCTGGTTCGTATCATACAATATTCCCTTCATCACAAAGAATACACTCTGGCCGTTTTCCTTGACATAGATTGCGCCTTACTATGGCGTTAACAAATATTTAAGTTCAGTGTTTGAGAAAGCTAGTTCAACTCTAGGGGGCTTTCTACACAGAGATCTATCAGTAGAGGAACACCGCAAGGTAGAGTCATATCCCCTCTTCAATGGAACCCAATCGTTAGCTATAATTACTTTGAATTAGCTTAAAAGCTGAGGGATTCAAAGTGATTGCATATAGGTACAGATGACGTCTCCGTTGCGGTGTTAGGCAAACTTTTTCACGTCCTTGAGAAGCAGATGCAAACAGCTCTCGAAACAAACTAATTGAATGGGCGGGAAAAGGTGATCAAGGGGTTAACCCCCAGAAGAATATCTAGGTATAATCCTTGACAAAAAGCTTAAGTGGAAATCCAACATACATAAAAGAATCAGGAAATTTACCATAGCCTTCTTTTCCTGTAAAAATGGTATTGGTAGTAAATGGGGCTTCTCCACCCGAATCACCCACTGGCTCTATACCGCGGTCGTCAGACATACGGAGTAGTGGTATGGTGGACCGCTTTTGATAAGAGGACCTACCGCTTTTGTAAGAGGACCTACTAAGCAAGGTCTAACGATCAGCCAATATGTGTATAAGCGGAGCACTAAGATCAACACCCTCAGCTGCCCTAAATATACTCCTAAACCTCACACCGAGAGATATCTTCAGCAAGCAAATGGCTGCCAGTACAGCCATTCGCATTAGAGCTATTTAACAATGGACAAATAAAAACATTGGTCCCGCTACGATTCTAAATCTGTTCAGATCAATACCTCGTCACTTCGACTTCGCCATCTCCCAATTGATTTTTAAAAACAAGTTCCAAGTCACAATCCCACCGAGAGCTATATGAGAGGATGAAGAATTCTTGAGAGGTGATTCAATTAGTTTCTAACACATGGCTCAAAAACAGAAGAAATGGTCGGCTGAGGGGTGTACTCAGACAGATTTAATGTAAGCCTCTCATTTTGCTTTCCAAACCACTGTAGCGTGTTACAAGCGGAAATCTCGGCGATGAGAAAGGTCTTATCGTGGCTAAAAGAAAACGTGATATCCTCAGTAAATATCCGTATCTTTTGAGACAGTCGAGCAGCCACCAAATAATTCCGAGCTGTTTCTATGAACTCAGTAACCGTTTACTGCAGAGCCGATGAGCTCGCCAGAAATAGAACCGGTGGACCGATCTCAACCAGTAGGTTGAACATTGGTATACGAATCGCTGACTTTGGAAACTCATGCTAGGTTAAGATGCCATGAATAAAACAAACAACAGGTGAAACAAGGCCACCACATCTGTGGTAGCAAAACAGATATCTATGGCCAGAGCTAGATCTAAAACGCACGAGACCTAATATTGTGCTAAGTGTGTCAGTCTTTCTCCTGACAGCCACTTAAACCTAACCTAAAAGCCCCTAAAAAATTTGAGTGGATTATAAGATGCAAGGCTTATATTTTTCCTTAAAGCCTTTAAACTTCAGTATCTTCCCCATCTTCCCTGAGTATTTCTTATCAGTTTGCGTCAATCCCAACCCCGCAGCTAGCAGGAATGCAGCCTCACTTTCCTCTCCGAACTACTAGCTACCTAAGTTACATTGAAAGGAGGTAACTTTGGTGCCATATTTTGCGCCAGCTAACCTACAATCCGTATTACTTTTACACCGGCTTACTTACTTGCTTCAGAACCCGATTCTTTTTTAACCACTAGGCTATGGAAGATAGATGAAAACGTTAAAAAAAAACTGAGCTAAATCTCAATTTAAACCTGAGCTGACTACAGTTGTTTTGAAGTCTTTTTCATCGACTTTTCTTTTATAAGTTAAATCATTAAATCAACAACGTAACCGCTCCCATCTGGGCCAACTTAGAAATCGCAAGAGACGGTTAATATTGAATGTCATTTGTCAGCCAATCCATGGCTTGTATCTACTCTAATCTACAATCTTGACACACCGACCAAAAATACTCGTAATTAAATTCCACACAAAATGAGTTAAATAACCTCCAAGTGCCGCTATCGCCAAACCGTTCACTGAACCTATTTACCACTAAAACATTTCGGCTGCTCACACAGGTAGATAAACCAGCGAAGTGGTCGAACGACGCGGCGTGCCGTGCCGCCGCAGGATGCGTTCCAAATAAGAGCCAGAGTGTGGCTCATAGTAATAATTGGCCCAAATACGAAAAAGGGCTGAGTCTTGATGAAATTTCAGATAAATTTACTCAACCGTTTTGTAATTCGGTCAGACGGCACGTGGCACCTAAGATCGGGATCAAGTTGCACGTCGGCAACTTTCAACGGAGAAACAAAGACCACATTCAAACGGTAACACATGATGCGATAACAATTCGAAGATATGCCGAAATTTCTGAGACAAAAAATACCAAATACAGACAAAGGGTAACTACCAGCAAGGGTTGCCATGACACCAACTGGTGCGCCCATGTGCTACACTGCTACATGCTGCAAAACAAAAAAAAAAACCAGCAAAGGTAAATACACTACGCACTCCGCAAGGTAGTGGTGACCGAATTGGCTAATTTTGTGTGAAGATGATCGATGCCGATTCGACCACATGTTACTACTTACCACCCCGTCAGCTATGTTCCCTGCGCAGAATTTTTTGCCCCATACTTTTCTTTGAAAAAATGAATAAGACAGCAAAAAAGTCCTTGCAGTGCATCCATCTGATGCAACGAAGCATACTGACAATATGTCACCAGAAGATTTTTGTTTCTTTTGACGAGTCCTTTAGAAAAATTTTAATGAAGCACAGGTGAGGGTGGTCTCGTCGCTTCTCCTTAGATGCAATAAAATAAGAGTGTAATACAGTTTTTTCCTTTTGTTTGAGGTGAAGAATGACAGGTAATAAATTTCCTGCCGCAAGGTAAAATGAATTATTTTTTTATTTTGCTTTCATTTTGCCTTGCAGACGTTGCTCGCAATTAAAGATTGCATCGCACAACTGTGTAATTAGTAAAAGTCAAAGTGACGTAGCGCATCGGTGAATTTGAAGAATGCTTTTTTTGTTTTAAATAAACAAAGCACTTTGAAAGCAAATGTTTATCAACGGATGGCGGTGGACAGCAAATAAAAATACAACTTAAAATTAGCTTTGAAACAAATTGTAAGGTTCAAGGTTCCACACAGGACACAGTTAGAGGAAAGGCAATAAAGAATTCAAGAAAAAATAACAAAGCTACAGATAAATTTAATGAAGATTTAGTAAACAAGTGGGTTAGTGTTATATGATTGACACTTAGTCTGTTAGAAACGGTCTCTGTGTCAATCCTCCTAAAACCGAGGTTGTCCTTTTCACGAGAAGAAAAAAATTGACTGGTCTGACTTCATTTGAAAAGGGGATGTAGATGACTTTAAGCGTAAGTTGGCTTAAAGACATCTACATCCCCTTTTCAAATAAAGTCAAACATCTCGGAGCGATTCTAACAAACTTCTTTGGTCTAAACATGTCGAGTCTGGAACTACTAAAGCACTGTCAGTCTTCTGGCAATGTAAAGGAGCCTTTGGCAAAGACATTGCCTCTTTCACCGAAAAGGGTCCTTTCGATCTATACGGCTATGAAAAGACCAATATCTCCTATGCGTCAGTTTTTTTATTTTTTATTTTATTTATCTGGCTTAATACAAGCAACATACATATAAATAAAAAGAAAACTTAAATTTCTACAAAAATCTATTTCTTAAATACTAAATACTATTTACAATAAATATTAATTAAATAAAAGTTAATATAATAGAGAAGCTAAGGGAAATTTAATTAAGAAGTTGAAAATGATTAGAGGATAATTTATTTCTTAGAGATGGTAAGCTTGCGTTGAAATCAAGAATATCTTGTGCACCATTGGCTAAGCGCAACATTCGAGCAATGGGGTTAAAATGACCATAGTTAGTGCGGTGGGTGGGAAGGTTGTAAAAAGGGATGGACCGTAGACTACGAGGATTGGTATTAAGGTAAAAATTTTCAAGGAGAGCGGGAGATTCAATCGCACCAGTCATTATTTGGTGTACAAAAAGTATGTCAGCAATTGCACGACGTTTGGCGAGGCTTTGTAACTGAATTAGTTGTAAACGATCTTCGTATGGAGGTAGGATGAGAGGGTTCGACCACGGTAGATGGCGTAAGGCAAAGCGAAGGAATCTACATTGGACGGCTTCAATTCTATGTGACTGAGTGATTTGATAGGGGGACCAAACCTGAGATGCGTACTCTAGGATAGGTCTGACAAAAGTAATGTATAGTGATTTGGTTACGTAAGGATTGGAAAATTCTTTAGACCACCGTTTTATGAAACCAAGGGAAGAGTTCGCCTTAGCGATAATTTGGTCTATATGGAAACGAAAGTTGAGCTTGTTATGCCTCGTATAGTGACACGAGAACACGATTTACTCTTCTCAAGGAAAAACGCTCTTCAGGCCAGATGTATTTTTGGGGGTTTTTCCAAATCTGGTGTTTCCTTCCGAATTCAGTACTTCACCTTAATGTTGTAGCCAAATAATGTGAATAAACCACTGATCATGAGTTGAAAAATGATTTGCGTTTATTTTAAAGAAACAATTTTGATCACAACTAGTCTATTAACAAATGATTTGCGTTTATTTTAAAGAAACAATTTTGATCACAACTAGTCTATTAACAAATGATTTGCGTTTATTTTAAAGAAACAATTTTGATCACAACGACACTAACTTCCAACAACCAACCTGATGTGCTTTTGCACCTCTACTTATTGTTTATTTATGCTGACATTGAAAAACATGAATATGTGCTTTTGCACCTCTACTTATTGTTTATTTATGCTGACATGGAAAACATGAAAAAAAATATTCCCAACCACCTATTTTCACTGGAATTTGGGTGCTCGTGCGTTTACCCTTTTTCTTTTTGTGTTGATTTCGCTGCTCCCATTTCAATGCTCGTGTTTGGTTAATGCTGATTCCGCGTCTATGTTGTGTATGATCAAGTAGGTTGTATGATGATGCAATGCCATGTATAACACGTCCCCCTTTTAGACACATCTAAGGATACTTTATCCTGAGATTGGTTTTAGGTGATTTTAGTTCCAGAGCTTCTGCTGATGTACTTAAGCCGCTGTCTTCTCGGACTGTCACTATCATTTCCGGATTAGTTCGATGTTTTCTATTAAAACACTTATTAAATAGTGCTATGGTTGTTCTTCCGCCAGGTCTACATTTCCAGATAGTGTAACCTATAAGTAAGATACTAATTACTCCGGATATGGATATAAGGACTCCTTGGGATCGTTCTGGTATTTCATTAAAGGTTTTCGACCAGAAACTCCTTTGGTTTTGGATTTCTGAAGACAGATCTTGTAACTCGTGAATATCTTTTGCTGTAATTTTTGACATCGGTTCTTGGTAGATCGTTACTTCCCGTAGTTTAATGTTAACACAACAGTCTTCTAGATCTCCGTATGAATGTTTGTCTTTCAATGGTATCTCGGCATCAATATCTTGTGTCTTTATAGTCGTATCGTATGTTTCTAACTTGCAACTTCTATTTATTATAATTATTCCTGATCCTATCAGTTTTCCATGTTCTGTTTCTTTATTGCATTTACAATTATATTTGGTTTCTTCAGTTATAGTATACAAATAGGTATTTTCTTTAAGTTTATAAAAAATTTCAATTTTAGAATTTACAATTTTAGCATTACAATTATCTGCTCGATTTCTCATAAAAATATTTATTTCACAATTTGCATCACTAATTGTACTTTTTAGTAATAATGGTTTACAAATGTATTTGTCATTTATATTTTTGCAGTCAAGTTCCTTTTTTAAAGTGTATTCTTCTCTGTTTTTATTTATTACTAGAAATTTATAACTCAAGCTTAAAATTACTATTCCATTTTCTACAATTTTCGGCATAGCAATCGTTTCGTATATGTCATAGTGTTCATTTGATATTGTTGGAATTTTTATAACGATTATGATCTGTTGATCTTTACTAAAAGCTTTTATTTCTATTATTTTAAGGATTTCCGAATAATTCTCCGTAATAGGTTCTATTGCCAAATTTTCATGGTGTTTTAATTCACGTAACTCATTTAATAAATCTATCGGTTCGATAATTCTGGGATGAAGAATTCCTGCTTGAATGAATAGTAAACTATCTACGATCTGTTCTACTTCTATCTCTAATTGCATCAATTTATGGTTAACTTTGCTTACTATTTCATCAAAATATTGGTTGAGAATAACTGTTCTATTAAGGTTGGTTTCCTTTCTATTGACTTTATTGATTTCATTGATTGCTTCGTTGATTTTGCTAATTGTTACGTTACTATTCTTTATACTGTCTAGTACTTGTTTATTAAGGTGACTTAAAACTTTAACGTTCTCTTCCATTCCATCTTTTATCCTATGTTCGTTTTCAGAGACACTTTGTATTACTTTCTGATAATACTCTGCGTCTTCGTTATCCATGGTTCCAAATAGGACTTTAAGACCTGTACCAATAACGTTTACTAAACCTCGTTTTTGCCTTTTGGTATTTCCTGTTACTCCTGAAATTATTCTGATTCTATGATCCAGTTTTATCACTTCTCGTCTGGCAGATTGTTGGAATTCTTTACACCCTGTTTTATTTTCTATACAAATGTTGTCTATTGAATTTAACATACTTTTAATTGTAACGGCTGATTGTTCTAATGTTGATAGATCTAAATTAATAACTAATGCTAGGTTCTTAGAAATTTCTCTTGCATCTCCTATATGGTTGAAGTATATTCCAGTATTGTTCTCTAAATTTCTAATTCTTACATTTTCCGATCTGGTTTGAATCACGAACGAGATCCTGGAAAATAAGGTTTCAAATTAGATTTGTTAACTTTCTGGGTTTTATTTTGAAGTTTTATGATCAAATGATCATCGAATACTTCTAATATGGTAAAAGGTCCCTTATATGTACTTTCAAATTTACCTCTTCTATCATTTCTAATCAGAACCTGTTCACCTATTTTATATGTAATGGGTCTTCCTATCTTCTTATCATATCTTGTTTTTGCTTTCTGCCTATTTTCTCTAGTATTTATTTTAACGTTTTCTTGTGTTTGATATAATTTTGTTCTTAATTCATCGATATAGTCAAACATTGACTTTTCGTCATATGGGTCTACACCACTTGGTCTATTTGCCTCATAACCAAATACTACTTCATATGGTGTATAACCGGTTGTAGCATGTTTAGTGCTGTTGTAACAAAATCCTGCGTAAGGCATGCGAGTATGCCAATCCGTGGAATTTTCTAGTTCTCTTCCGGTAGATTTTAGATATTCTAACAATCTACAATGGGCTCTTTCAACGCTTCCATTGGCTTGTGGATATGCAACGCTAGTTGTGATGTGTTTTATTTTCAAAATTTCACAAAATTCTTTAAATAAGGAATTGCAGAATTCAGCGCCATTATCCGATAAAATTAATTTTGGCATTCCAAAGTTCAGTACCCATTGTTCCAATATAGCGTTTGCGACGGTGTACATTTCTTTTGTTTTCAGGGGGATGAACTTAATGAACTTAGACAAGTCGTCTTGAATTGTTAATCCGAACCTGTACCCTTCCTGTGTTTCCTTCATTGGACCAATCATATCAATCATTATTTTTTCTAACGCCCTATCGGCTGATGTTATGACTTTCATAGGGTTTCTTGTCGGTGCTCTATTTACCTTTTCAGTTTGACATTGAGGACAATTTCTAATAAATTCTTCAACATTTTTTTGCATTCCCTTCCATTTGAATTTTGTACTAATTTTCGCATAGGTTGCTTTCTGACCTGTATGACCCCCTAATAATCCTTCATGATATTCCCGCATTATTTCTTGTCTTTTGTTAAAGTCATTAACTTCTTCCTTATCTTGTTTTTCCTCTATTTCTACCTCGCCAGAGTTGGTACTTCCTGCTAAATTTCCTCCGAAATTTTCTTCGTCATCATTCACTTCTATATTATTTGGGTTTTGCCCATTTTCTTTATCTATATCTATACCTTCTTCCTCTAATAGACTTAGTAGATCTTGCCATGATTCTTCCTTTTCTTGTTCGGTTACACGAACGTTTCTACTTAATTCATCAGCAACTACGTTTTCTTTACCTTTTTTATAAGAAATAACGTAGTCGAACTCTTCAAGCTTGAGACGCCATCTTACTAGACGACTTCCTGGATCTTTTACTTGAAATAGCCACGTTAATGGTCTATGGTCTGTCATAATGACGAATTTTGTCCCATAGATATAAGGACGAAATTGTTTGGTCGCCCAAACTATAGCTAAACACTCCTTCTCAGTAGTGCTGTAATTTGTTTCAGCCTTATTTAAAGTCCTACTTGCAAAATGAATTGGCAAGTCCTTTCCATTAAATTCTTGGCTAAGAACGGCACCAATACCTCGATTAGATGCGTCGGTCGTAATGATAAAAGGTTTACCAAAATCAGGGTATTGTAATATTGGATGTTTTGTTATTAATTCTTTTAGTCTCTCAAAACTACTCTGCTGCTCCTGGCCCCAGATAAATTCGACGTCCTTTTTTAGTAACCTAGTCATGGGCTCGGAAATTCGACTAAAGTCTCTGACAAATTTGCGGTAATACCCTATCATTCCCAAAAAGGATTTAATGCCTTTCGTATTTGATGGTGCTTGCATTTCAACAATACTCTGGATTTTCTTTGGGTCTGGTTTAACTCCCTCGTCAGTAATGACGTGCCCTAAGTAATTGACTTCTTTTCTCAAGAACTCGCATTTGTCGGGTTGCAGCTTTAAGTTAGCTTTTCTAAGCTGTTCGAGAACTTCAATCAGTTTATCATTATGTTCTTTCAGGTTTTGTCCGTATACGACAATATCGTCTAGGTAGACGAAGCATTTGATTCCTTGTAATCCTGCCAGGACCGTATTCATTAGTCTTTGGAAACATGCAGGGGCATTTCTTAGCCCAAATGGCATTCTAGTGAATTCGAAATGCCCGTACGGAGTACTGAACGCCGTTTTCTCCATGTCATCTTCTTCCATTGGAATCTGATGAAAACCGGACGTTAAGTCCAAGGTGGAAAAGTATTTTGCTTTTCCTAATTGGTCGAGAATTTCTGAAATATTTGGCAGTGGGTAATTGTCTGCCACAGTTAATTCGTTTAACTTGCGGAAATCAATTACCATACGCCATTTCTTCTTGCCGCTCGCGTCGGTTTTCTTTGGAACTATCCACAACGGCGAACTCCAAGGAGAACTACTATCGCGAATGATTCCATCCCTTTTTAAATTCTGAACTTGATCACGAACTTCTTCCTCGTGAACTTTCGGATACCTATAGCTCTTAGTAAATATAGGGTCCGCGCCAGGGTTTATTCGTATTTTGTGTTTTACAGCCGAAGTTTTTGACAATTTTTCATTTTCTATACTAAAAATGTCACTAAACCTTTCAACGATTCCAATTAAACTCTCTTTTTCCTCTTTATTTAGATGCTCAGTTCTAATATTTCCTTTTACTATCTTGGATCTACTGTCCAAAATATCAAATTCATTTAGATTTTGCCCGATGATCCTTATATTTTTAACACAACATGGTTCGTCTGTGGTATTCACAATGGAAACCAAACATTCTCCATTTTCATTTAATGTAACACAATTTGCAACTATTATACCATCAGCGACTTCTTGCCTAGGTATCACAATTTCCCTATTTAACTTCCCATCAACTTTGACTGTCCTGAACACTTCTGATCTCTCTTTGACAATATTTTCTTGGCTGAAATACCTTAACGGTATCTCCCCAAACTTTCCACTGATAGTATTGTCTTTGTAGTTAATTGAAAAACCACCCTCTCGAAGGAAATGGTTTCCAATCAACCCATCATAATTCCCTAATAAATTATTTTCTATAATTTGAAACTTAATTTTTTCACTTTTGGATTTTCCATTCAGAGGAATAAATCCAATTTTCACTTCCGTTTCTCCTAACGATTCACGTATCTTACCACTTATTCCACTGAACCTAATTGTTCTTTTTTCATCAACATCTTCTTTATAAACGCAATTAGCTTTAACGAGAGAAACTTCTGCACCTGTATCTATTATCAATCTCTTTTGTTCACCATTGATTTCTACTAATACATGAGGACTTTCAGAATTATCCAGGGACCTTAGCTGTACGGGTGCCTCATCGACCATACAGCTTATTAAAAATTTTTCTGTTTAAAATCTCTGTTACCAGAGGGAGTACTATTACTAGAGGAGGATGTACTTGGACCTGGTTTGGCATCCTCAACTCGTTTGTTGTTACCATATTGGTTTTTCTTGGGTAGTCTGCAAAATTTTGCTATGTGCCCTGGTTTGCCACAGTTATAGCAAGATCTTTCTTGGTAATTAATCTTGGCTAAGTTTTTAGTAGTGTAATCCTTTTGTGTATTGGTTCTAAATAGATTTATTCTTTGCTCCTCTTCGCAAGCATATTTACTTGCTTCTGATAAACTTTTCGGACGTTGGGTTATCACGTACGTAGATAACCTTTCACGCAGTCCGTTTATAAAAACCGTTAAGGTTTCATTTTGGATATATTCCAATTGCCCTGCTTTATGTTCGGCTTTTACGTCTGATAATTTACTTTGTAATAACCGCCTCTGCAAGGTCTCAACCCGTTGCAGATAATGCACTACTGTTTCTTCCCTATTTTGTCTAATAGAAATCAACTCCCTATGGAGTTGGAGCGCACTATGTGGTTCCCTAAAGACTTGGGTTAATTCTCTTTTTAAAGATTCCCAGTCTGTAATTTCTCTGTTCATCAGAATTGATGTGGCATTACCACGAATCTTCGTTTTGATGTACTTGAAAAGCACATCTTTTTGTGCAACTGACGCCAATTCGATGGCATCATTGCAGGCATCAATGAAGTTAAAAACTTCCTCACTTGTGCCATTAAATGTTGGGATGAAGGAAATCAATGTGTTGAGTCTTATTTCACTCATTGCAGTATCTTCGTTATCACTATTTTCAGATATGTTAACCTCACTACTATTTCCTACGTTTATTTCAATATCACTTTCTACGCTTGCACTTTCTTCACGATCACTATTTTCAACTGTGTTTCTATCCTCGTTAACCTCACCACTATTTCCTACGTTTGATTCACTATCACTTCCTACGCATGCACTTTCTTCACTATCAGAATTATCTTTAAAAAGTGATTCCCGTATTTTAGAAAACATATAAACACTTTATAAGAAACAATTGCTTTACAAATATAAAATTACTCACAATAATACCACAATTATTTGGTTGATGTCCATTGATGATGATGTTTTAATTTTCCTTGAAGGTATCCCACCGCTGCCACCAATTTTCGTGTTATGCCTCGTATAGTGACACGAGAACACGATTTACTCTTCTCAAGGAAAAACGCTCTTCAGGCCAGATGTATTTTTGGGGGTTTTTCCAAATCTGGTGTTTCCTTCCGAATTCAGTACTTCACCTTAATGTTGTAGCCAAATAATGTGAATAAACCACTGATCATGAGTTGAAAAATGATTTGCGTTTATTTTAAAGAAACAATTTTGATCACAACTAGTCTATTAACAAATGATTTGCGTTTATTTTAAAGAAACAATTTTGATCACAACTAGTCTATTAACAAATGATTTGCGTTTATTTTAAAGAAACAATTTTGATCACAACGACACTAACTTCCAACAACCAACCTGATGTGCTTTTGCACCTCTACTTATTGTTTATTTATGCTGACATTGAAAAACATGAATATGTGCTTTTGCACCTCTACTTATTGTTTATTTATGCTGACATGGAAAACATGAAAAAAAATATTCCCAACCACCTATTTTCACTGGAATTTGGGTGCTCGTGCGTTTACCCTTTTTCTTTTTGTGTTGATTTCGCTGCTCCCATTTCAATGCTCGTGTTTGGTTAATGCTGATTCCGCGTCTATGTTGTGTATGATCAAGTAGGTTGTATGATGATGCAATGCCATGTATAACAAGCTCTCTATCACAAAAAACTCCAAGGTCTCGAATAGAAGAAACAACTGGAACGGGAACCCCACAAAAGTCATAAGTCCGAGGGAGAGTAGGTATTCGATTTCGTGAAAAAGTGATGAATTGACATTTACTCACATTAAGATCGAGCAGATTCTTATGACACCAATTAAGAAAAGAATCTAAGTCATGTTGAAGTAAAGAATTATCACGAGGTGTCGATATTGACTTCATTATTTTTATATCATCGGCATAGATTGAGAGATTTGAGTGCGAAATAATCATATGGACATCGTTGATAGCAAGGACAAAAAGGAGAGGACCGAGATGGCTACCTTGAGGCACACCGGAGGAGGCAGAAATGGGAATAGATAAGAAACTTCTAAACAATACCTTATAGATGCGGTGTTCTAAATAGGATTTCACCCATTGGATAAAATGCGGGGGAAATCCAAAAGCACCTAATTTCAGATAAATTATATGGTGTGAGATTTTATCGAAAGCTTTCGAAAAGTCCGTAGTGATTACGTCAACCTCGTAGCCATGTTCAAGAGCACAGAGCGTCGTAGAAACAAATTGGGTTAAGTTAGTCGTTGTAGATCTTCCCTTTAGAAAACCATGCTGCAGTGGAGAAACAGCAGACTTACAATGAAAGTATAACGAGTCGTAGACAATGCTTTCAAAAAGCTTAGGAATAGAGGATAGTTTAGCAATAGGACGGAAGTTGGAGATATCACTTTTACTGCCTTTCTTATGAATTAGAAATATGAATGAATCTTTCCATAATGTTGGAAAAACTGCTTGTGAGATAGAGAGTTGAAATAATGCTGTAAGGGGTTGACAAAGTACGTTTATACATTTTTTTAGGAAAATGGCAGGATTACCGTCAGTTGTTTGGTGGAATAAGCTCTCGCGTAAATACGTTATTGCCTCGTTTGCCAAACTTCAAAGAACAATTTGTCTTGGTGTTACTGGAGCCTTCCCCAACACACCGGGAGCTGCTCTCGACGCACTGCTGAATCTTCCTCCCCTTGAAACCTACATCATAGCGTGTACTCTCAAGACCATTTCTCGTTTAAAGAGATGTGGTCTCTGGCACAATTCGCACTGGAGTTTTGAGGAACTCGCAAGCAGCATATCTTTTGACTCACGACTAACGTGGTCTCTGGCACAATTCGCACTGGAGTTTTGAGGAACTCGCAAGCAGCATATCTTTTGACTCACGACTAATGGATATGCCGTCTGACACGGTGATCCGAAGACTCAAACTACGTCAAAATTACTCAATCAACTTTCCTTCGGTTGAGGACAGATTCGCTCCAGAATCTGAGCCTGGAAAGAACTGTTATCGTATCTTCACCGATGGCTCCAAAACCGACGAGGGTTCTGGTGCTGGTGCCTATGTGGAGAGCGATGATATACGACTGCACACCTCTTTGGGATCATACGCATCCGTTTTCCAAGCGGAGGCTTATGCTATCCTAATGGCCTTGAGCCACGTTACGAACAATGGATGGACGGGGAGTAGTATCTTTGTTTGCAGCGATAGCCAAGCTGTCCTTAAGGGCCTTCTCAACCCTCTAACCACTTCGAAAGTGATCCAGGAATACAAGAGCTCCCTGAATGCGATCGGAAGATTGAATTCCTTGAGTCTCATTTTGGTTCCGGGCCATCACGGCATAACTAGAAAAGAGATCGCCGATGAACTCGCTAAGCAGGGATCTCAGACAGCTTTTTCAGGACCTGAACCGTCGCTAGGTCTGCCAGCGTCCTCAGTGAGGGCTTCAATCAACGATTGGATCTGTGAAGAGCACAACCGTAGATGGCATGCCTCCATTGGATGCAGACAAACCAAGCGTATGCTCCCCAACGTTAGTAAGAAGACTGCAACATTTTTGCTAGCTCGTAGCAGAAAAGACTGTAGAAAGCTTATTGGCGTTGCCAGCGGGCACTTCTCTTTTGCCAAGCATTTAAACGTGTTAGGCTTAAGTGATACCACACTCCACACTCTGTGAATTTTTTGGAGAAGATGAGGACACCGCAGAGCACTTCCTCTGTGAATGTCCTGCTTTTTCTCGCATGGGGTTACAGATACTCGGCGCAGATGCGCATGGTGAGAGCTGGTAACTTAGACTCCTTATCATTTAAGCGTCTTTTGTCTTTTCTCCGAACATCTGGAAAGCTAAAACAAATAGAAGTTTACTAACTGGTAGTACAATAGACCGTTATTTAAGTCTGAGTGCTCCAGCTGGTATTTTAAAAACCTCCAACACAGAAAAAAAACTCGTATTGAGAATTTTACACCCTTTCATTTCGCGAATCAGATCTTTGCATCCATAATAAAATTTTGATTTTCAAAACTGTTTCCAGCCTTTACTCACTTATGGTGCTCCAGTGTGGTTGACTGTGCTGAGACCCATCTAAGAAATAATTTGCCACATCATAATTCAACAATAAGGCTTCATGATACAGCTAATGTTAAACAAATTCAGCTTGTTATATAACTTGCAAGGCAAGAGAAAATGTTCAAATTCCGATAATAAGCTAATTCCTAATCTCTTAAATAAAATATCTTATATATTGGATTTGGGGGTATGTGTAATTTTTAGTTTCTAAGTGTTATACACTGTTTTTTTCTTGTAGTTTTTCCCTAACATTAATTAATAATTTTATTTTTCATTTAATTTATATTCATTCTAGAATTGTTCTTAATTAAAGTAGTGGTATTATTATTGTAAGGAATTAAATTTTCTATATCTCTTAATAAAATGAATAAATGTTAGTAGAAGTATTATCGAACTACAAATTAAATAAATAATTAGAGATAAGATTGTTAATTTTCGCAGAATTTTTTAATAGTCAGCCACTAAAACATTTATAGGTACCTAAACACAAATGTTTTTGCTCTGATGCCCCTGGTGCAATATTGATTCAGTGTCTGCCTGTTACGAGGTAGTTCAAGTAAAAATTAAAACTCTCCCTCTCGCATCAGCAAAACCATGGTAGAAATGATACATTTACCGCATGTTAGTGCCAGCTATATAACTAATGGAAAAAATGGAAAGCAGAAACACCTTTCCACCTACCCATAGGTGCTTCTGCTGTCTGACCAAAAAATCCTTTTCACGCTCATCCATTATCTCTAAAATAATACGTTTCTGCTGTTTTCGAGTCTCATTTTCAACGTAGCAATTCTGGTTATCTGAACTTATCGTCATCATTGAGTCTCGTCATTGCTATAGATATATACAGATCGTTTTTTTGGGTCATTTGAACACAGCGATCAAGTAAAAAATCGCAAAAAACAAGTTTTTGTACCTTTGAAAAACGATTTCTCTTTTAACACAAAGAACTTAACAGTTGAGTGTTATCCGCGGCGTGATGGTTATCATGCTCGAATCCCAAAAGGGAAAGGCGGGGAAATGGTAAGTCCTCCGATATTAGATTTATTGCCATGAAAAGCGCTTTCTCGATTAGCCGTTTGAAATCGGCAGAAAATTGTAGGTCCCCTCCATTCCCTCACAAGGCATTGTTGATAAGAAAACCGCTGGGCTCCTCGCTCTGTTGCGCCATCCTATTTATGTTGTTATTTATTTTAACTTGACAATTGTAATATGCCGTGACAATAGTCAAACAAAGATTTGTGTGACCCCTTTCCCTTTCGAACCCTACCACTGAAATCAAAATCACATCGCCGGGACTTCACGCGGTGTGTAAAGGGCATTATCAATTTGCAATTTATTTTTGCGATAGTTCTCGTAATCGTACTAAACTTGTACTTGTTGTCAGTTGTCACACTCAAAATGAATCAAGTTTTATTTGAATTTGGGCCTTCATTTTCACCTCCTTTGTTTATTATAAATTGAATTCAGACTAAATTCATTAGTTTTTTGTGAATAGTAAAAGTAAAAGTAAAAATAACGATAGCCTCCCAGAAACATAGCTCTCTACAAATTTTTATTTAAGTAACTTTGTTTATCAAAATGAAATCACGCATGAGTCTCTATGGGTTTGCTTATTTATGGTGTGCGAACTGTTCCCTTAATCGCTATTCTTTTCGATAAACATAAAATCATTTTTGGCCATAACTCTTAATGCAGTCAAAACATTATTAAGCAATTTTTATGAATGCCACAGTCATAAACTCAAATACTCTGTCATCGATCTCTCTTGCTGATATTTTGACGGTCTGATGGTTGTCGTTGATGGACCCTTAGTCCCTTCCTCAACAGCTATAAAATAAAAGAAAATTAAGGAAACGAGAGGGAATTTGTCTTGGGATGATTAATCGACATCCTTGCCGCTGCTGATTTCATAAGAGTGTGGCGCACATGTAGGTACCGAAATGCACTTTCGTGATAAATTACAAACGTTTCACCCCTTTTTTTATTTCTTAGTGCTACACCACATCACAACGGACACGAAACTGAAAGCGGACCACCACAGCAAAGAGGAAGCTTGCTATTGCCATAAATTGACCCATAAAAATGATTTATCCCCGCTAGTGGGATCAGCACTTTTGTTTTTTTTTTTTTTTTTCTTATTCTTATTCTTTTCTCCACATTAAAATGGGATAAGGGGATGGTTTTTCGAAAGGGGGATAATGTTATCTTAAATGCGGTTTTTAAAAATCGGGAGAACTATATCCTTATGGTGTCATTTCACGGAAGACTGACCGACCAACTCAAAGTTGATGACAGTTCAACGCACAGTCATAAATCCTTGAACTGGATGCGATTCGTAAAGTGTAATGAGAAACTGGCTCGAACGCCGGACTGATTGGAAAGGGGGTACCTACCTATCGTAAAATTTCATATTTATGACGTGCATGAACCTTTGACACACTGGCGCTGCCATGCTGCCGATGGCACACGTCAAAGTGGATATCATTTTGTTTTTCCACCAAACCGCAGGCCCGGAAAAAGGCATAGATTAATTCCATATTGTGTATTTCTCTGTCTTGTGTGCAGCTGTTGCGGAACAACACAATTCCGCTGTTGCTTCGGTTGCCACAGTAAGCGATATCCTTACAGTAATTTTCGGTTTTTATTATCCTTTCAAAATCGGTGACAACAAATTGGACAACCAACGAACATATGTTTCACTTTGTCTAGGTTTATACATATGTAGGTACTCATTTATTTTTATACGCCGACACCAAACTCAAGGACGAAAGTGAAAATTGAATTTTCTTTTGAATTTTTCGATAGTTCGGTCACTTTCTAATCAATTTTCGAGTCATTGATGACAATCAGCTTTTGGATGCCTAACAAGCCAGAACCAGCGGTTGGTGAAAATGGTCACAGAGAGTCTTGTACCTACTTTGTTTAGAGAGGTAGGTAGTTACCCTACCCAGTTATTGACAAATTGGGCTATTCGATTACAAACAAATTAGATTCAGTTAGATCTTTGACGGCTGATTAATGTTTGAAGAGATCTGGGAAAAGGCCGCAGTAATGATATGCATTATAGCGGAAAGACTGTAAAGAAGTTCATAACAACAAGAACATGGGATGCGTGAATAAGTCACTGGGAACTTGTTGGTCACTTATTCAATGCAGAGTACCTACATTTAATTGTCAAAAGTTATATGAAATCAGTCTCTCAACTCTCAGTTACTTGGGGGACAAAGTAGATTTTGTAATTTTTAGTGATAATAAGTAGTGCGTGTGTGTTTTTTTTTAGACAATAAGCCACAACCTTCTGAGGAAATTATTCTCCCAAGAGAATCCTTTTTTATAAATGAGGACAGTACCTGCTAACCAATCGGAATTGACCAGATGCATTCGACTATCTTTTTACATGTTGAATGAGCTGGCCTTCCAGTTGAAGATTCGCATTAAAACTAATTTATTGCTAAAAATACTCAAACACTCTGTTAATGATAACTCGTTTAACAACATCACCATACGCCTTATGCCAAGTTGTCAGAAAAAAAGGAGATAGTCACCCCGTGCGTCGTCAGGTCGTAATATCCCAGATCAACGGGTGTACGTGGTCAGACATTACGGAGGCATCATACAACTGCAGTGAGACACGATACATGAATTGAAAACCAGCCCATTGATCAGGCCTGATCATTCTCACTTTGATCATCACCATCATCATCATTGGCAATGAACCAAGACTCACATCACAACAACAAGGTAGTGTGGTTATTTTGTCCAATACGCTGAGTCCCTGCGTCGCGTCATTCGTGTGTCGGTCATGATGAATGCTCAGTGCTAATCGAAACGAGCAGCATTTATAGCTCTGCGCAAATAAAAACTCAAAGAAACGATAAATGGCGACAGGTTGTTGTTTAACTGAAATGGACGGCTGGTAGGTAGTACTCGAAAAGTTTATCTTATTCCGCCTCTGGCTGTGTTTGTGTAAGTGAGATATGAGGAAAGCAACGAAACAGTGTAGTGTAATGCGATGGATTGCACCTGTCCGGTTGAGACACGCGTTTCTCGTAGGCCTTAAAGGAATGCCAGGATTTGAATTAAAATTCTTTGGAACCTGATTTTTTGTAGTGTATTGTGTGCACTGTGTGTAAAGTTGGATTGCCAACCTCGCTCAAAATACCAAAGGAAAGTCTGTTTGATTTTGAGTGAACAGCGAAGGTCAAATGTTTTGTGTGGTATACGCTAAGTACAGTACGAACATACGAAACGCACATGAAAACTTAGTTGTTTTAGATAACCGTCGTCACTTAATTGCGTTTTCCTCATTTAAAACTCATATGTTACCCGTGGCGTAATGGCTAGCATGTCTGCCTGTTAACCCAGAGCTTCGTGGTTTGAATACCAACAGAGGCAAAAATGTTTTTCCACCGGTATCGCCTATCCCGAGGAATTGGCAAGTCCACCGTTAGTAAATTCATTGCCATGAAAGGCGCTTTCTCGATTAGCCGTTCGGAACCGGCAGAAAATTGTAGCTCTCCATTCATTCAATAAGGCATGGTTGTGAGAAATGCACTTGGAACTGGGGTTCCTCGCTCTGTTGCGCCACCCTATTTACATATTCATTTATTTATTTATTTTTTCATATAAAAAAGTTTTATTTAGAATTTATTTCCGACTTTGTTCCATTTAAGGGGTCCACCCTCTATGGACAGACAAAGAAGAGCATATTTTTAATTAAAAAGTCTGAAACCTGAAAAATACTTAAAGTACACAAGAAACTTTTTTTTATTTACTTTAGAGCCAGAGCTATGGCGCATGTCAACTTACTAACCATTTTTCGGATCTACGATCCTTATACATATGTATGTCCAGGTGTTTTCCGTGATGGATCCAACGTTCCAACATCACAACTGAGGTTGAAGCCAACGAGAAATCCATTCAACAACTCAGGCGTACAACATCTTCCAAGATCTAAGCCACCATCGAACTTATCTCCCTCCCCACCACCATTAGAGCCGAGAATTTTTTTTTTTTTTTTAAGTTATTTTTTATTTCGTCAAACGCCTTTTGTTCTAATTTGGCGACCATTTGCTTAATCCAAATTCTAAAATTACTGAACGCATACTTTCTTGATTTACTG
Organism: Melanostoma mellinum; assembly: GCA_914767635.1. Classification (NCBI taxonomy): domain Eukaryota; kingdom Metazoa; phylum Arthropoda; class Insecta; order Diptera; family Syrphidae; genus Melanostoma; species Melanostoma mellinum. Next base: position 128,160,572 of record OU612058.1, read on the forward strand.
TTCAGCTCAGGAATCATTACCTATATAAAAATGTTGATTTGAAATCGAATGCATGCGTAATATGCATCTTGATCGGTTTGCATCTGAACTAAATGAATTCAAATGCGGCAACTATACCAGCAGTGCCTGTACTGAATTAAAAATCACTACAATATTGGCAGAAAGCAGAACGAAGGCATTGATGTAATTACAGCGTTGTTTTCCTGGCACTTTTAGGCCCCCCCCCCCCCCCCCTTAGGATCCAGGGAGATGCTAGACACATGCAATAACTTATACTTTGCGCATATCTAAGTGCTTTCGATGTGCTTCGAAATTGTACCAGCTTTCTATTATTATACTGTGCATTAGATGCATCATTGCAGCTAGCAGGTTCCACTTTGTATTCTTAACTCTCTATGCACCACCAAAAGCAAATTTGTATCAAATGATATGCTTGAAGCACATTTTGCAATATCCCCAACATTACACTTGACATAACACCTGAACGTTTCTTGATAATTTTTGTTAATGCTGAAAGTGTGCCATGCTGGTTCAAAGAATCCCTTCTGCAGTTGCAATAGTATGCGAATTCTCCAAAAAGTGTATTTATGGTATAGGATCCGTTCACTGGGGGATTTTCTTTTTCGTTGACAACACCAGAAGCGGGATTTGCATTCAAGTTTAATATGCTGCAAGTTTGGCTCATTACCTTTAGTGGTTTATGTGAGTGAAGAAAGCAGCTCATGGAGATGCCATATGAAGCACAGGTTAAAATGTGCGGTAGTGGGAGGCTCTAAAGCGATATTAATTTGCGAAACTGTGAAAAGGGAAGCATTCTTGATGGTTTACATGGGTGCTAAGGAAGAAGTAGGTACCCAATTGGTATGTGTGCTGTCTAAGTGCTTATATGATGATGATGATGATGAAAAAGCGCGAACAGTTTGAATGGCTTTTAGCATAATGAGTACAGACACTATCTAAGGTGATACCATAGAAAATAGTTTCAGTATTCAGTCACTGATGCGTGGTACACGTTACACGTATCAATCAAAAATGGAAATAAATGTGCAAGATTAATTTTCCTTACCTTACCACAGTGACAACTTTCAGCAAACTTTTTACTTTATAAACTGCAAGGAAAACCTATATCTTATTTCTTTCTGTAACAGAACAAATAGTTGAATAGATCTGTCAAATTTTGACCATACAAAGCGTTATCAATCTTATGCTCGTATTATAAGAAACTTACTGTCTTCTATCGTTTAAGGCTTAAATTTTTGATGAAAGTATTTTGAACAAAGATGCGTAACATACTTTTTTATAGATTGAACAAACAAGGAATATATTGAAAGGATTATTTGGTACAATCTCGACAAAAGAAAGCGAGCCAATACACCCGCAAATGCAATTAGCTCAGCACAAACTGCGGGATTGCCTAAAACAAACTTTCATAGAGAGAGGGAATGAAACCCGCCAAGCAATAGAAACCTGATGTTGGAAAGACGGAGTCAGAGTAGATAATGACTAAGAAGTAAGTCACTTTCAATGACCAAAGTGCCCCTCAAATAAAGTTTGCCAAAATAAGAGATAAATTTTGCGAGAAATGGTGGGGACTTACAAATTTCAGACTTATCAGAACAGAATCATAAGAGTAAAAACAATAATTTGGATTCGAATCTCGAACTCCGACGTTATGAGCAGAAGTGCTACTTATACATTTCATCACGGGTACCACAGAACTATGGGTTGTTCAAAATGTAACTCCACTTAAAACGAGATTGCTGCTAGCGAAAACCTTGGTAGTTCCTTTGCTAGTTTATGGGTGTGAAATATTTTATGGGTGCGACGCTGCGAGCAAAAGGAAATTACAAGCAGCTTTTAACACCTTAATTCGATATGTTTACTGCCTTAGAATATATGACCACGTTTCACACCTAGCTTAAAGTCTAGTCAATATGTCTTTCGAAAACTATGTGAAATTTCGTACGCTGATGCTTCTCTACAACACTATCACACATTGGTGTAATCTTAATGGTCTGCAAATGAATATAAGCAAATGCTCAGTTCTTACATTTTACAGAATTCTCTCGACGGTAAAATTTCAGTATTCGATCCAAAATGAAATTCTAACAAGAGTGGAAAGTCATAAGGATCTTGGGGTAGTCTTTGACCACAAGCTGAATTTTTCAATGCACTATGATTACATCATATCACGTGCAAATTCATTATTTGGTTTCATGCGTCGCAATACCAAAGAATTTCAAGATCCATGCACATTGAAGACCTTGTTTAATTCTTTGATAAGATCAAGGCTTGAATATTGCAGTATTATATGGAATCCATATTACCAAAATAACATTTCACGTATTGAAAAGATTCAGAAACGGTTTACAAAATTTGCTCTACGAAAGATGAATTGGAACGGTGATTTGCCAGTCTATGAAGCTAGATGCACCTTATTAGGTATTAAGCCCCTATATAAAAGGCGAATTTATTATGCGGTCTTATTTGCGCAGGATGTTCTAACTGGACACATTGATTGTCCACACCTGCTTTCTTTGTTTTATGTTTATGCTCCGTCTCGTACTTTGCGTCCAAGAGACCAGGATTTCTTTTATGTTCCTAGACATTATACAGACTATGGATTAAGCGAAACTATATCTTCTGCATGTATTTTTTATAACCGTTATGATAATTTTATTGATTTTAACATGAACAGATTATATTACAAAAGCTTCATAATGTTTTTGATGTGAGCAATTATGTACATATATTATATTAATAATTTATGCTTAATGTTATTGCATTTTATTTTACTTCTGTAAATTAAGTCTATGAAAGATAATGTTCTTGTTAGACGTAAATAAATCCTAACTAATATTATAAATGTGAAAGTCCCTCTGTCTGTCCGGCTTTCTATGTTACCATCTCCCGCCCAAACTACCAAACTGATTGATATGAAATTTTGTACAGAGATAGTCTAGAACCAGAGGAAGGACATAGGCTATATATTTTATCCCTAAATTCCCACGGGAACGGGAACGTATACGGGAATTTAGAAACTACAACACCGATTTCAAAAATTTTTCCACCGATAGAATGCTTTACTATCCCAAAGTAACATAAACTTTAATTCATCCTTATATTCCTGCGGGAACGGGAGTCCTTACTAATATAATAAGTGCGAATGAAGCTCTGTCTGTCCGTCGTTCTATGTTACCATCTCCCGCCCAAACTAATAAACCGATTTAAATGAAATTTTGTACAAACATTGGACTGAACTCAAGGACGGACATAGGCTTTATTTCATTCGAATATTCCCTCGGGAACCGGTCCTCACTATTATTATAAATGCAAAAGTAGCTCTGTCTGATCACCTTTCTATGTTACCATCTCCCGCCCAAACTTATAAACCGATTTAAATGAAATTTTGTACAAAGATTGCTCAGAACCTTAGGAAGGACATAGGCTATATATCTTATCCCTATATTCCCACGGGAACGAAAACGTATACGGGAACTTAGAAACTACAACACCGATTTCAAAAATTTTTCCACCGTTAGAATGCTACACTATTCCTGAGTAACATAAACTTTAATTCATCCACATATTCCTACGGGAACGGGAGTCCTTACTAATATAATAAGTGTGAAAGAAGCTCAAGGAAGGACAGACGTCCGTCGTTCTATGTTACCATCTCCCGCCCAAACTAATAAACCGATTTAAATGAAATTTTGTAAAAAGATTGGACTGAACTTAAGGACGGACATAGGCTTTATTTCATTCGAATATTCCCTCGGGAACCGGCCCTCACTATTATTATAAATGCAAAAGTAGCTCTGTCCGATCACCTTTCTATGTTACCATCTCCCGCTCAAACTAATGAACAGATTAAATTAAATTTTTGTACAAAGATTGTTCAGAATCTGAGGAAGAACATAGGCTTTATATTTTATACCTATATTCCCACGGGAACGGGAACGTATACGGGAACTAAGAAACTACAACACCGATTTCAAAAAATTTTCCACCGTTAAAATGCTACACTATTCCTGAGTTACATAAACTTTAATTCATCCACATATTCCTACGGGAACGGGAGTCCTTACTAATATAATAAGTGTGAAAGTAGCTCTGTCTGTCCGTCGTTCTATGTTACCATCTTCCGCTCAAACTAATAAACTGATTTAAATTAAATTTTTTACAAAGATTATTCAGAACCTGAGGAAGGACATACGCCATATATTTATTCCCAATATTCCCAGGGTAGCAGGAACGTTTACGGGAACTTTGACACTATGGCACCGATTTCAAAAACTCTTCCATCGTTGGAATGCTCCATAATCCCTGAGCAACATAAACTTTTATTCATCCCCATATCCCTCACGGGAACGGTCACCATGTTTCCACGGGAACGGGAGTCTTTACTAATATTATAAGTCCGAAGTTAAATCTGTCTGTTTATTTCTCTTTGTTACCATTAACTGCCCAAACTATTGAACCTATTTATATGAATTCTGGTACAGAGACAGTCTAGAACCTGAGGATGGACATATATTATGTTATGCAACATGTTTTATCCCTGTATTCCCATGGGAACGGGAACTTGGAAAATACAGCACCCATTTCAAAAAATGTCCACCGTTAGAATACTGCACTATTCCCGAATAATGTAAACTTCAAGTCATCCTCCGGAAACGCCCTCATGTTCCCACGGGAATGGAAGACTTTATTAACATTATATGTAAATCCGAATTTAGCTCTGTCTGTCTGTTTTTCTTTCTTTATATTTACCACCCAAACTATTGAACCGATTTATATGAATTATGGTACAGAGATAGTCTAGAACCCGAAGATGGACATCCTTACTAATATTACAAATCCAAAATTAACTCTGTCTGTTCGTGTTTCTTTGTTACCATCTCCCGCCCAGAAAACTGATCCGATTTAAATGGAATTTAATTAAGAGATAGCCTAGAGCCTGAGGAAACACATAGGCTTAATAAGTAATCCCTATATTTCTACGGGATCGACACCGTAAACGGGAACCTTAAGACTGCTGGATCGATAAAAGTTCTTTCACTGCGGGGTGATTTCTGTCAAACTGTCGAAAATACATTAGACCTGAGAAGAAATGTCTATCTTGATCTTCAAATAATAATTGGCAATCGGGAATGGCTGTTTGAAAGGCGATTTCGGCGCCGACTAATGAGATAGTTAACCATATAAACTAATAAAATATGTTTGACGTATTGGGGGACGTTGGCGAATGTCTATCAATAGACAATATTATGGACACTGAGCAAGTCACATCATACCCTATAGAGTTTCTCAATTTCTTAGGATTATAAGGAGTGGCAGCAAGTTGGTGTTCCAGTGCCAAAAATGAGTAATCCAGAATTGTACACAGCTACAAATTACACATCTGGGATGCGGCATTAATAATGACTGGAACGAAAAAAGGAGAAAACGTTTCGATTCCCCGTTTTCCTTTAATTCCCACTGATTGGACATTATAAATAAGGCTCAGACGCTTTAAGTTGCAGGTGTTCGTTTAGAAAAAAATCCCATGGCAATTTTATGTGGCAGAATCACGTATATCAATCCCACAAAACCTTTTTATCTCGCAAAAGATGGAAAAAATAAGAACGTCGTGTGCAAACATATACTAAAATAAAATAATATAACAATGGTTTACTAAAACGCATGAATGTGTCTTATTTGCAAAATAAGTAGCCTAAAAAATTATGAATGCTGCCGAAAGTCACTATTCCACGCGGACGAAGTCGCGGGCACAGCTAGTAAATAAATAAATAAACTATCAAAAACAAACAACCTTCTTACCTTTACGGAAAAATCAATTTTCCGACGTTTAAAAGGGCTGCTAGCTTACAACTACCGCGGCTCAGTTACTTATCCTCTGAGAGACAGTTCTTCATCGCGGCTATCCGTCTCTGGAACTCAATTCCACGCAATATACGTGAACTAAATGATGCGCAAGGATTTAAGAAGCAGTTACAATATTTCCTAAATCAGAACAACTAAAATTTTCAAAGTTTCCCCTTCCCCTTCAAGCAATTTCTGGAAAAATTTTTAATTAACTTTCAATCAATAATAAAATCTATTTATGTACAAATTCTTTGCTGGATTGACTTTCATTACAGCCATCAATTTAAAAAAATTTATTTCTTATGTACATTTCTTTAAATTGTTTACTTCTCTTATATACTTAAAATATTTTTTGATTTAAGTTTATATAAATTTTTAAATTTTATCTTGTTCACAACTTATAAGTGTATTCTTACTGTGTTAGATGTTAATATTAAAATAAATACTAAATACTACCATCAAGCCATCATTACAGTTTTGAAGTTTTTAGTTAGAAAACGAAGTTGCAGGACTCTGTCTGGACAATCTTCAGCATGCAATTAACGGGCTAAAATAAGCACTCGCTGACGTTCTGTTACGAAAGAACGCACATTTCATTTGTTATATTTAACGGTATCGCTGATTAGATTTTTATAACCTTTTAATGAATAACAATGCTTAAAAAGTTTGGAAAATGACAGACAGGAAAGAAAAACTAAGAAAGAAAATGAATACGACAAAAAGAAACAATCAAAATCAAAACATTAAATTCTCGATTGACTAAACATTTGAAAAATGGACCATAGCTCAGGAGTGGATGACAACAAAAAACAAATCTATACCTTTTGGTCCAATTGGAAAGCATGGTTCTTTAAAACCATTTTTAACTTATGGTTTTTTTAGCATATTATTGAAAACAGCCTTAGGATAATAAATAGAGGCAATGAAGCAATTTTGTACCAAGTGTAAGAGAAGACTTTACACTTTCCATTTGCTCTGATGGTACTTTAACAATTAGTTAATTGAAAGGGCCTCAAGCAACGTAATTTTTTGGGACCATAGAATGATTACATCCGAAGTAGAAGGAAGATGGCCGAACTTTGGTCATGATCAAAGAATACGAAAGTTCTGGTCTGAAATCCAAAAGGCAAAGTAGATCCACTTATATTGTCAAAAAAGGAACAAGCTACGCTCAGAAGTATCTCAAGAAGTGTTCAAATTAGAGCAAAATACAAGACTGAATGGAATCTCCACGAGATTCGTTATATAAAAAGAGCGCCACACTTTCACATATCATATAGAAGGCACCAACGATGCCAACAGTCTAGCACAAGTCATGTTTGAGTGTCAAATCTCCAAAGGTTTCTTAGAAGACGTGACGACAGATGTACTGACTGCTGCTCTGAAACCCTATACTCGCTTATGAAGACTCACTTTGTGTATCGAAATAACATATCCAGAACCCAGAGACCCTGACTCAAATTTAAGCTCCAAAATTCCAAAATTGGGAATCAATTAGCTGGTAGAAAGAAGGCACCGCACATAAGCCAGAGGTTATCTAAGCTTTACGTTTAAGTCAAATTCGAACCCTAAAAAATTATTCGGACACGTATCTCTTATTTTTCAATATAGAAACTGAAAAAAAAATTTCATCTGAATCGGAGAGATGACGATTAATTTGTAGCAAAATCCGTTCGGTTTGTAGAAGAATGATCCATATATGACTGACTGACTGACCGTTTGTGACAGACTTCGATGTTAAAGAATTTCCGTACTCAGATCACCTTCCACTAGTTGTAACCTTCCAACGGACTGTACAGACAATTGATGAGAACTTGAACAATTTGTCATTATTGCCAAGACTCTATTGGCATCCCTCAAAAGCATTGACTTATAAGCAGCGGCTAGACATCAATCTTCAAGAACACCAAAATGCAGACTTTTTGGAAAATATTGTGAAAGAATCTTATACTCACCAAAAGAGGAGTGAAAAAAGTAATAGACCAGGTAATGAGCCATGGTCTGATGATGAATACCAAAAGCTTCGGAAAATCTCGTTTGCATGGTTGAGGAACTTCCGAAGATCTTCTCATGGGTTTTTTAAAAATAACTACATAGAAGCTAACAAAATGTTTAAAGAACTATGCAAAACCAAGCCTTTAGACTTGCAAATTGCAAAAATTCAAGTCCGTATTTATACAGCAAATACGGAACTGTAGCACTTAAAGATCGGCTGGTTACACTTTTCAATAAAGTTATGGAAGGAGATATAATAGTTAAGGAATTTCAGGATGCAATTATATTCCCAATGCACAAAAAAGGATTAGTGATGGAAGCTTCGAACTACCGTGGAATTTCTCTTCTTAACGCAACGTATAAGATTTTTACAACGATGTAACATAAGCGGCTCTTAACCTGGATAGAAGCTGGGAAAGTTTTAAAAGAATTCCAAGCTGGCTTTAGATCAGGCTATTCCACCATTGATAATATTTTCATTCGAAGAAGTTTAGCGGAGAGCTTTAGCACGCAAAATAGAAAACTGTATGTTTTCTTCGTCGACCTCAAAGCTGCTTTCGACACAATTAATCGGAAAGTCTTATTTTATAAGTTGTATGGCTTAGGAGTATCACTCAAATTCGTTCGTGTGCTCGAAGAGTTGTACAAAGGTACTCAGTCGGCAATGTAGAATGGTGCGCAACTTTCAGAATGGTTTAAAACATCAACAGGAGTGAGGCAAGGATGTACATTAAGCCCGGCCTTGCTTGCGCTTTTCATCAATGATCTCGTTGACCACCTTCCTGGTGTCGTTGATTTCGCAGAAGTTTGTATCAAAGCATTATTATTTGCGGACGATATAGTTATGTTTGCTTATTCCCCAGAAACTCTGCAACTCATGATAAACAGATTATACCACTATTTCAGTTTATGGAACTTAATTGTGAACACACAAAAGTCAAAAGTTGTGGTTTTCAAAAAAGGTGGAGGTCGATATGCCTCGAATGAAAGATGGACGTATAACGGCGAGACTATTGAATGCGTCAGCGAATACAAATATCTGGGCGTAATCTTTTCAAGAAATTTGAGCATGGAAAAACAATGACAGAAAAACTTCAAAAAGGAAAAACTGCCATCAATATATCGTGGAAAAGATGTTTAATGTTTAACGGTAACATTGCGCATAGCAGCAAATTCAAAGTATTTGAAGCGGTGCACCGCGGTGGCTGAAAGTATACTTCTGTATGGTTGTCAAGTGTATGGTTGCAAAAAGTATAACACTGTAGAAAAACTCTTAGCATACTATGTTAAGAAAATATTTCGCCTACCTTCGAATACGCCGAATTACGTTATCATGTTAGAAACAGGACTATCTCCTCTTTTCATCAAAACATTGAAACTGCAAGCTGACTATCTTCTGAATGTCATCAAGATGCCTGAGTCCCGTTTGGTTAGGAAGGTGGTTCTTAAAGCTATTCAGGAGAATAAAAGCTTTTGCAGAGAGTGGTCAAGACTAGCGGAAAGTTGTAATCTCAATTTTACTTTAAACATTGAAAACATATCGAATTGTAAAGCCATCCTGTACGAAGTAATATCGAAGATGGACGAAAAGTTTAGAGCCGAATATGTGCAAGAAGCTTCAAATTCCCTATATAGGCGAATATACAGCAGGCTAAGCCATAATCTGGAAGACAGAAACTATTTCCGTGACGAGAACAGTATAAGTATATGTAATAGCAGTATAAAAAGATGGAAAAAAGAACGTCGCGTCATGTTCTTAAATGTGTTTAATTGTAATAATATAACAATAAATAAAAATAAAATAAATAGGGTGGCGCAACAGAGCGAGGACCCCCTGGGCCTAGCGCGTTTCTCACAACCATGCCTTGTCAGGGAATGGAAGGGACCTACAATTTTCTGAAGGTTCCGAACGGCTAATCGAGAAGCGCTTTTGATGGTAAGGAATACTAAAGGAGGACTTGCCAATTCCTCGCGAAAGGCGATACCCGTGAAAAAAAAACATTTTTGCCTCTGTTGGGATTCGAACTCGAACCTCTGGATTAACAGGCGGACATGCTATCCATCACACCACGGGTACCACAATAATATAACAATAGGTGACTTTAATGTATGTATATGTGTTTTATTTGCAAAATAATTAGCCTTAAAAATTTGAAGCTAGTTCTGAATAAATAAAAAAAAAAAAAAAACTAATTCGGGAATGTGAAATTCAGACTTTCACTATAAATTTGGCTATAATGCGCCTCTCGGAGTATCACTATAATTAATTGGATTATAACTGCTTCGAGTTGATCCGCGACTCTTGTGTACGACCCTGGTTAAAGGGAGAGTAGTATAAATGTTATATCATCCTGTTGGTTCACAATGCGATATAAACCAGTTAGATAAACGCGTTTCCATACGATATTGTTCTTCGTTTTGCTTGTCTACTACGAAGTACCTTTTGAACTTCCCTCTACTGTTATTTAAAATTTCATTACATCAGAGCTTGAAAATGTATTACTACACATTCACCTCGCGGATAGAAAAATGCATTTCAGGAATCAAGGCGTGAAAAGATGTCAACAAAGTAGGTTCATATCCATACCTCACACCTAACGCTGACACTGCAGAGTGCCTTTAATCCCTACAACGTGAAGCAAGCAAACCTTAAGGCATATTTGACAGTTTTATTGCCATCCAAGAGACAAAGTTCATGCATTTTCAGCTTTATTATACTTGTTTTATGGTGAGAAAATCTCACAGTGCGTTTTAATATCTTTTCCACTTCTTTTAAGGTTTAGAACACTGACACAGAATGTTTGAACTAACGAAACATTCAACCAGAAGCGAAACTCCACACTCCATACAGAGTACCATAAAGAAAAAGAACAATCGAGATATGAACGCGCTCATCATAACCCTGTTGACCGTTAATTTTTTTTGTCTCTTAACTTATTTCCCACTTACAAAACAATATTTGGGTTAATGGCAACCATTGTCTTTGTGTAATTACTTCATGAGCTCCGTTTCCATTGAGAGTCTTTTTTGCAGTTAGGTAGTTCGTAAAATTTCCAAACTTTTGCCTGTGATTGTGTTTGGCGATGACTACCGACCGTACTCTGTGAATGCCCCAATCCCCAATGATATGGTTAGATTATTATGAATGCTTCTCGGATCTTCAAAAAACCACTGTTGCAATCGGCTGCTTGGAGATTTCTATCTCTGTTGGTCGTTTAATCTCCGACATACTTTCACTACTGCATAGCAAGCCATCTCACAAGCTGGCAGAGAAGAATTCAAATTCAAATTATTTCTTCTTGTCCCTCAGAACAGTTCCAAAATGTTGCTTAATTTTTATTTGATTTATGGGTTAATCGCTGCGGCACGTTGCGTTATGCCCTGTTACTTCAATAATACTTAAGTGCTAGTGCGTTCCTACCTTCTTGTCCCACGCACATCATCATTGTCTCTGCTCTGGACGAGATGCTCTAATTAATACTTTCGTTGTGGTATGGTATGCTTTTAGTGGGCCGTTACCAGGTCTTTCTTTTTTATTTACAATAACGGGGGGCGATTATTACTTAAACAAAAGATTCTGACAGATAACAATGTAGTATTCAAGTAACACACATAAAAATGGTGGCAACAGCTTTGATAATTGTTTTTCCCACGCGTTACTATTGTTTTCTTTGCGCAGCGTCATCATCATGGCCTAGCCTGGCCATAATGACAGGTCGATTGTGTTTAGATATTGCTTTGTGTCAGAGTGGATGAACAACTGGAAATCATGTTGACACATAATTGAGGGCGTTTTGAAATTTAAACAGTTTTGAAAGAAATTTTCTATTACAAACTACTTAATGTTAGCGAAACTCTGTTGGTTGCCGTGGTGGATGGAAAAAGTTCACACCCAACACAATCAGTTCGGTGGAATTGTGCTATGGAATTTGGGTTAAAGTTGTTTACCCTACAGCAAGGGTATCATGTTGTACTTTTATGGGGTTTTATTTGGCATAGTAGGTGCTGCCATTGAAATGATTTCTGTATAGATTATATTTGAAAGCGACGATGGAAATAATATGCTACAGAAAGATGATTCAAAGTTATATATTAAGTTAGGAATCGATGCGGTTGTGTCATAGATTTTTGTCCTTTGCTTAATTTTTATACTTGTACGTGCTTCTAATTCCACAATTTTAGTTTACTTACTTTTTTTTATTTAAGATGGCGCTTAGAATCCAGGATGGATCACGGCTTCAACCAACAAACTTCTCGAGGTAGCCCGGTCCCTAGCTAGTTGCGCACAAGTTGATTGAGGTCATTGACCACTTGATCGCGCCACCTAAGATGAGGCCTTCCTCTGTCACGTTGTCCATGGGGGTTGGAATTGAAGACTCGTCGGGCTGGTGCGTCGATGTACATGCGCTCCACGTGGCCTAGCCATTTTAGTTACTGTGTTTTCAGCTTTTTGACTAGGTCGATATCACTGTAGAGCCTGTAAAGTTCGCGGTTCGTCCTCCACTCTCCACCGATGCACACTGGGCAAACATCACGTGAAGAATCTTCCTTTCAAAGTAAGAGCTGATATTCATTCGATTATGTCAGTGTCCGTGCCTCCGCCCCATACACAGCAGGACTAGGATGATTAAGGATTTATATAGTGTCTCTTTGGTTCTTTGAAAGAGGGCTTTACTACTTAAATGCTTTCTAAGGCCGAAGAAACAGCGATTAGCAAGTGTGATTCTTCGTTTGATCTCAGCACTGATGTTGTTGTGCGATCTAATAGTGGATCACAGGTAAACGGAAGTTATAATTGCCCATGGTGTCGTTTTGTCGATGGTGTTGGGCTTCTCTTTTCGACGACAGCATTACTTCGTTTTCTTGAATACTTGCAAATACTCCACTGACAGTTCGCGTTGTTCTGCCCATAAGCCATGATGTCAATGTCATCAGCATAAGCAAGGAGTTGAACGGACTTTTTAAAAATTGTACCTCTAGTGTTGACTTGTGATTTGCGTACAATTGCTTCAAGCACGATGTTAAAAAGGTTGCATGATATGGCATCACACTGCCTCAAACCTTTCTCGACATCAAAGTCATCGGTGATGTTCTTATCGACTTTAACGGAGCAGCGAAAATCCTCCTTTGTCATCCTGCACAAGCGGACAGGTTTGGCAGGGATGTTGAGATGTCGCATGGCTCTATATAACTCGGCTCTATCAACGCTATCATAGGCGGTTTTAAAGTCGATGAAGAGATGGTGTGTATCGACTTGGAATTCTTGGGTTTTTTCCAGTATCTACCGAAGTCTGAAAATCTGATCGTTTGTTGATTTTCCTCGCCTTAAACCACACTGATATGGTCCCATCAGGTCGTTGGCAAAAGGTTCTAGGCGGATGTACAAAATAGTTGACAGAATTTTGTAAGCGATGTTGAGAAGACTAATTCCTCTGTAGTTGGGGCAGTTCAGAGCATCTCCTTTCTTGTGGATAGGGCACACTATGCCGAGCTTACATTCATTGGACATACTTTCCTCCGATTAAATTCTAGAGATGAGTTGGTGTATGCTCCTGACCATGTCATCTCCCGCTGCCATCTGCGCCAGTGGCCTTGTGCGCCTTAAGTATGGCTATCGCTGTTCTAACTTCTTCTAGGTCAAGTTGACGAATATTTTGAGTATCATCATCCAAGCTGAATGGGTTGTCCTGCAAAGCAACGGATTGTTGACTGTGTCCGCCGTTTAGCAGTTTGGAAAAGTTGTCTTTCCAGATTCTCAGTACCGTCTGCGTGTCTCATACGATGTTCCCGTTTCCATCACGACAGATTTCTGTTCTAAAGGGGTATCCTTGGGTAGATTGTTTCACACTTTGATAGATACGCGAAAGTTCTATCAACTACTATCTACTTCTGCCGTAACATCTCTCAATAGAATCGACCGCTTGCTTTTCATGCTCCCCTTCTTCCTTCTTAGGTGTTCTCTTCATTTCTGCACAAAGATTTTGCGGGCTGCTATCTCACCAGTTCTGTTCCTAGCCTGCAACATTGACTCATAGGCCTCGTTCTTGGCTGCATGTGCGTGCCGGCACTCTTCATCGAACCAAGAGTTTCGTTTTTTGTATGTCGATTGAGACCCAGCATATCAGAGGCGGCACTTCTGATGGCAAGTTCGCAATGGTGCCACTGTTCGTCTATAGTTGGTGCTGCTTGTATTGTTTTCGAGAGGTTGAGGGAGAAGCAGTCAGAAGAGTTTACCTACATTGAATTTTCGCATAATATCCGCTCTTCGCTGAGGCACCATGGATATCCGCATCCGGACTCTAGATACTACCAGGTAGTGATATGAGTCTATGTTGGCCCCTCTGAACGTTCGGACATCCAGGATACTGGTTACATGTCTGGCGTCTATCGCTACATGATGAAATTGGTTTACAGTGTCATGATGTGGAGACTTCCAAGTTCCCTTGCGTATATTGAGATGAGGGAATCGAGTGCTTGCTACAGTGATATTGCGCCCCGCCGCAAAGTCGATCAGCCTGAGTCCGTTTTTGGAGGTTTCGTCGTGCATGCTGTGTCCTCCGATCGTCAAAGATGCCTTTCTGTAAAGTAACTCAGTCATTGACAACAGTAATTCAACTTGTTTTTGACACAATTTTGTCGCGTTCCGTTATAGGTTTTGTATATATAATGACTGATTCGAAATTGCACTATTACCGTACCGTAATTGTTAGCATGTCTGCCTGTGACTTGGAAGATCGAAGTTCGAATCCAACTGTTTTGACACATTTTCAAGTTTCGCTAGGGATTGGAAAGTTCACCAAGCTTTGTTACACTTTCACGAAAGGATCTTTCTCACTACACTATTCTGTAGATCACTTTCATTCCTTACAAGGTATGGACGAGAGAACGAGGGCCCGGGCTGTGATCGCTCGTTTGCACCATCCTATTTTTCAATTTTTTTAATTGAATACTTGGAAATCCTTACGTTTATTACTATTCAACTGTATGTTTTTTCCTTCAGCTGTTATATTGATGTATAAAAAATTGGAAATCACTTAGACTAGAGGAAATCCATTGAAACTCGATTCCTAACCTTCCCCAAGCAGTTTTGTGTTTAGAATATTCAAGTTGAATTACACACTTACACCTGTCACTGAACTTGATCCCCGGTGATGTTTCTATAACGAAAAAAAAGCACACCCTCATTTGACCCAACTCCAACGCGTCACTATTCGTTTTCGCTTTTAGTGGAGTAGACACCACCCAATCCTTCACCGTCTACAACAAATGATTTCAGGGTGGAAATCGATACTCACACAACCTTTACTTACATACATTGGATATTTTTTAAATCTTCCATGTCTGGGGACTGATCTTGTACGCGTCGCATCGTAAGAAAACCGCAGAAAAAAGGAAGGAAACCTTCTTTTATGTAAGCAATCGGAATGAAACCCCACAAAAGTAACACTCTTCCTCAACCCAACTATTTTTTTCTTAAACAAGAGCGGCCACAAACATTGTCTTCCAGAACACAGCATGTCCGTAAGGCCTTAGACATATTTAAAATTATAACTACACATTTTGCCACAAACAAGGCTTCTATCTACTTACAGTTGCAGGACTCGATTCGAACGGCAAATGCCTAGACCTTCCTGCATTATTGTAGCTCCACATGTGTACAATGCACATCCGGTCGGTCGGGACAGTGAAAGTGAACATTAGTAAGCTTAGCCTCTGGTATGAGTAGAGTATAGATAAAATATACACACAAGTATTATGTAATGCGATATCTTTTTCAACAAAACATTTAATTAGAATTTCTATTATTTAATATTACAACACTAAAAAAAAATTTACTCAGTCAGTGTCGTCGAGGGAGAATTCGGGCCTGGGGCTTGTGGGTCCGCAACATTTTTGATAAAAGTGATATTTTGCCACACAAAAATTTTTTTTTCGAATAGAACATAGCGATAGTCAAATTGATACGATAATAAAACTCAAATACAACCAACTATTAACTTCACTGGATAATAAAATCTATTCCGAAATTGTGTATAAATACCCGGATCTGGGCGCCCTCAGAAACTCTGGCCTCAGGAAATCAATCCCAGCCTCTCCCCACCCACCCGACGATTCTGCACTCAATCCTCCCATCTGCTCTTGTTTTCGCCTGCACTTGAAAAACAACTTTGCTCGTTTTTCCCAATGTCCTAATGTATGTGTGGTAACAAAGGGCACTATCTGGTAGATAAAATAGAAAACATCCAGCTGTAGGTGAGGTGGGCTGCTCAGTTCTATTATAAGCAGAAGTTTACTAATATGCATTCATTAGGGTAAAAGGATTCAGGTTCTATGTTGGTTTTTCCAAAATTCATTGAACATAAATGTTCTTCCGGGCCATCGTATGAGGTAATCCTGCGTGTTTCATTGTTAAGGATTTAAGGGCTTTTCTAGTTTCTAAGAGACATGGGCTTCTGTTATTAGGTTGAAAGATTCTCATGTTAAGTTGGGTGTATTTGGGAGATCACTTTTGTTTACTTTAGTAGAAGGTATGATGACTTCATCACACCCCCGTTATTGTTGTTATCAAATTGAATTTTATGCAGCTATACCAGATTTGTGCGTGTGGTTGTTCGTTTAGAAACTTTCAAGGAACTTGAAATTAATTACAAATATTGTTACACGAATAGAAGGGTCAAGTGCTTTGTCAGGTTTTATGAGTCTGTAATGGGTGGTGCTTAATTCTATGTAACCAGATATTATTGAACTGAAATCATTAAATTAAGAACCACTAAAGCAATCTTGAGGTCTTATTGAATTATTATCATGAGGTACAATGTTGGATGTCACCAAAATACAAACTCAAATCAGTATAATGGGTCTGCAGAATATATTCAAACTTTTGTCCAGCAATATTGAGTAGTTTAAGTCGCAGATGGACTGCAATTTTGACATAGATGACCGTTTGACAGGTAAATTGTGAGTTGCTGTCTTGTGAACATTTAAACGGGGGAAACCACACAGTTTAATGGCGATTGATCTAAAATGCAAATATAAATATAATATAATATAATATAAATATAAATATAAATATAAATATAAATATAAATATAAATATAAATATAAATATAAATATAAATATAAATATAAATATAAATATAAATATAAATATAAATATAAATATAAATATAAATATAAATATAAATATAAATATAAATATAAATATAAATATAAATATAAATATAAATATAAATATAAATATAAATATAAATATAAATATAAATATAAATATAAATATAAATATAAATATAAATATAAATATAAATATAAATATAAATATAAATATAAATATAAATATAAATATAACTATAAATATAAATATAAATATAAATATAAATATAAATATAAATATAAATATAAATATAAATATAAATATAAATATAAATATAAATATAAATATAAATATAAATATAAATATAAATATAAATATAAATATAAATATAAATATAAATATAAATATAAATATAAATATAAATATAAATATAAATATAAATATAAATATAAATATAAATATAAATATAAATATAAATATAAATATAAATATAAATAAAAATATAAATATAAATATAAATATAAATGCAAATATAAATATAAATATAAATATAAATATAAATAAAAATATAATATAATATAAATATAAATATAAATATAAATATTAATATAAATATAAAAATAAATATTAATATAAATATAAAAACAAATATAAATATAAATATAATATAAATATAAATATAAATAAATATAAATATAAATATAAATATAAATATAAATATAAATATAAATATAAATATAAATATAAATATAAATATAAATATAAATATAAATATAATATAAATATAAATATAAATATAAATATAAATATAAATATATAAATATAAATATAAATAATAAATATAAATATAAATATAAATATAAATATAAATATAATATAAATATAAATATAAATATAATATAATATAATATAAATATAAATATAAATATAAATATAAATATAAATAAATATAATATAAATATAAATATAAATATAAATAAATTAAATATAAATATAAATATAAATATAAATATAAATATAAATATAAATATAAATATAAATATAAATATAAATATAAATATAAATATAAATATAAATATAAATATAAATATAAATATAAATATAAATATAAATATAAATATAATATAAATATAAATATAAATATAAATATAAATATAAATAAATATAATATAAATATAAATATAAATATAAATATAAATAAATATAAATATAAATATAAATATAAAATTATAACAAACGGTCAAGTAACTTTAAGGTTGCCGTTCTCGTTCCCGTTTCTGTTTCCGTGGATTATTGGGACGAAATTTAGTCTAAGCAACTGATGGAGGGGGATAATGTAGCACTCCTTATGTTAAACAATTTTAAGAAACCTGGTCAGTAGTTTCTAAATTTTCGTTTCCATGGGAATATCGCGCAATTTTAAATTTTTTCTGTCATAAGAATCTTCTCCTGACAATAACAAACACAACAACAAAAAACATAGTTAAACCGATTCAGCTGCCGAGGCGTTAATTTTTGTAGATTTATATAGATTCAATTATGTACAGAGAATTTAAATAATTTAAGATTCGAGAATTTTAGCAAAAGGTTAAAAGATCTTGTCAGGGTGGCAAGCCCCGAGCTCAAGCCTATAAATACCAAAAAGAAACATAGTGATAGGGCCAAAGTCGCTACTCAGGATCTGGAAGGCCGCTGCTGCAGACTACCTAAAATCGACGAAGACACTAATTTCGGTGTCAGGCAGAATGTCCCTTGGAAGATGTGCCGTCCTCCCGACCTTAAGACCCGAAGTTAAGAGTGCCATTTGCAAAATTAAATCAAATAAAACTGCAGTTGGAGATGGCCTTCAGGCCGAACTTTTAATGTCAGCTGGAGATAAGTTGCAAAGGAGCATTCATGCACCAGCTGGTCTAGATGATATGGTCGGAAGAAAGCATGAAGCTCAGTATCGTATGCCCGCTTAAAAAAAAGGGAAACCCTCACATTTATAGAGGCGCAAGATATTGGTTGTAGCCTAGGTTCACCCCGAGCTCTACCTAATGCCCACCTAAGTAAGCCCCCGCTCTGTTGCGCGACCCTATGTATGTTTGCGTGTATGTAGCTTCGCAGCTAGGCAGGTAAGTATATCGTATTCAATATTCTAGCCTCAGTAATCCTATACGAATTAAAATCCAATTTTAAGTTGTAGTAGGTAGTAGCAGATGTTGTAAGTATCGAATCGCTTATAAAGTGTTCTTATGTATGTACGATGTACGTTCAATATCTTCAGTTTGCTTGTCATCCATCAACAATGATATCCTGGAAAAGGATTACTGACTGGTTTATTCCTTACTGATTATGTTATTTTTGCATAACTGTAATGGAAGTTACCTTAAAATTTATTTTGGATACTCCATTTACTAAGCGACGAATAAAGTGTAAATCCAGGCTTTTAAATGATACCAACTGAATCGAAATCGAAAAGCTTGAGCTGTTGAAATAAACAAAAGCATAAATTACTCACACATTTTTAATTTTAAAGAAGTTCATCGCATATTGCATGTGGAGATTTGAGTTGTTTAAATGAAGTGAATGCTGAATTTTTAATTCAGGTTGATGCCAGATAGACTGCAATTAATTGCTTTTTTTCTGGTCTATAAAATAAAACCGCATAAAAAAAACCAACATATGTAGCGCTACCCAATGCTCTTTGTAAATGAATAATGCATAATAGCGATTAATCCTTAAATTCCAACTATATAGCGATCAACAAGATCGCTCTTACTATTCGACTCAAACAATTTTCAAATACATAGAAACTTGCCAAAAGTATGCAAATATGTAATACCTGGTCATAAAACAGAAAATTATAGTTGCTCAATGTTAAAGCTTTCATATACATTATATTAAGTTTAATCACATATTTTTATTTGAGCTCAAAGGTAATAAATTGCGTTTCTCTAGGCGTGTGGTTTTAAAAAAGAAATAAAACGCATATAATTTAATGTTCTTACTTAGAATTTAGTTTATTTTTAACTTAGAGATATGGGAGTAGCAAACATTTAAAAAAAAGATTTCTGGTAACTGTCCACTATATTGCTGGGTCGAATAAATTCCAGCCGATAGACAAGCGACTTCACATAACTCTTTAAAAAACTAGCGGTATTAAATCGCCCGATTTTCGAACAGATATAAAACTAGAAGCTATGTAAAAATCGGCTTCAACAATCTCGATTCGAGACAGTTTACCGAACGTAGGATCATGGGACTAGTTTTCGAACATTTTTGAGACTTCAAAGATTGGATGACCAATAAAAAATATTTGCCTTTGACTCAAAATAATACTTAATTTATTTTGTTGGCAAAACTCAAATACTTTAATGTTCGGTAGCAATTTTTATATTAGCATCAAAAGATTAAAAAATGGGAAAACTGAAAAATATATGTTTTCTCCTATTTTCGAACACTAAGATCATATGGAATTGTTCACATGTTCTTCTTCTTCCTTTTCATTTCCGGCGTTACGAGTAGTGATCTTGAAGCGATCACAACTCTCCCACTTTTCTGCTTCACACTAGTGATCCGCCTGTGGGGTACGCCGCGCTGACCTCAGAAAGCGTCGGCAGCCTCCCGGTTTTGGACTGTTCCATGTCTGAGGCCAACCAAATGCTGCTGTTTTTGCATTTGCTTGTACCAGGTGTGTTTTGGCCTGCCTTTTCTTTTTCGTCGCGAATTTGTTGAAACGTTGTACGATATTGCCTTTTGGACGGGGTTCTGCGGATCTCTCCTTTGAACATGACAATACCAACTGAGCCGGTCGTGCTGAATTTTGTCCAAGATGGTACTTTTGACATGAAGGCTTCCACGGATCTTAGTACTTCTAATTCGATCTAGCTTTGTTACTCCTGCTGCTGCTGTCATCCGAAGCATCTTCATTTCGGCTGCCGTCAATTTGCTCTCATACTTTTTGTACATTGTCCAACATTGTGAACCGTATGTCAGAGCTGGACGGACAACTGCTGTGTAGAGTCTTCCCTTCAGCTTAGGGGGCATTTTTCGATCACAGAAGATAGCGGAGTTTTCTCGCCACTTCATCCACCCTACGCTTACTCGATGATTGATGTTGTCATCACAAGTTGCTTCACTATTGATCATAGATCCCAGATATTTAAGCTTTTCACACTTGGGAAGCACATTTCCATTCAAATAAATGTCTGGAATAGGCTTGTCTGGATCTGAAAAAGGGCAGCACAGGTATTCCGTCTTTTTAGCGCTAATACGGTACCCATTTCCTTCCAGAACATCAATCCAAACGTCAAGTACTCGTTGCAGGGATGTTGGATCCTCGCTTATGATGGCTCCATCGTCAGCAAAGAATAATTGTTGTACTTTATTGTCCGTTACTTTTCCTTCGAGCAAATAATCCAGAACAGCAAATACACCTACTGAATTTTTCACATGTTAAGACATAAAATGAAAAATTTCTGAAATTTAGGTTATTAAAGGTTATTAGCATTTATGAATAAGAAGAATTCTATCCAAACCTACAGTCTCGCATATCTTCACAGTCTAAAATTGGGTTCATGGTATCTCCAAATCAGGGTTGCAACATCAATATCAAAAACATCGATGTTGAGAAATATCGGAATTCGACAAACATCGATGTCAAAAAACATCGGTCATAACAGGTGGCGAATTTTTTTGGCTAATTTTGAAGGGGCTGAGCGGTTTAATCATTTGGATCAAAAGGTCACAATATGTAATAAGTCTTGGTATTTTCGCTGGTTTAAGTCACACAATCTGTTCTCACCCAACAAGCTTAACAGAGTTATGAATTTGTAACAGTGCATACCTAGATCTACCCAATAACTTTCATTTACATAAACAGTCGTTGGTCGCTTGTAAATGTAACTTGACTAAACACTTTTAGACCCTTTTTTCAAACTACATCAAAACAAGCACTTTGTAAATAACCCAATGTCTGTTGCTTAATGAAAGTCTCTGTGCCATTAAAATTATTGCCTTATGTTGACTAAAATAAGTATCCAGCAAAAGGACACAACAAACTCTTGCCAACGCCAAGTAAAAGGCCAATTCGAAGAAAACACAGATTAAAAATTCGTCTTCCTTATGATGAGATGCCGCCATCATCATCCGTTCTCAACATCGCGCGGTCAAACAAAAGTCGTTTCAAAGCCGTGCGACAAAACAAAAATTACGAAAATAAAAAAGGAATAATAATTTGTGGCGCCATGTCGAATTATCTTTGTCTTGTTCGTTAATGGTGTTGCTTTTTGGCATAACATCACACAAGAAAGTGAATCCTAATCCCACCTAACACGTCTACATAGAAAGGTGAGAACGAGCGAAAATACCTGATAATATCCTTAAAGGAAGCAAAACAATACAATAGGGAAGAAGAAAAATAAACGAAATTGCAACACATTAACTTGCCGAACGGCAGGCTATTTTCTGAGAAAAAAAACTTGTTTTTTTTTTAAAAAGATTTTTACTTTAATACAAATTGCTTTGATGTGCTTTTTTTTAAATAAAATCAAGTATTGGTGGCTAGTCACTTAAACTTATTTTTGAGTCAATTATTATTTTCCAATTAACTGCACCCTACGCCAACTGGTGAAACCAAAAGCAAAGTCGACAATCCTGTTTTGCAGCAAATACGCAATCAATCAAGATACATATTGTGTGAAAAGAGGGAAGACAGTAATCGCATTCCGTCATCCTCGAGGAAACTCTGAAAATCTATGTAGGTATGTGTGAAGTTCAGTCAGAATGATGTTGATGTAAGGAGTCAGCTTCCGAGTGTATCTACACGGTTCAAGGACTTCAAATTCGAATTTTATCTAATTGGATTACAGTTGTATTGCTCTTCCTTCTAAAGAACGCACTGCTGTCACAGGACCAAACCAAATTGGCACTCAGAAGGTGTGTCGTTCAAGTGGCACCATGGAAGTTCCAATGGTCACTTTCGAAATGAATGAAGTACCTACCTACCTAAGTTACCATCCGACCATACGTCTCTTCAAGAGGTGCGCCCGTAAAATGCGATTTTCAGATCGAACATGAAGGGTGCTCAACTTGAGCAGCGCGGGATCGGGCAGGTTGTATTGAACCCTCGAGTTCTTTATTCAAAGGCACACGATAATTAAATGGCCTTTGTGCGTTCCCGAACCGGAATGTGTTTATTTAAGGTAAAGGCCACAACCACAGCCACTACTCACCGGACACAACAGTGGTCTGAGGTCTCTAGTTCTTTGTCTAATTACTTGTTGGCCAGTCGAAACCTCGAAACGGTGAGGTTTGAACTGAATGTCGATCTTTAATAAACAAGAAGTAGGCTTTATCAAGTTGATGCAGTGGAGAGAGAGAAAACTGCAATCAAATCGTCCTGTTTGCGTGGCATTTCGCAAATTAATTTGATGTGTGTGTGCCGTTGAGTTCGATCTTTAGGTTTTGTACTTAAGTCAGCGGAATTTGAGTTACTTTCAACTCGATACCACACAAAGGGATGATTAAATGAAGATTATCGAACGACGCCCGCAATGTCTGTAATTATTTGATTTCGTAACAATTAAGATGCTGATGCAGACTTTTGTGTGTATGATGCGAAAAGCAAACTTCCGAAAAATGGATAATTGCACTAACTTTTTGTAACTTGTGTGGTCGTTTTGCTGAAAGTAAATTCGATAAGGGGGTCACATCAATTGGCGGTTATTGCAGTTTGTAAAGCCTGTCGACATTAATCTAAAAAGACTCTGGATTCATGAATGACTCTTAATACAAAGCAGGCGAATAAGTAGGTTGCTACTGTAGCGTAAAGATTGGATTGTGTATTGTGTTATGTAGTCACAAGATGGTTTTTTTTAAAGCTGAAATACCTGACATTGTAAGGCGTGTTTTTTTCACAAGACTGTTATATACATAAGATCATTTTACATACAAAGCAAAAACAACATCGCCGACAACCGATGTTATGGATAAAAGGATGGTTAAGATTTGGTCGGGAATAGATTTTTGACATTTCGTCGAGTATCGAATAAGTTTTTCGACTATTAATTTTTAAATGTTATCGCATCTAGAGACTTTCATGTATCTCGATTCTCGAGTAAAAGCTAAATGGGTGGCAAAGAGTCTGTTCACAAATGTGTAACTGAATAAAATCGTATGCCCACTCTAAACTCCGCAATTTAGTTGCTGAAAATTTTTGATTTTTAGAATTTTTTTGATTTCAAGAGTTAGAATTGTAAATTTATATATGTAGATACATAAAACAACGAAATAGCAATTAAAAAAGGTCTGTTTAGTGACTGAAAGCACTTTTTTTTCTTTCTTTTCACATTTTTCTGTGAATGTCAGAATGCCATAAAATTGGTTTTATATTTTTATTATTAATAGTTTAATTCGTTTGAAACAAGTAACAAAATATTTTTTCATACAAAAGTCACAATCTCATATGAATTCAACACCAGCATGTAAACAGAGTCAAAAACACACTAGAGAAATTCCTTGTTACCTTTGTGAACGGACCTATTTTTGACATTTCTAGACTAACAAAAAACGGACAAAAAATTCTTTACCTGGATTAAATTCACTACGGAATATTTTTATTTTCCACTCTTTACAATTCCTTTGGTTTTTAACAAACGGTTTTTGTCTTTTTGTGCGAATTTGGCAAAAAAAATTTCATTTGTTGACTTTTATTGGTATGACACTGATCAAGAACACCAACCCACAAATAAAAAAAAAACCTTGTGAAAAAACGCGCCTATAGTCGAAGAAGCTAGTGCGGTGTTGTAAGGAGGGTCAGATAAAAGATGTATGAGATTGAAAAACACCCGGCTTAGATGCTCCCATTCCCAGTAATCATTTTCAATGTTAAAGGAAGAGAAAGTTTGCCTAAGCAAGGAAAAAAAAAACAGGATTGAGTTTTGACAGAAGTGATCTCTCATTGTAATATGTATATTAAATTACACTACAAAATAAGAGTTCACTTTTTCAGGACAAATCGTTGAAAATGTCGAGCAGTAAAACATTACATTTGTTTTGCCTTCTTTTATTGTTATTGTTTAAGTCACATAGTTTAAGTATGGCCTTAAAGAGCCCACGTTTGAAGGCATGTAGGGAGCAAGCATTAGCATTGTCGACATTAATCTAAAAAGACTCTGGATTCATGAATGACTCTTAATACAAAGCAGGCGAATAAGTAGGTTGCTACTATAGCGTAAAGATTGGATTGTGTATTGTGTTATGTAGTCAAAAGATGGTTTTTTTTAAAGCTGAAATACCTGACATTGTAAGGCGTGTTTTTTTCACAAGACTGTTATATACATAAGATCATTTTACATGCAAAGCAAAAACAACATCGCCGACAACCGATGTTATGGATAAAAGGATGGTTAAGATTTGGTCGGGAATAGATTTTTGACATTTCGTCGAGTATCGAATAAGTTTTTCGACTATTTATTTTTAAATGTTATCGCATCTAGAGATTTTCATGTATCTCGATTCTCGAGTAAAAGCTAAATGGGTGGCAAAGAGTCTGTTCACAAATGTGTAACTGAATAAAATCGTATGCCCACTCTAAACTCCGCAATTTAGTTGCTGAAAATTTTTGATTTTTAGAATTTTATTGATTTCAAGAGCTAGAATTGTAAATTTATATATGTAGATATATAAAACAACGTAATAGCAATTAAAAAAGGTCTGTTTAGTGACTGAAAGCACTTTTTTTTCTTTCTTTTCACATTTTTCTGTGAATATCAGAATGCCATAAAATTGGTTTTATATTTTTATTATTAATAGTTTAGTTCGTTTGAAACAAGTAACAAAATATTTTTTCATACAAAAGTCACAATCTCATATGCATTCAACACCAGCATGTAAACAGAGTCAAAAACACACTAGAGAAATTCCTTGTTACCTTTGTGAACGGACCTATTTTTGACATTTCTAGACTAACAAAAAACGGACAAAAAATTCTTTACCTGGATTAAATTCACTACGGAATATTTTTATTTTCCACTCTTTACAATTCCTTTGGTTTTTAACAAACGGTTTTTGTCTTTTTGTGCGAATTTGGCAAAATAAAAATTCATTTGTTGACTTTTATTGGTATGACACTGATCAAGAACACCAACCCACAAATAAAAAAAAAACCAAGCGTTTTTTGTATATCATGTTATGTACATAACAACCTTGAAAACGCGCCTATAGTCGAAGAAGCTAGTGCGGTGTTGTAAGGAGGGTCAGATGAGATACCATGTATGAGATTGAAAAACACCCGGCTTAGATGCTCCCATTCCCAGTAATCATTTTCAATGTTAAAGGAAGAGAAAGTTTGCCTAAGCAAGGAAAAAAAAAAAAACAGGATTGAGTTTTGACAGAAGTGATCTCTCATTGTAATATATTAAATTATACTACAAAATAAGAGTTCACTTTTCCAGGACAAATCGTTGAAAATGTCGAGCAGTAAAACATTACATTTGTTTTGCCTTCTTTTATTGTTATTGTTTAAGTCACATAGTTTAAGTATGGCCTTAAAGAGCCCACGTTTGAAGGCATGTAGGGAGCAAGCAAACTTATTGTTACTGAAGAAAAAAGCAAGATAAAGATTTATAAATCTTGTTATAAATATGTATTGTAATGACCCATTACATTTTCGCCTCCACAAACCAAATACAACAGGCAGATAAACCACCAACAACACCGATGCCATTGGAAATTTTGCATGTACCAACACAGGCAACGATAATGGTGATATAACATATAAAAACAACATCACCAGCAGCTTACCAATGACTCCACGTGGAGTCATATTTCATTGACCTATACAGCTCACATTCACTTACTACCAAAAGGTGTATAAGGGAACCAGTGAAATACTTGAAAATCAGTTCAAGTCCCGGCAGTGGACAAGTAAGGAACTCATCATAGTCATCATAGTAGGATTCCGGTACCGGCAGCGCAGAAGCAGAGTTCAGGAAGCAAGACTGGGTGAGTAATGAGTGTCCAACGCTAACTCGTTGTGAATTTATAGTGTCCAACGCTACCTCGTTGTGAATTCATAGTGTCCAACGCTACCTCGTTGTGAATTTATAGTGTCCAACGCTACCTCGTTGTGAGTTTATAGTGTCCAACGCTACCTCGTTGTGAATTCATAGTGTCCAACGCTACCTCGTTGTGAATTTATAGTGTCCAACGCTACCTCGTTGTGAATTTATAGTGTCCAACGCTACCTCGTTGTGAATTTATAGAGTCCAACGCTACCTCGTTGTGAATTTATAGTGTCCAACGCTACCTCGTTGTGAATTTATAGTGTCCAACGCTACCTCGTTGTGAATTTATAGTGGCTCCTGCTACCTCAGAGCAACCAGTAATACCCTCTTCCAAGTATCTTTACAGAAGCTACTTTATCCAGGGAGAGATACCAAAAACCCAGCGTTACTCAAAATCCGAGCCCTAGAATTGGAAGCCTCTAGACCCAGACAGGCAACCGTAATCCGAGCCAAGAGCTGGAAGCACATAACCCAGATAACCGTAATCCAAGTGGCCCAAGACCAATCCAGGACAGGAAGTCTTCATCCGACTGGCACCAGGACGAATCCAAGAATCTGGTCGTGAATCCCGGAATAGCCCCACCCCTGCCGAACCCCCAAGTGAAACTTCACCAGAAGAGGCGTGGAATCTACCAAAATTGATAGAAACTGCGAAACAGAAATTTGAATTAAAATTATAAAACATTGTGTGAAATGTATTAAACCAAAAACTATTTATAATATCGGAAATAAACTAGCTTCAATAATCTAAAGTTTTGCTGCTTCTTTAGAAGACTCTGGATCCGCTGAGCATACCTCAGCCTTTGACAAAAAGCATCCTCACAGTATGTATATTAAGGTGGTCCTTATTAAGGGTTTGTCCGAATTTTTTTTTTCACAATAGTCCAGAATCGGTTCTTAATCTGTTTAAAAAGAATTCATGCCAAGTTATAGCTCTTAATTTTAATTTACACCCGACCCCCCACAGCAAAAGTTTTAAATGGAAATAACACGGGAAAAGTTCTGTTGATTTTTTGAAATTTTTTTCATTATGAAATAATGAACAAATCATGTCAACAAATGACAATTCTGAAAGCAAATTTAGCGCTCTACAGAAAAGGCGTCTTATGATTTTTAGCTAACTCTAACGGTTTCTGAAATATTTAAGGTCATAGTTGAAGCTTAACTCAATTTTACGATTTTTCTATTTCTACCGTCGCGTCGCGTCGGCGTCGTTTGTTGATTTAAAACTGAAAAAAAGATAATAATTCATAACTTAGACGACTTTTTTTCACCTTCACACATGCTCTGAAACAAAAGCATTGTTTTATTAAAAAAAATTATTTTAGGGTCACGGTTACTTTGGAAGTTTTCTAAGAAACAAGAAAAAAACGAGCTTAAAATTCAGAGCTATAACTTGGCATGAATATTTTTTAATAGATTTAGAACCGATTTATGACTGTCGTGAAAAAAGAAACTCAGACAAACCCTAAATAAGGGCCACCCCAATGTATATACAGGGTTTCCGTAATTCGTGCATTATACTTTGGGATGTGATTCTTGGTCATATTTTAAGAAAACAATTGTTCTACAGTAAAGTCCGTTTCTCAACTTTGACTTCACTTTTTGACAATTTAAGAAAAGGCTAACTTTGGTGTACCCTGACCTGTGGGGCATTTCACGTCAAACGGACAGGGAAAAAAGTGAGGTTCTGAAATTTGTTCATATTAGGTCCAGTTATACTTCTCGTAGATATAAATACGAACACAAATTATTTTTTTCATACTATGTGCACTTGTCTAGTTACGGGATCTCAAAGAATCGTCAAAATCGAAATTAAGGTTTTTTGAAGAATTTTTTCGTATTGAAAATAATTATAATAAATTTGCAAATTATGCGATTTATATAGAAAATTTCGTGATCTTTTTTAAAAAAAAATCAAACTTGAAAAAAAAACTTTATTTAGTCTCCTAAACCGGAAATAAGCATTTCAAAATAAAATTTTGGAAACTTCGACCATTTTTTTTTTTCAATATAGCTTAGAGTCTTAGACTACCTAAATAAATAATACACCAGAAGTTTTGAAATGGGTTAAGAAGATATGTTGATTAATGTATGCACATGCACATGTAGCAGTCAGTATAATGTTTATGCCGGTTAATATTCGAATAATGGAATTGAAACGCGACAATATTAACATATATTATCCTGTTCATGTTTGTTGAAGCTCTAACAATAATAAGGGGTACTCGGAGCGAAGAATTGAGGAAAACCCGGGTACCCTGCACAAACAAGTTAAATTTACCCTACACAATATTAAAAAAAATTCTTCTGATACGTAGAAATTCCTCTAAATCTAGATCTTAATACGAACACAAATTAATTTTTTCATATTATGTGAACTTGCGTAGTTATGGGATATGGGCTCTCAAAGAATACTCAAAATCGAAATTAAGATTTTATATTTTCGTATTGAAAATAATTATATTAAATGTGTATGGTAAAGTTCAACCCAAAACCCGAACTGCCCTAAGAATAATTAGGGGCCCTCGGAAAGAAGAATTGAAGAAAAATTACTCTGCAATTCAGCGCAATTCGGGTATTGGGTTGAACTTTACCATACACATTTAATATAATTATTTTCAATACGAAAATATTCTTCAAAAAACCTAAATTTCGATTTTGACTATTCTTTGAGAGCCCATAACTACACAAGTTCACATAATATGAAAAAATTAATTTGTGTTCGTATTTAGATCTACTAGAAGTATAACTGGACCTAATATGAACAAATTTCAGAGCCTCACTTTTTTCCCTGTCCGCTTGACGTGAAATGCCCCCTGTGTTAAATTCGATATCTCTGTCAAAACAGATGATAGAGAACAACCTTTAAGACTGTATTTAAGTTGAGCTTCCATAGGTTTAGGGTTGCCAGATTTTCAATTTTAAATGGTATTCTTCTCCAAACAATGCTTTGACTTTGATGTCATTTTTTCCAGAAATTGCCTGATAAACATTGAGTTTATTTATTTTTTACAGATAAACAAAACAACAAAATAAAACCTTTGTAATAAGTGTACTAAAAAAAGCATATTTTTTATGATAGATACTTGAAAAAATACAAAACGGTAAAATTAAAAAAAAAAAAAATTTTAAAATTTTTGCTTTGAGGTTTGTTTGAATAAAACAATAATACAGTAATCCCCGGATAAATACTCCCCGCTTAGTTGCGTTACCCGTTTAATTGACCTGAATCCTAGGCAAAAAAAAGATCACATAAGAAATATACATAAAATTTCCCGTTTAAATGCATTCCGCTTTTTTCAATTTGAAGCAAAATTGCCCGGTTAATTGAACGAAAAAAACCAAATCATTGAAGTCACTTTTTGCGTACACCTTAAATGATTGATGATGAATTGGTCGCATTGTTGCGCGCCTACAAGTTAATAGTCAAATTGACATGACTTAAATCGTTGTGAGATTTTTTACTCTCTCGTGAGCACTCTCTTTTGTGCACTGCTACGAAAAATCGCTGTGCTGGAACAGGATTAGACTGACTTTCACCGAATTTCGGTGCATTTCGTGCGAATTTTCAGTAAAGAAACACACCTATTTATTATTAGGTTTGTTCGTTAAAACCCTGGGGTCGCCACAAAGCGTTTTTTTGAGAAACCTAAGGTCGCCCTGAATGTCAAATTGAGTGTTTTTTAGCCCTGGGGTTGACCTGGGTTTTCCCTCAACTCACCCTAGGTTTTTGCTGTGGCGAGTTGAGGGCTGTCAAATGGCATGTATTTTTATTCAAATGACAGGGATGTGTGGTGATTTTGTGGCTTTGCGTTTTTTGAGAATTTTTGAGATTGTCAAGAAAACTTGGGTCAACCCTGGGTAAAGTTCAACGAACGAGCCTATTGTTTGCTGAAACATCAGAGTTTAGCGACTGCAAATTAAAATCTTGAAAATGTGTAAGGAAACAATGCAGGTGAAAATTACAGATTCTTACCATGATATAATGTTCTAGCCAAATAAAAAGCAATTCTGACTAATTCCCTCTTGTACGCTTGCTAAAGATATACGCACGGATTATGTACCAATTCATAATTTATGTGTTGTGTACATTATGAAAAATTGTTCCTTTTCAATCATTCCTAGGCTGAAATTGTTTTGTTCTTTTTTTATGTCTTACCATTATATGTTAATTTTCCGTTCAATAAAATTTTGATTTTCATTAAAAAGGTTCTTCTTGACTTTCTTGCCAAAGTCGTAAAAAAAATCGCTTTATTGCGTTTTCATTTCAATTAAGCGGGGTTTTTCTAAATGGGACAGCAGATCAATTAAGCGGGATTCTTTTAATTGCGTTCCCCTGTTAAATGCGTCTAAAGTTGTGCATTTAAGGTGACGCAATTAACCAGGGAGCACTGTATGGGCACTTTTAGTAGTTTCTTATGTACCTGAAATCGAAAATGAACTTCTCTACCCATACGGAAAAGTTGAGGCAGCACTTTCGTTCCGTTCTCAGGCTTTTTTTTATCTACGTTCTGTGTTTAAGGACGAACTCTTAAAAAATATACAGGGTGATTCGCATAAGGTGTAACAAAAAGATAGGGTGTGTAGGTTGGACTTAGAAAAGCAAAAAATCGTATGGGAGGGGGGTCCATTTTCCCCCGTTTAGGCGGGAGGGGCAATTTAAGAAAAAAAATCACTAAAAATGGAAAAAAAATTATTTTAATTTATTATTATTATTTTTTTTTTTTTTTTTTATTTTATTAAAATAAAATAATTAAATATAAATTTTTGGCTTTTCAAAATGCTATAGCACGACTCTATAGGTATTACCGTTATTTTTAAATATTTTTTTCCATTTTTAGTGATTTTTTTCTTAAATTGCCCCTCCCGCCTAAACGGAGGAAAATTCTTGTAGCTTTTTGACGGGTCACCCCACCCAATATTTTGCCATATATATACTTTTTCATGAATTCGAAGGGGCATTTAAAACAGTTTTTTAAAAAATTACAAATGCTTCTGATTTATTTCTCTTTTTTAATTTATTTGTATATTTAAACATACGTATATCAGAAAAATTGTTAAGGAAATAAAAAATAAAAATATACTAAATAAATGAAAATAAATAAAAATTTTATACAAATACAATTAAAACAAGTGCTCAAAGTGCCCTCCTTCGTTTTGAATGCATACCCAGAGCCGGTTTTTGAATTTCATTGTGGTTGTTTGATCTCAGTAACTCTTGTCTTATACTTGAAGTCTCGTAATCTTTGAAACTGTATTTAAATTGGACTCCTATAGGCTTAAGGCTGCCAGATTTTCAGTATGTTAAAGTTCCTGGTATCTTCGTTGTGCACTTCTTGAATTTCCATTGCAAGGCTCATAAAAGAAAAAAATGTCTGCGTATTCTTCTTTCGTAAATGAAGGCATTTCAAAAAGCTCTCTGATTAATCTGCAGTCGTGACTTATTTTGATAAACTGATGAACAAATTTGTTTTCATATTCTTTTACACGAGTTATTAATCTATTGAACATACATTACTGGGTAAATAGAAAATAAACCGGGAAAGCTTTTA
This sequence comes from Melanostoma mellinum, assembly GCA_914767635.1. Lineage (NCBI taxonomy): Eukaryota > Metazoa > Arthropoda > Insecta > Diptera > Syrphidae > Melanostoma > Melanostoma mellinum. The sequence goes on from OU612058.1 coordinate 128,193,133, forward strand.
CATTCAAATAATTTAGTTATTTATGCACTTCAAAATACCTAATGTTTTTGATGCACATTTCTGTATAGTTGTTTGATTTTAATGTATCTACTTACCTTTTTTCATTGATAAATCAATTAACTTCTTATATTTACTTAAATCGTTGATGGATCGATCGACAAGTAGATGAAGGAATATTCTGAGTGTTCAACACCTACATTTACAGAGCTTAAAGTTCTTCAGATTTTAAGACCAATTCCAAGATGTCATGAGAAATAGTATAGATTGAGGTTTTGTTTTTATAATAAATACAAGCAAAGATAAATAACAATTCTTACATTTTCTTGAAAGAAAGTCATCACTTCGGTTGCAAACAAAATCACTTTTACAATAATTGATTCCGTTTCCTTTGTTTCCTCTTTGAAAGATGAAAATACTTTCACTTCTCGGTTATTCGATAAAAATGAAAGTATCTATAATATAATAAATACCTACTATTTATCAATGTTAATGCCAATTAAAAAAAAAATGGCGCAGGTGTCTGATATTCAAATCATTTTTATACTATGTATTTTCAAGCCTTAAAATGTTGTTGATTGATTTTAATTAGTCTTTGAGCATCCCCCTTGCTGCCTATTAACAGTAGCAAGGAAAAAAAATCAGCTCGCTACATATTATGGTAGGGTAAGGTCGCCTTAATTCGAACACTCCCAGTTGTCGAACACTTTTTGAAAAACATCGCTCAAACTGCATCATTTCTCATTTTTTTAATTTCTTTTAATGCGAAATTGTAAAGGGTGTTATAATCTTTAACCCTCAGAAACAACTCACAAGTACAACCAATGTAAACGTTTAAAAAATAGTAGTTTGTGACTAGCTTTCAAAGATTAGGGCAATTGTGGGTTTCCATATAAGAAGTAGACTGTTGCAAGTGTCGTGAGAAACTATAATTTTAAGGGGCAATTGAAGCTAAATATTTATGTTGTAAGGTTTTTTCGTTACATAATGCTTATTTTAGTTCATTTACGTTAAAATTTTAACTTAAAAGTTAATAGTTTTACTAGATTTTAGCTGTTCGATCAAAGGAAACTAAATTGTTGTGAGTTTCCTGTTCGAACACTAGTGTTCGAATATAGGCAACTTCATCAAAATAGTTTTTTTAAGCTCAGGCCTTACATGTTATAAGAAACTAAATAATTTTTACGTCTTTCTATCAATAAAAGTAGCAAAACCTTTGAGGCCAGTATTCGAACACCTTTTTTCAGTGTTCGAATCAAGGAAACTCAGTACAATTTTAGGTTTCCTTTGTTCGAACAGCTAACAATTTCAATTATGACGTAGGTCTCATAACTTCTTGCCAAAGAAGATGGATTAAGAAATATAGGTTGTCACCATTTAGCATAACCATTTAACGTACACCCAACTTTGTGCTCAAAATAAGGACTTTGTGTGCAACTCTTAAAAACTTTTCTGATTTATGTGGTTCAATAAAATTGAGAAAATATAAATTTAAAAAAAATTTAAAAACAATAAAAATTTGGATAGTTTAAAATAGAGAAAACTTTAAAAATGTCTGTTTTGTATAGTAATTAAATGTTAGTCTTAACCCAAAACACCATGTTCGAAATAAGGAAACTTAATGTTCGGCTTTAGGAAACAAGTGTTCGATTACTGGGGAATTGGACTGTTTTCCAGTTTATATTGTTTTATAAAAAAACGGTTAAGGTTACAGAATTAAATTTAAGTTTATTAAATAAATTTTGAGTTTGAGAATCTAATTAATTTAACTTCGTATATTGAATACCGAAGGTTGTCTGGCAGTGAGCGATTACTTTATTGCAAGTCACTAAGTGTTCGACAACTGGGGACATGACCCTATGGATAATAATCTGAATCTGGGTACATTGTTGCTAGGTGCAATCAAATCAATATCATCAAGCCTGTAACGATGTGATAATTATTTGATGATGGCTCAGATAGGTTCGATTCATTAAAAACGCAGCCACTTCTCCGTGCATGGTATTAAAGCAATCGGTTGGCAATGGTCTTGGTCATCCTCATTATCAACTACAACTAGAGACGAAGTGCCGCCGCCGCCACCATCCATAGAACAAACAGCCAGCGTCAAAAGCAACCAACCATGGGTGGCAGAATGACCAAGTCACGATTATGTTTTCTTTAAGTGCCTTGCCCTGAAAGGCCTCTATCTACTACATTTAATGAACGAGGTATCGTTTGCACGGCCATCTATAATGCTAACGCCGCGCCATGCCGCTGTGTTTATCCAGCATCTTGCACGTCGAGATACACCGCAAGGCTCCCGACTAGTGTTTGGCGTGATTCTGTAATTGCGACCATGCCAATTAATAGCTACTCCGTGTCTGTATGCGTAAACGGATCTACCAATTTGCTACTTAAAAATAATGTTTTCAGCTATTAGTGCTTTGAGGAATGACCGTGGCGCCATCTTATTAGCTAATGATGCCGTTGATGATGCATTCAACAATTAATTTATCATGTTTTGCATGGCAAGCGAGTTTGAATTCAAATAGGTACCTATAACATATACACACACACAGTAATGAAATACAAATGACTATTTCCAATATAATAATGATGAAAATGTCCTTTATTCTGAATGCAGATGCCCTTGCAAACAAAGAGCCCGTATTCTGATGGAATGTGGTGCCATGCATGGATTGCAAGGGAATGTTTTATGCACCCGATCAATACACGAATGCAGCAGCAGTGTGTTCTAGATGCAGGGATGCAATGAGTTTCACCCATTGCCATTAACTGATTGTTTGCAGTTTTCATTTTAACCCCTAGATTCGTTTTTGTCATGTTATCTATGAAAGAACGCGATACAGTTACATTTCAAAAGTAGATGTGGCATTTGAATGCATTTTACATTTTTGCAAGAAACTCTTTCAAAGGGTGAATGTGAATGCTTTCTGGTAAAGGATCATTATGCGTGTCGTTGGTGTTGACAGGATTCTCACCGCCTCTGGCATCACATATCACCTAGATGAAAGCACGCTTACTCTTTGCACCTGTATGGTGCATTCCACACACCAGATGTTTTTAGCGGCAGTGTGTCTCTTAACCATTCATGTTATACGCTATACGGTTCGCTGCCGAAGGGTTTGATTGAATTTTCAACAGACTTAATGAAAATGTATGTACGCTTACTGTTGTCAATGTGAAAGGGGGCACGAGTCGTGCGGTCTGAGGATTCAAATGAATGAGTTATTCATATTCTTCCGAGTTAGGTTTAAGGTGTTAATAGGATTTGGAAACTGACAGCATTCAAACAAAGAAGGAAGTAATCAGAAAACAGTATAGGTACCTACCCAGGTACAGAGGAGTTTTGTGGAAATAATTTCCTGTTGGATGCCCAAAACCGAAAGGAACATTTTTGGTTTTTTTATAAGCGTTTTTTCGAAACAAATTGATATTCTTGTAAGGTATCTAATCTAAGTAGGTATTGTAGTTATTCGAGAAAAATGGTAGGTATAGGTACAAGCTGTGACAATACATAGGTACATGTCTACATTCTGTTGTTGCCTTTTTTTAGATTTGATAAAAAAAAAGAACTGAAATATTTAGAGCATTGTAGGTACCTACCTATTAACTCAAAAGACAATGAATGGTTTCTTTCTCTACCTCATCCAAATATCTTCGGCAGACGTCGTTCAAAGTTCAGGCCCGTGGCTTCTTCCTCTTCCCATAATGATGTGATAGGTAGCTTCTATTGAACATGCTCAAATTGAGCTTGTGACAGATTTGCTTAGCTGTAGCACGAGCACCCATGTAAATATATCATGATGAACATGTTTGGTATATGCTCACATTAAATCCTCTTGTTTGAACTATCAAAGCAAGAGTGAAGCGATTGGTATCCCAAAGGTCTTCAATTCCGGTGAGATAGGCTATAATCAGGCCTCGTTGAAAGTTGATTTTGCATATCCAATTTGGCTTTAGGTTCTAGCAATATCTGTATGTGCTAAGGGCACTAAAAGAAAGTGAATATCAAAGAGCTTTGGTATGTCGCGGCCCTGCAACAAAATGGTTCAATTTGGAAATTGGACCAACAGGTAGTGTTTTATACGGAAATACATCAGGTTGTATGCAGGGACTGATACTGATCATAAATTTTTACTTTTTCTTGATAACCATAGTTCTCATGCGGCTGTTATGTATGAACATCTAATTTTGCAAAAACAATGGAATTATACAATTAACTTAGCCATCCCACTACTCACATAAGCTTCAGCCATTGGATATAGCCTGAAGAGAGCTATTAACACCGCTGCTGATTTCGACCTACTTCGTCCTTAGAACGGTTGAAACAGTCGGAGTTGTTCGCTTGAAGTCATTTCATTAGACTAAAGAAAATAACAATTTTTCTATGTCTTATACATAGCTTTCTACACAAGAGCCATAAATTATGGAACTCAATGCTATTCAAGAGGCAAAGGATGTAAATAAACCTCACCAGAAAAGATGTTTCGCCAACATCGTGGTTCAATTCAAGCTACTCTAAGGCTCAAACTGAGAAGGAATGACTGTTGGGATCGATTGCGAGTTGATATCCGTGAATTGAATCTCATACTCTCGGCTACAGTAGCCACATTCTTGTCTATGCTCCCACCGTACGGCCAAGGAAACCATGAGTACTGTCCACTAGTATGAAAGCTTCTTTTCAAAAACACAGTGTGAAGGGTGCACAGCACACATAGCCCATAATTTAAAAAGAAACAACTAAAAAATTAAATTTGATAGCGTGACAAAGCTTTCGTACACAAATACCGAGCGCGGTGGGCGCAACACAGCGGGGAGTTCCTGGGCTTAGTGCATTTTTCACAGCCATGCCTTGTGCGGGAATGGAAGGGACCTACAATCTTTTGCCGATTATGAACGGCTAATCAAGAAAACACTTTTCATGGTATTGAATTTACTATCAGAGGACTTTCCAATTCCTCGTGAAAGGTGGTGATACCCTTGGAAAAAAATGTTTTTCGACGACTCAGCCCTCAGCTGCTATTTTTGATCCTACATTCGCTTAGAACTTAAGTATATGAAAAGTCAGTTGAATTTTGATCTTGAAAGGATATGTTAGTTAGAATCGTGTATAATCTTAAAATGGAAGCGCTGTCTCCTGACATTAAGTCTCAACGTGCCCCATCGTCTAGGAACGGTACCCATTAAAAAAGAAGAAACAAATCAGCTCAATCAATTGAAATCGGAAAAAATTCTTCTAAATGTATAGATTCTTTGAAACTTAACCCAAATAAACCCAAAATATAGTTCCCATATTTATTTATGTTTGGTCAAACAACAGTTAACAAAAGTGAAAAGTCCTCCGTTTTCAATTTTACAAAAGAAGCTACACGGCCTAATATTTTCACTTTCAAATGTTTGTTTTATGAGGGAGTGATTATGGAAGAAATATATTTTATTCAAGCCAAAAGAAAAACAAATTCAAGACTAACTATGTACGAATTCCTTGAAACGGCCACACAAGGACACTTCAATATCACTCTAAATCTGATTTCGCAGCGAGCATATCTACGATCGAAACAGAAAATATTTCAACCTGACGTAACATGATCACAACAGGTACATGCTATTTCATTCTAGAGAATACCTCCTGCTGTACGAATAGCAGAAAATAATCGATTGAATAGGCCTTATACCTGATGCTATATACTATACATACCTCCTCAGCCAGAATGCTCACTGGAAAGCTATTCCGAGACGACTTGTCCACGAACTGTAGCAATCGGTTATGCTCTACCATTGCATTACGTTTGGGCAGTTATATCAATTAAACAACCCACCCAAGAAACATGCACATGCACAGCGCACGGACAGGTCTAAAAGACTGTATTTATGTGCGTGGGCTGTTCTTGTCCTTCGATAGCATATTCGAATGCATTTCATGGATCATCCAACGTCCGAGACATTGTGTCATGTTCTCGCTGTAGTTTTTTCGTTTGTAAAATAATAATAGGGGACCATTACAAATAAAAAAAAAAAACATCCATTCATCCGATTCGCTCAGAAAGTCTTTCAGTGTGCGAAAACAACATCAGAGCTTGGCAAGGATTTCTCAAATTTGATTGCGAACTCTAGAGAACTCGAAATAATGTTGTAATTGTTTTTCCATGTACATGAGATTGCTGGATGTCATGAATTACGATTGACTTGCAACATGCACTTCGAATGATATGCCATCTCAAGGCCAGTTGTTGGTATGTAACGGAACTACGCAACTATGAAACTCACTGAAGCCTTTCTTGTGACGATGCCGATGCAATCAAGTTTTGCTTGATTGAATTTAGTTTAGTATGGAAAGTTTGATGAGCTTTCCTAAGGGCTTATATATTTCGTCTGAATACCGTAAAAGCAACACACCAAACGACAAAACTTGTCCTGTTCTGGTTCCATGTGAGGATGCGGCTGATGTGTCATTCAATCTTTCATCAATGTTGTTTGCAGTATCAGTAAGATTCAGTCCCAACAATGATGAAATTTTAATAATTTAGGAATTGAAGGACTCTTGGTGGAGGGATTTCGTTGTTCATAGTTCGTCACAGCATTTGACGCCCCTCAAACAAGATGCACAAATGAGGGTATATCGTTCATTTCACAGCATGATGTACTAACGTTGGTATATCAGTCTACTGTAAGAAATTCAATGGAAACTGTCCCTTCAGATTGTTTTAAGATATATTTGCATCAGTTGCGTAGGTACACTGCACAATGCACAAGCCCATTGGTTTAATTGTTGATGAGGAGCACTCAAAGTTTGCATACAGTAAATTAATAATTTAAAGGCTCAGTCAAAGGACAACCTTGAGTATTTTATTTGGATAGATTGTTTGACTTTCAAGCCGATAAGGATTTTAAATTGTGTGACGGTATTCTTGGTATTGTGTTATATTATGTACCTTCATCGGAAGTGTAGTATAGACAAAAAAACATGGTATTCTTTTTCTCACAAAGCAACGAATTCCATCCATTTAAGGGATGCATTGAATTCATTGAGCTAGTCTTGTTAAGGTGTCTTAAAAGCAACTTTGGTGTACAATGTATATACTTGGCTTCAGTGGCATAGATAGCTTTTCGCAATGCGGGGTCTTAATAATTAAAAACAAAAACAGTAACAAGACTTCATTGAATGTATGCCACAAAAAATTATGTTTCTTAAAAATAATATATTATACGCATAGGTTTGAATATGAACTCAAATAAATATTGATGTAATAAGTAAAATACCAATAATTTAAAAAATAAGTCGAAACATAAAATCCACTTTTCTGTTCATTTTAAATAAAACACTTATAACCTCGTCTGATGTTATCGCGATGAATATAGCTAGACAAGTCAAACCATTCAAACGATCCTGCAAATAAGTAAACATCCAAAGATTTTCACACTATCATTAAAATAGATATAATTTTAAAAATCTCATTTCGTAGTGTTTTTAATCTACTGAAGTTTAGAAGAGAAAGTTCTTTCAAGAGTTAAACCCGCTAATATCTTTAATAAAATATATTAGAAAAGCTTTCTTCGGGACAGCTATCGAGCGCTGCCAATGAGATCTTAGAAGAAGTATTATTCCTTCAGATCAAATATCTCTTCCAAGTTTTTAATTCTACAAGAACAGAAGATGTTCCGGAAGCCAAATTTGTTTGGTAAAACTCAACAGTTCCCTTAAATTTTTTTGCTGATTTGTCTATTTCTGACCAAGAAATAGTCCGGTTCGTTATATAGAAATCGAGAAAAGGATTGAACACGAAAATATTCTGCTGCACTTTGAACCGAAGGGTTCGAACGAATCTTTTGTTGGTTCACTACTCTCTTATGTTTAACGTCAATGTCAAGGACTTCAGCTATATTTTTTTTTTACAATTTCAGACGCTTTCGAGTCGTTTTCTGCTCGTTGAATTTGAAGTTGATCTATTAAATCTTTGGCGAGATCCATAGCTAGGACAAAGTCTAAATTCAGTTTTTGAAACTCACGACTTAACGGCAACGGGCAACGAGAGTTGGTAAACCATACTTATAGCCTAAGGTAATCAAGAAGAAATCCCTGCCTTTTAGATATTTAGATATTTTATTCGTTAGTTGCTTACACACATTAAGAAAGAATATCTTATAAACTAGTGGCAAGCTTAAAATAGACAAAAGTTAATTTTGTAAATAAGACTTAATTGAAACAAAAAATAATTCGATTACAAATTTAATTTAATTTAGATTTAATTTTTAATTAGTTTTTAATTAATTTTAATTAATTTTTAATTTACTTTTAATGAAGAGTTAGAATAGAGAGAGAGAGAGAGAGAGAGAGAGAGAGAGAGAGAGAGAGAGAGAGAGAGAGAGAGAGAGAGAGAGAGAGAGAGAGAGAGAGAGAGAGAGAGAGAGAGAGAGAGAGAAAGAAAGAGAAAGAAAAATAGAGAGAGAGAGTGAGAGAGAGAGAGAGAGAGAGAGAGAATAGTTAGCCAGGATGGAGTTGGTAGTGTTTGAAGAGTTCTTTACGGAAAAGAACTATGTCACGTAAACTTCTTATTTGCCTCGGTAAGGAATTCCACAGGCGTATAGCATTGACGAAAAATTGCCGTTCTGACGTCAAACAAGAAAATCGAGGAAGTATAATTTGTTCCGATCTGTTAGATGAAGATCTGTGTATTTTTTCAAAGAGGTGACGTGTAATAATTACATTAAAAAGCAAAATTAAAGTTTTGTATTGCAATAAATTGCCAAGGACAAATTACATACACAACAATAGGTAAGTACCGGAATAATAAGTGTTTTAGCTGGCACAAGTCGAGCTTTAAGGGGCGTGAAATATTGTGATGAATGAAGTTGACAGAGAATTCCGTATGCCTTACCAACAACTTGATAAATTCTATGCGTATTTGGTCAGGAGTTTCGAACACAAACGGAAATAGCTCCTCAAAATCTTCAACTGCTTGATATTTTGAGATCCATCGCGCCAGATTCAGCCTTTTTAATGTCTTTTTTGGTAAGTCTCTTCCAACCAAATATATTGGTTAACAAAATCTAACTTTTTTTTTTTTTTTTTTTTTAAGAATTTCCCCTGAAGAAGGCAACAACCCTTGCCGAAACGTCGGGAAAAAGCAAAAGATACATCTTGTTTCTTTGCTAAACCTAAAGTGACCAAAAAAAGCCGAAGGAAAATACATTTTCCACCAACAATTGAAATTGAAAAGATTAAGTGATTTGCCCAAAATAATAATTCCTTTCAGACGAAGTTGGCTTTGTATTTTCCCCGTACAATGTAGATATAGAATGTACAATCCTATGAGTACTTTTAAGACTGATTCACGTAGGAAGTAGGTACATACTAGATTTCAGAGTGTGTTTTCTTAAATCCTTGTATCTTGTTTGCAATTGTTCTTAATTTACTTTGACATATTATGTTATTATTAGTTTTTAAATTAACTTAAATTCAGATTTTGCTTTTAACTTTTACTTTTAAGGCCATAAGGGCTAATGTAAAAGATGTACATATTAAATGAATGAAATGAAATGAAAAATGACTGGTTATGTTGAGCAATTATTGATACCAATGAGGGGATGCATCCCCCTGATCGCCCCCCTATCTACGCCACTGCTTGGCTTATATATTAAGAACACTTGATTAAAGCTTGTTAAGCCGAGGCGTCTATGTGTAACTCTATAAGTGGTAGGTATCGTATTTTTAAACCTAACATCTCTTTATTTATTAACCTTAGTGCATCGATTCTCATTTCAGCACCACCACTAGAGTATACATCATTGACTAATGGATGTAGAAAAGCTTCAAAGAGATGTCGAAAACTGCATAACTCTTCCCACCAACCAACAGAAACCAACTTGAGCTTAAATGTAAAAACACAATCTTCAAGAACGCAGTCCAGCACCATAATAGCGCATCCAATTTCAGAAGAGACTGCAAAACATCAATCCTGGTCCGGATGACTTAAAAAATATCAACAGTACCGTCGACAAAATGTCAGATATACCAACGAAGTTCACCGCCAACAGAGGAGAAGTATGATCATCTGAGGATCATCATCCAGCATATTAAAGGACACACAGTCCCATGTCATCAACCAGACCCACCCGAGCAAGGGTTAATTGAGGATCGGAGCTAGGACCTGTATGAGTATATTCGAAAGAAAGGTTCTGCGCCAGTCGAAAACTGTATAAAGAAGCTGCGATCATTCATACATGGTACCATCTAGAAGACGCCTCGAAATACCTCGATGCGATGACCCTAATGAACAACGACATAATCAACAACAATGAACCAATGACCTTCTTTGCCGAGGCAGCGTCACGATACTGCAGCAAAGGACGCTACTCGCTATCCGTATATCTTTATTATACCATACCATTTATGATACCAACTCATCCCGAAAGCTTTCAACACCAACGAAAATGAAAAACTAGAAAGCTGTTGGCGTAATTCAAATAATGCTCTTCGACAACATAATCTCTCACATGACCGAAAACCCTACAGCAAATTTTTATCGAGGGAAAAGTGTATAACAGTATTCCGGGTCAAAGTAGGAAGCACCCGTTTCTCTAGTCACCGCTACTTTACTAGGGATCCCCTAAATGAGTGCGAACGTTGCAGAGAGGTTCTCTCAATCTGGCAAATATTTGCCAATTGTCCGATTTCTCGCCAAACTACAGACACCGATACATTGGAGCAAAAACGAAAAAATAGCTGAACTACTCAATCCTTCTGACCTGCAATCCTTTCTGCGCAGTAATAAAGTGGTACCCGCGACATAATGATAAACATGCCTGGCTGTTAGGCGGGAGACTCGTGGTTCGATTCCCAACACTAAACAAAATATGAAAATGTTTTTCCTCGGGTATCGGCTTTCGCAAGGATTTTGGTAAGTCCTGCCATTGATAGCGCTTTCTCGAATACCCGTCCGGAATCGGCACAAAATTGTAGGTACCTAGGTTCTCTTCATTCCTAACAAGGCTCCCCGCTTTTTTGCACCACTTTATTAATTATTTTTTAAGCTTTTTTAGGAATAACGCTTTCTGACTGTTCAATAATAGATTATTGGGATAAACTCTATAAGACTTCTATCAGAAAGAGAAAGATATAAACGTAAGAGCACTTTTTAACGTAAAATGGTACTGAACTGTATTCATAAGAAACCAAAAACAGAATAGGTACAGATGAATGTACTCACCTTAACAAGATATGATAAAATTTTCCTTCACCTACATAAATGTAGCTATGTCCTGGATTCATAGGAACTGTTTCCCAGGCACATCTATCGCGAATAATTACAATGGAAAATCCTTAAGCAGTCCGATTTATACGATGTTTGATCTTTGATGAACCCGCATAAATTCAATAACAGCTAAATTACACTCGTAAAAAAATTCATTTGAAAAACAAAAATCGATTTATATTTAAATTTTCCCGCAGCCGAAATTCTGCGGTTAGCCAATGGCAAATATTAGTTTTTTGTCTCTAGAATAAACGTTGGCAATGTGAACCAAATGATTCTCTCGTGTGTACCCACAGGTGTGATAGCAAGACCATAAACCTACCGCCAAACCAATTAATTGACCCGCAATTGTCGGTGACCTTTCATGCTAGTTTCTGTGTGAGTGGATCCTTTTCTTTGGCATTTGCACAAATATTTACACAGGTTATCAGTTTTGAATGGTGGAAATTTTCAATGAGAATTTACGTTTTGCGGTTCTTTTTTGAGAATCGAATTGTGTTCTACTTTCAAACAAACCAAATGCGTAGGAACAAACCTCGGAATGTTTGTTTATAATTTTTTTGATAGAAGGGATATGTAAAAGTCTTTCTTATCGAGTGTAAGCAAATATTGGTAGACAAATCAGCAAAGATTATGTAGTTCCCGACAAGGATAAGTACACAGATCCACATACGAAAAAAAAAAGAAATAGACCGAAGAAGCATCAGTGCCACCAGGTGTTCAAATGCAAAAAAAAGGAAGCAAAGATGTTATATCCTTCCGTATCCCGTATGTATCCTTGCAGAAGATACACATCTTCACCGTCTGGGATGCAAAAAAGGGAGAAAAAGATACAAACACCGACAACACAAAAGATACAGTGACTGTACTTACCTACAATGTACATATATCGTAAATTGAAAAATATCTTTTCAAAAGAAAGGGATCGTGTATCATTTCACCCAGTGGTCACTTAAGGGTTCGATTAATTTGTCTATTTCAATTCTATTCTATCATTCAATACAAACAATACCTATACCTACAAGACTTCAGGTATCGATAAAAATACGTGCACATCATATGGCCACGCGGTTCCAGCAAAAAAGGAAGAAACAGAAAAAAATATTGAGCCGTAGACGCTCTCCGCACACATCACACCTGCCATCTGATTGCGCTGCCAGAAGGTGAAATATCGACTTTAGCCACGCGATCAAACGATCATATTACCATACACCAAAAAACGATCCCTCCATGAAGTCATTGTCCGTCCGTATGGAAATTTGGACAGGAGATCAAAAAGAGGGCTAAGTAATTTTTTGGTATGCCTCCGGAGTCGATGCTCTTTTTGGTTTTTTTTTTTTTTTTTAAATGACAGTCACACAGGTGAAAGCACGAAAAGGGAAGAAGCTGCCAACGAGCCAATAGTCTGTGATCTGTGTAAACGTGCGTCGATCCAGATGAATGTGAAATATGATCCAGGTAGGTACACTTCTGGCGCAATATGCAAATTTTTTTTGTTACGTTTATGGTGTCAGCAATCTGGATACCTACAAATTCAAAGGCAAAAAACTTCCAACCAAATGGCAAGAGATTATTAGATCAATTTTGGGTAAAGAGGACTAAAGAGCGTTCGTTGGGGGTTCTTTTTTTAAACTTTGATATTGACACCATGTCTGACAACAGTCATATACCGGGTGGTCCAGAAAATTATTTGTGATTGTTAGACTTGAAAGAAGTTGAGTAGATACGGACCGTATCATACGGTTATCCATTTAAGCCTATGCTAATCGATTGAAATAAGCTAAGATTGAATTTGCGTAAAGTAATGGTATCTCTTCCCGAACATCCCAAGTTCTCGAGCATTTCAAACGAAAATGCTCATGTTTTCATTATACATATTTGGTTTTTCCACCTTAAAGTGACTAATAATATGCCAATATAGAGCATAGTCCATTTTCATTCTTGTAAAAATTCAGTAATACGAACACAGCTCAGCTCTTGCGCCTGCGGCTGCGTTTGCAGTTCATTTTCATTCTTCATTGTGCAGTTACAGAGGTTTCGCGAATATAAAACTAAGTTATGATACCAAAGCGGTCAGCAAGTTAATCACCTACTATTCTCTGGAACCCGATGTAAGATTAACGAGTTGATCACCCATTAATCTTCCATTACGGGACTAGCGGGTTAATCACCCACTAGTCGAACCCTGCGGAACTTTTAATGTATGAGTTTTCCTTCTATGAAGTAGTGCAGGGCACGAGCAAAGAAGGTGTTGAAAGGTTTCCTTCTTTTTCGTCCATGCAGCTTCTGCAAAGATCATTGGAAAAAACACCAAGTCTTTTGGCGTGTCTTCCTATTAGACATTGTCACGTAAGGACTTCTATGGTGGAACCTAGATACAGGCGGTTCAAGGCTAACAAACTCTTCGAGCGTTTTGAGTCTACACATGGCTTGGTTGCAAGGCAGTTGTTACCTCAGTCCATTTAGCGTTTGTTATCCTTGAAGCGTCTTTTTTTATTTATTTCATTATAACTACAGATACACAATTGTTCACAGTTATTTTGCATAATAATTTTAGGATTATGTATAATTAATGCCTAATCAGATTATAAAGCAATAATTCCTTTTTGAATTTATAAGAACTAAGATTGAAATCCACAAAAGAAGTATAAGTATTAAATTGTTTACATAGGACAGAAAAAGGTTCATTTTTCAAATAATTCAATGTTGCTTCATTAGTTCGCAAAATCATAAAATTTCGACTTCTCCGAACTAGCACATTTATTTTTAAGCACGAAAGCAGGTGAGGTGAACTTATATCACCTATCAAAAGTCTGAATATAAAGGCAGCGTTAAGTGATGACCTCCTGTCTTCAAGGGCATTAAAACCAATCAGCATAAGTCTCGAGCGATATGGTGGAAGACGAAGACGCTTATCCCAGTTAAGATGACGCTGAGCAAATATGAGAAACTGTTTTGAACGAATTTAATTCGAGCAATGTGACAAGCATAATACAGGCACCACACTTTGCATCCATATTCCAAGACAGAACGAACCAGCCCAATGAATAAGCTTTTTGTGACTGAACTCTTTAGACCATTTCATACCAAAATTTTAAGTGAGCTAGGTATCTAAGTTTTTTTGTTTTTAATTTCATTTCGTTCGTTGAACTTTACTCAAGGTTACCCCAGGTACCATACATCCCTGTCATTTTAAGAAAAGTACATTTGGCAGCCCTGTTTATAACCTTAACTCGTTCCAGCAAAAACCTAGGGTGTGTTGAGGGCAAACCCAGGGTCCAAAAAGATCCAGTTTGACATTCAGGACAAGTTTAGGTATTCAAAAACAAAAAAAAACTTTGTGGCGATCACAGGGCAAACCCAGGCCTTCAATGAACAAACTTACTGACTCAGATTTGAATTTAATATTTTTATCGATCTATATAAAAATGAATCTCTATATCTCTTGGTCACGCCATCACTCGTGAACGGCTGGACCGATTTCACAATTATTTTGTTGTGTTTGTTGACACAAAAAATAGGGGAACGGGGTTGGGAATGGGAACTTAGAAACTACTGGGTAGATCTCAAAAATTTTTCCGCACTGGGATGCTACATCCCCATATTCCCTCGGAAGCGGAAGAACAAGACCGGGAACCTTAAAACTACTGACTCGAGCAACGCTGCGCCGCGCCGGACGGCTCAGCTATTGTGAAATATAAACAATGCAAATCATTCCATTTAAATATTAGTTGCTTTAATTATCGTTAGGTCTTAACATGCAAATAATCCATACAATTCCTGTGTCCGCATATGGGAAGCTTTTTGTTCGGCTTTAGGAAACTCGTGTCCGAGAATAGGAGAAAACAGATGAGCCCTGTGGGTCGCCACAAAGCGTTTTTTGACAACCTTAGCTTGCCCAGAATTTCAAACTGAGTGTTATTTGAGCCCTGGGTTTGCCCTCAACTCGTCCTTGGCTTTTGCTCGGGTAATGAACAGAGCTGTCAAATGTATTTCTATTCAAATGACAGGGATGGGTGATGATTTTGTGGTTTAGCGTTTTTCGAGGAGTGGAAAACCCAGGTTTTTTTGACAACACATAGGTTTAACTCTGGGTAGAGTTCAAGGAACGATCCTATTGCGTAAAAAGAAAGACTTTTGACATTTGCGATAGATCCAGAATACTTGGATAACAACTTCTTTGTAGCCGAAGATACAGAAGAGGCTGTTGTTTTCGATCAAGTATAGGGTGAATGAAGCCATTCGTCCGAATTACTATTTTAGGAATAGAGCCTTTGTGGGTCACGTCTTAATGAGGAATCGCATTTCACAATGGCGATGTTAATATCCTGGTTTCAGTAAGTTCCATGACGATCGACTTGTAAATGCAATCATCGTCTAGTGAAAAGGGTATTAAACCCTGTTCGTTTCAAAGATGGATATCGAAAGCATCTTCTTCTTTAATCGTTTTTCATTGATGAAAAGAGTTACTCCTTTTGTGAAAAGATTTAACTACGCCTTTTCATTTTTCTGTGTTTCATTGAAAAAACGCCAAAGATCTACTCCCATTTGGTTGGGAGATCTAGCTACTCTGAATTAACGTACATCGTACACATATGCGAAAACATTTGTTCTGTCAAACTTTGTTGTGCCAACGTTGGGTTGAAAAATTGCTATAAATTACACAAGAAAATAAGGTACAATTCAGTAAATTGCTGAAGAAAATAATTTAGAAAATATGGGAATATGAATTTCTATACGAGTGACCATCAGTTTAATCTTTAATACTAACAAGATATCTGAAAACGTGTTTAATTAAAAGGAGAAGGTGTAGATTTGAGAGTATTAAATTTTTCGTATTGCAATGAAAAACGCTTTTAGTAAAGAAAAAGCATTCATCATCTCCTGTCATAAAGGGTGTCTTCGGGACCTGACAAAGTTTCCAAAATTTTGTTACCAAGAAACTCCCTCCGACTGGGATTATGATTCTTACGATTATTCTCAATACCTGTCTTAACAACAGTTATTTTCCAAGTAAATGGAAAATAGCGGGAATATTCCCCATTCCAAAGAAACCAGGCCAAATTCTGTTAGCAGTTTTCTACCTATCTCGCTCCTCTCAAACCACAGCAGCAAACTCGAAATGGTGATTCTCAACAAACTTCGCTCACTAAGCTCCTCAGTGGGTATAGTGCAGCATAACCAATTTGGGTTCAAAGCCTGTCTGCTTGATATTCAAAAAGCATCTGACACCGTTTGGATAGATAGTCTGATTTTCAAGTTGAGATTATTTCACTTGCCTAGACATCTTATCACAATCATACGCAACTTCTTGACCAACCGTAAGTCTTACGTACGAGTGGGAAATACCAAGTCTGTATTCAAAAACATCTCCGCAGGGGTTGGTCAAGGCTCACGTCTTGGACCTGACCTCTTCAATCTTTTCACCCTCGGCCAACCAGCAAACACGCCAATGACAAAAACCCTACTATATGCTGATAACTCCATCACTTATAGTGCATCCATAAGCCCAGAAATAGCTCTCCGTAGAGTGGAGGAACTCATCCTTAGGCTCTGGGAGTACTACCTAGTACCTACAATGGGGAATTAAAATCAATCCCACTAGAACACAGCTAATCTGCCTTAGGAATCCCTCGCGTAATTGCATAGGCACAAAATGTAAATTCCTGTCCCAATTATCACACCTAAGCAAAGCGTTAAATACCTTGGATGTGTTGACATGCTTAACACACTCTTCGCAAGGCAAACGGTGCCTTAGTTCTCGTTCGTCCTCTTATGAAAGTAAGAGGTGATCTCCAAGCACGAACGAAATTTCTGCTTTCCAAGCAACTAATTTGTCCTATACTAACTTATTGCTTTCCTATATGGTAGACAATAAGCCCAACATATATGAAGAAAGTGCAAGTATTCGAGCGCAAAGCTCTTCGCTATTGCACATCTTTGTATAGAAAACCAAATTCAGCCTGCTACTACAGCAATGAAAAGCTCTTCGAAACATCTAAAATTGTTCGTAGACAAATATCTACACAACCTTAGCACCAAAATACTGAAGAAAATCCCATCCCATCTTATCCATAATGGATCCAGCATTTTGAATGTCGCAAGAAGACAGCTTCGGAGACTTCTACGTCGCCGTCGCTGCAGAGGTTGAAGACACCAAGAGACCCAAAAAAGTGGAAATACAATAGCTTCCAGGACAGAAGCAATCATCCATCTAATATTCCTCGCCCGACGAGAACATACCAATTATTTGTTTAAGAAACAAGTGAATGTTAGACAAAGATTAGATACCTTTTTAATAAAAATGTATAAAACCCGCCAATTTAACGAAGCAGACCCCATCTGTGTTCGCAGATTTTAAAACAATAATGTTAGTCTAAGAATTTATAATTGTGTATATCAAATATTGTAAAACAAATGAGCTTTTCAATAAAAACTTAATTTGTAAAAAAAAAATGTCTTAAGGTGTGGACATCTGCACTTAGTTGTTTAACAATGCTATGAAAAAAGATATTTTTATGCAGTGTGTTGGCCGACGGCAGTTCCCTGATATGACCACAAACAAAATGTAGGTACCTACATTATAAATGTGAGACTTTAAAGATTATAATTGAAGAAAACGTTTAAGAAATCAGACACAAAACTTACCCTTTTCCTGAGTTTTTACAAAGTAAATTTGTAGACTTCTCTTCAAAAAACGACGAAGCAAAGACTGAAAAACGCTTATCACTAAACATTTAATGGAAAAATTAATTTCATCACACCATTGGCAAATACAAGAACAGATTTTGGCTGCAGAGAGAGATTGCACTTATAACAATGCAAAAAAAGCAGAACTTCTGATTTTTACAAATCACAACCGCACTTACATATCACTGAACAAAACACTTATTTCAGATGCACTTTTTTAGGGAAAATGGCTTTCAAGAGACAGAACAAATTTCGACACTTACATAGCTCATAATAATAAAAACTTTGCTTCACTAATAGAAAGTGAAAACTAGGCTTCATTTTTTAAAGATTTACTTTTTTTAAAACTTCGGGGAATGAAAATCATGAATGAAAGGGGCTTTTGTGTTAGGCGTAGGAGAGAACGCGTATCCAGATTACTTCGAATATAATGAACGGAATTATATTAGAACTTACACAATCGGAAGACAAGCAATAAAAAAAGCTGAGTGTGCAAGAAAAACATTTCATTTCTTCACCGCCACGCCGAAATCGAATTATTATTCTAACATCGACCTCGGAGAAAACTTTACGTAGAACACCATCTAACAAAACTCAAGAAAACTACACGCATTTGTATTGGATTCCAATTTATGAAGAAAAAACAATAAAGCAAAATGATCATTCACGGAGAAGGAAAGATTTTGCAATGCAAAAAAAAAAATCACACGGTTAATCGAAAGAATAAGAATATTCGATGTAATATTAAACCGTATGTGTAGAACACTGAATATTTTTTCATATTTTCACAACAAAACACCAAATCTTTGGAAATTAAAATGATCTTTCTTCAGATTATACTTCCGCACAACTCGATATGTAAAACGTTTTCAACAATTGACCACCGGAAAGGGCTTACTACTGATTTACATGGGTAGGTGGAACTGATAGAAGTGAAACGAAGTTCCATCAACTGAAAATAGTACAGGCAGGTGTCTGCGTTCAAGATGGGCAATGGCTAAAATCACTGTCGGTTCATATAATATCTTTTATTTGGGATAGAATGCTGATAAATTGGGAAATGTATGTGGAGTGAAATCAATAGACGATGAAAGTGCATGGTTTCCGCGAATAAACGATTATTTCTGTGACATGAAAATCGAATGATATAGTTAATTAATGGTGGGCCGTGCAAATGACGGGGTTCACATTGATCGATTTGTTGAAACTTCGCCCGAATGAAGCGACTGTTTTTTTGTTTTACTTTTCCATTACACCCATTTGTCGATTATAATTTAATTCGATTCTGTGTTCTGTACTTTTTTACTTTTTGTTACTTTAAAAAAACGAACAGAGAAACTCTATATTCCTCAAGCCGATTCAGCTCGATGAAAATATGATTGTAATGGCCTATTTGCACTCATTAAAAGTGGCTTTCGCCAAAATGCCCAAAACCTCAAGTTTATTAGAATTAAAATGAAAAGTTAAAAAAAGCTCTTTTATATTCCTATTTCAAAATTTTAGTTTTTAATTTTAGTGAAGCTAGAAAGGTACTAGCGTTTTTGAAAACAAATTGTGATGACGTTGGTAGTAAAACCCATAGCAAAATGAGAGTTGGTTGTATACAATAGAAGATACTCATGAGAATTTTGTATTGCTATTCTTTGATTAAAACTTTAAATAGTTTTTTACGTTTTAGTTGCATTTCACTTTTCGTCATTTTCACTTCACAAACAAACATTTGGAAAACGTTACTTTCAAGCGATGCCAACTCTTTTGAAAACTCTTCAAATGTTATTGTAATTACTTTACTAATAGCCTTTTCCTTCCGGAACAGGATCGCGGTTTTCGAAAAAATTTCCAAAACCTCTTAAGCCACATGTTTTCATAAACGATATATTTTCAAGTCGTTTTTGACAAAACTTATAGGAAAAGTGATTAAAATTTATTTGTGTTCGACTCAATTTCTTTGTTTTGCAATAAATAAGTGCAATAAAACTAAAAAGACTGATTTTTCTAAAAAAAAAAAAAATGTAAAAGTGTAAAACTGATGGGAACGGATTAAGTCGGTTTTGCAAACGATTTACGATTTTGTCCCAGTGAGAATTGACTTAAAAGGCCAGCAATTTTGTTCAAATATTTAATTTTAATTTAATTTTGGTGGGGCTACCGCCCCATTTATTAGCTTAATACAAGCTTAAAATAACTTAAACATACTAAACTTAAACTAATTAAAACTAATTAAAGCTAAATTAAACTACAGGGATGAGAAATGGTTTAAAAGGAGGACTTTCAGACAAGAACTTGAAAGATTAAGGTCGAAAAGAAAAGGAACAGAGTTAATCTTACTCATCATGCGGGTTAGGGGTTCGTTGAGACCATAGGATGTACGATGAGCAGGAAGGAAAAAAAATCGGGATGATCTTACGTTTTGGGGATTAGTGTTGAAGGAGATAAGATCTAAAAGGGGGGAGCAGTCAGTGTTACCAGTCAGAAGTCGGTGAATGAATATGATGTCAAAGACATTCCTTCTGTTTTCTAGGGAGTGAAGATTAAGGATTGCGAGACGTTCGCGGTAGGGAGGCAGGGTGAGAAAGTTTCTAACATCGTAGAGATCCCGAAGGGCAAACAGCAGAAAACGACGTTGAACACTTTCGATCCTAGAGATATGAACCGCTTGATATGGAGCCCACACTTGCGATGCATACTCTAGGAGAGGGCGAACATAGGCAATATAGAGGGATTTTGTAACAAGGGGGTTGTGGAACTCTTTTGACCATCTCTTGATAAAACCAAGGGCGGAATTAGCTCTTGATATTACCTCGTCAATATGAGAACGAAAATTTAATTCGCTGTCGCAGAGAACTCCTAAATCTCGGATAAGCTGCACACGGTTTATGGAAATGTTCTGAAGATAATAGGATCTGGGGGGAGGTTTATTACTTTTACGAGAAAAAGTTATTGCTTCGCATTTGGCAATGTTTAACTCAAGAAAGTTTTTAGAACACCAAAAGACGAATGAATCGAGGTCATTTTGAAGCTGGAGAGAGTCTCGATCGGAGGTGATGACTTTGAAAATTTTAGCGTCATCCGCGTAAAGTGAGATAGAAGAATATTGGATGATCTGTTCGACATCATTGATGGCAAGAATGAAAAAAAGGGGTCCAAGATGGCTACCTTGGGGCACACCGGAGGTTGCCACAAAAGGAACTGAAAGAGTAGAACGGAAACGAACTCTATATTGGCGGTTATCCAAATATGAAGATATCCATTTGAGTAGGATAGGGCTGAAACCGAGGAAGGAAAGTTTAAAGAGGATTAAAGTGTGAGAGATTTTGTCGAAAGCTTTGCTGAAATCTGTGGTGATGACGTCTACTTCGTTTCCTTTTTCCATCGCAGAACGAGAGAAGGAAACAAACTCAACTAGATTAGTGGTTGTAGACCTTCCCTTACAGAAACCATGCTGCTTGGAGGATATCATCGATTTGCACTGGAAAGTATTTCATACAGAATGCTTTCGAAAAGCTTAGGGATATGAGAGAGTTTGGCTATGGGTCTATAGTTAGTTAGTATAGTTAGAAATTAGGTTTTCGGGGCCTTTTTTATGGATAGGTGAAATAACAGATATTTTCCATAAGTCCGGAAAAACACCACTTGAAAGGGAAAGTTTGAAAAGGTTAGTGATAGGAAGGGCTAAAGTCGAACAACATTTTTTAAGCAAAATAGCAGGAATGCCATCTGGACCTGGATTATACTCGTCTTTGAGTTTGAGGAGACCATTAAGAACAGTTGACTGATTAAAGCTTAGATTAGAAGGCCCAGTAGAGAAATGACGAAGATAGGAAAAGTAAGTCTGGTCTAGATCTGGGGTTTTTTGGGCAAAAGACAGTTTAAAGTAACTTGCAAAAAAATTTGCGATTGTTGTTGGTTCGTTGGAAGATTGGCTTTCGTAGTGAAGAGAAGGAGGGAAACCATCATTTTTCTTTTTATAATTGATAAACTTATAAAACGATTTTGGCTCCGAGATTAGATTAGCTTGGGTGGTGGATGTAAAGTCATTGTAAAGAGCTTCATTGAGGTTGGAAAATTTATAAAACACTCCAATGTAATCAGAGTAATCAAAAACTGAACGGGAGCGTAGAAATTTATTCCAGAGCTTATTTCTCTTGTTTCGTAGCTCACGTAGTCTATGATTGTACCAGGGAGGGGATGTTGAGTAGGACTTATCACGCGAAAGGGGAACATAGAGATTTATGCAGTGCAACAATTTCTCGTAAAACAGACTAGTTGCGTCGTTCATTGAGAGATTATTAAAGTCGAATGAGGTATTAGAGAGGATTTCATTGATTTTCTTGAAATTAGCTTTACGAAAGTTGAACGAATACTTACTTGGGCTAGGTAGAAGAAAAGGTAAGGTTATAAAAAAGAGAGAGTGAGAGGCGGGTGAAAGTTGTCAATAGTAGATAATGGGGATGTGGTTTCTGAGACAGATGAGTTAATGGGGTCGGAAGTGAAAATAAGATCAAGCTGCCGGCCCATATAGTTTTTAATACCACTCATTTGGGAAAGGCTTGAATCAGTAAGACCGTCCACGAAGACACATTCTTTGAGGGAAACGGGTGAGGGGGTGAAAGCAATTTGATCTTCTGAAGTGTTCCATTGAAGATAGGGAAGATTGAAGTCACCGAAAATAATTATCTCATCTTGTGCTTCTGAGATGTCAAGCACTTTATCGATAGCAGCAACAACCAATTTGTACGAGTCTGTTGTTTCGCCGGGAAGGATGTAGAAACACATCAGGAAAATGGACTGATTAGAGAATGTTAGTTTGATAGAGATGTAGTCTAGTAGTTTGGAAGAGGAGGATGAAACGAAAGAAGATTCGTATTTATTATGGACAGCGATTAGGACGCCTCTATTTGGGGTTTCGCTATAAGGTTGTTCATCATCACGAAAGACATTGAAAAACGAAGGAAACAGCTCTTGACTTTTGATGTCCTGGGAAAGGTTTGTTTCAGTAAGTGCAAATATGTCAAAGGGAAGATTGTGAGACTGCAAGTAAACTGAGTGAGTTTTAGAACGAAGACCTCTTACATTTTGGTAATAAAAAGACAGAGGGTGGAGATTAGAAGGGGGATAACTGGATTCAGTGTTAGGAGCGATAGAACTTTTCTGTTTCGGAACGGATTCTTTGCAGGTAAGAGATTCTTTTGGACTGAACGTACCGAGAGAAAGCTAGGAGATCTTTGGAGACTTGCAACGAAGAGATATTCAAAAGCTCGTGGTATTTATTGTAGAGCTGCCTAAGGTGTTGAGGATCAGAAGGAAGTCCTTCCTTTTGAATAGACGCTAATACGTAGCTTTTCGTTTTACCGTCTACACACATATCGTCTGGTTTGTCGTGAAGATATGCCAGAAACAGACGAATGTTGTCAAACACCTTATTATCTCTAAGTTTTGAGAGAGCATAACGGGACTCGGTAGACTCAGTAAGGGACTGTTGCGTGAGTTTAACAGTAGGTGGTAATAGAGGATCGAATGTTGGTGGGGAATCGAGCGGAGAGCGGGATGGGCTTGGGTTTAAAATATGTGAACTAATAAAGTTTGGATATTTGGCGCCTGAGGTGAGGTCAACACTAGGGACAGAAGGAGATTTTATTGGATTCGAAAAATTTAATGGAGGGGTCTGTTGATCCGGGTTAATATTGAAGGATACGCGTTGTTGAGGATGTTTCTGTGGGGGTGCGGATTGTTGTTCGTTGATTCTACTAAGAGGAACTCTTTGCTGAGAAATAGATGGGCCATGGTTATTTTTTGGATTGGGATAGGGACTGTTTGGAATCGACTTAAAAGCTGCTGGAGGTTTTAAGAGCAAGTTTGTCTTTGGCCCGGAGAAATTTGGGAAGATTTTTGTTTTGAAAGTCCAATTGGGATTAGAACTTTTTTTAGGTTTAGGAGCATTAATTGGATTTGGTGATATTTTCGGATTAAGGGGTTTGATTGACATATTAGATATTCTTAATTCTATACCAGAAGGGTGAAGGAATAGCCATTCGTATTTGGTAGGGATATTTACTACAAAGGATTGGGATTTACTACGTTTCTTAGATTTACAAACGACATTCAACAAATTAATACCATAGTGATTTTTAAAATAATTCCGGATCCACTTCGAGTCGGCATGGGACGGAACGTTCTTGATAACGAAGGGGTTGGTTAGATCCGTAGGGTTGTTATCTTTGATTTTATTTAGTCTGCTATTCCATTCCGATAGCTTCCATATGGCGCCAAAACGATTAATAGTGGGTTCATTGGATGAAGAGGAAACAAGATCTTGAGGAGGCGGAGGAACATCTGGGGTATCTGCAGCGTCATCGCATGCGTCCAAAATTTCCTCTAAAATAGATGTGTTGTATTGAAGTCTTGGGAGTGGTTCGGGGTCTTTGGAGGTGGCAATGTTCAGGTCTTCGAAAGTTCGCTTGATGACCGTCGGGGTTTCCTTTATATGCTCCTTAAGGTTTTCCAGTTGGGACGCAATATCAAGGAGAATATTATCGTTTGTTACCGGTGGGGGAGTAGGTGTTGGAGATAAGGTTTGAGACTTGCTTTCAATGGTGGAACGTATCGAACTCAAGGAAGAATTTAAAACTGACATATTAGTTTTAAAGTTTTTTTCCACTATTTTTTTCATTTCGTTTATAAAATCAAATCCATTATCTGGCGATTTTGCATTGTTCAACGAATTAACCTGATTTTCAAGACACTTCAATTTGTTTTTGAGGTAGGTCGCGGATTGTTGACAATTATTACTTAGTTCATCAAATGCTTTGATGAGCTCATCGAATTTTTCGAACTGTGTCATACACTGCTTGTGGTAAAGTTTGTTTTTTTCTGCAGTCGTTGAAATTGAGTCACTCAAGCATTTAATCGCAAGCATTATATGCGAGAGTGAAATATTTTTGCATTCGTCACAGTTGAAAACAAAATTATTGCAGTCTTTAAGGAAAACAAATGTTCTTTTACTTATGCCAACACAAGTCGTATGGAAACGCTTACCGCACAGACCACTACATACAACCGACTCAGCAAGATTTTCGTTGTTGACACAGTTTGGATTCGCGCACTGATGAGACATTTTGTTATGAATTGAGAATAAATTTATTTGTGACACAGAATAAAGTTATTGGCAGCGAAATTGATGTTGCAATTTGGGAGTTTCAAAAGACGGGAAAATAGCGCAAAGGTAAAAAACACGTCCGAATGGTATGAAAGCCAAGAAAGAGTTTATCACAAATAATGAGACAATCAAAAGCCAAATAACGCGATTCAGAGCAAAACTAGAGTAGAGAGGCAAGGTAGTGCCGCTGTTGACTCTGTTTCATAAAAATATAAAAATAACACTTTTTTCAATACATTCCTAATCAACTTTGCCTGTCGAATTGAGCTTGTGTGCAAAAAAGTGATACTTTTCAACTGTTGGCTCTCTGGTTCTTCTATGAATCCACAGAGTAGAACCAGAGAGTCAACTGCGGCAAGGTAGCGCCGTTTTGTCTATAAGCTAAATTAGAACCCACGACCAGGTCTTAACACTTTCTTACGGTTAGCTTGAAATCAATTTCAAAAAAATGAACGTGATTTCGAGATTTTTGGTCTTGTTACAGTTGAGAATGTTGAAAGCTTCATTCAAAACTGCTGCGTTAAAAATTTTTTGTTGATGGCAAATGTGAAAACTGAAATGAAAATAAATTAAAGTAATGATACTCAATTTCAGCCTGAAAAGCCGTCAATTAAAGTAACAGGATATCTTAGGTCTTACCTTAGAGAAAATTTGAGGTTTTTCCGGCAAAGGGTACCTACAAGTTGACGCTCTGTATTATCTACTCTGTGTATTGGTCCACGACAGCACACTTTTACATATTTGAGCATTCTTATTCATTCTTCTTTCGATTAGGTACGTTGAAAAAACTTTTTTTAATACAATACTCTCTCCTAAAGAACTGGAGCCAAATTACAGCACACGTAATCGAATAACTCGATACGGAATTGTGCGAGTTTGGTATTACAGTTCACGTTATCGAGCAGTCTAGAACGACAATTTGACATTTTCTCATTAGTAATCGAATATCGAACGCGATTTCGGTGAAACGGAGTCGAATTGAGGTAGGTTTGCTTATGGAAAAAATTAGAGGGTGTTTCAAACAAAAAGGGGTACTAGTTGACTCTTTGTGTTGTCTATACTGTGATCTACCACTTAATTTTTCGGAGTTCAACCACAACACCACCGCACATGTCTCTCACCTTAGGAAAAAAAAAAAAAAAAAAAAAACATCAAATTTGACAGCTTTGTTCAAAACTTGAATTATTTTCAGCAAAAAAAATTGTTGGTCATAAGGAAACTAGTTATAATAAATTAAAACTACAAAAAAGAAATTGCTAAAACAACTGTTTAGCTTCATAACTTCGGTATCTTAAGCCTGGCCAGACATTTTGTCAATTTAACTGTTAATTTTCAAGAATTTTTAATAGTCGTGAGTTACGTCTGAGACGTCACCCAAACCTGTTTTTCACCACCTCCCACATTCCCCTAGCCTAACGGCTTTTTCAAGTTCCCCAACGGGTTCCCACGCCATTTTTGCTTAGCCAGCAAAACGTGTCTGGAACCACTTTTTATTGTTCATCCTAAAGCACAACAAGGTATTCATATTTCGCTAACGACAATGAAATATGAATATTTTGTCAACAAGTGCATTCCTTTCCCTCTACCAAAAATACATTAAAACAGAGGTTACTTCAAGAAGAATAATTTTGTAAAAGTTAGTTCAAGTTCTAATATTCACTCATCTGGTTCAAGAAGTGCAGCCTCGCTTTGGACAGCGGCTTCTCGTTCCAGTTTGATAAAACTACCTGTAATATATATATTAAGTGATGAACGAATAAACAATAAAAAAAAAAGAAAAGAAAAACAGTTATGTTTTTTTTTAATCAAACCGCTCAACCACGAACGTAAATCGTGTAAATAGTTTCCAAAAACTTTTTGAAAGTACATCTAGTATAAAATACTACCAATATTTAGCATTGTACAGGTTACTTAATTTTGACGTTGCTTAAATGGTGTTGTCAAAATCATTCATAATAATCTAGTAAATATAATGTCGGAAAATATTGACAAATTGCAACAGTGTAAAGGCAGATCGCTCTTGAAACAAATTTAAAAAGGATACCTACTTCAAATTATTCCATCAACGCAACTTTAGAGAGAACAGATAATTTTTGTGCCTGAATTCAGATTACATAGATGTCAACAATCTGCAAGTAATTTGTTCAATTTGGGAATAAGGCCCCGCCCCATTGAACGCGTTACGCGCGTGCGGCACAGCTTCTAACTGACAGCTCGATTAAATACACACGTTCTTATGAGAGGTGGCCCATAAGCACCGAGAGCAACGCGCCGAACGCGCCGAGTAGCCTAATTTTTGCCGCGGCTCTCACGCGGTGAGATTTGCTGTCAAACCCGATTTGAGATATGACAAACTGATACTTCAGAAATCTGACTCAACTGTGGTTGCTACTGCTGCTAAAATAACAGTTTAAGTATCATTTTCAATCAGATTTTATTGTCAAACTATTTTAAATGTTGAAAATATGTTAGTTAAGGCATAACGATCGATTTTTTTTTTTTTTTTTGAAAATAATGAAACAAAAGCATTTTAAAGTTTGACAAC
Source organism: Melanostoma mellinum (assembly GCA_914767635.1). NCBI lineage: Eukaryota > Metazoa > Arthropoda > Insecta > Diptera > Syrphidae > Melanostoma > Melanostoma mellinum. Next base: position 128,220,779 of record OU612058.1, read on the forward strand.
AGCAATATTTTTTATTATATTTTACTGTAGTCACAATTTAAAAAGCTTATGCTTCATTTGTTGCAAAGAAATTAATTCTTTGAAGTGCCAATATTTAAGCCGAATTAAGTAAAATATCTACAAAATACAATGTTTTTTAATATATAATGTGTATAATATAGTATGAACTCAGACATGCAATTTTTAGGCTTATAGTCTATTCCTATTGGGACAAAAACGCGGTTTTGGTAGCAACTTCCAAATACTAACAAGTTTTCACATTAATTTTTCCGGAAACTCATGTTTTCAGTAGCGCGATGTTTTCAAGTCACTTATGATGAAATCAATAGCAAATAATTGACGAAATAGAAACTATTTTATGTTCTAAATTTTTTCCATTATCATTTGTTATATCAAATCTTTTCATTTCTAGAAGTGACACAATTTTTTAAGTTTCTTGTGTTACAAATTGATTTGTGTTTGAGTCAATCTTTCATTCTACAATATATGAGTGTAGCAATACAATAATTAATAAGGGTGATTTTTCTAAAAACATAAAGTGCAAAAATGGAAAGGCGTCAAACAAAAACTGCTAAGGAACGGTTCACTCGTTTTTGTAAATTGATTGCGTTTTTGTCCCAGTGTGAGAAGGCTATTTAGATAAATCCCAAACCGAAGCGATATTTTTGTTGTGAAGGCAACAGTTTCAAATAAAAATTTTTATTTTTATCAAGAGCATGTAGTAACCACACACGAAATATTGTGACAACAGCAAAAATGCAGCGTCAGTGGCGTAGCTTTATAGAGTTTTTGGGCTATTCTAAATTTAAACGTTACAAATTTTTTGTAAACAACGAAATTATACTGTTTTCAACATAAATTATTTATTCAATGTAAAGACACCCCTGTTTTTTCTGTGAAAAATAGAGACAGTAAATTATTTAGTTTGTGTTTTTTTTTTTAGTCCAGGAAGAAGCAAAGCATTCGAATTCAATAAGAGGTAGGGAAAACGCTGGTATCGCCACCTATATTCACAATTTAACGAACAACTTTTTCAAATCAGAAGAAAAAGTGTTTTAATTGTTAAAAGCTTTACTAATCTTTTCATTTATTAAATCAGAAAAGGCAGCATTGTTTCGTAAACAAGCTTAAAACAAATTTTGGTTGCTTAAGTCAAAAACCTTGCTGTTTAGTTTCTAACGCATCATAAAAAGATATAACCTGACACTAGTTCGACCTGAAACAGGATTCAATCCTAGGTGGAAATGAGGTATTTAAAGCATTCAATTAAATATAATCCATTTACCAGTGAAAACCTCACCCACCTCTAGTTTTAGTGAATTCGTTTGACGCTTGTGTTGCCTATTGAAAAATAATTTTAGCAAATAAACAATTGTCAAAACACCGCACCCGCATTCATTGGGTCACCCCTATCCGCATCAGTTGCCGCGCCGCTCCCACCGCACGCAACGCGTTCTATGGGCCGGGGCCTTTAAAGAACATGCTACTCTCTTTTTTAATGAAATAATTAAAATTGGAATGAAATGACTATTTTCATAAAAAAAACGCGATTCATCAAACATATGCTATTCACACCACATCAAAAACGAAATTCGCTCAAGTAAACAGGTTCAGCCATTCAGTCAAAATGTTTTCAAATTTTTTTAGACACTTGACCCGCTTTTCGATTCTTTTCTTGTGAAATATTTGTTATATGGTAGTCGTTTTGGCCGAACAAATTCAGGATTCAAAGTAGCTTCCATCCTGTACTCGCTATATATCGGTTGTATTTCTCTGTTCGTTTTTTTTTTTAACTTATCTATACAAAGAAGAATACAAAAATAAATGTAAAATCGAAAAAAAATTTTATCTTTTATAACTTGCCAGAATTTGTGTCATTTTTACAATCAAGTAAAATGCCAGTAAACCACATAGATTGGCATGGCCTGCCATTAAATTCATATGCAAATTTCATGTCAAAAAGGTTATGTAAAGCTCGTTGTTCGTGTTAACCGTGCAATTTCATTCTCTATTAATTATGCTCCACATCCATCTCCCAAGTTGTCAGCATTACCTTATCCGAAAACCGAAATAAAATACCATTTGAAGTGAAGTGCATCACTCATTTACCTACTTCTCCAACTCCTACAATTTCAGATGCTCATCTTGATTCTTGAACGCAGCCACCTATACTATTTTTAACCGATAATGAACTTCGTTTCACTTCTATCAGTTCCGCCCATGTACATCATTGGTTACCCTTTCCCGGTGTTCAATTTCTGCAAAACAGTTTACATATTGAGTTGTGCAAAAGAAAAATCCTAAGAAAGATCATTCTTTTATCCTTAAATTCGGTGTTTTGTTGTGAAAATATTAGAAAATATTCAGTGTTCTACACAAAGAGTTGAATATTACATCGAATATTCGCATTCTTTCGATGTAAGTGTGCTTTTTTTGCGGTGCATAATCTTTCCGACTTCGTGAGGGCTAATGTCCATTTTTTTTCCTTACAAATTAGAATCCATTACAAATAAGTTTGCTTTTCTTAACTTTTAACTTTTATTATTTTCGTGGCTTTATTGTTCTACCTGAAGTTCCCTCCGAATTCGGTGTTAGAAAAATAATCCAATTTTTGTATTAATTTGTTCTAAAAGGTGCGGCGCGGCGCGGCGTTGAAGTGAATAAATGAAATGTGTTTCTTGTTAAAAAGTGTGTTTGCATGTCTATGCAAGTTCTTAAATAGTGTTCATTGCATTCGAAGTCAAAGATATGTTTTCCTCTTTTCGTAGTAATCTGGATACGCGGCTCGCCTACCCAAAAAAGCCCATTTCATCCATTGTTCTCATTTCCCTAAATCTATTCAATATTTTAAAGAAAAGTTCATCTTTTTGTTAGTTTAGCTAAATATAGTGAAGTGTGTTTGTTTATTTTAATGAGCCCACATGTTAATATTAAAGTTTGTTCTGTCTCCTGAAAGCCATGTCCTGTAAATTCGGCGATACAGTGTTCGTCTTACTTTTCCCAAGGAAGTCCATCTGAAATAAGTGTTTTGTTTAGTGATATGTAAGTGCGGTTGTATGTTTTAAAAATCAGAATCTCTGCTTGTATTGCATGCATCATTATTAGTGCTCCTCTCTTTAATAAAAGCCAAAATTGCTTTATGTGTTCCTACCAATTGTGTAAATTAATCTTTCCATTCCATTATTTCATGTTCAGTGAGTAGTGTTTTTCGACCAAATGTCTTCTTTTGAGACGTGTCAACATCAGATTTAGGTACTTTGGAAAAACTCAGACTAAGGGTAAGTTTTGTTAATGATTTTCCAAACATCTCATATAATTTTGTTAATATTTATGCAATCTTACTACCTACCTACATACATCTACAATTTTTTCCCTTTTAGTTTCTTCGCTGTCTAAATGTAGATTATTTGTTTATATATTTTTTGGCGTTTGAAGAACTCGCATTATTTTGTTAAATAGAAGTTAGCTTTTTTGTTTTAAATTTACAGAAATTCACTGTGATTTGAATTTTAAATTCCACCTTCGTGACCGTATAATCGCCTCAGCAATGGATTTTACCCACTGAACACAAAATCAAGACAATGCTGAGCAATCTTAGCTCAGTATTTACATATTTGTCTTTGTGTTCAGTCTTGAGATGTAGTGCTGAGCTATTATAGGATTTCTTTTGCGTACCTGTAAAAGCTACAGTCTACAGAGTAAAAAATACAGAGAGTCTCTTTGCCAGAAACATCCTGAAATTTGAAGTGAAATCAAAGATGGCTTCTTATTTGAATTACTGGTTATAAAATTGAGCTTTATTATTTTCACTTTTTAAGTATAGTTTTGACTTGGGTGGGAAATGATGTTTATTACGGCAGCTTTGAATGAAAATTTCTATACCTATTCTCCACTATGGCAAACCTCAAAACATTGAAAAAATCAAATTTTTTTCAATAGATTGCTAACCAACTGAGGGATGTCCGTCGTTAGCTTGTGGTCAAAATGGCGATTCTTTTCCACAGTTGATTCTTTTTCACAGCATAGGTACCAGTGGCGTGGCGTGGATATTTTCAAATGGTAAGTCGAGAAAAATGAATCACCTACACAAATTAAGAGGAATAAATAGAAGGTACCTTAAATTCCAAACGCGCCTGATAGGTACCTACTATAAGCCATGCTTCGCACTCGTGCAGAGAAAAATTTTGAGATAATAGTTAAATTAAATTAAATTCTTTAAAAAATACTCCCGACATTTGCAATGCCTTGCAGACCATTTTAATGAGTCTTTTTGTAATACAAATCTAGAAATTGATGAAAAATACTTTGAATAATATCTCACTGCTCACTGCTCGCAAGTGAATTTTAATAATATCCCTATTCAAAGAGACAGAGTTACTTACTGCCTGTCTACTCTCAAAGATGACTTTTTTCTGGTCCGGACATGATTCCGCCAATTGTTTTAAAGAAGTGTTCCTCACGTTTGTGCTCTCCACTCGAACATCTTTTCAAACTTTCTTTAAAATCTGGAATATTCCCCACTCTTTCGAAAAAATCTTTTATCACACCTTTTTTAAAAAGGGTGAAAAAACCGATATAAAAAACTACAGACCTATTTCAAAGCTCTCATGTATACCTAAGGTATTTGAACAAGTAGTCTGCGAAAGCGTATCCTTTTTTTCAAGGAATGTTGTCTGCAATCAGCAGCACGGATTTATGCATAAAAATGATCGACGACTACTAACCTTCTATCTTTTCATCACAAGTGTTCTAATGCCCTAGAATGTGGGAACGAGCTTGATTGCATTTACACTGACTTCTCTAAGGCATTTGCCCAACTGTCTCATAACATCATACTTTATAAACTAAAAGCTTTTGGATATCTCACAGTATTTATTGCTTGGATAAGTTCCTACTTAAGAAATAGGTCTTATGAAGTCAAATTTGCAGTCTTAAATTCACTGAGAAAACTGTTCTTACAACTACTATACTTTAGGCTTTCAAATTGGGTTGAACAAAACAATATGATCAGTTGCTACCAAGCTGGCTTTCGTGCAAATCTTTCGACTATAGATCAAATTTTTGTTCTATGTACTGTAGCTAAACGATTTATAGATAAAAAAAAATGTCTGTACGCCTTTTTTGTCGATCTAAAGGCTGCATTTGACACGGTTAATAGAAAGTCTTTAATATACAAGCTTTCTGTTTATCAACCAAGTTCATCAAATTCTATGAGAAAATGCTTGAAAATAATCGTGCTTTTGTCCAGAATGGTCAAAAGAAATCTAGAGATTTTAAATGCCAATCTGGTGTTCCTCAAGGCTGTGTTTTAAGCCCTTTACTATTCTCACTTTTTATTAATGATGTTGAAAATCACATCCCAGGAGGTATCACTATAGGTGATGTTAATATTAAAGTCCTTCTCTACGCTGACGATCTTGTTATCTTATCTGATAGCCCGCTTACTCTACAGCTACAAATCAATAAGCTACAGCAATATTGTGATAGTTGGGATCTGAAAATCAACAGCTCGAAATCTAAAATTATGGTTTTTAGATCACGCAACAGATCTATAGGTTATAGTCGCAACTGGACTCTTGGGGATGATATCATCGAAATAGTGGATAGAATTAAGTATCTTGGATATATTCTCACATATAGCCTGAATCCACGTGCACATGTTGAAGAAAAAACGAAGGCTACTAAAGTAGCTTTGAATAGCATGTGGAAAAATTTTTTTTGTAACCACTCCGTTGATCCAGCATCAAAATTTAAAGTCTTCAACGCTACAGTAAATAGGTGCCTTTGCTATGGAAATGAAGTATATGGGTATGAACAGTTAGAAGAACTAGAAAACGTCCAAAGATACTTTTTCAAACGAATTTTCAAGCTGCCTAAAAACACCCCAAACTATGCCATACATGTGGAATCTGGGTTACCACACATATTTTTCAAAAACTTGAAGGCTAGTGCGGACTACATTGTCAAGGTAATGAGTCGATCAGACCAAAACATCCAAAAAAGGATCCTTATGATTTGTTTTCACCATGGTTTCCAACAATGAGTATGGCTTTTTCAGTGTAAACGAAAAAAACAAATTTTTATTAAACACTCTGTGTAAAAATCATAATGGCTTAAATGTGTGCCATATTAATGCTCAAAGTCTTGTAAATAAGTTTGATGAGTTCAAGATGATATTTGAAGATAGCTTAATTGATGTAATTTGTGTTTCGGAGACTTGGTTTCACCCGACTATTAATAGTAATTTTTTCGCTTTAAGAGGATTTAAAAAACCTTATCGAGCTGATCGAATTCGAACAACAGGTGGAGGAGTTGCAATATATGTAAAAAGTAATATTAAATCTTGTCATGTTAAGTGTTCAGATGGCACCGAAGCTTGCGAATATTATTTCATTGATTTATTTGATGGTGAAAATAAATGCAGCATAGGTGCTATCTACATGCCACCTCGTATAGCTAGTTCTAGTGTAATAACTCCGATTATAGAAGAAATGTGTTTCCGTGCACCGAAAGTGATACTTTGTGGAGATTTTAATATAAACCTTCTTTCTTCTTCATCCAATTCCTTCAAAACAGCTATGCATTCTCTTGGGTTATCGTTTTTAAATAGCTCGGAGCCAACTCACTTTATGCCAAACTGTGCCCCGTCACTCCTAGATGTTTTTATTGTAAGCGATGTAAGTCTTGTAATGTGTTCCAGTCAATTATCACTTCCTGTTTTTTCTCACCATGAGATTGTTTTTGCAACTTTTAATGTACATAATGAGGCTGAAATTTCAAATACTTTCCAGTACCGTGACTTTCGTAATATTAATGTTGATTTTCTGTTCAGTGATTGTTCTGAAATTGATTGGCGATCTATGTTTTATACATCTGACGTTAATAATCAAGTTGACTTTCTCACTGCTGCCACCCAATATCTTTTTGATAAGCATGTTCCCATTAAGACTCAGCAGGTTAGATCTACCAGTTGTCCATGGATCACTAATGAAATTTTAAAAGCAATTAAAGATAGAGACACATCTTACCGTCGCTGGAAACGTTTTCGTTGTGCAGAAATGTTAAAAGATTTCAAAACTTTACGCATTCGGGTTACTTATTTAATAAAGAACGCTAAGCTGAACTTTTATAATAACAAATTCAACTCCAATCGTTCCTCGAAATTCTTCTGGAAGGAAATTCGTAATATTGGTCTTAGCAAACGCACTTCTACTTCCGACGACTCTATTGATGTAGAACAGTTGAACATACAATTTTCCTCTCCGCCTACATCTTCCTCTGCTTTCAATTTTTCAGAAGCTAACAATAATTCAGATCATTCATTTTCTTTCTGTGCAGTAGATGAATATCAAGTAGGGAATGCTATATTCTCTATAAAATCCAAATCTGTTGGTTTAGAATCTAAAACTAAATTAAGGGGTGGCCAACTTGACTGGACCCAAGATCTCTTTTTCACTAACGAGACCCTGTGCGATCTACCAATTACATACTATTAGAAATCTTATATGAAACAGCATGTTTCGGTACACAATCATGTAGCATTTTTTATTTTACTAAGCGAAAAAACATAACTGTGAAAATTATACTTAGTACTTACTACTAAACTACTTATTTACCTACAAATATATTAATGTGAGCATTGAGTCTGAGTATCTTCCACTAGTTTAGCATAATCTGGTTTGTAGTTGGAGATTGCCAGCCTTAAAGAACCCAATGTATAAGCGTCTGTCAAGCGAAAACGGTGTTTACTTTTTGCTTGCTTTAAGTAGGAAAACGCTGACTCACATAAATTTATGTTGAACCTAGACACGAATGAAGTTGTTCAACACATTTCTTCAAATAGCCCAGTTCACTCTGTACAATTAGTTGGACAGACTTCGTTTGATGGAAGTTGGATGGTCTGATGTAGTTTTCGTTCACACTTATAAAGCTTGTCGTCCAACTTTATGTCACATACCCTTCCACTCCATCCAACTTCTAGACTTTCAAAAAATTTTGAAAACCAACCAACAAATTGGACAAGCGGTCGTATGAAGAGTTCACACTATCAAGCATTGGTTTGTCAAACCAATGTTTGTCCAACTAATTGTACAGTGTGAACGGGGCTTATTTGGATATTTTTCGTTGGAAATCAATGCCCAGAAATCTTGACCAGAGGATGACCTTGCTTAAGAAATATTTCGCAGCGCAGAGTAATAATTCCGTTTTGTAACATCATGTGCTCCATTTGAAATGTATCTGCAAATTTTGTAGCCAATTTATAGATATCACTTGATCAATGGAAGTATTGAACGGATAACTGATGAATTGAACCTCTCAATTTTTCTGAAATCACCAAAGTGAATTTCGAAGTCTGCTACCCTTGCCTTAATTTCTGTCGTATATTTCTCAGAAATGAAGTTGTAGGTAGGATGTTTTTTCATATGATCCCTGATGTTAACAAATTGTTCAAATTTTTTCTTCTCTATGTCAACTATCATAGACGCTGTTTGACATTGAAACGCTGCAATAGAACTCATCATTTCTGTTAATGTTTTATTCTTGCCTTGTAGATTCAGATTTAATGTGCTCAGTTTTAAAGTAAAATCTGCCAAAAAGGCTAAATCACATTGCGAGTCTAAATCACACAATTTCTGATAATTATCACCCCTTTCATCAAGAAATTTTTATATTTCGTCCATTAGATCTCGAAATTTTTGTAAAAACTTGCCTCAACTATGCGAATATGCGCTGTGCTAGTAGGTACATTAAGAAAACATATATCATGATTCATGAGGCACAATGACGAAGATATGTACATTGTACATATAAGTATAAACACAGTTTGTGGCTGATTTGTTTCGAAGTAACGGGCGTATGTATATGTTTTTAAGCAAGGTTTTCTAGTAAAAAGCGCAAAGCAGACAGTTTTTCTAGAACTAATTGTTCAAAATAGGTGACCACAATGGTAAATGTTTTTATTGAAACTATTTAAGACTGTGTCTGGTCTACGTATTTATATTTTTTGCTTTGCCACGATCGACTGAACTAACAGTCGCGATCGACCGGTCGATCGCGATCGACCTGTTGGCCACCCCTGGCTTTAGATGATATGCATCCGGACTTTATAAAAATTCTTTTACCAGTTACACTTCCATATATAACCCACACCTTTAACACTATTACAATGACATCTGTTTACCCCGATTCCTGGAAAAAATCCAAGATTATCCCCATTCCAAAGCAGGGAGGCAAAAATGAATTCAGGCCAATAGCGATTCTCCCATTCTTATCGAAGGCTTTTGAAATCATCATAAGCAACCAAATAAAAAACAATCTTAACGAAAAACAGCTCCTAGTCCCACTTCAATCAGGGTTCAGATCTGGACATAGTTGCACATCAGCACTTATTAAAGTTTCTGATGACATAAGACAAGCTCTAGATAATAAATATACATCTGTGATAAAACTACTTGACTTTTCCAAAGCATTTGATTGCGTAAATTCAAACCTACTCTGTGATAAACTGACTACCTATTTTAATTTTTCTGACACAACTAAAAACCTTATTTATTCATATCTGACCAATCGTATTCAAGCTGTGTCGTTCAATGGTAGATTGTCTTCGTTTCTCAATGTAAACAGTGGTGTCCCACAAGGATCCATTTTGGGTCCTTTGCTGTTTTCCATGTTTATAAATGATTTGCCATCAGTATTGTCTTTTTGTAAATTTCATATTTATGCAGATGATGTTCAACTGTACATCAGTTTTCCTATCGGAATGATCGAAGATGCTATAACCAAAATGAACGCTGACTTACGTTCAATTTTTGATTGGTCAACATGTAATGGGCTAAAGCTAAATCCTGAAAAAACAAAAGCAATTCCAATTTCAAAAAATATACCGAATTTTACAGATCTTCCCCCACTTTATTTAAATTCTTGCCAAATCCAGTATGTGACTCAGGCTAAAAACCTTGGTTTAATATTTAACAATACTTTAACCTGGGATACGCACATTAACTCAGTAATTTCTAAAATTTATGCTTCACTTAGAGGACTTTCTGTAACGAGAACCTTCCTGTCCACAGATATTAAATTGAAGTTGGTTAAAGCACTAATCATACCAATATTATCATATGGATGCGAGTTATTCGCAGACCTAGATTCGCAATCACTTCAAAAGTTTAAAGTTGCATTCAATTCGATTGCTCGGTTCGTTTTTAATCTTCGTAAATACGATCATGTGTCATCTAAAGCTAACCAAATTTTAGGCTGCAATCTAGAAGCATTCTTAAAATATCGTTGTTGTTCTTTTCTTTTCAAACTTATTACAAACAAGACTCCATGTTATCTATTTGAAAAACTTGATTTCTGCTCCTCAAATCGTTATATATTGTTGCGCTATTTCACATTTCGCTCTTTAACTTCACGCAGGCAATTTTTCGTTCATGCTGTCAGGCTGTGGAATAATCTACCCAGTCACTTAAGATCTAGAATCAATCACAGAAAATTTCATAAATTTTCCTTTCAACATTTTTGTAGCTGAATAATAGACTTAAATGTATATATCTAATTATGTTTTTGTTTTTATTTTCTCTTGTAAAATCAAATATCCATTTAATTTACATTACAGTTGTTATCTCCTTTAATACTTATAAAAATCATAATAATTTTAATTAGGTTAAGTAAAAATGCGACTCAATTTTTTCCTTTCCTTTTATATATATATGTTCTTGCACATTCCAAAAAGAAATTAATCTTATATCCTGTACTAGTTATAAGTTCTCTTGATGTACAGATGTCATTTATACAATAAATATCAAATATCAAATATAGCCCAATCAAAAACTGGTACGATCTGGCTGTTACGCATAATTTTGCAATTTCATTACCAACTGACAATGTCGTTGCGTTAAGAGATTCTCTATACGACTGCATAGCTCGCAAAGATAAGACGCTATTCCAGCAATGCATAGTCCGAGGTACTTCTTCGACATCAAGAAGCGTTTATCGACAACTAACTTTCTCTTTAGGTGAAAAAAACTATTTCAGAGATGAGTTTTCAGTTTCTCAAATGAGCTTAATTTTCAAAGTCAGAACTGAAATGCTGGAACTGAATTGTAGACCTCATAGATCTGACTTAAATCCTATCTGCTCGCTTTGCAATCTCGGTCAGAACGAAAACGTCTTACATTTTATAGCATTTTGTCCAATTCTACAGGAAATACGTAGACTCTATTTTTCCACAAGTTTTCTTTCGTTAGAAGAATGTATAAATATCCTGAATGGTTGCTGTGGTTGGAAGTCTCTTATAGGATACGTTTCTCACGCAAAAAAATATCGAGATGATTATTTGAACATGTTTTGAAACAATAAATCTACACCACTTTTTGAACTATACATATAGGGAGAAAAAAAGTTATTTTCGTTTTAGCTACATAAACTAAAAGCCATTTGATCTATTTTGTTTTGACTAAACTAAAAGTCCAGAAATCAAATTGTTATGTACATTAGAAACTTAATATTTATATACGTTAAGAGTGATCTAAACGTGTATCTTATACAGCAATAGATTTAAACCTAAATCAATTTATTTATTTTTTGTTTTGACTAAACTAAAAGTTACTGTATGTTTGTTACTAGTTTTCTTTCTTTTTAAATAAATCAACTTGTAAACTTAGCACAAGTTTGTTAAAACTTTCTCATTGTATTTTAAGATTGTAATTTTTTTACGGCAGACGGCAAATTGCCATGCTTTTTAATAAATTATATTTCTTTACTATAATATTGTAATCTATGATTTGAAAAAATAAAGAAAAAATTGAATTGAATTGAATTGAATTGAATTGAAGTCAAATTTCGTAACGTTTTGTCAAAACCTTTCAATGCTATGTCTGGCTTGCCACAAGGTAGTCATCTTGGTCCCTTGCTTTTCTTTGTTGCAATAAATAATGTAATTTCTTGCATCTTTTATAGCGACATTTTAATCTTTGCTGATGATATGAAGATTTTTAAAATCATCAAAAATGCTTCAGATCGCGACTTCTTACAAAAAGATATCGATAGTTTTGTTGTATGGTGTTAAATGAACGGGCTAATTTTAAACACTTCGAAGTGCCAAAGTATGACCTTTACCCGCAGAAGATTTCCTAGCATTGGAGAATATTCAATATTGCAAAAATCTCCATCTCAAGTTTCTAGATTCCGTGACCTCGGCGTTCTTTTTAGTACCAACCTTGAATTTAATGAACACATCAATCTCATCATTAACAAAGCAAATTCAATGCTTGGCTTTATTAAGCGATGGGCAAAGGAATTTAATGACCCTTATGTCATCCTCTCTTTAAACAACTGTTATGTTCGTCCCCATCTAGAGTATGCTTCTCAGGTGTGGTCACCATTTTATGATATTCATAAATCTCGAGTCGAAGCAATACAGTACAGATTCATACGCTTCGCTCTCGAAGGTCTTCCTTGGGAAGATCCTTTCAATCTACCTCCTTATGAAAATCGTATTCGCTTATTAAATCTTCGAACCCTCTCACAAAGGAGAATCAAAAATGATTTAGTATTTTTTCATCAATTAATAGCCGGTATAATTGATGCCCCCGACTTGCTCTCCCACCTAGAATTCAACTATAGCGGAGGAACTCACCAACTGCGTAATTTTAAACTGAAAGTCTAGCAGCCCTAAACCTATAGGAGCTCAACTTTAATACAGCTTTAAAGACTATTATTTCAACAAAAATTAAATCTAAGATTAGGTCTCTACCATGAGTATTGACAGAGAAATCGTATTTTACATACTAAAGTTAGACTTATTGCTCTATAACTGACGCATTTTCGAGGTTCTCCTTTTTCAATATTATTCAATTGAGTCAATACAGTTATAAAGCCTTCAATGGTAAGGAAATTACTAGAGCATGCACTGGTGCTGCAATGATTCATTTTGGCTGAAAGTCTATGAAATACTTTTCCAGATTTTCATTCCTTGCGGTACAAAAACAAAACAGTTTATAATTAACAATGATGAAAAATTTTTTCTTAATCCTAGCATTGCATCATTATTATAGATATTTACAGTTCAATCTATTTAAATTTATCAATAGACTTTGTGTTACTAAAATTCTGACAGAATTCTATAGTTTGATTGACGAAATTCAATATTCATTGTTTGCCATGAAAGCGTAATTTGTATAGTCACCTACGTGGGTTTATGGGTTGATTCATTAGAGAATCATAAAAGGGAAACAATTGCATAGATTTTCACGGTATTTGCGAAAGAATAAAAGAATAATTCAAAAATTCAAAAATCGTAAATTGCTTCCCAATTAGTTCGAATTTAAACACATATGTATTGTGTATGAAATACCGATTGGATTAATTTGAACAAAAAACCAATTCACAAATGAATGAATTTATAATTGGCGTGATTTTGCTCTTTAAATAAAATATTTACTCATCAGTTGAATTTTTGTGTCTTTAAAGTCGTTGTAAATTTAGAAATATTTAAAAATTTCCAAACACCTTGTACTGCTCACATCTGCCACCGATCGGTGTTTTACTTAGCCGAGAGAAAAGAATCCAGAATTTGAAAATGAGCAGTGATGTGCAACCATTGCGCTTGCTGGTCCCAAGTGGACCGTAATAAAACTTCAAGTAACACGCCTAAATTGGATAAGTGGGTCCCAAAATGAACCTAAGTTTATGATATATAATTTATAGCTCAACCGAATCGAATATGTACATAGGTACTCAAGAAGTAAGAGACACGTGCTGCCTGCTTGTGTGACACTGTTGAAACATGACTTTGTTGACACAAACAGCAAATTATTAGAATGCAGGAGTGCAAAGGACGAAGAAGTCGTCGTAGACAGCGACCGGTCGTGCTCCTTCAACTTAAGGATTAAGTTACAAAAATATACCAAAAACGGAACCCAAGTTTGAGTTACTGCGCGTAGCTACGTTCCATACGGTTTCTGAAAATTATCCTATACAAAACGGATATTCACATTAAAGGTCGGGTGGAGCTGCGACGACGGTTAATGACATATTAACATTTTACTTACAGACGAGTGCTCCAGGATGTTGAGTCAAGGTGCACTCGACACACTTATAGTATTGCTAAGTCGTTTAAGGATAATGCAATTAGTGGTATAGGTACCCTTTTTGTTGCGAGAGATTTGTTGGACTGGAAGGAAAAATTAAATTTTATGATTCGATGGCAAAGTGTGGTTTTTTGGCGGGTAAAAATATCCTTATTTTTTTTAATGATATTATAGACTTGTAAAATTGTTCACGCTCACAGGTTCTATTCTGGTTTATGAAGTAATAAATTAAAAGGGGAAGTAAGTTGGTATACATTCTCGAACTTCCGGAAACCTTTCTGTATTGCAATTCTGATACTACCGCTAAGGTTTCATGTTACATTTAATTGTCACCAGAAATTCATACATAAGTTGAAACCTGTTTATGAAGAAAATTTAATTTTAAATTTCGAATATCCTTGAAATGCGATATTTAGCTAGAAAGCGGATCAACGGAAAGGTAAATATTTAGCGAGCATACTCTGACTTTCATAAAGGGTTAAGATATACATGGCCCCAGACGCATGTCCGATTTTATTTCCCAATAAATTAAATCGGCGGCTGCACGGTTGTTTATATCAGGCTTGGTGTTCTCAATCGAATTTTGTGAAAAAAAAAAAAAATGCAAATGTCCATGATGTGTTTGTTCACAAAAGGAGTTTTCATTGTGTGTCTTTGATACTGTTGATATGCTTAGGTTGAATTCGCATGAGACTTGTTATTCGAGGTTGATAAATATTCTGTAATTTGTTTCAGATAGCTTAAATTTGTTCCAAAATAAAAGAACGTCCTTTCTGTGAAATAGCACATATGCATCAAATGGTATTTTCGGCATTGACGCCAAATTACAAAAGGGACTTTTGCAATTTAAAAGAATTTAAACATATTTTGTATCAGAACAGCTTATTTCAAGCTTGTGAAACAATGTACCAGAGTAAGAGGAAGAATTCATTTTTTTATCGATCATAAAATAAACAATTAACAATAGTTTTATGTAATTAGCTATGGCTGTTCCGTCAGCTCGGTTGGCAATAAAAACCTTCGGTATTCATACACACTTTGAAGATAGTAATAAAGAGTTTTCCAATTTTGTCCATTGACTGTTTCCTGCATTGTTATGTGCATAGATGGGGCAGACTCTTATAATATGGAAGCAATCTTCTTTGGGCTTCATATTGCACAATGTACAAAACTGATTGTAGATTCCATTGTATGGGGCTCCATTAAGTCCAAAGAATTCATATCTGGTCTTGAAGATTAGTGAATTTTGCTTATAACTTAGTAAGTCACAAAAATAATTGTAGTATTCCTTCATGTTGTAGTTGAGCTGTGACGTGAGTACAAGATTCTACTCTCTGACTGTTGGGCTTCTATTTCTAAAAAAGCTCTTTCAGTATGCTCGAACTTTGTCGATGTTTTCACCGTAAATATCACCATGATTCTACCACTGTACCATCCACCAATCCTTATTTCTTATTTCGTAGGTATCTAAGCATTTTATTTACGAGACGTGTATTCGGCAATTCAAGGACTTTTAAAATACTGGGTGCGACAAAAGTATGGAAACCCCTGGAAATATGGCAGAATATGCGTTAAAAAAAATCAAAATATCCGACGTATTTTTCGACGAGGAATCCGATGGTGACCTTGAATTTGACCTTGAAGCCCCAGCGACCCAAAAATCGGATTCCCCGTCGAAAAATACGTCGGATATAGGGTCTTTGGTTTTTTTTAACGCATATTCTGACAAATTTCCAGAGGTTTCCATACTTTTGTCGCACGAGTTAAGTTACGGAAAGTAATATACCATCAAGTTGGTGTCCAAGTAATGACTGCCCTTTATTGATTACTTAAATGTATCTTAACACATAGCTAATACCTAATTTGCTTATTCCTAGTTTTATTGGCAACGGAAACAACAGGTACGTAATCGGAACCTTTTCGTTTCCGTTCCCATCAATAATTTACAGTGTCTTAAATTTCGTGGTGGCTTTTCTGTTAGTGTCATCAGAACTTGGAGGTTCGATGACACTTTCTGAGCTATACATAACACACGCTGTATAATCGGCTTGTATGTTGTATCTTAAGTGTGTAAGTGTGAAACTTTGGTAATATTGTTTCTAAATACACAGTATATTTTTGTGTTCTTAGTGAAGATTGAACAATTTGTTGATAAAATTTCTTTGCAGTTTCTCCATCAGTTCAAATTCTTCTGCGTCCCATGCCTGAATTCACCACTGCATCAAATATTCTAAACTTTGTGGAATGGTGAACGTTTTCATTAAAAAAAAATATTTTTCCAAGTTGAGTTAACTAGATTTTGGACTCGTTTTAACTTTCTCCGCGATGTGACGCTTAAAATCCTTTGTTGAATTCAACACTACTACCAAATATTTATACTCTCTGACGACGCGACGTCCAGACGATTCTGATGCAGCAACCAATTGTAGTTTTGTGTTGAGTAGCGTCGATTATAGAGAAAATCATAATTTTTGATTTACCTGTATTAATGACAACCCGCCGATTTCGGACAGAACTACAAGATCATCGGCGTATAGTAGAACATTTAAAATGCTTCCTGCAATTCTGAGTCCACCAGGTAGTTCAATGTCTTTGATGAATAGGGCAAATAACAATCCACTTAGTGGACATCCCTGTTTCACACCACTTCTTTTGAAACCATTCTGAAAAATTTATACCATCCCAAACAGTTGCATTGGTTCCACAATACATTTCTTTGATGACACGAATAAATTTGGTAGAGAGTCCTATTTGTGAGTGCTTATACAAGAGAGCGTTTCTATTAACAAATCGAAAGCAGCTTTAAAATCTATAAAAAACTCATAAACCTTTTTCCTCCGGGCTTGGAGGGCTTTGCTTATCGCTGATAAAGTAAATATATGATCTATTTTAATACCCATAAGAAATTTAATCCATTTAAATGGAGATGGTCCCTGTTGAGCTCTTGGCGAGCCAACGGAAGCTCTCACACTCTTACAGCAGATACCTGGTTATTCCCATATGTCCAAGGAGATTCCAGAATAGCCTCTGGTCCTTCAGGTGTGGGGATCTTTCGTTAGGCTAATGACCCAGCCACTGGAAAACTATACGGTTCCGGAACGACCAAAAGCCTCGGATAACAATTATGATTTCAATGTTATCGATCCAAGCAAACGAAAAAGGGAAAAAGACCTCCGGATCGGCACGTAGATCGTAAGATCCATTGACCGACTACATTTACCATTGGAATTAGCGAACGCCTTCGACTGCTGAAAAGCGGACATAAGCGCCAACCAAGAAGTACGATGGTTTATGGGTCGGGCAAAAAGAAAAACTGCGACATCTTCTATGGCGACTGCTCCAGACAACAGAAACAGCGCTTATTTGGGTGCAGATTTGTCGTTTCAGGTAGACACAGGGATATGGTTATCAAAAAAAACCCAATCAATCAATCAATGAGCGTATAATTATAAATCTTTTCAGGACAAAATTTGCCATCATTAGCCTTATATGTGCCCACGCTCCCACAGAAGAGAACTCCAGAGATGGTTTCTGTTTTCGGACTAAGGCTAATCGATTTTGCTACGAGCCTAATCTTGTTGCTTCCGGCATTTCAAAATTCATAAAGGTACATGGTGATCCTCAGAAAAATCTACCGTCAACCAAGACCATTTTGCGATCGACGCAACCATTTTTTCGAGTGTGATAGATTTCCTAATTTTCCAAGATGCCAACATTGACTTGAACGACTATCTCCATCAGAACTGCAGCAAAAAGAGAACAAGGGCTCCTTTCAGCCCATATAACGAATTCCTCGAGGAGAAAAGAACGGAAGAACACCGAATTCTCAAAAAAAAAAAGAAGCAACACGATTAGCACTCGTCTGAGGAAATTGAAAGACGCCATGACGGTGTTGAGGTTCGGAAGTTTTACCTTAAGGCAGAAAGATCATGCCATGGTGGCGAAGCCCGAACTCAAGCCTGTAAGGACCAACCAGGGAGGCATAGTAATAGTAATAATATCAGTCGCTACTGAAGATCTGGAATCACCAATTCTGCAGACTGCTTATAGCGTTGATGAACACACTTATTCCGCTGCCAGCAAGTATGCCTCATTTAACTTGGACTGTGACCAAGAATGCCGTAATCCTGACATAGAAGAAGCTAAGCTTGCCATACCCCAACTTAAATCAAATAAGACTGCAGATGCAGCTGACCTTGACGCCGAGCTTTTCAAGGCAGCTGGAGATCACTTGAAAAGCAGCATGCATCAACTGATCTGCATCATATGGTCGGAAGAAAGAATATTCGATGAATGGAATCTCAGTATCGTATGTCCGATCTCAAAATAGAGATACTCTCACAATCATGGCAATTATAGAGGCTCCTTAACGTCACGTGTATATAAGATATTGTCTTCTGTAATATGTGAACGTCTGAAACCTCACGTCAACAATTGATCTTATCAATCTTGTCGGTTTGACACCAGAAGAGTTCACGATCGACCAAATTTTCACATTATGGTAGATGCTGGAGAAAACCCGAGAATGTAATATTGATACACGCCAACTTTTTATTGATTTCAAAGCTGCGTATGAGACTATTAATAGATACGAGCTGTACAGAGCCATGCCTAGTTTCGGCATCTCCTCCTTAATATTTTCCTCTTTTAATATTTGTGAATTGTGGCATAAATTTACCAAAGGCCTTAGAATTGTTTTCCAAGCTAAGATATACCTTTTGCTGGTTTTAATTACATTTCGACATACCTACTAGCTGTCATATTCCATCTCGAAGAAAGCTTTCAAAATGCTGGTCGGCCTAGTCCAATTATATTTTTCAGGATTTTTTCTCTCAACTGCTTGCTTTTTAAAATAAATAAAGCTGACATTTTTTTATAGCAGTTAGTGTTACTTTTGCTATGCTGCGCAAAAAAAAATTTCAGACTACCTTTGAACAAAACCAAAGTGCTACCTATTTAAACTCTAAAGCTCTTTTTAAGGACTCAATTTTCTTCAACTACGACAGAGAAAAGTACCAATGAAATCAAGCTTCATAGTTTAACTTTTTTATGATAACACGAATTAGGTTGCTACTAAAATATAAAACCTTTATTAAAACACATAAGCTCATTGCGCTTGACTTGACAATCAAAAACAACCAAAAACTAGTCAAAAGTAAAAAAAAATTAATTAATTAATTAATCTCATAACTCACTGGAAAAGCAATTCAAATAATCTCTGCAAAAAATGAAATATAATTTTTGCTACGTCTGCATTCAATTTTATTCCAGATAGCTCATACAAGCGTAACCAATAGTTCCAGCCGATTAGTTTCTAAAATCCTTTTTCAATTAAGCCAAACCGAAAAGCTTCCTTTTGCAACGAAAACCGCAAGGAAATGAGAACAGACGACGATGCGATGCGATGCTGGCGATAGGACGGACAGATGGGGATGGCATGGCACCGTACTAACTCTCCCTCTTCTAAATCTTTGTCCTATATTTCATCATTAACCGAGCAGAACTGTGCTTCTATTTGCCATTTAGTTTCGCTTCAAATAGGTATAGCATAAAAAAGAAGAAAAAAATGAAAAATATTACCAACAAGGACGAAGCTGCAAATCCCAAATTGCAAAACTTTTTGTTGCTTTTGCTGAATTTCATTTGAATTTATTTCCATCCATCTGCGACTAAAAATTCATTCGAACAAAACAAAACAAGCTTGACACGAGTGCAATTTGAAATGGCCAGCTAATCAACAATCCTGATTTAATATTCAACGTGATCAGGTAATAAGTGAATTACAGCCACGAATTATTGATTTCTTGTCAACGAATCCAATCAATGTGACACATGGTTGAGCTTGAGCAAACATTTCAATTTGGCAATTGAAAACATTTAATTTAAGCAACTCCATGGCATATGTGGACACACGTATGTAGCTGTAGGTATAAAGAGCCAATACTCCCAATGACGATATTGTGACAGGCTAATGACATCCTTATCCCTCATCTTACCTTCACAAAACCCATATCCAACGAACAATATGATAAATCGACTTATTGCAACCTCTGTGCTCTCTCATCACTCGTCACGTAAGGACGACCGACGATGACGCTGACAACAAATCCTGTGTTAATTAATTATTTTAAGTAGGCCAGTTTCCGATGTCTGATAAATTACTAAAGCAATTTCGGACTACTTGGCCTTTGATTGGTCGCTGTCACTCGTCGTCGTTGGTCGTAGTATATTGCTAAACAAATCCTCGATTCATTACAGGAGTGTTATATAGTTGTGGACATCACCACTCACAAGCAGTAATGAAAAATCGCATACAAGTGGACGAGCCATGTGAAACCGACCACATAATCACACTTTCCTTCAGTTAGTACTTCTCTCAATTGCATGCATCGGTGGACAGTGAGGTGATGATGACAAGAGGACGGAGTGTGGGAAGTTTGAATTTTTCATCAATGACCAAATGCCATGACGGGAATATAATCAGGATTTATTTGGGGAGCACAGCAGAAACATGGAATGGATTAGGTGCAAAAAACCCCTGTGAAGACATATTTTTGAATTTGTTTTTTTTTTCGTTTTACAGATGGCATGAAATGGGGGATTAAACGTTAGATAACAGTAAATTGAGTATCAAGTGCGGACCCTAATTTGCAAGTTTTAGCTATACTCATAATTTTTGGAATTGCAAATGTTTACTAGAAGCATGTAGCATTCTACATACCTACCAACCAGAAATAAAACGGATAGTGTCAGGTGTCACTAGACTTCGAAAGGTTTGAGTGCATTCACTCGAAATTATTGCTTTGCGACGCGACGCGACGTTAGTACAAAAGGTAATCTTTTAGCTTGCGGACGACGAACGCGATGGTGTAGGGTCTATAGAAAGAAACATAGGTATTTTGAATTTGCGCTCCAAGACAGCAACACCCAGGGCCCTGGAGTCTAGCTAAACATTTACACATTTTAAATATACATACATAAACATGTGTATATGTAAAGGCATAGGTACTGCGTGGTAATATGCAAAGGAATTTTCGGTGGTTGAATTTTCATTCATGATATCTGCCTTTGCCGGACGGCCGCTGTAGGTGACCTTTTTATGTAATTTGATGCCTTTGGTGATGGAATTGTCGTGTGCCACCGGGTGTTAGGTGTCATGTTGTTTGTTCCAAATCCTATTCTAATATTCTATTGGTGCCGAAGGATTGGACGACTGCTTTGACGGCTGTGCTGCTAAGATGAATGGTCTATTTGTCGTTGAGACGGCTGAAAATTGAAATCGAAAAGGATGTCACATTCAATTAGAAAGAAGTTTTACACACGAAAAGAATTCTAAAAGAATTTACCTAACCTACGTTGCCTAGCCAGTCTGGCGTTCATCGCACCAGCAACAAAAATAGCAGATGGACCATGGTTTTGTATTTGTTTATGGTGGCACAGAATCTCAAAACGTAGGTAAATTAGTCAATTCCTTTTCTAGTTGGGAAGTTGGTTCGGATTGAGTTTTTATAGGAAGAGTCTCGGGGACGTGGTGTGTATAGGTATACCTATATGTATACAGTGAATTTAGGTTTGTGCAGAAATCAGACCCCTCTTTACCACTGGAATTGCTAAAACAACACTCAACCTCTATTGCTCTATTTTCAAGAAAAAATTATATTTCGATACATTTACCAACAACATTTGATGAACATTTTAAATCACATACCCTCCAAAATTATATTAAAATTCAAACAAATAAAAAGAGGTCACTCAAGTAATGATCAGGACAACGAAACCATACACTCCCTCGTGTTCGTTTCAGTGCACTTTTAAAAATCCAATCAGAAAAAACATCCATACGTGCATCTTACGATCGAAGTTAAATGGTGTTGTGAAGATGTGAAAACTTCTTGTGTATCCGTCTGACTTTTGCGATGCGATGGTCCGAAAGGGTTACTGTTAATAATTTTTGCCTGTTTTCACTAATTGTGGGTTTTTTATTTTTTGCTGTCTATTGTTAATGTAGGCGTTGCATTTGTGTAGAGAGTGTCCCTACTCATTATTAGATATACTCCGGAACGGCACGGCACTCAATTTTTTAAGATTTTAAAGATGGAGTGTGTTGACTGCTCATCTAGGTTCAAAAAAAGTTGTAAAAAGTTCTTCTTAAAGAAGATGGTCAGCGCGAGCTAATGAGCAAAGCGCCTTATATAATGATCATCAAGAAATTGACGAAGCTTTGATGCCTATCGTTAACGATTTACGACAGGCACGAGAGGCCAGGCAGGAAGCTCTTAGTCATTGCAAAAAAAGGTATATTATAGCTGAGTGCAATTTAATTTATGATTGGGCTAAAGGACAATTTTGATAGCTTTGATTCATCATCCAGACAAAAACAAAACCTGGATTCCGAGTATGTATACGAATCTTTCTGAAAGGACTAGAACAGACTTTTTTTGATGGCTTTGAAACCTCAGTAAATTTTGACTGCGAAAGAAAGCTTCGAAATCGAAACCTTTCTTTCCATTGTTGACACTCTAAGCGCTGATTTGAAACAATTTTTTTTTCGATTAAGAAACCTGTAAGAAAACTGCAAGTCTTTTGCTAAATTTTACACTGAAGATGTAAACGGAGATGAACTACATGCTGAATGCCTGAATTTATAAGAATACTATAAAACTATTCGACACGAAAATGAAGAAACTGGCAATATTCTAGAACTTTATAATTTCTGAAAAACAAATAAAGTTGAAGATAAATTTTCAAGGTGACCAACTGCAGTGGTGAATCTTCCTTTTCTAATTTAAAAAGAATAAAAAACGAACTCAAAACTACAACGTTTCAAGAAAGATTGACAAGTTTGTCGCTGATGTCAATCGAAAGTGACATCCTCAGAGGTATCGATTTTGTAGATATAATGAATCATGTTGCTAATCTTAAATCAAGAAAAGACTCCTTCAATAAACATTCCGTTTTCCATCTTTTTGCATGAACAAAATATTGTTGTTCCTTAAACTATACCTGAATTTAATTTTCTGCTATTTAAATTTTGTTTATAATTGAATTCTTATAAGAAACATTTATTATTTTGTTTTTATTTTTACATTATTAATCTTTATGTTCACGTTTATGTTAAAAAATAAAATAATTATTTTTTTTATAATGATTTATAATTATTGATGAAATATTGATTTAAAGTTATGTTTTTTTTTCTGTATACCTTTACTACACAACACAACACTTTTATAGAACCATACAGGGCCCCATTTTCAAAAAGCGCCCAGGGCCCCTAAAAGGGAAAAGACGGCCTTGTGTGCAGTAAGGTGATTCAAATTTTCTACTTGCGATTATAGGAGGTACCTACCTTACTATAAGGCAAATTTTGCAATCGCGCAGAAAAAAAGGGCATGATTGGGTCGCACGAACTTGCGATTGTGTGCTTAGTACGCTATTAAATTTTTAGTATTCGCTCAACATAAAATATTCAATTGTACAGGGCTGCCAGTTATGAAAATTGAATTAAATGCCACAAAATTTTGAAAAAAATTTTTATTAAATATTCCAAAGGTTTCAAACGAAAGTTTAAGACCGCCATTCTTTTGCAGCTGTAAAACAAAGTACGCAAGGATTAAAATTTTGTCAGAAGTTGTTTTGACAAAAAAAATTTAAAAAAACCAAAGACGCAGTTTTGAAGTTATTTCAAAAAATCAAAATTTTTTTTTTAAAAGAATTATAAAAATTTAAAAATTTTAATTTTTTTAATATGCTAATATGATATGCAATCTTTCTTAAATTTAAGAAAGAACTTAAGCAATTAAGGACTTCTAAAGTACCAATTTTCGTCAACATCGTGTAAGCCATTAGCGAGAAAGTCGGTTTTGAAAATAACTGTACTATCGTTACCGTTTTCAGACTTTTTCAAATTTTTTTTTTTACATCAAAATCGTTGGAGCTGTTTTCGAAAAATAAGTTCATATTCTCAAGTCGGTTGTGTGGCAGGTTGCAGGTACCGTAATCTCAAGACCTAGAGACGTAATTCCAAAAACTCATCTGTAGGCTGCCCACAAACCCTAACTGCAAATCTGAAGAAAATCGGTTCTGCCAGCGGTTCAGACTGCAGAAACAGACAGATAGACAGTTAAATAAACATACAGACAGTCAGAATTGCAGAACCCACTTTTTTCGTATTCTCTATCATCGTAATGTCATGTTTTATTGTAGGTTCTGCAATTCTGGCTGTCTGCCTATCCGTTAATGGATCTACAGATTGAACAGCTTCAGCAATTTTTTTTTCCAAAAACTTGCAGTTACTGTCCTTAAGACAGCCTACGGAAGAGTTTTTGGAATAAGGTCTCAAGGCCTTGAAATAGAGGTACCTGCCATACAACCTATATGATGATTTATATTTTTCTCGAAACGACTAACGATTTCGATTTAATTTTATGTGATTTATTATTTCTTAATTTACATTCTTGTGATGTAGAAAATTATAAGAAAAAGCCTAGGAGTGGTAACCCCCATAGTACTGTTGTCTTTTTTTTTCTTTTTTCAAACCCGACTTTATTGGTACTGGCTGACATTTTGCATACGAAAGATTTGTATATTAACTTTTGGAAAATGGAAATTTTAAAATTTTTTACTAAGCTCAAAAAACAATTTAAGTCTTTTTGAATATGTTCAAATCGGTGTCTTTTATTTAATTCAAGTTTTCTTTTGTTAATTGTTAAAACATCTTCTGACAAGATCTTAAAACTTGTTTTCTTAATTTTGTAACAAAAATATGTTTAAAAAAAGGGAAAATATAAAATGTTTTAAAGAAAGCTGGTTTAACGATTTTGATTAAATTTTCAGCGTTTACATGTATTTGCAAGTGCAAAAAAAGGGCGTTTAGATATTTTCAATAAAAAATTTATTTTATTAAGTTTTTATCATTAATGTGTTGCTGGCAGCCCTGTATAATGAGCGAATACTAAAATCTTTTTATTAGCTTTAAATTCTGATATTTTACTTAGAAAATAGTTGTGAGTGCGATTCAGTCGTGCCGATTTTTATTTTACAATAGAAAATGCGGATATTTTTTACCCAAAAAATTGAGTCATTATCTTCAAACTGTTCCTAAAAAGTGAAAATCGAAATTTCGAAAGCCTCTCTCTTTCCGGGGAAGACAATCATCTCATGAAATAAAAATAAATTTTTTTTGGTTTCGGATGATCCAGTTCCTTAGGAAGATAGGCACCGTATATCTTTTTTGAAACGCTTCACAACAACTCCTACCATTGCCGAATTTTTTGTTATTTCTCTATGAATTGCGTGTGTCGTAAAATAAATATACGAAAATGTACCTTTTTTGGGCGAATTAACTTTGTGAAAGCTCAAAATGTTTTAAATAAGAGGCAGTTCCTCAAATTATCCTTTTATTGGTCTATGAGCGACGGACGTTTTCTCGACAGCCACTTAATCTGACCTTCACCTAAATTACTGTATGGTGCATGCCGCTGCAGCATTATGTCAAAAATGAGATTATGATTTTTAATTCATTTCTAACATGACCCTTAAGGGCAGCCTCAGTTTCTTGCATTTTCAAATAAGATTTTTGTAATAGCAACATAATTCTTTTGCTCGCATCCTACTGTGATCTAGTTTATGGCATCGGTTAAATAAATAAGTAAATAAATAGGGTGCCGCAACCCGCAACAGAGCGAGGAACACGTGGGCCTAGCGCATTTGTCACAGCCATGAAAGAATGGAGGGCACCTACAATTTTCTGTCGGTTCCGAACGGCTAACCGAGAAAGCGGTTTTCGTGGCAGTGAATTTACTAACGGAAGACTTTCTATATTTTTTTTTTTTTATCAAAAGCATTTGAAAAAATTATTCAGAAGCAAATAAGTAACTTCTTAGAGCATGAAAATATCTTATTATTTTTAAAACAATCTGAATCTCGAAAGAATAATAGCTGCATCACCGCGTTAATTAGTGTCATTGAAGATATTAGGAAAGATATCGATCTCGGTAACATAACGTTCTTGGTACTTCTGGACTTTTTTAAGGTCTTTGATTTGGTAAATCATTCAATACTCTGCAAAAAGCTTTCCCGCTTGTATAAATTTTCACCAAGTGCAGTTTGATTCATTCTTATCTGTGTTCCGGTGTTCCGGTGTTCCTCAGGGATCCATTCTTGACCCACTACTCTTCTCACTCTATGTCAATGATTTTCTCACAGTAATGAAGCATTGTTCTATACGTTTATACGCTGATGATGCCCAGTTGTACAATAGTAGCCCATTGGGACTAATCGAAAATACTGCGTCCTGTATAAACGATGATCTAGGTGCAATTGTACAGTGGTCAGAAAAAAATAACTTAATGCTTAACCCTAAGATATCCAAGTGTATTATTATTTCTAAGAGCAAGTTTGACACATCTTATTTATATTATATTTAACCGTAGCCTAACCTGGAATGACCGCGTAAATCAAATTCTTGGTAAGGCGTATGGTGTTATTCGTAGACTTTGGTCAACGCAGTATTTCACGCCTTTAAAAATCCGCACCATACACGTAAATCCGCACCATAGGTACACGTATTGCACACGTTATGTATATTTGCAATATTGCAATACGTTATGTATATTTGGACTATGACGGTTGGACAGTATTTCACAACACGCAATAAATTTTCTGGGGATGCTATTTCAAAAATTTATTGAATTTCGGGCCTTAACCTTGTTTTCGGATATACTTCTTAATCAACAACCTACTGATTTGTACCAAGAAATAATCATGCCTATTATGGAATTCGCAGGATTTTACTCCCGGGGAGTTGACAGGATTCGCGGTAGATTCGTAGTCTCCTTATTTGGTATTAGTGAATTCGACGAATGAGCTGTATTATCAATACCAGAACTACCTTGTTGCTTTTCACTGCTGCTGTCCTTTGTGGTTCTACTCTGTGCTGCTGTCATTTATGTTGACAAAACGAAAAAATTCATTTAACTTGATACGTAACCAAATTTGAAATTAAAATAAAGCAAGTTTCAGTTTTAAGTTAAAAGTGATATTTATAGTGGTTTCAATTGCATATTATTTTGATGTAAGAGAAAACTCATCGAGATATACTCGAATAAAAAAAAAAAAAAATTAAGAGTATTTTGGATGTTTCGGATGAGACCCTACATTCAAATAAAAAACTCATTAGAGAGCAGACACATCATAACTTTTCTATATACTTTTTTCCATTTGAAAATCTCCATAAATAGTGGACCCATGCTATTAAGTGATGTTAGCAGCCTTTCCAAAATTGTTGCTGCTCCGAATACTTTTTTGTTAAGTTTTTTGCAACATCGGGCTCAGTTTTCATCAGCTCAACTATTTTACGAAATTTTTCCCTATTTGTGGTCCGCTTTCTTAAAAAGAAGTAAAATAAATACCTGAACATTCCATATCATAAATTTCAACTAACATATTAGCACTTTTTATGTTTTGTTTGTTGTTTTCTAGTAAGTTTTTGTCTTTACGAATTTCGATTCGCTACAAAAATGTCGCGAATGTGAAATGGAAAAAATTATATGGAGTGCGAATGGTTTGCGAATTCACTAATACAAAATAAGTTGAACAGAAAAGTCGGTTGTGCAGGTTTTGTTACCGACATTCATTCAACTCCTTTCGCCGAATTCCATAATAGTAAAATTTTCGCGAATGGTTGAAACTCACGCTAAATAGCATTCGCCGGATTCCATAATAGGGGTGAATATTTTTTAACTCAGATAGGTCAATGAGCCTTGTCATTCCCCGCTTTAATTACCTCACATTTGAACGACAGTTTTTCGTCAATTCTATGCGTCAATGGAATTTACTGCCGCGACATATAAAAAGCACAAATAGTACATAGTATAAATAGTTTAAAGCTACAACCCACATAAGATATTATATCTAAGCATTAGCAAATAAAAATACTAAAAATACTAAAATACTTGTCAACTCCTCGCGAAACGCGATACCCGTGGAAACACCTTTTTGCCTCTGTTATGGCATTGGAACCGCGAACCTCTGGGTTAACAGGCAGACATGCTAACCATCACGCCACGGGTACATACCGCGATAACATCCCTATCATCGACGCACACCATTTATTAGAACCAGGAAGTATGTGATTAAAAGGCATTGTTAATAGTGTAGCATTCTTATTTAAATTTTTGAATTCTTTTTCCGTGTGATTAAAAAAAATAGGGTGGCGCAACAGAGCGAGGAGCCCCTGGGCCTAGCGCATTTCTCACAACCATGCCTTGTGAGGGAATGGAGGGGACCTACAATTTTTCGCCGGTTCCGAACGGCTAATTGAGAATGCGCTTTTCATGGCAATGAATTTACTAACGGAGGACTTGCCAATTCCTCGCGAAAGGCGATACCCGTGGAAAAACATTTTTGCATTTTGCCTCTGCTGGGATTCGAACCTCGAACCTCTGGGTTAGCAGGTGGACATGCTAACCATTACGCCACGGGTATCCGTGTGATTATGGGATTGAAATTTAGCATGCTTTACTTGGGGGCATTGTGGAATTAAGTAGGTCAGGTAATTTTTGGGTCCCTGATCAAACGGGATCATGGGAAATTTTAAAAAATTTCTCTGTGATTCGGAACGGAGACAAATACAGCAAATCAAACGCATAAATATCGATCCAGCCGTTTTCGAGTTAAAAGTGTTTGAACAAACCTGGTTTCATTTGATATAAAAACTACGAATTACCAATTTTTCAAAAAGCAGAACATTCATTTGAAGGAACGAATCCAATTTTTAAAGTTAAAAATGAGCCATTAAGTCGTGTACTTGTCATATGCGCTATTACATTTAAGGCAAATGAAAGTGTTGCCCAAGATTTTCTTCCCACACTTGATAATCATCATTATTGACAAATAACCTTATCTTATTAAATCTAAACCACTAATTACCATCCTCAAGCCAATGAAAGGAAGTGATTTATTAACATTTTACCATCTGATTTTGAAATTGCGAGTATAATCGATTTTCTTCTCTTTCCTACTGAGAAACTGCTGAATACTTAAATTGTTCGAATTAACTCCTTTTCGTCACACATGTACACGAAACTGTGTTTAGTTATAAAGTCATAAAGTAGAAATAAACTGTTCAACAAATTTTAGTCTAAGCAGGTGAAATTTAATTACAACACACTTTCAACATTAGTCTGCGTTCTTAAAATCACCGTCATGATCGCATCCGTTTAAAACTGCAAAGCTTACCGCTTTGAAAGTCTTTTTAAAAGTCTACTTGAAACTCGAACGAGGTTCTGAAACTTCGCAGAAAGTTTAATCAAAAGGTCGACTAAGAAACGATGTAATGAAAGTTCGACCTGCTCTAAAGAGCCCACTCCATTTCATTTTGGTTTACTGACTTTTGCTCGAAACGGTATATTAGGTAGCGAAATAGGTCTTCTTGAAACTCTTATTAAATTCTATCCGTATACGTGAAATCCCCTCAAGACTTTAAGCGCCCGTCTTCCCAAGTGGAGTCAGTAATTGAAAGTAACACTTCGCCTTAAATGGAATCCTGAATTTTCTTTGGGAAATTGAAACTCATGCTCCATTGTTTCCATTTGCTTGGTCGTTTGACAAGGCTGCCACTGCCGCAAAACCATCTAAAGCTGAAAACGGAAGGAACTCATTGCAGGACAATTTAATGGAGCCATGTGTCCTCGGGCTGCACTAGCGTAAAACGCAACTCTTGACGAGAGTCTCAAAATGTAACCCTGGTACCTGGTTGGTTGGTTGGGGGGGAGTAATCCGAGGCGAAAAATCTCTGGTATGCTTGAGCTGAATGCGCAACTCTTTCTTGGGGATATTAAGTCCTCAGGGTATTTGGAAATTACAACAACCCGGACAATGATTTGCATTGTATCTTGAGTATTGTGCAGTGTTCAGCACCAGGACTCGTCGTCGTCGTCGTTGTTGTCGTCGTCATCCATCTAAGCTGAATAGATCCTTTGTTTTAGTTTCACCTTTTTGCGAACCTTTTGTTGAAGCCCACCACCATCAAAACAAATGTTTGTGGAAGAGCTGAAACGAAAATGGGTCAATTTAGAATCGCTTATCTTACAAGATACTGAATGTTGCGTCAACGGGTAACGATGACGTGAGGACGAATAACTGAGAAACAGTGTGTGCTGTCGTTAGGTTGTTGCTCTTCAGTCTTCGCAATGACCTATTAAGGATTTGTTTTGTTGACTGTTATTGTCTTTTACGTTTTCGAAACGAAAGGAGTAAGACTTGAAAGCGATTGCAGTTGCGAGGAGATTGAATTGAAATACACATAAAAAAGTAAAAAAGTAAAGAAGTTCTCCTACCAAAAAAAAAAAATAAAAAAATTGGTACCTGCTACTAATCAATAAATATTGAAAATTTCATTTGAAATAGTAAAGATACACTCTGTATACTGTAACTGTAGGAACAAGTGGCAAGTCAATTTATAAGCTAGGAAATGTAACCTTTAAAACAGATAAAGAGAGCATAAAATGGTATAAAATAAGCAACGAAAAAAGAAGGAAGAAGTATCAAAAATTAGAAGAGCAGATAATCCAAGCAAAGTAATCAACAAAACAATTAATATAAAGGGGGAAAAATTTACTCTATAGAATAGCACAAGAAAAATGTGTTCCCTCTTTCAAGTCAAAGGTATTCAGACAGTAAGCTAACCAAGCAAGGAACAGTGACTTAATAAAACACTGCGGAGACTGCGAGTGAATTGTTGGCATTGTAGTCAAATGTCGGTTGTAGACACGTAGATGGTATTTTGAATCTACTCTAACCACATAGCAGCCAGGGATTTAGAAAAAAATAA
Source organism: Melanostoma mellinum (assembly GCA_914767635.1). NCBI lineage: Eukaryota > Metazoa > Arthropoda > Insecta > Diptera > Syrphidae > Melanostoma > Melanostoma mellinum. Next base: position 128,251,700 of record OU612058.1, read on the forward strand.
TATTGTAACAGTAAGTTTGCCAAATCTAAACGACTTCCCTTACACACTTTAACCTCAAACTGTATGGTTAAGCGCTCTATTAAGTTATTACTTGAAATTTGAAGTTCGTTCTTTCCAGCTAAGCTTGTAGTCCAATTTTACAACTAAAAGGTCCGCCATCTAACTTTTTTTTTCAACTAAAGATTTTTTCGTGAACACTTAGCTCATGTCTGATTCGACAGAAAATTAGTTTTATCCTTCCGCTAAAGGCTAAACGAATATGGTTGAACATACGATTGAACAACTCTGGAAAATGTTGCGACATTACTTTGAAAATCCGATGCCAATTTTGCCAAAAAAAAATCATTATTCAGATGAAGCTCATTTTGATCTTGGCGGGTATGTAAACAACAAAATTGTCGCATTTGGGGCACAGAAAACCCGAACGCATACATTGAAAAGGCGTTACATCCAAAACGAGCTACTGTTTGGTGCTGATTTTGGTCCAGAGCGATAATTGGGACATTTTTCTTCGAAAATGAGCAAGGAGTAGCCGTTACAGTCAATGGCGATCGTTATCGGGCCATGTTGAACGTATTTTTGTTCGCAAAAATTGAAGATGAGGAGAAGAGGAAACATTTGGTTTCAACAGGACGGCGCGGCGCGGAGCTACGTGCCACACAGCCGAAGCTACACTTGATCTTTTGCGCCTTGTTTTTGAAAAAAAAAGTTATTTGGCGGACCCTTTAGATGTCTAAATATGCTCATTTTCGAAGCATGCATCACTGCATAGCTTTCAAATACACTAACCAACCAAACAAGCAAAATGCTCATATGTAATTTAAACCCTTTAAAATTTCACAGTAGGGCTTATTAAAAAAAGCGACAAAATTGTCAGTTTTACAAAAAACTTTTGAATATTTGACTCTTTCACTAGTTGGCTTAGGTAAAGCACTTTCAGTTGATCTTCCATTTCTAAGACCGAACTGGCAGTCATTGGAGACATGTGTTTTATTCAAAAAAATATAGCACGCCAAACTTCGAAATTATTTGAAAAAGCGTAAATTAGGGATATAGGTTATAGGACATTTTCATGGAGTGACAACGCAACTACTGATTTGAGAGCCTCCGCTAAAAGACATTAGAATTCCTCTATTTTGTCGAATTCTTTTTTATTTATTCAATAGGAACTAACAAAGTCTGAATTTATTTTGTGTATTCACCCTTTCACCAATTATCGAACTGTCATTGTCAATTTGTTTAGTAAATTCAACATTTTCATCACGTTAAGGAACAAGAACGAGAACGTCTGCGGATTATAAAAATTCTGTACAACAACTTTAAGAGCGTTAACTTCAATTTTTTTTTTCGTAATTCTCGCCTTAGTCTGCAATAAACAAGTTAAGTTCAAAAACTTGAGTCGACATATTCTTCAGTGAATTTTGTTGGTTGAAGTGTCGAAAATATCGCTGATGTTCTGGCGTCCGTAGCAAACGATCCAAATCAGTCAATTTTACGATGATCTCAAGCATTGCTCCGACCACATAAGGATCTTGGTTTACACCCATACAAGACCAGGCTGACTAAAGAATTGAAGCCAGTGAACGTACATTCTTCGATATTGCTCTAAAGAAGATGCGCCAAGATGATGAATTTCATCGCAAAATCATCTTCAGTGACGAATCACCTTTTTTGGTTCAATAGATTCATTAAAAAGCAAGATACATATACATATATGCTTTTTTGGTCGGGTGTACATGCTCTTCATAAACCACCACTTCATATGCAGAAAATAACTGTTTGGTGCGGTTCGAATGCCAGAGGCGTTATTGAGCCTTTTTTTCGTCGTCGATAATGACCGTCATGTTACTGTGAATTTAAAGCGTAATAACGCCATGGTTATTATTATTTTTGGCTCCAATTGGAAGATATGGCTTGGACGACATGTAGTCTCAACAGGATAATGTTACATTTTAGACAGCACACATTACAATCGATTTATTGATAAGTAGGTTATCTAAAGAAATTTGTCACTCGATTGGCCTTAATAAAATTAATAACATCTCCAAAATCGCGCCAGCTCTGTCAAAACGCCAAGAAATTTTCAATTGAAACGACTGTAATTGGTTCTGCAAAAAAGTATTTGGCTCTCTTTTTAGAGATTTCTCAAAAATGCGGTGATTCACAGAACAACACCAACACCATATACACCGTGACCGTGGGTGCATCTAGAAATGTCCTGAAAAAAAAGCTGAAGAAACCGACTGTCTACGCCTTGGATAAGAAATGTAAACACGTTGATGTTAAGTTCTAGAAGAAATGCATGTGATACAAGACGTGCATCTTAAAAGTTGGTGAAGCTCTTTGGTTGTGCTTCGAAAAGTAAAGATTCACAGCGAACCACAATGTTCTTCTCTACCCGGAAATATTTTTGCTAGTCCCAGAGATTTGATTGATAGACTCCAAAACAGCACTGAATTGTCTTACATCCTGGTAACTTTAAGGACACTTAATTCTGGAAAACCCGTTTCAGGCTAAGGCATGTGGCAGATATAAGGTTCTGATAGATGCCTGCCAAACATCTAACAGATTTTCTGAGATTGATTTGCCAAACTTTGTGAAAAAAAATCGTTCGGCTAGATTTCGGCGAATTTCGTTCGATTTTATTGATGAGAAAAAGTCAAATTATGTTACAAAATTGTTCGATGACTTAAGTGGTAGTGTTATACTCTCATAATTTAGTCACGTATTACTCGATAGCGTGTGTGGTAAAACTCGACCCTAGCTCCCCCAGTTAGACTATAGAGTCGACGCCCCTAATGCTAACAAAGATTTGAAGAGAGCTACAGAGTATTTACAGAAACAGCACAAAAAGGGCTCGTTCGAGGAATGTTAATTTAATTCAAAAAATAAAGTTAAATTAATTATTTCATTTATTTCTGTGTAGCTCAAAAAGGAACTATTGCTGTAGAAAAAAAAAAAAAAAAATATGTTTAAATCAGCATGTGATTTCTCGGGCGACTTGTTATCATCAAAAGCTATTTCTAGTTTAATCGAGACTGCCAACCGTGACTGAAAACATGCCTACGAGAAGCAAATTTAATATTTTATTTGGGAAAATACAAATATTTTAGACACTAACCAAACACCTTAATTTGCTGACCGTCAGGTTGACAAAAATAGTTAAAAAAAAAACTGATGAAACAATTTTGTGTAACAAAGGATAATAAATTATTGCAAATACCGAAGTAGTGTTATTGCAATAATAACAGATGTTTAGCATAACTTCATGTCACGAAGCTATCAATAATAAATCTATAAAAAAAAGACTGAAATGATAGCTTCGTCGAGCTCGGCTATTGAACCATTCACACAACTACTGTCTTCTCAATGTCAATCACACATTTGCTTGAGTATCAAAATAAGAACCACAAAATTATTGGCGCCGTCTCGAGCAGGAACATATATATGAGTGTATTCTCCCTCTCCATCATTAGGCTTCATGTGTCACAACAGATCGTGACCGTAAACACTTTGATTAAGCCCTCTGACGTTCGTCCGGATCTTTTGAGCTCTATTCGAAACCAAGAGGAAGGCCACGCTATGATTACTCCAACGAACGTAAATTCGTTGTCGCCGCCCGCCTTTAAAAGCTGAATCGGTCAATCGATGACTAAACGCGATACTTAGCGTGCGGAACACAAATCAAAATACCGTCTATTTTCTTGTCTTGTCAAGTATGTGAATAATTTGCTCCTCCACACAGCGCGCTATAGTGTCCACTGTCCAAGCCGCCGGATGTGCCAATTGCGGCCACAATATTCATATATATAGTTTCTTTTTTTCAGTTGAGCTGTTTGTGCATCCATATCAGCGCAATCGTAGTCGTTTTGCAGGTTGGGTTAGTTCCTCGGGTAGCTCTACATCTACTTGCTCATGATGGCTGCCTATGAACGCTTGTGCGCGACTAATTTACAAATTAGCAAGAAGTATTTTGAATACGACAACGGTCTGGTTGAGAGGTTGATCGGGATTCGGGAGTCATTGTAGTGTTTTGAATGCATGCCTGTTTTATCATGACTCTGATATTGGACAACCGAATTCACAAGAACAACGCAGGCAGAGTGGAAAGAGGTACGATGATGTAACTAACATCGGAGGATATTGGTCAATTTGTTTGAGAAACCCACGTCGTACTTGTTGAGGTAGGATCAATCGAGAAAATTGGCGAAAATTAATTTGGAAATCTGTAGAAAAATACTGTGCTTAGCACATTGGACGAGTGAACGAATTTCTCTACGGTGACTATTTGCTTAGTTTTAAGTGAAAATGAAATGGATTGAAGCCTATTAAATTGTGCCTTTTTCTTGTGTTTCATAAAACAGCCACATATAATCACTATTATTTGATTATGGTCTTTGGAATTTGCACACAATACCGAGTTAGTCACAAAAAAGTATCTCTTTTGAATTTGTTTGAAGTTTTGAAGTTTTTATTCCAAAGTCGTTTGTTCAGTTTTCTGCACTTAAGACTTAAAGAGTCAAGACATTCGGTGCTTCTGTAGCTCCACTTATAAGTGATATTTCATTTTTATTTATCAAAAATAATACATAATACCCTTGTTAAAAGTTTCTTAGACGTCTGGCTTTCAAGAAGAAATAAAATGAATAGATATAATTCAATGTTTTGTCAAAGAATTTAGCCTCTTCATAAGGAAAATGGTTTGCCATTATGTCTTAAAAATGATTTCGGGCAGTATCCACAGTTGGCTCGAACAAATTCCAGCCAAGAGGCCCAATTTTTGACCATGTTTTGCAGAATTTGGGGCTGTATGTCTGTAATAATGCGCTGAATATTCTCTTCGAAGGCGTCAATCTTCCAGGCTTGTCCGCATTGAAAAGCGTCTTCATATAAGCGGTGTTACATAGCACGATTCATGCGCGATCCACACCACAAGCTCACGACGGAGGTGAGATAATGAGCTCAACAAAAGTTTCCTTCAATAAAATGATTGTTTCGTTGGCTGTATGGCATGTAGCGCCGTCTTGTTAGAACCAATAGTCGTCCTTACCAACATCCCCCAAGTAAAGCACGAAAAGAGTCATTAATCATGGCTCTACTCGTTGACGGGCTTATTTTTTGAAAAAATATGGACCAAAGATTCCCTTGCTCATAGAGCTTTTTTTATATAATTAACGCGCACATCAGACATCAAGGGGTTATGACTACCCTTATAACACTATTATGTTATAATGTTATAGAACACAGTGCGAGCATTTAGGAAAATAGGGGAGGATTTGAAAGGAGACACCGATGCACGTTGCATTTGAACTTTTGTGAATCGTAATGTAGGGGAATAAAAGGGTCAGGCAGAGCATTCCACATTCGGGTGGTGCGACTAAAATATGAATCTCTATACTTGATTGTACGCCCGAAGTTGGGCTCAAGGTAAAACTGATGAGAATTTCTAGCGACGCGGGTGTTGAGGTTAAATTGTTTCAGGGGAGGAATGCAACTGGCTATATCGCTAGAACACTGTTTGTGAAAAAAGCGATAAAAAAGAGAGAGACAGATAACGTTTCGACAATGTTCAAGAGAATCAATCGATTGATTGAACTATCACCTGTCAATTTTTTCGCTCTATTTTGTAAACTATCAAGTCGGCGCAAAGATGTTTGAGAAACACCTGACCAGATGTGGGAGTTATACTCCAGTTTTGGGCGGATGAAGGCCTTATAAATTGTAGCAAGATCAGAAGGTGTGAAGAACTTCCTGCATCATCTCAAGAAGCCTAAGCATTTAGCAACGTTTTTTGGCGACTTCAAATATGTGGTCATTCCAACGAAAATCATCGTTTACACACATACCAAGTACTGACAGCTTTTTGGTTTCTTGGATGCAGGTACCATTCATGGATAATGGTAATGGGGGAATGTTGAGCTTCAACGACAAGAGACAGCATTGAGTTTTTGAAGCATTGAATTCTACTCGGTTTTTATGACCCCATGCAACCGCGGATTCAAGGGGGGGGGGGGTCACAGGGGTCATGACCGACCCCCCCCCCCCCCCCCCCCCCAAACAGCCCGCATTTCAAAAAATAGAGCTAAGCCAATCGAAACTGAAACTGAAAATAAAAAAAAAACAACCGAACAAAATCTAATTTTTGTAAACTTGAAAAACGGAATCTAACCAAGCGACCAAAATCAACTTACTTTATTGCACTATGGAGAATTTACAATAAAAAAATGGCTGACTCAACATGACTGACTCAAAATTGAATAAATATCTCACACAATACTGACTTTTGTATCAATTTCTCTATATTTGGATAGTAGCTTTACTTAATATCTTAACATTTGATTACAAGTTTTAAGTAAAAACAATTTATAACACAAAATCCAATCAAAAATACAAATAGTACAAAGCTGCGTAGCGAAAACTGCAAAGAAACAACTGTCATTAAATGGTTATTTAGATTTTATGAAAGAAACCACCTTTTTTTAAATTTGAAAATCAGACAAATATGCTCATACATTCGGTTCTCTTGATGTTTACTCCATATTATTCGAATTAATTTACCTTAAAGCATCCGTCAAATGAATCCTTGTTTTATATTTTTTACTTTTGTTGTTTATTTTCTGGTTTTTGTTCCGTTCCCTTCTTTGATTATCGCAAAACACAATGAAAACTATCCTGATTTCAACGACACTGAAATCAACAATGGACTGTTGTGCTTTCAATGTTTTGCAAACTGATGTGAAGTTAGCCACGGTGCCATGAATGGCGCGAAGGCATTTGAAAACACACGAGGAAACGTTTCAGACAAAAATTTATTGGCTAAGACATTTCTTACTTTTAAAAGTACATTTTTTATATAAACAATTTATAATTTAATATTAACAACAGTTTATTTTTGTTATATATGATTTTTTTTTATCCCGTGACCCCCTCCGGAAAAAAATTCTAGATCCGCGCCTGGCCCCATGTAACAATGCTGTCAAGGTCAGAATTCAATGAGCTTATCATACACAACCGTTTCAGTTCCCCATCCGAAGAGCAGGGACGTTAATTTGGAAAAGAATATGAAAATCTGAGGGTTGAGTCGTCAGCAAAACAGTAAAGTGGATTAGAAGTTTCAGACAAGAGATTATTTATGAAAATGAGGAAGAGAGTCAGAGACAAACCGGAGCCCTGGGGCACACCAGCATTTATGAAGTGGGTATCAGACTTGAAGCCATCCAATACAACTTGTATTTAACCCTCCGTCCTCCATCTTATTTTTTCTTACAAGTTCCTCTATCTGGGGTATGACATACCCCAAACATAAATAATTAGAAAAAAACTCTTTTTGTAAAATTATTTTTAAAATTCACTGTTTATATTTTTATTTCATCAATTTCTTATAATAATTTTCAATTAAACAAAATATGGTAAATATGAAATACAGAAAAAAAAATATTTTAAAATTTTAATCCAAAAAAAAGCAAAAAAAAGTAGATGTTTTTTAAAAATTCATTTTTCAGAAGCTATTACAAAAAAAAAAAAAAAAATCGTTCAAAATGTTTTGGAAAATGTTATTTAAGCGTATGAAATTGTTTTTATTAATGTTCTGTCACCAAGCCCTGTTAGCGGTTAAGGTTAAAAACCGGAACTTTTTCAAAAAAATTTTTTTTTTTATTTGTACATTCTGTACAATTCATCGAGTGATGATCGTCGCACATTGCAAGGTGACATGTAGCACACACATTTTTTGCTTTTTATCTTTTTTCTATCGCAGAAGCTACAACGGAAGTATTTTTCCAAATTTGTTGGTTGAAGAGCTATTGCACTGGATGTTGCCTCATTTTGTGATTTGTTCACACAAAAAATACTAACATCAACTTCTCTCTGGGGTATATGATACCCCACACCAAATTTAACAGCAAAATTATATATCTGCAAAAAATCTTAACTGCGAAAAAGGACCTCTTATTACTGCAGCAGATGTTAAACTTAATTTACATAGGCATAGTATGGCTGAGAAAAAATTGTACCCGTTATTACACAGTTTTCAATTTGGTGTGGGGTATCTCATACCCCAGATGGAGGACGGAGGGTTAACGGTACTTAGTGCGGCCGTGGTGCAGTGGTAGAGTGTTCAGTAGATAGGCCGGACGCGTGGGTTCAAATCCCGCTCTGGGCATCTACTTTTCTTTCAGCCTCTTAGTTTCATTTGAATGCCGCCTTGAGGTTGTAACGGGTGATTTTTTAGCTGCTTTGGTTTTGGCAACACTGGTTTTGACAGTGACGTGTGTTTAGTACCTTGTGTCACTGTCAAACAGTTTCAGTTTGGTTTGCAATCAGTGTGGCAGCTCTGGTTACCATAGTGTTGGTTGTGTGTCATTATACTCCTTAAATTTTCTCTATTTTTTACAATTTCTACTGTGATTTATTTGTGTCTCATAGTTTATTTGCTTGCTTTTAAGTCCATATTCTTAGTTGACAACAGTGTATACAGTGAAATTGTGTTAAATATCTAAATATTTGCAATTTAATTGTGTTTAGCTTTGGTAAGCGGTGAAGTTCTCTCGTTAAAAAAAAAAAAAAAATCCGTAACCTTAATTGAGTGATAATTCAAGTGCAAGTCTCTTCAGCACTTTACGTTGCTTGAATTATCATAATTACTGCATGAAAGCTTTTTTTGTGTTTTATAATCATAGTTTTTGTGTTTTAAATTATTATTTTTGTAGTGCAATTTTTAAATTGCTCCTTGGCGTAGTTGGTTAGAGTTATGATAGTTGTGTCAAGCATCTCAGGTTCAAATCTCGTACTATCCAAGTAAACTTTTTTTTTTTATTTTTTTTTTTTTTTTTAATTAAAACTAAACTTTTATTCTCAATCTGTCCGTTTTTAATTATCTTTTTTTACTTTTTTTTTCAAATTCTTTAATTAAAATGGATTGCTCAGCGGTGAAATGTCTGGACTCTTCCCCTAATGCATGCCTTTTTGCATGTTACGGCCCTTGTGGGAAGTTTTACCATGCTAAATGCGTTGGGTCAACCACCTTATTTATAGAAAAGGTTGACGCATCAAAAATTGCAGTATGGTACTGTCCTGATTGCAGGAAAATCTCTCTATCCCAACTTGCATTTAAAATGTCGTCATTCAAGACTGATATTACCAAAATCAAGAAAGGATTAGATAAGCTCTGTAATAATTTTAATGATGCGGTTTCAAACCTGAATAACTTTTCAGCCCCCAAGTTTTCGGTTGACATATCAACCTCAACTGATGATTTGGAAGAGCCGCATACTCCTCTGCCTAATGTCTCATCAAAAACAAGCGACATAGTAGTGCAGTCTACTTCAGATATTTCTAAGCCTAATAAGTCTAAAAAGAAAAAGCAAGATACCTACTCACTCTTCTGAAAAACGTTTATGTCTTAGGAGCTGTGTTGGTCCTACAAATAATAACAATGAAACGACAACTGTCGATTTAGCTGTTGTTTCTAGTAGGCCTTCTAGTGTTGATAATCAAATTACCGAACTTCCTCATATCCCCAAACAAGTCGAATCAGTTCCCGAAACCATTAATGTGAATTATCCTCCTATTGAACCATTTCCAATTCCCAAACAAGTAGAATCAGTTCCCAAGCCTAAACAAATTTTTGTATCCCGCCTTAAGCCTGATTTAACATCCAATGATATTATATCCCATCTAATTTTGAATCACAACATATCTAATGACTTAATTATTAGATGTACGAGAATAAGTAAACCTAACAGTTTTGTTTCGTCCTTTAAAATTTTTGTCCCTCCGTCACAATTTGATTATCTTTGCAGCCCGAATTTCTGACCTTCACTCTTTTAAAAGAATTTGTTGGTTCTTCCAAGAAGAAACGTGTTGAAAATAGTACCGTCAATAATGTTTCAAAAAACTAATAAGACTCTCCGTATTTTACCAGAATGTAAGGGGGCTTCGTAGTAAAACTACTGATTTTTTTTATTAATTCTCAAGCTTTTGCCCATGATATTTTTGTTCTTACAGAAACCTGGCTTCATTCAGGCATTCTGGATACAGAACTTTTTAACTCAGAATTTCAAGTATTTAGAAAGGACCGCCATTCTCATGTAGACGCAGACGTAGGAGGGGGTGTTCTCATAGCTTGTCGCAATAGTTTTTTGTCGTCTAGTATCACTTTTCCTTTTATTTTAACAATAGATTTAATCTGTATTGAAGTTACTTTTGAGTCTAAGACAGTCTATGTAATTGGCACATACATTCCCCCAAAAAGTTCTGCCCCTGCCTACAATGAAGTGGCTTTAGTGTTAGATTATTTAAACAGTCTTTCTTCTTTAGATATAAATATTTTACTGCTGGGTGACTTTAATCTATCTTATATAGATTGGTCTCCTTCAATTGACTGTTCATTTCAGAAAGCTTCCTTGACATCAAGACAACAAGAGCTTATCTTATTGGATTATCTAATTTCTACTGACCTACAACAAGTGAGCTGTATTAAAAACTTTTTAAATCGAAATCTCGATTTAGTCTTTACCTCTGACGCTGTTAGTACTGTCGTTCTTAAATCTAATTTAAGCATTACTAATGTAGATGACTATCACCCTCCTCTTGACATTTTCCTTGACCTAAGCGGTCATATTCATAGTTATAGTAATTCATATGATTGCTCGCATATATTCGACTATCGAAAGACAAACTTTCAAATGCTTTCTGATGAACTAAGTAGATCTAATATTAATAATATATCAGCGTTCACCAATATTGACGAAGCAGTTAGTTACTTTTATTTTATTCTTAACGACTGCATGAACAAAGTTATACCCCTCAAAATTTCAAAAAATGTGAGCTCTAATCACCCATGGTACACTTAGGAACTAAAAAAGCTTCGCAACAAAAGAAATAGTGCTTGGCGGACCTACATTAAGACGCGTTCTGAATCTGATCACCTTTCTTACATCTATTTTTTTGATGAATTTAAATCACTATCAAAAACTCTGTACTCAAGTTCTGTTCATAGAATGGGCAACTCATTAAGGGATGATCCAAAAAGTTTCTGGAACTTTGTAAATTCAAAGAAAGATTCGGATGGATACCCAGATAACTTTACATATGGTAATGTCACTTTGACAAAAACATCCGACATTTGCAACGCTTTTGCTCACCATTTTTGTAATTCCTTCTCTGATTCTATTGTTGATATAGATCGTAATTATTTCGAGTTTCTACGTAAATGTCCTCAAGTTAATTTTAATAATGTTCCAATTAACCTAGAAAGAGTCCTTCACAATATTTCATCTTTGAACGACGATTACTCTGCTGGCCCTGATGGCATCCCTCCAATAATTTTAAAAAAGTGTGAGTCCCAAATTGCATTTCCCCTTCATTACTTGTTTTCATTATCGTTAGATTCTGGTCGATTCCCTTTACTGTGGAAAAGATCTTTTATTACACCTGTATTTAAAAAAGGTATTAAATCAGATATCCTTAATTACAGACCCATATCTAAGCTTTCGTGTATCCCCAAATTATTTGAACAGCTTGTTTGTGAAAGCTTAACTTTCGATATTAAAAATATAATTTGCAAACAGCAGCATGGTTTTGTACAGAAAAGATCAACAGTAACAAACCTTGTATACTTCCTTCATAAATGTTCAAACGCGCTTGAAAGCGGGCAAGAGTTAGATTGTATATACTGACTTTTCAAAGGCTTTCGATAAACTATCTCACGATATTATATTGTTTAAACTAAATGCATATGGATTCCCTTCGACCTTCGTCGATTGGATCAGGTCGTACCTAACTGATAGATCATATGTGGTAAAATTTAGAAGCATTCTTTCAGACTCCTTTAAGGCGCATTCAGGAGTACCACAAGGTAGTACCCTTGGCCCTATCCTCTTTATTCTAGCCATTAATGATGTTACTTTTAGCTTGTCATCGAGTGAAATTTTGATCTTCGCGGATGATATGAAAATTTTCAAGAAAATAGACTGCGCAGCCGATCGTCTTATTTTACAATCTGATGTTGAAAATTTTGCCACATGGTGCGATAAAAATGGATTGATTCTCAATCCAAGCAAATGTCAAAGTATAACTTTTTCGAAGAAACGTACACCGGCTTTGCATAATTACTCGATTTCTCATCAAATATTATGCAAGGTGTCCAGTATTAAGGACCTCGGTGTTTACTTTAGTTCCAATTTAGAATTTACATCGCATATCAATTACATTGTTAGTAAAGGAAACTCAATGCTAGGCTTTATTAAAAGATGGGCAAAGGAGTTTACGGACCCCTACGTCACTCTTTCGCTGTATAACTGTCATGTTCGACCCCATCTAGAATATGCTTCTCAAGTATGGTCTTCTTATTATGCAGTCCACAATTCAAGAATAGAAAGTATACAGCGAAGATTTATTAGATTTGCTCTCAAGGGACTTCCTTGGACTGATCCTTATGACCTTCCACCGTATGAGCATCGTATTCAACTTTTGCATATGCAACTGCTTTCGCATCGGCGAATAAATAATGATTTAGTCTTTATTCACCAGCTCATAACAGGACAAATTGATGCTCCTGACTTGCTCGCATGCATAAGTTTTAACTACCGGGGAGGCTCATACCAACTGCGCAACTTGGAGTTACTTCACTGTCCTTATCATAGAACTAATTATGGATTGAATGAGCCTATTACTCGCATGATAAAAGTTTTAAACTTAAACTCAAATTTAATAGATTTTCATGTTAGTAAAACTACGTTAAAGTCCTTAATTCGAACCAGAGCTCCACTCTCTTGACTATGTTTTTTTATGTTTCTTATATCTCTATAATTGTCATATTTAATAATTAATTTTGCGTTTATATGTAGCTACCTCTCTAATTTGTTTTTGTATATGTTTATCAATAATTTTGTAATATTTTTTAGCTCTGTTGTCTTGAGTGTGTTAGACTTAATTTTTGCTTACTAACTACTAACACCTCGCTAAATGATGACAGTGATACATATTTCTGAGTACTTAAGGGTGAAAAAACTCTTGAAGAAAAGATACATTGTTTCACAAGCGTGTAATAAGCTGTTCTGATAGTGATAAAAAAAATTTAACCATGGATCGTCTTACAAATGAACAACGCTTGCAAATTATTGAATTTTACTATCAAAATTCGTGCTCGGTTCGAAATGTTCATCGCGCGCTGCTTCCATTTTATGGTCGGCATTCTCCACCTTCTGAGCAGTCTATTCGGAAGATTGTGACCAAATTTCGCACCAAATTTACACCGAAATGGAAGTTCTTGGCTTGCATGACATGTGGTTTCAACAAGACGGTGCCGCATGCCACACAGCACGCGAAACAATAGCGCAATTGCGAGTTTGGTGAACAGTTAATTTCACGTTTCGGGCCGGTCAATTGGCCGCCTAGATCGTGCGATTTGACACCATTAGACTATTTTTTGTGGGGGTATGTCAAGGCTAATGTCTATAGGGACAAGCCCGCTTCGATTGACGCACTGGAAGCCAACATCCATGCATTCATTCGTGAGATACCGGCCGATATGTGTGAAAGAGTATGCCAAAATTGGACTCAGCGGATGGGCTACCTGAGACGCAGCCGCGGTCAACATTTGCATGAAATTATCTTTAAACATTAAATTGCAAGGTTCAAACTATCGATTCAAATAAATATTTCATTCATTTTTTCGAATTTTTTGTGTTTTTTTTAAAAAAAAGTTCTAAACCTCTTAAAAAATCACCCGTTATATGTGAAATGACTAACACCTTATTTCATCTATTGCACCACAAAAAAAGGGAAGGCTGCTACCCTGGTAATACAATGGACCGGATATTAGGTCTGAGTGCTCCAGATTAGCATAAGCCTCCTCCTTTTTAGTAAAAAAAAAATAAATAAATAAAAAAAAAAACTGTCCGAAATGTTGTTTCTAATCCAACGAAGAAGAGACTCATCGATACCAAAAGCACGCATTTTCGATAAAAGAGCCTGATGCCAAACTCTATCAAGTGCTTTAGAAATATAAAGTGCAATAATATTACCAAATTATTTGAACTCTGCATTTCAATGACAAATCTTACAACAGCAACAGCTATAATTTTGTTCGAACTCTGTCAACAACATGAGGCTTACAATTTAAACGACTGAGCTAGTTTTATAATAAACCAGTAGGAAACCTATCTTATCTCAAAAGAGTGTATTCGTTTTAAACGTACTTGCACGAGTTACTCGATGAGTTTTTTCATCGAACGAACATGAACTAAACCATCACTTTTATCCCTCTAACGACTCGTGTTTGTGATTTCCGTGGCGAAGTATTTCGCATGCCTGTATGTATTTCAGAGGTGTCACCTTACACGAGGAATTGGGAAAATTTCGCACATTGCCAAGTAAAACGCTTTCTGACTTAAGGGGCTAGGCCACTCTAGAGGATGAAAAAAGGCTTTGTGTGGATTTTTGTAGAAATACTACAAAATAAATCGAGATAACAAAAATGTTATTTTATTATCTACATCAGTGGCTGCTTAGAATAATTTTTTTGAAGGGATTTATTACAAAATGGCGGCTGTGCAGCGTTTTTCCGACGACGTCTTTTTTTAAATTTTTTGAATAATAATGAGCAAATGAATTTTTTTGGTTATACATTCATAAATATATTAACTGCTATAGAAGTACGTAGGATTTTTGCGACATATTTATTTTTGGCCAAATGGCGAACTTCTAAAGTGAAAAGTGAAAAACTTGCCTAAAAAATTGTGAGATAATTGTTAATAACAAATAAACACACCCGGAAGAATCCTTGCCCTTATTCGCAGCAAAAAACTCAATCTGAAGCACCTCAAGCACTTCATTCTCGACGAGTGTGACAAAATGTTGGAACAGCTCGATATGCGTCGCGACGTACAGGAAATTTTCCGCAGCACACCACACGGAAAACAAGTCATGATGTTTTCTGCAATACTAAGCAAAGAAATTCGACCAGTCTGCAAGAAATTTATGCAAGATCCAATGGAAGTTTATGTGGATGACGAAGCAAAGTTAACTTTGCATGGTTTGCAACAACATTATGTTAAGTTGAAGGAAAATGAGAAGAACAAAAAGCTTTTTGAGTTGCTTGATGTTCTCGAGTTCAATCAGGTGGTTATTTTCGTAAAGTCCGTTCAAAGATGCATGGCATTGGCACAACTTCTGACAGAACAGAATTTCCCGGCCATTGGAATTCATCGTGGAATGAACCAAGAGGAGCGTTTGTCGCGCTATCAACAGTTTAAGGATTTCCAAAAGAGAATTTTGGTAGCAACAAATTTATTCGGTAGGGGTATGGATATCGAACGTGTGAATATTGTATTAAACTATGACATGCCAGAGGATTCAGACACTTATTTGCATCGTGTAGCGCGTGCTGGACGTTTTGGTACTAAAGGTTTGGCTATTACATTTGTGTCTGATGAAGCTGACGCAAAAATCTTCAACGAAGTACAAGACAGATTTGATGTTAATATTACGGAATTGCCAGACGAAATTGATTTATCATCCTACATCGAGGGAAGATAAACACTTGAAATAGAAAAAGCAATCAATGTGTATTATTAGGACCTTTGTTCTATTTCTAGACTCACAGGAAAAAAGGAGAGATATAGAAAAAAATCCTACTTACTTCCATAGAAAATGTGTATTTAAAGACATTTTAAAGATTTCAAATTAATCGGTTGAAAACTGCTTGAGTTACGAGTCCGGCCAAATTGAACAATACAGTATTGAGATGAACGCGTTTAAACTTTGAGTAGTAGAAAATCATGAATAATTTTACAATACTTTCAATATGCGATCCCTGTTCGGTAAGTCTAAATCGTCTAGACTAGTCAGGAAATAAATATTTTCAATAACAACTGCGGTTATCTTATACATGCTCGCTCCCCTAACGAATACCTTCCTCCTTGCACTCACAAAAGGAGCTCGCTGTGGACCAGACGGCCTTGTACTAAAATTTGAAAACCGAGTACCTAAAGGTTTTCGCCGGCCATAATCTTCTGGGACATCATTTTTGAGGTCCTAAGGAAGCATTTGAAATTTAAAAACAAATCGATTTTTTGAAAATTCTAGGGTGGCCTAACACCTTAACAGCTCTTAATCGGCATAGAACTGTATTTCCTTTAAGTGCGCCAATAGCTTTGTTGTGATACCTTACTTATTTCATAGCCCGTGTCAATTTGTTTTGGGTGCCTATAGACACGTTGGTTTCTATGCAGATCCTTGTACTTCCCATAACATTTATTAGAAGAGCTTTAAACACTTCTACATTAAATGCAATCTATGTTAACTGCGATTGACACAACGTTTTGATCCAATATTGTTCGTTGGTGCGTGTCACTCTAATCAAAGCTAACAGACATAAGCAGAGCATGGTTATCATTGCAAGTAGATCTAACCTAATTTCCGATAAACACTTGTTTACTTCTTACATGGTGGAAGAACACAAAAGACCAACGAACAAGTGCTATGCCTCCTCTAATAGGACATTAAATGTGCCAGTCTCATGCAGCACAGCCTCTTCCATGAAGGCAAAATGAGATGGCGCCCTCCCTACCACAATATAATACCGACAAAACACGACAGAATAATTGTTCCATATAACAATTTAATGGTTTTGTCGTTTGAACGAGCAAGAGCAACCTCTCTGTAGAAATGCATGTATAGAAAACAAGCTCACTACTTGTATTCCTTCAGTATTGTCAACCGGAATTCATCCACTTTACGGTTATTCTAGCTTTAATACTCTACTATATGGCAGTGGTGTTGTAATACTCAAATAATAAACGGTAAATTGCGACTATTGACAATCACACAATTTAGGAGATTACCCATGTAATTTGAGGAAGATTTTAACTTGTCAATTCTTATTGATGTTTTGTGGTGAACTAGAAACGTTCATAACAGACTGCCAGTTTCAAAGCTTAGATAGCTGGTTTCCCTTAGATAAGTTTCAAGTAATTAAAGAGTCTTTCTAGCTCAAGTTAAACCTCTGATAAATAAACACTTCTTTGAATTGGTATTAATACATTTTTCTCCTTTTCTGAATCGCAAAAGATATTGAACTCGACAGATTTTTAAAAAAGTTATCTTTGAAATTTGAATGAACTACATTTTCTTTAGTTTCAACCACGTAGTAAATGTCATCATGAACTTGATCGGTTCAATGTAGGTCTTCCACCTAAACAATTTTGGAGTACACTTAAACCCCCGCTGTGCATTTTATGTCAATTAAGGGTTTGATTGCGTTTTGCATTTCAAAAGCGATTTTGATTGGACTGCCTGCAGCGGTTTTATTGTTAGTCCACAAATTGAAAGATTATTCCAAAGAATAATGAAACAGCACAGGGATTCAATTTATTCCTTAGAAAAGATATTTAATCATTGAATATAAATTATCATCCACTGAAGTGGTTTGTTAAAAAGGAGCAAATATTGCGCCGTAACCATAAAAAATAATTGGAATTTATAGTAGCTTTGCGATAGGGTTTGAAATATTAAAAGAAAAACTAACAGGCCAGTTTGAAAGCTTCATGAAAATCTTTTATCGAATCGAAAAAAGAAACATTGGTTTAAAAATGCAATCAAAAATTCTCAAGGGTCATGTAAAGCTTGTTGTTAGACCTGTGACTTTGAATTTGCCAATACTTTTATCGGAGTGGGTCTTTTTGACTGCTATCACTTAATAGGTTTGTTCGTTGAACTTTGCCCAGGGTTGATCCAGGTTTCATTGACAACCCGCGATGGAGAAAACATACCATTTGAGAGCCTTTGTCATTACCTGACGGCGCGGCGAGTTGAGGGCAAAACAGTTTGAAAAAACACTCAGTTTGGCATTCGGGACGAGCCTAGGTTGTTCTAAAAACGCTCGACGCTTGAACGAAGAAACCAAATTTAAGCTCAGTTTGATTTATCAATTTATCGTGAAAGAATTGAAGCCGCACGACACAGAGCACATGGAAAGAATTAAAAAATCGTTAATTGCGAATTTTTGGTTTGTAATTAACGAATTTTTTTTTGTAAACTACACCGCTTAAATTTTGTTATCTGTCATCTACGATCAAAGTGTCGCTTTAGCAGCTTACAAGCTTTGCATCGCAATCTACTAACTCAGGAACACAATTTCATTTTACAATTTATTTGTCGTGATTTATAAAATACTTATTTTTTTAGTAGTTTAGTATTTATTTTATTTATGATAAGCTTACACTGTAAGCGCTTTGCTTGCTCTCTAAATGCTCAAATCAGAAAATGGAAAAGAATATGTAGAAATTGGCTCCACACAATCCTGAATTACGAAAATACGGTACAGTAAATTACAAACAATGACTCACATTTCTCTTAACCCTAAGACACTCTACCTCCTTCTTAGCCGAAATTCTGTCTGTTTGTGTTCAGATTTTAAGCGACCGTGATTTAGGTACCTACCCTCATAGCTCAACGCGATCATCGGCGACTGACAACCTCAAGACGTCTGGTTCGAATACACGCATCGTCTTAACCAGCCTTGGTTTTTCTGGAAAGGATTTTGTTTCTCAATTGCCTTCTTAACCCAAAGAAGCAACGGTTGTCAAGAGTTATTCTCCGTTTGATCTCCACACTGATGTTGTTTTCCGTGTCTATAGCGGATCCTTAGTAGACGAAGTCCTGTACTACCTCGAAGTTATGTCGTTTTGCCCAATTCGTCGATGTTCTGTGTCCTTGTATGATGACAACATATACTTCGTTTTGCCCTCATTAACCATCAAACCCATTTTTTCCGCTTCTGTTTCAATACTTGCAAAAGCACATGACATCACGCTTTTTTCTTCCCATTACGTCAATATCGTCTGCGTAGGCGACGAGTAATTGTACAGACTTTTGAAAGATTGTTGCTCTGGTGCTAACTTTTGAGTTTTGTACAATCTTTTCAAGTACGATGTTGAAGAAATCGCACGGATTTTGTCACCTTGCCTAAAGTCTTTGTCGGCATCAAAAATCTCGGTGAGCTCTTTGCTGACCTTGACGGAGCAGCGTGAATTCTCCAAAGTCATTTTGCATAGTAATACGAGTTTTGCAGTGATGTTGAAACTAGACATGGCTCTGTACAGCTCGTCTCTGAAGTCAATAAAAGTTGGTGTCTGTCTTTGTTATATGTTCTCGGGTTTCTTCCAAAACCTGCCGTAATGTGAAACTTTGATCTATCGTGGACTTTTCTGGTCTAAGACCAGTGAGAGTCTCCCTTTTTTAGGACCGGGCATACGATACTGAGGTTCCATTTATATGGCATGTTTTCTTCCGACCATATCATGTAGATTCATAGATCAGCTGGTGCATGCTGCTTTCCAACTAATGTCCTGCTGCCCTGAAAAGTTCGGCATCAAGGCCATCTACACCTGCAGTCTTATTTGATTTAAGTTTGCATATGGCAAGCCTAAATTCTTCTAGGTCGGGAGGACGGCATTCTTGATCATCGTCCAAGCTGAATGGGGCAATCTGCCTGACAGCGGAATTTGTGTCGACAGAAGTGATCTTTCCAGATCCTCAGTAGCAACTGTGACTCTACAACTATGTGTCCCTGCTGGTCTTTACAGGCTTGAGTTCGGGGCTTGCCACCCTGGCAGGATGTTTTTACCTTTTGGTAAAACTTCCGAACCTCGTTCCTGTCATGGCAGATCTCAATTTCCTCAAACGAGCGCTTCTCTAGTTGCTTCTTTTTCTTTTTGAGAATTCGGTGTTTTCCTTCTTTTCTTCTTCTAAATTTTGTTCCACTGGCCGAAATCTACGGAGATAAGCCCGAGACAATTGTCGCCTTCGAAGAGAATATTCAGCGCGTTAATACAGACATACAATTCCAAATGCTGCAAAAAGTGGTTGAAAATTGGGCCTCTCGGCTAGAATTAATTTGGCACCGCGATCGAGGCTGTCAGTTCCCCAAAACATAATGGCAAACCCTTATCTTTACGAAAAAGCTTAATTCTTGGCCATAACATTGAATTATATGCGTTTTATTTCTCTTCGAAAACTTCATTTCTGAAAAAACACCCTTTACATACCTACAAAGACTTTTTTATAACTTTGTAGGAAATCGTAACTTCCCGTCTGAAGTTAACCTACCGGATCTGAAATTTACATGCATAGTGCATAATATACGATAATGTAGATTGTATATATTCTTTTGACAATCGAGCAGTGTCATTAGTCATCGGTTGGAAGGATTTAAAAATAACCGACCCCATCATGACCAAATCCAACAAGAAACGTGCGCACAACCCAACAAACAGAAGCACATTGAAAAACAAAGCAAAAATCTCAAACAACAACCATTCTTGCGGAAACTCATTAAAAACACATCTGATTGTCTCCAGCGGGGCTGGCTTCTTCCGTTTTACCTGACGTATAAGTCAGCCGATAATTTCGTCCGGAAACTGGCTAAAATCGAACCCACCAGACCAGGCGGCAAAGTCGTCTTCCTCTGCCTACAACGAAAACGAAATGACACCTCCGCGCAACCTCGTGCGTCAGTCATCACTTGTGCAATATGTCGCGTAGGATCAGTGTGTGATTCCTGCCTTATGCGCACACGGGTGCACGAAGGAAACATAATTAATAACTATGAAGCCGTTTGCTTCAGACGGTGTCATTAAGTTCCAGCACATCGTATTCGCAACGCTGTCTTCGGATCGGGGCTCGGGTGTTCAGCGCGGCAAGTTCTGTACACGGTAAGAGGTGCGCGGTGCGCGTACGGTCTCCAATTTTCATTCATGAAAAAGTGATGGGAGCTGGTATAGCTAGACAGCCCCCTCTGTCTGGGCTCTGAGCAAAGCAACAATCAGCAACCATACTCCAATGTAATGTTGAGTAAATCACGCAAAGTGTGATGCAGTTGGGGTATCAGTTATGTTTTCTTTTATTCGATGTGGAGGTTTTGTTCTTTTGCTTGGCGTTTGCTTCGTTCGCAGTTTAACGTTTGTCTGGTGGTGCTGTGCGGTTTGTTTTGTTTTATTGCCGACTACGGACTTGGGACTGTTCAATTAGATTACTGTTCGAATACGTACGTGCACATGTTGGCGTGGCGTAGTGAGAGTGCGAGTAATTTGCGGTGGCGGCGGCGCAGCGGTGTGGATGTATGACTCACAGCTTGTTTCATTCATGAAATCATATTTGCTTTGGATCCCATTCGCTTTGATTTGGTGCGACGCGGCGGCAGTGACTGTTTTGGAGGAGTACTACGTACTACCCACAGCAACATAGACATTAAAACTGTTGGATTGGTGAGTTTTGTACATAGTATCTCGTACGTGTACCTACCTGGGTTTGAATTTTAATGCGCATAGTGTGGTCGTAGAAAAGATTGTGCCCATGCCCACTCTGGGTAGGTATAATATCTAAATTTACTGAGTAGGTATAACATGCATATTCATTGCTTGGGATTTTGTATTTGGCGAAATCAAGTGTGGAGGTAGTTCACCTAATTTGATAGCGGAAGCAAAAGATATCTACAAGCAGTTAGAAGTGTAGGATTCAAACGAGACGAAATTACGTCAATACGAGCTGAGAAGTTGTAATTGTGCTCAATATTTATATGTATTTGTACCTGCGTAATTTAATATTTCATTTATATTTCTTGCATAGAAGACTTGGAATGCAAGAGTAACTTGCAAAACTGAATGAAACAAAAGAAACAGTAAGTTTAATGGAAACTCATATTGCATCAAAAAGAAAAAAATTAATTCGATTGAATTAAAACCAACTCATGAACATTTCGCTATTTGCTGATTCTTTGAGTAGGTACTGAACTAAGTAACAAGAGAAAATTGAGAAAATTAAGACCCTTGCAATAAAATGGTATATAGATGGCTCAAAAACAATGAAAGGTACATGAGCATTAATATTTGGGCCAAGAACATTTTCAGTACCAATGGGTAAGATGTCAAGCATAGTTGCAATTTAAGTTACTAGTTCCTACACAATCCTCTCAAAACTTATCAGTGATTGTAGTGACAAATTGAGCAAACTGGGCTGTACAAAAAGATAACAATCTGATTGGTACCAGGACATGTAGGAATCAAAGGTAGGTAATGAACCATCAGACGAATTAGTAAAGACAGGAGCCGGATCACTATCTCTAATGGGACGGAACCTTTTTGTGGAGTAACGGAGAGCCACATCAGGGAAGAAATACAAAAAGGCGGAGGAAGACAACCGCAATAATCTGGATTGAACTCTCAAAAATGTGTCAAGCCAAGCTTCTACTTGGAAAGTTTATAAAACGATCCAAAGACGCTATATGAATCTTAGTAGAAACAATGAAAGAAAGCTATCGGGGTTCCTAACTGGACATTATAGGCTTAGGAAACACCTGAAAAAGTAAGCATTGAGAGCGATGACCAATTCAGATTCAGTAACGAACAGGAGGAAAGGGCTTCCTTGAAGGGACTTTTCTGGATGTTTTTATAATAAAGAAATATCACTTAAGAAGCAGGGTGCAGGGAGCTCAATCGATCTACAAGGTCTAAGCTGATCACAAAACCAATTCATTGATCCATTCAATTCCTTAAATAGCTTAGGTAGTAACTAAAGAGTCAGGAATTTTTCGTTCCGAAAGGTAAAGCTAAGTAAAACCCGCACAATGATGTATTTTCGATGAACATTTTATTTAATTACAAAGTTTAAATTTTGACATCAAGTATGAAAATCAATACTTATCATTAAACTAGCCTCGGGGAGATTCGTAGCTTGTCATAACGAATCGAACATCAGTCATAAAATTTCGAAGCAAATTTAAAAAATGGAGATTAAATGCAAAATTTTGGGAGCGGATTTGGGGGAAAAAAAGTTAAAGTCTTCGCTTATACTGGCTTCACACTGCTTCGAAATCCGGATTTCGAGCGAAAAAAGTAGAAAAAAGCCAAAGTCTTCAAAAAATAGACTAGTTTGTCCATACAAACTTTCACAATTTTAGTACATAGCCCATTTTTTGTTGGATCTCCACAGAATCTCTTCAAAACTGGAAAATCGTGATATGGAACGAATCTCGGAACAGCGAACGAAAATGAACTATTAGAAAAAGAACAACAATGCTTAAGAACCCCGACACTTGTCATCGCAATTCTGTTTTTTTTAATAACAACGAACAAAGATTTTGTCCTGTCACAAAAGAATTTAGTTATACATGTATAGAAAAAATTTGTAGTGAGTTTTTTTTATACTTAAGCCTAGTACGCTGCTGATGCGAAACGGAATTTTCGTTGATCTCCACGAGCACGACGAAATCGTGAACGAACACTCAACGGAAAATATTTGTGTAGAGTATCATCAGCTGTTTAGAAAAACTGACAGTCAAAGTCAAATCAAAAGTGTCACTAGAAGCATAAAACAAGTTAATATTTTTATCATAAAATGAATTTACAAAACAATGGAGAAGAATCGCTTCTATCTACAATAATTTGCTCATCATTGCACTTTTGATGATAATTTTAAAAAGTGTAACGAAGTTACAAATACACACCCTAGCGCCAGCCAATACACATACCATTGTTTTCACATGAGATTTTTCACTCACGCCATAGAGCTCACACTCACTAGTTGTAGATAACTTTATAAGGCACCCTGAAAAATACGAGAAGAGGGAAGAGGGAAGAGGGAAGAAAGACAACCGGATCTGAACAACCCGAGATTTTTAATAACCTTATAAATATATATATATTTTTTCTTATCATAGGCAGTAGTTTTAATTATTTTAGCAAACAACCCATTATTTAAAGTTAGGCCCCTTCTGTGCCAACAAAACAAAATATATCTAAATGTAATGTAATCTTAGAATTAAGAACCAATTGTTTATATACCTGTTCAATAAAAATAGTTAAACAGTTAAACATTTAAACGAGAAGAGGGAAGCCAGCCCGTGTTGAAAAGTACCAATCTCGAGTACAGGCTACTTCCACTAGAGGAAAACCAAGGGTACGTAGTGTGCCCAGAGATTTCCAATTTTAAGCGAGGTCTCCTTGGAGTTCCTAGCACAAATTCCCCACTAGCATCTTAAGGACTTTTGGGTTTTATTTTGACGGCTATAAGCTGATGCCAGGGTTTGTCTGTTGATGCCAGTATTTTTACTGTTGATGCCAGGATTTTCCTGTAGATGCCAACGTTTGTCTGTTGATGCCAGTATTTTTACTGTTGATGCCAGGATTTTCCTGTTGATGCCAGCGTTTGTCTGTTGATGCCAGGATTTTCCTGTTAATGCCAGCGTTTTTCTGTTGATGTCAGTATTTTTACTGTTGATGCCAGGATTTTTCTGTTGATGCCAGCCTTTGACTGTTGATGCCAGTATTTTTACTGTTGATGCCAGGATTTTCCTGTTGATGCCAGCGATCAAAAACCTAATGACCGTTTTGCAAGTTTCACGTGTTTTGTTTGGTCGACCCTGGACCCGACGAGCATACCCCAGCTCAAAAGAAAAAAGCATATCACAGTGTGGACTTCAAATCAACTGTAAACTATTCGAGTCATTTTGTGGAAGTGACAGCACCAAGCCTCATATTATAGGGTTTTCAAATGACTGTAGACTTGTGTTGCACTGGTGCTTTTTAACCCTTCAAGGCATCCAGTTCTATATGTGTGACTTTAGTCGTTACTATAGCTATAAAACAAAAAGTAGTAACATCTGTTTTCCCACGGGTATCGCCTTTCGCGAGGAATTGGCAAGTCTTCCTTTAGTAAAGTGCTTTCTCAATTAGCCGTTTGGAACCGGCAGAAAATTGTAGGTCCCCTCACAAGGCATGGTTGTGAGAAATGCGCTAGGCCCAGGGACTCCTCGCTCTGTTGCGCCACCCGATTTATTTATTTGGTAATATCTGTTGACATCTTGAGTGAATCGTCAAATATGATTTTATTTTTTGTTTTCCCTATCTTCTGATCACTAAACACAAACTATACTCTTTTCAGGCACAAAAAAATTGAATATTGTAGGGTTAAATTTCACTATAAGCTTTTGCGATAAACTCTAAGCAATGAAATAAATTTCGCTACTCCGAACTTCAGTTTTATCAAGGTTTTCAGTTTGTTATAAATCAATAACACATCTCATCTGTTTTCAGATTATGATCAGAGTATGTATAGAAAATAAAAAGTATGGTTTGAATGACTTTTTTAATAACTACTTATTCGCTTAGGTAAATTGATTTGACAACAAAAAACTACTTTGGGAAAAGTAAAGAAAATAGTGTGAATTTAATGCTTTTTGTTCTAACTCCACTCTTATTACACCTTACGAAAATCCTCCTCTGTAAAGTTGGGGGATATTCTGATGTAGAAATAAAAAAAACTTTTTTCTTACATGTTTTCAAAGTTTGATTATTTAAGAATATGTACACGACGATTTTTTGAAATTCAAATTACTTTCAGAATTATGTATGTATTTTGCTAACGCGCATCCAATTTGGCTCTTTTCCTTTTAGGTATTCTTTAAATGTCACATAGTTGAAAACTCACAAAAAACGCGCTGTTAAAAATATTGATTTTTTTCACGCCACTTCAAAAAGCACCTGAAATCCATGCCTAGAAGAGAATATAAATAAATTGAAACCTTTTGAGCTTTTCTGCAGTCCCGTTGCAGTTTTGATCCCAAAATGTGCTCTTGAAACTACCTTAGAATACTAACTAGTTCTAGTGGTTTAAAGCTAATGAAGTCGCTCGCCGTTAACATACATGCTGCTTTTCCCACAGTGCTAATTACCAATCATAATACAAAAACCCCATTTTAAACATTCTTGCACCTCGTTAGCTCGTAATATTTCATCGCTTGAAGTTTCCCAACCATTAAAAATCCATGTTTGCAGCCGTTGTATGTCGATAATAAACTCCATAAATTTTACCGATTTAACACGCACTACATCCGCGTAGCGTAGCAACAATATCCGTTGTTGAATCACACCAAAACTCTGTTTGGCAATTGTTCCATTACACTCCAGGAAATACCCCTGGGGCCAAACGAACACGACCCCAAACGGCCTTTGGCTTTGGTTAGTTATGGGTAAACTGTTAAAATTTAGAACCCTGTTTCCCTGTTTGATATCTCATCCCTCAGGTGGCTCGTTTCGTTCAAATGAATTGTCCTGCTATGAATTTAAAGCTTTACTGAATCGTTCGATTTAGCAACTTTGCCTATAGCTGGGGATTTATTTTTGTCTGATAATGATGACGATACTGTGGCATCCCTTGATGATAACAAATTAAATTATTTCAATGGAAAAAAATGGGGAGAGAATTACAAACTTAAATGGGAAATTACCGATGTAATTATCACAGGACTCATATATTTTGCATTGAACACATAATACTGGGAATTGTGAAATCATTAATTTCGTGGTATATATGTGCGGAAATGCTTAATGTGCTTTTACTCGATTAAATGTCGTTGTTGTTGGCCCTCTTGACAATTACCACTCACATCCAACCACTGTCCATGATGGGCAACATTTTATTATGATGTGGATGACACACACGCTGCCACAAGCTTTTTCTTCACATATAGCTAAGTAATAAACATCGGTAATATACGTTGACAGCAGTTGAAGTTTAAAGTTTGAATTGTACTTTAATTCAGTAACTTATGAACTCCAATATGTTAAATATTAACACTCATGTATTTCTAGTACGACTTCACTGTTTTTTAATTAAAACATGAATTTCATAATTGTATACTTATGTAATATTATGTTGAAGCAAATACATTAATCAAAAGTAATTGACTTTCTGTTAAACGTAGTGACTTATCAAAAAATATATTTACAGTAAATTAAGCGCATGTGAAAAATTATTACACATTTAAGTAAAAAAAATTTGAAATATCTTTTGGGCTCAATTTGAAAATTCTAAAATTATTGTATTTTGTGTGACACACAAAACGACAAAACTGTTACTTCCATTTTCATGTAAAATGTAAGTAATTGCAGGTCGTGTTGTTGGTGGGTCATGATTTGCTTTAGAATATGTTCCAAAGTGCAGGTGCAAGGACTTACCGTAGTTGAAAAAAAGACGTATTTTGATCCTTTTTTCAACAATGTCTTTGGTTTCTGCAAAACTTTCAATTTCATTTTCGAAAAGGTTCGGAAAAGCTGCTTGCAAATTAGAATTTTTGGGTTGAAGAATGAGGTACCGAAATGGTGACTGGGTTATTGGGGTTATTGAACATTTGGAGCGATGACAAAATTTTAGGATGCTGTTCAGTGGGTGGTAAGAGATGTCACCCAGTGCTAAGACTAAGAAGAACTTTCCGAGGCCTTTCTTTTTAGCGTGCGCCAAGCTAGGGTATTCACAGAGGAATTGGAATGATCCCTGTTCTGTCGCTTTGTCCTGGCATCCTCTACATAATCGTGTGTGCTAATGTCCATTCTCATCATGTTGGTACCGCATGAGTTGTGACCCGTGAGAATACCAATCAACAGAGTGAGTCGAGGCCTGAAATTCTGTTTTTTTTTTCTTGAAAATACCTGGCCTGGAAATCCGTCATGTTTCTAGAGATTATGACCTGTCATTGGAGGTTTTTAGAAAATTTCTTTTGATTCTGTATTTTTCTTGCTCTAGTGCCTTGAGAACTGAGGAGCTCGTTTCGCTGGATTCAAATGCCCGATTTCGGTCCAGCTTATCTGCCGTTTCATTACCGGTTATGTCACGATGTCCTGGAGCTGGAGCCCAAATTAAAGTGTAGTCTGTTTGAATGTCTGTATCATGACTCATAATGTTTTTGTGGCTTAATGGGGCTGTTTTCCAATAATTGCATTATTTGAGTCGCATTGCGCCTTTGGCCGCCATTTCCATTATGAAAAGGTGTAGGGGATGCAGTGGCAGGAACGTTTCCAAAGCTGCCTATGGTGTTGTTCTCATGGCACTGATAGTCTATTGATTATGTCGTAAAAAAGAGCATATAAAGGAACTCGACATTTAATGGATTTTTATCGGTTAATTTTAGAGAAAAAACCAATAGTGCTATTAAATTAGAGGGTGCGATTCGGAGATATGGGTTCTAAAACATCTTTATTCGTTTTTTTAATATATCTCCAGAACGAAGCAAAATTTTGATGCAATTCCATGGACGTTTTTTGTAGAAATCAAATTTTTCCATCGTAATGTATCTTTTAAAAAATTATAAAAAAATATTTTTTATCCAAAATAATAAAATTTCCGACAGAAAAAAAGTAAATTTTTTCCAATTTTGGAGTTTTGCCAGTTTTTTTAATGGCATTTCTTTCTGGTTGCAGATGCATTTTTCAGCATTTTTTGTTATAATTGTATTAATTTGTATAAAATACATAAAAGACTACTAAAAGTGCCCATATTATTGTTTTATTCAAACAATCTTCAAAGCTAAGAATTTTTTTTTTTTTAATTTAACATTTATACATTTTACGTCTGTGGCGGCTGGCGGGATAAGAATGTTATAAACGGGTTCGTCTCCTTGTCCTAAGTTACTTTCCCACCAATTTTCAACCAAATCGGTTTAGCCGTTCTTGAGTTATAAAATTCGAAAGAATTTTTGAAATTGGTCAACTAGTTTTATAATGTTTGCGTTCCGAATCACGTTCGCGTATGTATCATCCTAAATTCAAAAGAATCGGTGAAGAAGTTTTGAGGTTCATGTTTTCGTTCCTGTAGGAATATAGGATGAATTATAATCTTTGTTACGGAGAGATAATCATTCCAATTCTGAAAGCATTTGTGAAATCTGTCCAGTTGCATCTAGGTTTTCGTCCACAATCCCGTTTCCGGATAATAAAAAATATATAGCTGAGCCTTCTGGCGTTGCCCGCGTCCCGTTGGAATATGAGGATGTTATAATTTATTAGTGAGGCATAATGTACCATCATTAAGTTTAAAACATTTTTGAAATCGGTCACTCGGTTTTAAGGTTCCGTTCTAGTTCCCTTTCCTGTTCGCATGTGGAATATATATATGAAATACGGTCTATGTTGCTAAGGGAAAATGTAGCATCCTAGAGCAGAAAGAATTTTTGAAATCGGTTCAGTAGTTTCTAAATTTGCGTTACAGAAGTTTTCTTCTTTTTGTTATCACAGTTTCTAGCCATGTAATTCGCTTCAGAGTAAAAAATGAAACAGGCAAAGTATTGCATCTGGTTTGACATTAATCTGCGTTGATGGTAATTGTCGCGAAGTTGGCATCATCACAGAGTAGGTAAAAAGTACCATGAATAGTGCCATTCGGTACAATAGAAAATTAGAGTACCCTTCAATTCCACAGGGATGATTGAGAGAAATACATTTGGCCCTAGTTCATCCTAAGAATGTGTTTATCTTACCTAAACACATGTTTATTTGATTAAAAGCAGGTGTATACATACTCCACCGTGCAAAAAGAAAACATTATATATATTCTCTGCTATAAAATCGAACTTTTAATATTGAAAATAGTTCCCACGAGATACCAATCTGCTGCTCACCATATTTTCATACCAAGGGTCCATTCCAACAAGAAACAATTTATCAAGTATCACACACTGGCCCTGCAAACCCTTTCTGAGAGACGAAAGTAAATGCGAAACCGAAAATCTATTACAAATTCAGAAACGCCCCCTTAATCAAGGGTGCGAATGCATCGTGCGCGCCATACAGCAATGAATGCAATTTCGCAAAAAGCAAACCCATATGACAAGCCCAAGGGCCTTAAGCTCCAATTCAAGAGAATATGGAATTCCTATCACAAATGATCATTTCCATGCGCCTTCATATCCATACACCATCATTGGTCTTGTGCGCTCTGAGAAATAATTAAAATTCCTGATCTTGCCCAGTTGATCCTGTGATCTGAGCAAGCAACAGGTATAAGTTACACGGTGCTGACTGGGAAATTCTAATTTAAGAACCCTGTTTCACTAAAAAAAAGTGTTCGCTCTCGACAATTTATGCACAAAAGGTTTATTATTTTTAATTGGTCCAACTACCAGGCCAGCGTTGCCATCAGTTTTGCTTATTTCGTTCTATAGAATGAAAAAAATTTAAAAAAAATTGTTTGTTTGCTCATTCAATAATTTCATTTCTTTTTTTTTTCTTTCTTTCTTTTTTTTTGTTTTTAGGATTGAGAACGTAATGAAACAATGTTTAGTTAGTTATAGTTCCTTATTTAACACAACTTTAGGACAATTACAATAAAAGTTCAACAAAAGGAAAGAGCATGGCATTGATTAGCCGTCTGCCGATTGATTGATTATACAGAGATTTAAAATAATAAATATAATAATATTCAAATTTAAATATATGATAAATCGATTAAAGAGTGCTACATACAAGATGTGAAATCGTGAGTTTGCGAGCTAAAAAAAATTCAATAAAACTGTTTCGATACTTATAGGCATGAATACCATATTGAGATAAAGTTTTCTAAGAGCTATTTAAAAGTTCAGAAGCTTCTAGCAATGTGAGAAAGCTCTTGTAGAAAAATAACCTCCTAAATTCAATTAAAATTGGGCATTTTGCAAGGAAGTGGAGAATATCGTTTACGTTTTCAATAGTTCAGTTAAGGACCATACCTAGTTCCGCAGCCAAATCTAACCATTTTTTTAAAGGCGAAAAATTTCATCTTAAGGCATGTTTAAGAAGCTGATTCTGTAAATTTGCTTTGAGGTTTCTGCAGTAAATTTGAGGGATTCCAGCCTCTACATAAATACAATCTGTGGGGGTCGTGGTAGGAAGTTTGAATATGCGTTTAAAGAAAAAGCCTTGGAAACGTTCAAATTCTCCCACATCTTTAAAGCCAAATATTTGATTTGCATAGCAGAGTCAGGAGTTGATAGTGGCGTTAAATACCTTAAATTTGGATGCCTTGTCAACATTTTTGTTGCTATAAAATTTAGACCGCAGTAGATTAATCGCTGTTTTCGCTTTACTGACTTTTTCTTTTAGCTGCAATCGCAAATTTAGGTTGTAAGATAACATGTAACCTAAATATTTGAACAACTTCTATTGGTTGTCTTGCCAGTTGCCAGTTTTCTCTCGGAAGTCTTCTACCTGCGGAGTGCTGAAAGATTATAATTTTTGATTTCGAGGTGTTAATGTTCAAATCCGCGACACCTAGGATTTGAACATTAACACCTCCAAATCAAAAATTATAATATTTCAGCACTCTTAACCTATTAGTCTTATGCCTATTAATTCGGAGCTGAAGTGTAAGGGGTTATCTGTTAAGATCGCTAGGTCATCTGCATAGAGGAGGGTTTTTATGTGTACATCACCTACAGAAACACCACCAGGAAAGTTATTCGATATATCATCAATGAAAAGGAGGAATAGAATAAGACTGAGAACGCAGCCTTGTGGAACTCCGGTTTCACTAGCAAAAAAGTTTGACATTCTGCTGCCACTCCAAACAGAAGCTGAAGTGTCCAAAATCAACCTTTGTTAGACGTTCAGAAATTTTGTAGATACACCTATCTGACTCAAGTTATACATAATATACGTATATAAGCGAGTTTATGTTGACATTATCGAAAGCAGCTTTAAAATCTTGCTTCTTTTTTCTTGAAATAAATTTTCTAGCTATAGTCTCCAGCGCAAAGATTTGATCAACCGTTGACAGTCCAGCCCGAAAGCCTCTCTGATGAAAGATACTGAGACGATTGTAATGTTCTACTCAACTCAACTAGATAAGCGATTGCACAATATTTGAGCGAAGATTTTTTTCAGACTACATAATTTAGAGATACCCCTGTAATTTTCAACTAAACATATTTCCATTTCTTAAAAATTTTGAAAATTAGAGATTTGAAAAACAGAGTTGGAACGTCCTCAAACAAGAACACATTATTAAAAAATACAATGAGCAACTCATGGAAGTTTGCAGTGCTGTTCTTAAAAAACTCAACTAGTATCCCATCAAGACCGCAAGCCTTGTTGTTTTTCATATTTTTAAGTGCACTAACTAGCTCATTCAACTCAATTGGTGAGTCGAGTTCATCATCAACAACATTCGGTAGTGCGTAGTGAAAAAGAAGTAGTGTTGCTCCTGAAGCCAAGAGCCCCCCAAAATATGAAGTAAACGCCTCTTTTTCAACTGCTTGAGCATTCGCCGATGATAATGAAATAATGCATCTGATGACTTCAGTGTTATGGGAAGAACTTTAGCTAGAGCGATACGAAAGCGCCAAACAACCAACAATTAGCATTTGCTTCGGAAATTGTATGCCATATTCTTTGTGTTTGCGAAATACTGCAACCAATGTAGTTTGACATGTACACAGTTTCTGTAACATTAAACGCAACAAGCAATGAAATTTCGTTGCCTGAGTGTTTCAAGTATTTAGTATTTTAGTATCTCTGTATTTCCCCAACATTACGATTCACAAAAATTCAAAAGCAACGTGCATCGGTGTCTCCTTTCAAATCCTCTCCTATTTTCCTAAATGCTCGCACTGTGTTCTATAACATTATAAGGGTAGTCATAACCCCTTGATGTGCGCGTTTATTATAAAAAAAAAAAAAAAAGGTAGAGTATTGAGCCTCCCTTAATTCCTCCCAGGAGTGATTGAGAGAATTAAACTGGTTACTACCGCTTCACCGGTTTTTATATGCGAAATAATAGCAAGTCATCCTAGAGTATTCTGCTATAAGCCAGTTTCTAACAAGTAGCGATTGGAAGAAATGCCACAGGCCTTGGACCACCTAGAGCTCGTTGTACGCAAATACTTATTTTGAGAATTTTGAAGAAACCGTTTTTTTTTGTCTTAAAAGGAACTTTAGGGGCTTAAAAATAACATACCAAAGGATGGAGGCAAAAATGTCTAAATGCCCAAACTTTCCATTCTGCGGCAGCGCCCCTCTAGTATGCCATATGATTTTAGAGTACTTACTAATTTAAACGCGTTTTTCTCGAAATCACTTTTTTTGAACTGGCCGAAGACATAACTCAAGCAAATCCTCACCGATCTATACAAAATTTTGACAGTACATTCGAAATTACTTTCTCCGAAGGCGTACGTAGGATTTTTTTTAAATCAGCAAATTTGTCTTTTTTTATAGTGAAAATTTTAATGTTTTATTAAAACGTGCACCATTTCGCGAAAAAAACAACATATCAAAAAATGCATACGTTCGTCTTTTGTTGTTATTATTTAAAAACTTAAAATTTTTGAGATTTTGTTCCTGGACCGAAGTTTATGAAGTTACACATTCGGCCATGAACCCGTCTAAAGAATGAGGCACCTCCGAAGAAATGCTGGATTTGTATTTGTGGGTTAAAAACTTCTTTCACAGATTTTCGATTGATCTTTTTGTTGAGTCACAAAAACTTCTTAAATTGTGCCCATTTTTTTACGCTCTAGACCAGCTTCATCCTTAATGTCGATTTCTGCGTAAAGTTTCTCATACTGCAAACCGCAATGAAAAGTAAGAGTGCTTTTAATAATTTGTTTATTTTTCTCATTTGGTTTACCATCAACTACTTTTATTTAAATTAAACCTGACTCGTGAATTTCAAATCTTTCAATTGAAACATCTGGCATTGCTGAATAAAAGAGTGGATGGTTTTTCAAGACTGAGCTGCATAAGCGAGTTTATGCATCAAGAGCTGGTTTTTGCGCTTACACAGGTTCACAGAACAGCCTGTGTATCCACGCACCCAAAGGGAGCCAAATCTTGGGGACCGATATTCTCAGAAGGTTATGAGGCCATATACTCCTCCCAAGATATATTAAAATTTTATGCAAAAATCAAAGAACTCCGACAGACATTCTAGCTGAGGGATTCATTTGAAACAAATCGCCTTGTTAATGAACTCATTTGAGTCAGAGACTCTAGGGGCATCAACGAATTGTTTTTGCTCCGACTGAGTCTGATTTGCAATCAATTTTGTTTTTAATTTTTTTTTTTTGTGCGGTATTTGGAGATGCTGATTTAAAAATTTGGTTTCAGAAAGTAGTAAAAAAAGAAGAGAAGAACATCGAATGCCATTTCATTGATTTTGTTTTTTTGTTTTGGTGGCCGGCCGGCGCGTCGAGACGTCTGAACTTGTAGAACACAGTCGTCTGACGAGTGATTTATGCTACCATCGAACATTGAGCTTCTTCTTCTCCTTGCAGATAAAATTAAATTGGTGCAATGCCCATCAAATGGTTTATGTGTTTTAGTGGTCAGGTTGGCATCAGAACACAAACCGCTAACATATTTGACTTTAAATTGAATTTGGTTTTAATTTCGAGAAATCTTGTTACGCTAATAAGCTAATTAAATTATATAAATTTTTCTTGTGTCTGTGATGAATTCGAGTTTTATGTATATAGGCCACAGGATCAATTACGAGTAGAATGACAGCTGAACGGTGCTGTGTGTCGATTGTGTCTGACTTGAGATTTTAATGATTTGGCATTCATGGTGCGGGTAAACTGAAAACGATGGTTTTGTGCTAAGGCTTGCCACATGCGTTGCATAAATAGCCTATTCGGGAGATCTGGCCATCTAATTGGTAAACCGATTAACTGTTCGTTCGACGTTAAACATTGAAACTAGGAGTTAAATGTTAAAAAAAAATCTTGTAGAATTCTCCAAGATTGTTATGAGACTGTTATAAGCCTTAAATGGCGTAATTATATTAGGCTCCTGGCTACTCATCGCAAGAGCTAGACTCTCTTTTGCGATACTTGTTTGTTTCCTTGACAGAGTTCAGTTCTTCTTATGAGACGACAGATTTTGAATCAAATGCCTCTGGAAAGAATCTTATAAAGGCTCTTCTTACTCTTGCTATGAGAGCGTGTCTCGTTCTATAGTAGCAGATAAAACGAAAAAGGAATATTTCTAAATTCAAAAAGTCATATACCTTTCTCATTTAACATTTTTTTGCAAGAAAGAAACAAACTATTTAATATTTGTTGGCATGCCTTGTTCAATAAACTGATAACAGTGTGCAAAAATACTTATACATATTTTGAAATGTTTCTGATAAGTCAGGGGCGATGCATTTAACACATTAATTGTTTGAAACGGGAAGCCACAAAAAATGCATGCGGTGGAAATTTTATATTCTTTAGAAATTTTGCTTCGAAAAAAGGGCCTACGCAATAATGCACATTTTAAGAACATCATTTATAATTTTAAATAGAAAAAAGTTTCCATTTCTATCAAAAAATTCCTGCCAAGTAATTTAAAATTTTCTTTTTTTGCGCTACCATACCTGCTGGTGTGGTACCCGTGGTGTGATGGATAGCATGTCCGCCTGTTAATCTAGAGGTTCGAGTTCAAATTCCAACAGAGGCGAAAATGTTTTTTCCACGGGTATCGCCTTTCGCGAGGAACTGGCAAGTCCTCCGTTAGTATTCATTGCCTTGAAAAGCGCTTTCTCGATTAGCCGTTCGGAACCGTCAGAAAATTGTAGGTCCCTTCCATGCCCTCACAAGGCATGATTGTGAGAAATGCGCTAGGCCCATGGGCTCTTCGCTCTGTTGCGCCACCCTATTTATCTTTTTTATTTTTAGTTTCATTGGCAACGATTATTGGCGCTTGAAATTTGGAGTGGGTAGACCTGAAGATGAAAAAAGCTTAGTAGATTATTTACCTACTATCAAAATTTTCAAATTTTGATAGCGTTATTCCCTTAGTGGAGAAAATAGCAAAAAAATATACACTGCAAGGAAATAATACAGTTTTTATCAATTTGATTGCATAATATTACAAAACACAAAAGTAAATTTCACACAATTAAAATAACAGACTTCTTGCACTACCCCCCAAACCACAATTGTCATTCATTAGAAACGAAAAACTGGTTTGACAAACTCCACCAGCCTCCTTGTTACGATAATGAGGGTATTCATGACTCAAAACTTGTTTCAACCTGCAGGCTCAACGACGAAATTCAATAAAAATCTCAGAGTATTTATTGGCGGATTATATAAAATCAAAGCGGCTGCATGTCTTTTTTATTTTTTCTACATTCAGCCAAATCGCACTTATTTAAGCGTTAAGATAACAGCGAACTTGTTTGTCAGCGGAATACATTAAAATGGAACCTAAATAATTGGAACGATTTGTTCCATTTTGGCTGAAACTTCTATGAGCTGACACGAAAAATGGAATTGCATCAGGAAAGTAGAAAAATGCAAATTTGCAATTGATTGATATTGCATTTGCATTTCAAATCGAAAGAAAAACTAGTTTTTATTCCATTTGAAACTTTTTCCTTATCGCTTAAACTGGCACCTTACACCGTTCATGGAAATATGGAAAGACATACGTTACAAGTTAGCATCACTAATTTTGTTTTTTGCTTTTTTTTTTTGTTTCAAAAAATATAATAACAGAAATTTATAACAAACAAAAGATAAATAAATCATTTAAGCAGTTTAAATAACACATTAAATTTATTTAGAAAATTAGATTTATTTCAACATTCTAAAACGAAAAAGTAAAAATAATTTTAAAAAGAAAAAAATAGCACAAATATCAATCAAATGAAAATTAATGGAAACAATATAATTTTAAGCTTTACATGTATGTATAAGCAAAAAAATTTGCAAAATCTTAAACAAAACATGAGAGAAATTATTGAGTTTTTTTTAAATCGGGCTTTTAGTTTAGCTAAAACAAAATTAATTATGGTGTGTATTACTCATGACAGATTCAAATATGTGTTTCTATAAGAGTTGGCGTGAGAAACATATCGTACAAGCAACTTCCATCCACACTGTCCTTTCAGAACACTGACGAATTCGTCATATACAAGATAGCTTTTATTAAAATAAAGTCTGCGAATTTCTTGCAGAATGGGACTGACCGCTAGGAAATGAAAAATATCCTCGTTCTGATTTAAATTGCGTAAGCTACAAAATAAGTTGATATCCCTTCGATATAGTCTAAAATTAAATTTAAAAATTTCAGTTCTTAAGGCTTATATCGAAGGCAGAAAGCTCCTTTCTAAAATAATTGTTTTCACCTAGGTAGAGATTAAGAGTTTTTTAAATAGCCCTTGAGGTAGACTCCCTAGCCCTGTCAATATGCATTAGATAACTACGTTAATCAACTTTCGCAATGCAGTCGTAGAAAATATTTTGCCACTCTGCTATATTGTTTGGATTTAAATTTAAAGAAGTATCATGTTCAAAAGCGAGTTCTTCCCAGTTCTTAAAAGGAGAGTACCCACACCGGAGAGAAACAATCATCATTCTTTTGTGTAAGTTGTTATCGGGTCTCTTTATAACTTTGGTCAAATCATCTGCACTAGGCTTCAAGTTTCGAATGAATATTTGCGGTAAACTTGACTTAACATAAATAGCATAGGTAGGACTATTCGACGGTAGTTTGAATATATTTTTTTGAAAAAATATAGTTGAATTTTTTCAATATCATCCATCCTCAGGTAACCGTAGATTTCATTGCCATAGCAGAAACAATTATTAACTGTAGTATTGAAAACTTTAAATTTTGGCGCTTTGTCTACAAATAACTTCAAAAAAAAATGTGACCACATTGAATTAATAGCTGTTTTGGCTAAAGATTGTCTTTCTTTGACAGCTGATTGTGTTATTACTCTGAGCCCAACTAGATAGCCGAAGATATAAAATTTGCGTAAAAAGTTTTCTCCATGAGCACAAAACAGAAATACCCCTATAGTTATCCGGGTGATTGGGATTGAATTTTTGAAAATAGCGGTTATCCTTGCCAGCCGAAAACAGTTCGGAAAAGTCTCGTCATTTAACATTTTATTCATTAAATCGAGTACACAGTGCAAAAATTTTGGAGGCGAATTTTTGTGAAACTTAATTGGAATACCATCTGACCGCAGCTTTGATATTTTTCATTATTTTTAGAGATGTTAATAGCTCATGCATTGTAAAATTGGAGTCTAATTCTGGAATACTTATATTTGGGATTGCAAAACTTACTGAAATTTGATTCGGATCTGACAGTTAAAGTTTCTTGAAATAACAAGCGAGCTCATCAGCACTAATACTTAAAGAAAGTGATTTAGTTCTCCCTTCTAGAATACGAACATTGTTCCAGAAGGATTTTGAGTCCTTACAGTTAATGAGATTGCTAGCCGCATGCCTAAGGTAAAGTAGTTTTTTTCTCTGACATAGATCTTTATAAACTTTATTTTGCTGCAGATACAGATTTTTAGAGCATCATTCTTTGATTCTCTAAATAGTTTTAGGAGCTTAAAAGATTTCACTCTACACTTTCTGCATTCTTCATCGTACCATTTTGATTTCGAGCAGGGTGGAATAGACCGTGTTCTATTTTCAGTTGATGATCGCCGTATCAAATCAAATGCAACATTAACACCGTCCTCAACAGAAACGGGGATTTGAACATTAGCAGAAAACATTTGGTTCCTTAAATTACGTTTATACAACATGGCCTTGTGCTCTACCCATTTAAGTTTGTTACTTATTAGAGAACTGTTCTTAACATACACTTCACTAAATAAATACTCACAAGACACTACAATTGGAAGATGAGATGAGAAATTGGTCGGATGAACCTCAAAATTTTGAGTAACATTCAACCAATCTGCTCTAATCATACAGAAGTCAATTGTAGAGCAGCCTTGAGAGGAAATGAAAGTATAGTTCCCAAACAAATCACCAGCTGTTACCCAATTCAACATGAAAAAACTAAAATCTTCTATCATTTCTATCAGACAATTTCCGTTTGAATTCAGGTTCTCATCCAAAGAGTTTCTTTCGTATGAAAAAAAGCCATTGTTCAAAATTGGGGTGTTCTGAAAATTGCTAACATGCCCGTTAAAATCACCTATTAGCATTATGTTTTCGTGGTTATTATTTAAAAGAAAATTTTTAAGGTCCTCAAAATCGGAGTTCCATTCGCCATAATTTAAATAAATAGGAACAATTTGAAAGTGTTTGGATTCACACGTTATATCAATTACAACTTTGTTTTCATTGTTTTTAAAACCGATTTGGCAAGTTGATCTTAATTTTTTTTTATAACCAAGAAGCATTCCACCACTTGCTCTACCAAGTCTATTATTCCTGATAGCCGGGATAAATTGGATATTAAAATTTTCTAAATATTTAAGATATTGCATTTCTTTTCGCTCTTCTACAAAAGTTTCTAATAAAATAATGATATCATAGCTACATACTAATTTAAAAAATTCAGGCATTAGTAGCAATACTTATTGCAAATTTACTTCAAAGAGGGCTTAGGCAAATGAAACCTTCTACTGAGGTAGGAGTTCCTATTCAGGACAGTTTACAATTGTTGTCAGACTTGAGCATCTCGAAAAATATGTATCTCGCTAAAGCAACCATACTGGACAGAGTAATTATGCAACATTTTACACATTTTTTATGGTCACAAAATTCAGTTTGAAAATATATCGATATTTTTTTAATATGTTTATCCATCTCCGACATCCCTATTCCCCTACTTTAACCAGGCATTACTACAATTGGAAATGTATTAACTTTTTTTATAACAAAAACCACGTACGTTTTTTGATGTCTCGTAAAAATGTCATGTTGTATAGGCATATAAATTTAATTTTTAAATTAAAAACCTGAATCAATAAGAAACACATTGCAAAAAACTGATTAAAAATAAATAATATTTCAAAATTAATGCTGAACCTCCGTAATATTATCTATGCAAGTAAATACTTCCCCTTCCGTCCAATCAAAATCTACCAACACATGGCCGGCGCGTATGAAATAGTCTCGATTAATTAAGACCTCCATGAAATGTGTGCTCATGATAACAAAAGTTCAACACAAACCAATTAACTTTGGGCATACAATACTTTTGAAAATTAATTTTTCATAACATCAAAACCCTTATGTTTTCCTATTGGGATAATAATAATAATTTCGATGAACATCAATCGCATCTCACAGTAGGTCCAATCAAATCGTGCTGAGCGCAGTTCAGTCAAAGGGTTCATGCTATCCAAACAATAGATCGTAGATACAAACCTTTTATAGGAAAAAAAAACCACGTAATATTTCATAAATCTTTCGTCGAATCAATGGACTGAGGGATTGGAATTGGATTTTGAGGAATTTGATGAGGCGCACACCGCATAGTGTTTTTAAGACTTGTGAGCTCGATAATCTGTTAACACAAAAAGGGCGTGAATAATCGTGGGAAAATGCATTCTCGGTTGATGTTGATGTATTCATTCTTTGATTTTTCTACTCATTGTCTTCTGCATTTGTTTTGGTTGCAAATCAATTAAAGTGATTGTAAGACGGTGATGATTCGCTAGGTGGTAGGTAGTATTTAGTGTGTTGGGTTGATTTATTAACCGATTGGGTCAGATAGGCTAAGGTGTAGAAGAAATGGATAATAATCCTGCGATGGAAACAAGTATGTATCCCTGAGCAACAAACACATTCAAATGATTACAGTAACTGTGTATTTCTTATTGGGGGCCTTAAAACAATAGCTTGTAATGTTTTCATAAATCGAAAGTCAAGATGATCTTCTCTGGAATGACCATAAATTTGAAGTCGCCAAAAATGCTAAAAAGTTGGGTGGCGCCACAGGCACAACCAAGCCTTGTGAGGGAGTAGAGGTTACCTACAATTTTTTGTCGATTCCGAAAGGCTAATTGAGAAAGCGCTTTTCAATGCTATGAATTTACTATCGGAGGACTTGCCAATTCTTCGCAAAAGGCGATACCCATGGAAAAACATTTTTTGTTTTCTGGTGGGTTTCGATTTCGAACCACGAATCTCCCACTTTACAGGCAAAATATGCTAACTGTTACGCTACAGGTACCACCATTTTTCATCTGGCGATATATATCTTAAAGCCTATTTTTGTCTAAAAAAAACTAAAGTACTTTTCCATATTTGGCCAGGTATGCTCCTACAACAGATTTGCTCCTACTTGATAGGGTATTGAACACAGCGTTAGGGCTCAGAGATAATAGTTCTATCG
The DNA here is from genome assembly GCA_914767635.1 of Melanostoma mellinum. NCBI lineage: Eukaryota > Metazoa > Arthropoda > Insecta > Diptera > Syrphidae > Melanostoma > Melanostoma mellinum. The sequence continues at coordinate 128,292,598 of OU612058.1, forward strand.
TAGGATTGATTTTCTTGAACATCAACGAAACATTACTTGTCTCACTTCTTCAAACCGCTTTTTTCACAAACAACGCTTTAATGATATAGCCAACTGCATTATTCCTTTAAACAATTTAGCGGCAACACTCACCTCGCTAGGGAATACTCTTTCTTAATCCAACAAAGGCCGGACAGTAAACTGATTTTAAGTGGTACTTCCGGTGAGTTGTTTACCAACCGTAAAGCCGCGTTAAGTCATCTTGCATAATCGAAGAAATTTTGCATTGTATGAAGAACTAGGACTGGCTCCGTAAAGTTCGTGTTAGCAAAAACAGTCATACACTGGCTTGAAATCGCTAAAAAGATGGTGTGTTCTGTATTGTATTCCCGGTTTTTTTCCAAGATCTGTCAAGGCCATCTGCTCTTGCAATTTATTACGTTTACGCAAACATTTGGTTATCTTAGCTTCTTCTATGTCCAGGCGAATGGCATAATTTAGTGTCGTATTAGGGAAAACAATATTAAGAAAATCTATAAGAGAATAAGAACTAAGATTCTAAATATTGTCCTACGAAAAGTTCTAATAGTTTAGTTTAGTTAGTTGAAAAAACTTCATTTAAAAACTGCTTTAAAATATACAATATGATAAACTTAAGTTTAATATGGTTTGGCCAATGGCCGTCTACCAAATTGACATTTTATTTAAGCTTAGTATGCATTTATAATTTTATATTTAATTCATTTGTTTTTTTCTTTTAAAGTTTCCTTCGAGGATGCGTTGCCTATAGTTTAGTGCATTAATTGTGTAATTATACAAAGTTATCCAGCCTAGCTTTTCATTTAGGACATCCAAAGTGTCATTCAAATCCATCGAGGCTACATGAAAGTACCTCAATCGAAACTCCTTCAAAATGGGACATCTGGCCACTTAGTGATATACATCTTCTCTCTCCTTGAAGTTTCAGAGCTCGCATAGAATCGGGAGGTCAGGTCGATGCGGAATACAGCTCAAATTTAAAAGTTCACCTCTAATTTTAAATAATATTCTTATCATATTTATGCGGTAGCGATTGAGAAAACACGTGCTTTCATTAAGATCCAAATTAAGTTTGCTGTAGATCATTCTATACTGCGATGATTGTGCTTCTTGTTTAAAGTTTGATTATGTTGAGTGGCTAATTTTCTCCAATATTATGTTAAACTTAAGTCTCAAATCAGGTGGGCTTACTTCAGGTAACAAATTTAAGTTTTCACCAAATAGCCAGCTCTTCCCACTTTCTGATCAGATTTCCTCTTGATGCTAACAATTTTCCATCTCCATCACCTTGATGACGTAATCGAAGTGCATCGTGAGGGCCTTGAGGAACAACGGTGGTTTAGTTGTTTCCAGATGTAGCATATAGTTGGGGGTGCAACTTGGTAATCTAAAAATGCGTTTTAAGAACTACCTTAGCAACCTTTCAACTTGGGAGTAACCCCAAACTTGTGCCGCGTACAAGATAATCGAGGCTGAGGTTACATGAAAAATTTCAAGTTTTGCACTATGTTCGATATAATTATTATCTATACAGCGGATCCACACTGCGGAAACAGCTCTTTTCACTTCAGCTAGCTTTATCTCAAAGTCTTTTTTCGTGTTGAGATTTGCACTCACTCCTAGGTATTTGTATACTGACGAACTATAGCAATATGTTCAGCCTTGTATGTCCACTTTTCGTTATTTGCATATCTTCCGCCTCCATCCCCGAATATAATGATTTTAGATTTTTGTAAATTGACGGATTGATTCCAGTTTTCACAAATAGTTCTCCAGCCTATTTATCATTCGTTGCATGCCTTCCACAGAATCTGAAAGAAGTACGATATCATCCGCAAATATAAGACCCGGAATACGAATATTTCCAAAATGAATTCCTCCTCCAGCCTTTTTAAACTCCCATTTGAGTTGAAAACTCTTCAGAAATGTGTTCTCCATCCCATACGTAGGCCACGTTGTTTTCGTACATTGCTTTGAGTAAGCCAATAATTTTTACCGATATACCAAACTTATACAGCTTATAAAAAAGCGCTTCGCGGGCAATCGAGTCGAATGCAGCGCGAAAATCGACGAAAAAGTTTCCGTTTTCTTCTTTTGAAGCTCTCCGCAATATTTAACAGACTAAATACTTTTCCTGAATCCCGCTTAAAATTCATTTAGAATTTTTTTATCTTCAGTCCACCGTGCGAGTATATTAAAAATCAACGTACTAAAAAGTTTGGCCGTGGAATTTTAAAACGAGATTCCCCTATAATTTTCAAGTGCGTCATAGGATCCTTTTTTGTGAAGTGGGAATATTATTGATTTTTTGAAACTTTCTGGAACATCTGCGCTTGCGAAAATTCTATTAAACACCTCAGTCAATGCATTTAGAAATTCCGACGTGCAGTTCATATAAAACTCAACCGGGATGCGGTCATCGCCCGGAGCTTTTCCACTTTTAGATTTCTCTATAACATTTTTTACTTCCGATATCGAAAACGATACATCGAGTAAGTCATCCTCAAAATACGGGGTTGCATACTGGGGGAGCAATGAAAATTGTGGTGCATTAAGCAAGTTCATAAAATAGTCTCACAGTTCTGGAGCTTTCCCCCGTTGATTGATTTCACAGCTTTCCAAAAATCTGCAGAGGATCTTGACGAGTTCAAAACGAGGATATTTTGTTGGTGCTAATAGTATCTAGAAAAGTCCTAGTTGGTGCCCATGGAGTAATGTAAAGCGACCGCGAGCAACGCGCCGAAAGCGCCAAGTGACTCAGCTGCCCAAAACCAATGGTGGCAACATCTTCAATTCAACCTTACAAACCTTCTGTTATCTGTTATCTGTTATGAACATTGAATTTGTTTTTATAGTCTTTATAATGACTATTCTTACAATAATTAAACAAAATCATGAAATCTTTTTCTTTTTTGTTTCCGAATATCGAAAGAAAGGGTTTATAATGTTTTATATGTTTTTAAAGCTATATACAGATACACCCATCAAACAAACTGGTAACTATATCTTAACAAACTATGTTTGTGATAAATAAGCAAATAAATATTAGGTATCCACTTGTGAAACAACCAAAAATATCCGCAGTTTGAATACTTAATGAATATTCAAAATACGTTTCCACAAAATATGTCAAAACTCTAAATCAATTCATAAAAATTAGTTTCTGGACACTTTATTTATCATTCTCTTGTGCTCCAGATAAATTAATTTTTCTCATAACGTATTTATTTTTAAGAAGCAACCGTCGTCAGGTAAGAAATTGATTTTCGCGTTATCAATTGGATAAAGTCTATTCGAATTATCAGACTGTTATCTGGGGTATAAAAAAAATTGGCCTTTACGCCGACGCGCTGTAGATTAGAATGTTCCTTACATCTTCAGATGCATCCAGATTTTTTTAACCTTAAAAGTTCTGCCAATAAACCAACTTATCAAAACCAACTTGTTGTTTATACTGATTTCCCAGTTTCGAAATAAGCTAAACAAAACATGTGATTTATCCATAAGTTGTAGAGTTATCAGACTGTTTTGGTATGCACTCTTTTTGCGCTAAAATTTATTTATGCATTTTTTTTTTGTTAATACAAAAAAGAGGAGGGTTTTGCTAATCTGGAGCACTCAGAATTGCCGGACCATTGTACTCCCAGGGTAGCAGCAATTCTTTTTTTGTGGTGCAGTAGATTGAAATAAGTTCGAATAAGATTCGAGTTCGAATCCCAACAGAGACAAAAATGTTTTTTCCACGGGTATCGCCTTTCGCGAGGAATTGGCAAGTCCTCCGTTAGTAAATTTATTGCCATGAAAAGCGCTTTCTCAATTAGCCGTTCGGAACCGGCAGAAAATTGTAGGTCCCTTCCATTCCCTCACAAGGCATGGTTGTGAGAAATGCGCTAGGTCCAGGGGCTCCTCGCTCTGTTGCGCCACCCTATTTTTTTTTTTATTTAGATTGAAATAAGGTCGATGTAATTTTATATATACAGGGTGATTCGCATAAGGTGTGACAAAAAGATAGGGTGTGTAGGTTGGACCTAGACAAGCAAAAAATCGTATGGGAGGGGGGGGGGTCCATTTTCCCCCGTTTAGGCGGGAGGGGCAATTTAAGAAAAAAATCACTAAAAATGGGGAAAAAATTATTTTAAGAAAACGGTAATACCTACAGAGTCGTGCTATAGCATTTTGAAAAGCCAAAAACCTATACTTTCATTTAAATTTTAAAATAAGTTGTTCAAATGAATAGTTTTTGAAATATTAATTTTCAAAGTCAAAATTTTGAAAAAAAAACATAATTTTTTTTTTTTAAACCATTTTTTTTCAAAATTTTACATAATTAAGTAGTATTTTTCTGGCTTACTTTCAATGCTCTTATTTATTTTTGATCAAACTCAAAAAACCGGATGTCAAAATAACCTGTAGTTTTTGAGAAAACCAAAAATTACAAAAACGACTTTTTTAAATTTTTTGTTTTTTTTAAAGTTTTTTTTCGTTATTGGATTCTTAAGTGAACTTACGAAATAAAGGATGAATTTTTTCTTTACTTTTTTTATTGAGAATTCACTTAAAAATCCAATAACGAAAAAAAAACTTTAAAAAAACAAAAAATTTAAAAAAGTCGTTTTTGTAATTTTTGGTTTTCTCAAAAACTACAGGTTATTTTGACATCCGGTTTTTTGTGTTTGATCAAAAATAAATAAGAGCATTGAAAGTAAGCCAGAAAAATACTACTTAATAATGTAAAGTTTTGAAAAAAAATGGTTTAAAAAAAAAATTATGTTTTTTTTTCAAAATTTTGACTTTGAAAATTAATATTTCAAAAACTATTCATTTGAACAACTTATTTTAAAATTTAAATGAAAGTATAGGTTTTTGGCTTTTCAAAATGCTATAGCACGACTCTGTAGGTATTACCGTTTTCTTAAAATAATTTTTTCCCCATTTTTAGTGATTTTTTTCTTAAATTGCCCCTCCCGCCTAAACGGGGGAAAATGGACCCCCCCTCCCATACGATTTTTTGCTTGTCTAGGTCCAACCTACACACCCTATCTTTTTGTCACACCTTATGCGAATCACCCTGTATAACCTCAAGGACAGCGCAGCGTCCAGATAAAACTGGAAGACTGAAAGAAAAGTAGATGCCCATCTATAGAGATGCAGATGAAATAAGAAATAACAAATTCCTGTAAGTAAAACTCCATTTCAAAAAGATGACAGCATAAGTACCGTTATGGCCTCAGTAAACTTTAATGGAAGTGCGACATGTGACTTTTGAACCCAGTTTCACCCCTTTAAATCAAATAATTACAAGCATTCGTGAAATAGAAGGTAAGGCTAACGGTTGAATTTAATTCCCATTAAAACATACGAAGCACACCAGAAATTTCAGGTAACTTCGCACCTAAAGTTTCGTTCTCTATAAACTTTTTGAATAATGTGATTTTGAGAACATACTGTGAACAAAAGTGTTTAAGATTTTACTTTTACTTAATAGGAGAAGAATTTATTCAAAGTTGGCCGCCATATTCTCAATTTAAATACCCCGGTGCAGCTTTAAAAACAACGACGTTTCTGTGATGTTGATGATGCGAAGTCAAGTTGTTGATTGTTTTAAGGCAACTCTTAGGAGAACTTTGTGACAATTCGTCTCTTAGTACCTACGCAGATCTTAATTGCTGCGATGATTCGAGTGGATATAGTTTATTAGCACTTACACTCTAAAGTTTGTTCGCCTTTAAAACTCGGAAAAAATTCGTGATTAGAAAATATGCTTTTTTATTTTTTTTTGTATTATTCAGTTGTCATTTGTTAGTTACAACTTCTATTTTTAAGTTTTCTTTTAATAACTTTCATTTCTCGATCTTGTACTTGAAATGCCATAAAAAGGAATTGTCACATCCGCCGTTACGTGCATATGCCTCCTGAAAAGTGCGATTTCCTGCTATGAAATCATGCAAACATGTAGGTAGTCACTCTCGTCAAAATGCAACTAAAACCCACAATGGGAAGTTGTTGTGTCCCGTGCGCTACCCATACGCCATACCTCATTATACAAAAAATGACGTTACTGACGACAATGCGATTTCGCTTTTAGGCAGGCCGAGCTTTGATGTCCACACAACACACTACAACACAGCCGATGACTACGTGAGTTGACTTGACTACGACGTACCTTCCGCTCAATTGCTTCATAAGCGCAATTTTCCAATTGACGACGATTAGGGAAATTATTTTCATTTAAGTAAAGATTCGTTAAATGAAAATATTTTTTTTTTTATTCACACAAGTTAGTGAAGGCATAAATTAATTGAAGCCGTTTCAATTAAGATAAGACACATATAAGCAACTCATAATCACCTTGATGACTCTTCAGGCAATAGGAGGTTAATCTTTTTTAGTAAGCCACTTAAAAACTGAATAGTTATGAGGAAAACGAAGACAACTCCTCTAACTTGGGACTAAGTGAATGCATAATAGACATGAAAATGTATGCTTAGAGCTCTTACTATTAGGGCAAAGAAGACTTTCTAGTACTTCACTTTACCTCAGGACCGCAATTAAATTCGTTCTTGTTCAAACACACAAAGACTTCTAAACTGCGAGCTTGATTTTCTGCATTTTAAAGGAGTCAAAGAAATGGTAATGCGTTTTAGAATTATTTTTCTAGGATTATAAGAGTTGCAAGCAAAACTTGACTTAAGAAACTCTGAGGAGGCCTAAGTGTGTGGAATATAGTTCAGTGAGTCGTTACCTCTCTAAGACCAACTAAACATTTGGTACAAGGAAATGGATGCTTAGAGTATAGGGAAGGCGGGACACTTCAGCCACTTTTTGTTGAATCGCTCAAAAAAACTTTTGTATTCATCTATAAGTAATATTTTGAATACACCTTTTTAAACCTGAATTTGTCCTTTTTAAGATAAGTCTAATGAATTTAGTCTATACACGTGGTTTTGCCAAATTATAAATATAAGGGAACAAAATTTTGGCTCAAGTCTCTCGCTAAGCCGGGAAAAGTCGCCAAAACTGTGACAAAATCCTAAGGTTTCTTCAGATGCTACAGGAAGTTCTTCGCACATTTGATCTGACTACAAAGCCTTACTTCGCCCAAAACATCTTTGCAGCTACTTAATAAAGTACAGAACAGATAAACAGGTGATTGTTCAATTGTAGGACCGGTTGCTTTTCCTTAACGTCGTCGAAACGTTACCTTTTTCGTAAAAAGTACTTTAGTGAAATAGCCAGTTGCATTCCACTTAAACAACTTATCCACAACTTCCGCTTCGCTTGAATCCAAGTTTGCGTGTACCGCCAAGTACAGAGATTCATATTTTAGCATCCGTATGTGGAATGCTGTGAATTCACAAACGTTTAAATGCAATTTTGCATTGTTGTATCCTTCTTAATCCTCTCCTACTTTCCTTAATGCTCACACTGTGTTCAATTACATTATAAGTGAAGTCATAACTCCTTGAAGTGCGCATTGATTATAAAAGGGCGAAAATTAGTGTCTGACCATGGAACGTATTGAGGTTGTACAGGAAATCAAATATATGGTAGTTCTGATGTCTTCAAACGTAGGTTTTCACAAAGAACGCGCAGCTAAAGAGCAGGGAAGCAAAAATGATTCTGATCTTTGATCGGAATATAGAGTGTTTGAAACGACCGTTAACTCTACTCTACTACGGATCCCAGGTGTTTGGTTACATATACTTTGAAGAATTTAAATTGATCCAAAGACTTTTTTTAAGCGTTTACCGAACTCTATTTCAAGCCACGCCATTCATGTCGAATCTGTTTCCACACCAATTTACATTAAAAATTCAAATGCAAACTCAGACTATTTGTAAAAAGCAATGCAGAAACCCGAAACTGTCTCCAGAAATCCATAATGACACATCTCCTTCGAACATAGTCGTCCCCTTTTAAAGAATGGGACTCTCTCATCTCATGGAACTCGATATAATCTTAGTAAAACAAATTAAGATGCCTCACGCGAGTTTTTTGGGCAAGTCAGAGCAATAGCATCAAAGACGAGCCATTGTATCACCAAAAACTTGAGTCATGCTTCATGCATAAGGTGACCATACGTCCCGCTTTGGGCGGGACAGTCCCGCTTTCAGGCAGTCTGTCCCGCTGTCCCCCGCGAGGCTGAAACTGTCCCGCTTTTGCAATTTTTGTTTCTTTTGATTTGATAAAATATAAGCAAAAACATCTTCATTCTTTTGTATATTGTTATCAACTCGGAATGCGTGCTAGCAAAATTCTCGAGGTTAAAATTTAAAAATTCCTCTTTTGGCAAGGTGAAATCTGAAGTGTTGGTTGCATTTGAAGTTGTGGTCAAAGCTGACAAATCCGGCAAAATTAAAGTTGTGTAAGTAATTTTCGTGAAGTTGTGTGTGAGCAGCTTGTGGACAAATTCCGCCATGGCCAGAGATTGCCATCTTTTTGATTAGTTATCGATGGATTTGTTTTAGTTTTAGTAGTGTTTTGTAACAAAACAATACTGCCTAAACGCAAGTGTTATTTTAATATTAGTCTGCAACAGATGTATCCATTTATAAAACAAAAAAAAGATGACACCGCAGACGTTACATGTGAAAAATGTCGTACAGATTCTACTGCTGGACATTGTGGTGCCAGTGATATAGAAAAACATTTAAAATCAGAAAAACATAGACTTGCCGATCAAGCCCCTGCTTCAAAGCATAATTTTTGTTAGAAAACCGAGTCGCCGACTTCTGAGGATTTGGATTTAGCTGTAGCTGGGGGTACGTGTGCGTATCACACCGTGCTACATAATCACAGTTTTTGGCTCAAATGACTGTTCTTCTTCTTTAATTCTAGCATGTTTTGAGCAAGAATTTAGATGTGCACCTACAAAGTTTCAAGCAGTTGTGGTAAATGTGCTCTCAACCATGGCAACCGAAGATTTAAGAGAGCATTTCCGTAAACCCAATTGCAAAACTATATTAACGCATGCTTCAAATCATGGCTCCATCAAATTATTCCCAGTTTTAATTCGCAATTTTTTGCCATCGGAAGGTGTGAAAGTTAAGGTTTTAGAGTTTCGGGAGCAGCCAGGCGAAACATAGGATATTACTGTACTTATTGAATTATTATTGTATTGAAGGAAGTATTGTATTTTAATGACTTAACTAAAAAAATTGTTACGTTTTGTGGAGATAACACGAGCTGCAACTTAGGGGGAAAAAATAGGGGAGGAAATAATAATGTTTAGTTGAACCAATCACTTTGCAGACAGAATATTGGGATTGGATGTGGAGCCCACATAGTCCACAACGCGATCAAAACTGCCGCTGATTGTCTTCCTGTGGATTTCGAATGCATTATAGTAAAAATTTACTCATTTCTACATCTACAGCATTCGAGTAGAAACTTTGAAAGAGTTTTGTATTTCTACCGAGACAGAGTACAACGTTTCAACAAATTCGCGACGAAAAAGAAAAGGCAGGCCAAAACACACCTGGTACAAGCAAATGCAAAAACAGCAGCATTTGGTTGGCCTCAGACATGGAACAGTCCAAAACCGGGAGGCTGCCGACGCTTTCTGAGGTCAGCGCGGCGTACCCCACAGGCGGATCACTAGTGTGAAGCGGAAAAGTGGGAGAGTTGTGATCGCTTCAAGATCACTACTCGTAACGCCGGAAATGAAAAAGAAGAACCGAGACAGAGTATCACAAGCTGCTGGGCTATAGTAAAAAATAGTGGATTACGTTAGTGCCTGCGAAAGAGTTTTCAAAATGTTTCAGCCTTTGAAAAACTATTTTCAGAGTATCGACAAATGCCCAAATATTTTAAAGACGTTTTTCGATAATCCCAGCTCAGAATTGTAGTTATATTTTTGGCAAGCACAAGCGGCGACCTTTCATGAAGTTGCTTTGAAAATCGAAGCGCCAAATGTATCGGCTATAGAGTCTGCCAAGGAAATTAATCGTCTCCGAGATAACCTAACACTAAAAGAGAATACAATTTTCCTTCCTCACATGGTCCGTATAGCCTGATGTTAAGATTACAAGAAAGAGCAGAAGAAAAACCAGCAGTAAGCCAGAACGTAAAAACTACGGCGGCTGAGTTTTATAAAACAAGCAAGGAATACTTGGACCAGTGCCAGTGGTGTCAATTTAGCACAGAACTGGAAGTGTTTGAATGGGCAAATTTAACAAAAGTGCCTAGTGGTTGATTTACTAATCACACAGAAGCCAAGATGCGAAAGTCTTTGACGGGTTTTCACTTATTTTAAACTTTGTGACCGATGAAAACATTTCTGGCTGGAATACCGAGAATTTTTCAACTGAAAATCGTTGGGTTGGTTTATTCCAGCACATTCGTGCCAATAATCTAACTTCAACAAATTTTTCTACAATTATTGAGTACGTTATGTGTCTGCCTGGAAGTAACGCACCTGTGGAAAAAGTTTTTTCTCAAATGAACAAAGGTTTCGACAAGAAGTGATAAAACACAGTTTAGTGTCTCAGTAATGAAAGCTACTTTGATTACAAAGATAAATATAAATAAACCATGTACTAAACTTCACACTTTTCTAAAAACAAGACTCGATATTTTAAAACAAATTTGTTCAGCCGATAAATATAAAAATACAAACTAAAATCCACGCCACTACTTACTCGTATTTGCTTTGATTATTTAAAAATAATAATAATAATAAAAAACCTTGTAAAACACTACTAACATTTTTTATTACATAATTCCGAAGATGTCCCGCTTTGACAAAAAAAATAAATGGTCACGTTATTCATGCATCAGTTTTATTATGAAGAACTAAAAGGTGGTTTGAGAGTTAAGTTTTTCAGCACTGATTGTTATAGCGTCCAAATGTCATCTGCCAAAGTGAAAAGTTTTCACTTTATACACTGCCATTTCATCATGGAATATAGAAATACATATAAACCAGCAACGGTTGCAAACTATGCAAAGTTTGGGCTCTGTAAAAAAGGGGCATCGTTTGTTACGACCTTATTTTGGTCGTCACAACCAACAATTCGTGCTGCTATCACAAAATTTCGTACCTAATTTACTTAAAATTAAAGAATCAACGACGCATACCGAAAAAACGACATTTTGGTGTGGGTTATGGGCTGCTGGTTTCATCGGTCCATTTTTCTTCAAAGACGACCAAGGAAGAAACGTCACCGCGAACGATATCCAGTTATGATATGCGATTTTTTCCCCCTAGTTGGTTTGGTTGACAAGTGGTTTCATCAAGACGGTGCCACATGCCACATAGCTCGTGAAACAATTGACATGTTGAATGATGAATCTAGTGAGTGAGTAGTATCTCTCGAAACGGCCCTGTGAGTTGGCCACCAAAATCATGCAACTCCATTTGGACAAGTCGAACACGATTGAAGCCTAGTAGGATAACAGATCACGCGTAATTCGTGGAATGCAGCCCAAAATGCCAGAAAAAGTGACGCAAAATTAGACTTTCCGAAAGGACCATTTGAAACGGAGCCGCGGACAGAATTTGCATGAAGTTATCTTTAAAACGTAAATGACAAAAGTCAGTTTACCAATTCAAACAAAAATTTTGAATATATGATGCAAATTTGGGTTTCTTATTCGATTTTTCTTTTTTTTTTGTATAAAATCAACGCTTAAAAAGTAACTATATGTTATTTATGAGGATTCAAATCATCGCCTTCTGTCGTCGAATTAGTTCCAATTCAACCATCCCGTTACTGTATATCTAGGGCGAAAGTCGAGATTCTAAGTTTGAATTATTTTCTACATCGCACTATGTAGTAAAAGCATGAAAAAAACAAGACAAAATTATTTTTTGTATTGAATAATTAGAAATCCAATTCTGGAATTCAGCTAAACAAATAAATGGATCCAACTTAATAATTGGTGCTCATGAGTCTGCAGATCATCTTTCGCACCACTTCAAAAACATGCTCTCTAGTAACTCTGATTTGTCCATTTCTTATGAACCACTGGTTTTATAGAGGAAACTTTGGACTGTGAAGTAGACGTAAATGAAATAAGCTACGTACTTCAAAAAGCGAAAGATATGGAAAAGCAGCAGGCGAAGATGGAGTTCCATATGAATACTTTAAAAATGCAACACCGGCTTTTACTAATAAGCTAAAGCAACTTTTCAACCATAGCTTCTTTCAACCGGCTTTATTCCCACTTCGTTCAAAAAATCTGTTATTTTCCCTATTCATAAGAAAGGTGATACAAACAACGTCGAGAATTATCGGGGAATATCATTTATGAACGTTTTGGCCAAAATTTTTTGCAGTATTCTAATGAACAGAATAGCAAAGTGGGTTCAAATTAACCATATTTTAACGGACTTCCAAGCGGGTTTTAGGAAAAACTATTGTACTCTGGATCAGGTATTTGTTTTAACATCAATTGTCAAGGCATTCCTAGCCAGAAAAAAGATGGTCTACGCTTTCTTTGTTGATTTTTAGGCAGCCTTTGACCTTGTGAATAGAAGTGCTCTTATACATATATAACTATCCCAACTCGGAATCTCAACGAAACTTTTGAAAATATTAAGAAATATGTATGCTGGTACAGAAGCAGTGGTATGGAATGTTCTCACATTGGTTTGATACTAGCACTGGTGTTAAACAAGGATTTCCCCTGAGTGCTTTGCTATTTGCATTGTATATTAACGATATTGGCACATATCTTCTTGTTGGATTTCAGATGGCGGACACTACAATTAATGTTCTTCTATATGCGGACGATCTAGTGATCCTTTCAGAGTCACCAGAAAATTTGCGGCTCATGATAAATCGGTTGTCAACATACTGCAACACATGGGGTCTAACAGTAAATGTATTCGCAGGTTCTTCTCACAATCTGGTTAGAGAAAGTTAGTTCTTCGATGGCCATCGTCTTGAAATCGCTAAAGACTACAACTATTTAGGCGTCAAGTTGAACAAAACGTTGGATGGCGAAATCTGCACAAAGCTTGCTGAATATGACGTGGAGAAATATTTTCTCAAACCAAAATGTATCGCTGTCGACTAAATACAAAATATTTGAATGTGTTGTAAAAACATTTCTTTGCTATGCCGCACAAGTTTGAGGAACAGATGAGTTTAAAGTCGTAGAAAAGATCCAAAGAAGTTTTATAAAAAAGCTGTTTAATTTACCAAATGGAACACCTAACTACGCAATTTATTGGGAAACAGGACTTGCTAAACTCTTTACGAACACTCTTAAGCTGCAGGTAGAGTACATCTATAAAGTTGCTACACATTCTACTCCTTTATGAAATACGGAATAAGGACTGGTGGATTGTAATAAGTGGTAAAATATTGGCGATAGCTGTGGAGAAGTTATACAATTTGATTTGAATAACTTAGTTCAACTGAAAGAGCAATTTTACAACGTAATCCAAAGACACGAGGACAATGTGCGGGAAAAATTAGTAACAGAAGCTAAGCAGTCTGAGAACAGAATAATGTACTCACAACTCAATCATAACCTGCTGAAGAATAATTATTTTCAAGACAAATTCAATTATAAAGAAATATCGCTAATATTTAAATCTAGATGTGAACTCTTAACCTTAAATGGCAGTCCACACAACGGAAGTTTCTAGCAATTCTGTAACATTAAAGCAAAAAAAGATTGCTTTCATTTTATAAGCATCTGTCCAGTATTTCAACCTCAAAGACGAAATTTCAGCTTTACAATGAATGAAACATTAGATTTATTAAATAATGAAAATTGGAAATTATTGTACTGTTTTCTAAATTCAATTTATAAATATCGATATATGTTAATGAGTGAATTCATTTAAATCAATTTATGTAAATTTAATTATAAAAATGTACAAATGTATAAACTTTGCCAACTGAGCTGACCAAATCTTTAAAATTCGTTCAAACTGTATTGAAATATTGTTAAATAAAATGAATGAAATAAATTAAAAAAAAAAATAATAATAATACATAATTAGATATACACATGAAAAGATGTTTTCTAAGAATTTCGAGCAAAATTTTTTTTTTCATTAAAACTACATTTATTTTGTTTCATTTACATTTTTCCTACATTGGTCAGAATTGGCACTCTCTTCATATTCTAAGTCGTAACCTTCAGTTCCTCAATATTTATTTGTAGTTGGATCTTCCGATAAAAGAAATTCCATTGCCTCTTTGGAAAAACATTTTGCTTTTCAAAAGGATTAGGTCTCATGCTCGTTACAAGTGAGTCGGAGGTCACCAAGGGAGCGGGTCAAAATTCTGCCTTTAAAACAAAAATTCTGCTTTCCTAAATTCTGCTTTTCAAAATTCTGGCTTTTTAAAAAGAAAAAACTCTGCTTTTTTCATTTTATTTTTTATTTGCAGAAGAACAAAAACAAAGTAGGAGAGCGACAAGAAAGTAAGAGTTTGCAATTATTATCAATATTCTGCCAATTAGAAGGAAAAAGATGGTTTAGAAAATGTTAAGCGCGCGCTTTATTCTCTTTCTTTTTTCCTTTATCCTCTCCCCATGGTTCGTGCGCTCAATTTCTGTTTTGGCAGGGCACTGATAATGATGAACTCCTTTCGTAGGTCTCCAATTAATTTATTGACACCTGCGTGGCTTTAGGCAAGGGCAACTATTGCTTAAGCTTTTACATTATTTTGCGTTCATGGGAATGCATTTCTAGTTTTATATAGTTTTATCATAAACTAACTGAATTCTGTAAATCTTTTGAGTGGGAGAGCGACAATGAGGAAATCATAAAACTACTTCTTTACTTTGAAATTCTTTAAAAAGCAAGTTTTTGCAATTACCTATTATTAATATTCTGCCAATTATGAAGAAAGCGTGCGCTTTTTAACATTTTCCAAACCTTCTTTTTCTTTATAATTGGCAGAATATTGATAAGCAGAATTTTTCAAAGCAGAATTATGAAAAGCAGAATTTTGAAAACCAGAATTTTGAAAAAAGAATTTTGACCCCGGCAGAATTTTGACCCCAACCCGGTCACCAACAATCGATTAATATCATCAAGATTACTATTTTTCCTTGAATGCTTTCTTGAGTAATAAAAGCGCTTATTTCACGCTTCTGCTGCTTCTTCAAAAAGTTGGACAATTGGTAAAATTGCGTAGATTTATTTTTGAATTAATTAAATAAAAATCAAATTAAAATTTTTAATGAATTGAGTTCAACACCCGCAAGTTTTTGTATTCAGCAAATGTTCCAAGAATGTTGAATAAAAAGTTCAAAAAGTTTTAAAACTTTTCATTGAAAGCCTCTTGAAAAAGATCTAGCGTTAAACACTTTACAGTACAAATCATTTCCTCTGTTTCCAAGCAAAACTGTTGCTTCACAAACGGACAATCTCATAAGATGAGGCTGAAAATGTAATCTGAAAATTAAAGGTAATATGCATAAGAATTGTTCCAACATCAAAAGGGAAAAGAAAATGAAAATCAAATCTTCCTTCTCAAAATTTTTCGTACTATCGAACTCATACCACAATACTTTCTGCTCCTTTCGTATACACATATCTTATATAAAACAATTTATGCACATTACCCTGTAATCCTGTAAATTGAAAAAGAGAATCCTTTCGATTTCAAACCCACAGTTCTTGGTAAGGAACAGTACCTACAAGCAAGGGTTCTTATATTCGGTCAGCATTTTGTTTCGTCCTTGCAAAATATTACGAACTTTTTTGAGTATAGGTATTTTCGTTTGCAATCAGGATGGGCAAGCCAACCAACCTTTAACTGAAACCCAAATTGTAAACAACAATGCAAATCTCTTTTGTTGACAATGCATTCGGACTTACGTCCAGTTAAGGTTTTGCAGATTTTATCTTTTATTTGTCAAAAATAGCGGAAAAGGAATTAAATGCTACTAAAGAAGAATAAGAAAGAAAATCCTTGCAAAAGGATATCACACGGACAACTGTGGCAAATTCCAAATAAAAGAAAAGAGGAAGAGCTGTTCCAAATCCTTTATTTTATACTCGTTCTTATTATCGTTTTCCTATTAGAAAGCCAAATCTTTACCTGAGACCATATTCGTTTTGAAAAGAGTTGCCGGCCGGCCTGAGAAAAAAAAAAGATGACAATCCAAAGGTTTACCCGCACACAATATGCCTTCATTATTTTATGTGTGACCTTTCCACGTGCAGTTGTGCCTTATTGTTTAGGATATATTAATGAACTCTTAAACAGAGGATTACTGCTATTTAGGGATTATTATCTTCATTGTTATGCTGAAAGATTTACTAATATTTGCCAGTCCAGCCTTCCGGGTTAATCCGATAAAGGATTATGTGAATATTTGTTGTTTGTGTGGCAATAGCCTACTGGACAAATTTGAACAGAAGCGAAGATTTGTGGAATTTTAGTCTGCCTATTTCAACTCTTAGGATTTACATAAGAAATACGTATTCAATTTTCGATGATAAAAAGTTTTTCTTTAATAGCTCCTTACAAATCTGGATTAGGTATTCGAGATGTATTTCGAAGAATAGCAAAATTCACCAACGCAACGATGAGATTTAGGAAACGAGTTTATGTGGGTAAGCTGCAAGCAAACAAAGAAAATTTTTATATGACACCAATTGAACACTATGACAGCACTGGGGAAAAAAATTTAACTTGTTTGCTGCGGAAATAGAAGAAAACCTAGAATACTTTTCAAATGGCTTTTCCCCCACTGAACTCACAGACTTGGTCACAGAATGGCTCCGATTACTGTTTCATCCCATGTTTCTGAGTATATTTGACTTACATTTTCATACGCAGCGCACTAAAGCCTAGTACTCACTACCTCGTGAAGAGAACGCCTGACAATAGAGAAAATTAAATTTTGACATTTCTGGCTAGCACAGACTTATGAATGCAAATTTTTTTTTGAAGATAGAGAATAAGGAAAGTTTTCATCCAAGCGAAGCGCAATGATAACTGGCGAACCTACTCCTCGACTCTCGCCTGGAAAAAAGCTTCGTTTGAACAGTTCAAAGAAGGTATCTCTGATGTCCCCATCTTGTTGTAGACTTCATAAGGCTCTCGATACTCACAAGGTCACAAGCCGACTGAGGTAGATTTCCTTACCAAAGGAAACGGTTCTTATACTAAGAACAAAAAGACACTCTTCAACTCCTCATAAAAACCAACTTTGCAGAATCTGTCATCGAGGATCCGCTAGCCATAAACCTACCATGCCGAAGGGAATAGCGCATGCTTCCATCCAAGGAAGACTGGTCAACAGCCAGACAAATTTGCAACACCAATGTCATCAAACGAGTAGTCTCTAATTATTCATTACAAACCTAAGGCTGGAAGTCTGGACCCAAGCACTAAATCCTTTCTTCCAATCAGTCTAATGTCGTTCATTCTCAAATGCATGGAGCACGTCATTGACAGACCGTCCTCAAAGACACCACAATTTCATAAGTAGTTCGTAAATGGATAATGTCCATGCTCAACAACCAATTAAAGGCTTTCAAAACTCATCTGGTCAATCGTTGTAGATAGCCTACTAGGACAAGAGTCAGTTATGTTAGACTCCTAACTAAACTAGAAAGGAAAACTCTGTCATCCTCCAATGGAGCTCAGCACACAGAGGCTATGATAGCAACGAGAAGGCAGACATCTAAGCGTAACACGGCGCATCGAACCATTCCTCTGTCCTTAGTCCTTCTGCGGTGCAACTTCAAGCACACAGCGAAGAACATCCTACTGGAAGGATCCAATAAAACTGGGCGTTGGTCAAACCTTTTAAAACTTTTTTTGCTAAAACATACTGAAAAACATCAGAATTAACACTGAACATCAATAAACCTAAAAAACTTGAAGAGGCCTAAAAACCGGCCAAAGAAACACATTCATCAGGTAAGGTTGGTAGTAGACCCCATCTGCAGACTATGCCTCGAAAATGTGGAAAGATCTCTGCACATTATAACAGAAAGTCTAGCACTTTTCCACCTTTGAAAGCAAATACTTGACTTTGAGATCATACCCCTAAATAAACTCAAACTCATCCACCCACAGAAGATTGTTAAGTTCTGGCTCAACTCAGGAGCAGGAGAATTGCTCTTAAACTTTACATGGGTTGGCACAATAGGTTCCATTCAGACACCGCAGTGCCAGAGCAGTGTAAACTCCCGGTTCAGATGGCATTCCTGCCGTTTTACTTTAATTGTGCTCTAGTTTAAGCCTTCCCATCGCTAACTTGTTCAAGCTATCCTTTTCAAGTGGATTTGTTATATTAGGCCCCAATTAACAGATTTCTATTTAAAGACCCATAGCTAAGCGCTCTTATATTCCTAAGTATAGCTAAGCAAAGCAATGATATCCTCCAAGCAGCATGGATTTTCTAATGGAAGGTCTACCACCACTAATCTATAGTTGAAGTAGTTTCCTTCTCACCTAGAAAAAGGAAACTAAATAGACGTACCACGCAGTTTTCATTAAGGCTGTGGACAAAATCTCTCATACTTTAGTACTCTTTAAGCTTTCCTGCCTCGTATTCAGTCTTATCCTATCCAAAATGGATCACTTCACATCTAGGCTACCACCAACGCACATAGGTAGATTTCGACGATTTAGGCGGCCAAAAGTCATATTTTCAAAGTCAATTTAGCCGTAAAACTTTGACCGGTACCGTTAGAAGACACATCCAGTAATCTATCAAAACTATCCCCACCTTTGGGCAATGTTTCATAAATTATTTACAGGTAGTTGAAACTTGACTTCCGTTCTCGGTGTACGTTACAGTTCTCGAAGCTCTCTGTGCAACTTGTGTTACAAAGTCCAAATTTGTTTTGTGGAGGTAATTACCTTAATGAAAGTGATGGATTCGAATAATTCAGGTATCAATCTTTAAAACTATATATAATAATGGTGTTTTATTAGAAATTGTCATATTTTTTCTTCAATTGTAAGACAAGAGGTTTTTGGTAAAAATTTATCATTGATTTTCGATTTCTCAAGAGTTTTAATTATACTTCAGGGTCCGTCCCACCTGTTTTTTTCTCTTTTATGCTATAAACAGGGTCTTATTATTATAGTAAAAAAAAATTAGCCGCTAGAAACCGCAAATCTCGGAAAAATCCTTTATCAAAGATTATATTTTTTTTTCAAAATTTTGACTTTGAAAATTAATATTTCAAAAACTATTCATTTGAACAACTTATTTTAAAATTTAAATAAATGTATAGGTTTTTGGCTTTTCAAAATGCTATAGCACGACTCTGTTGGTATTACCGTTCTTTTAAAATAATTTTTTTTCTCATTTTTAGTGATTTTTTTCTTAAATTGCCCCTCCCGCCTAAACAGGGGAAAATGGACCCCCCCTCCCATACGATTTTTTGCTTGTCTAGGTCCAACCTACACACCCTATCGTTTTGTCACACCTTATGCGAATCACCCTGTTTATACATATACGTATATATAAAAAAAATTGTATTTTTTTTTTTTTTTTTTTTTAAGATATACATATGGAATATATATTTTTTTTTAATGTTTAACTTTTCTTTTACTCAATACAGTGTTTCAGTTTATAATAACCTCTTTTAATTACTAAAACCCCATTTAAAAGCTGTTATCACAGTAAAATGTTTTTGGCCGCCTAAATTCGCGAAATCTACCTATGTGCAACGTAGAGTTT